>CM067323.1:14142500-15342500 GCA_034376525.1 Nicotiana benthamiana | reverse complement strand
ATTCACTACACCAACATAACCAAGGCGAAGGGGAATCACTTTTCCAAGTAAAAAGTTACGAGCATCCGTACCCCTATCCATGATGTCCAACTGTAGAAACAGTGAAAATACAACCAAGTTAAAACAATTACCAATGAAGAGATATAATCAACACAAGGATGAAATTCATTTCCTTTCACTCTGACCTTTGTGATGACTCCAATGGTTCGATAACCTGCAAGAAGAAACTCTTCATATAAGAAAGCACCTGAACAACTAAACTCCCTAGCATAAAATATATTGTTGCAACATACCATCAGGGTCAGCATTTCCAGCAATCTGAAGCGCATCCGAGTTGGCTAAGTCAGAATTAGCCGGTGTTACAGCCAAAATTAAGCAGCTTGGGAGCTTAATATACGACATTATCATTGTTCTGATCCGAGCTTCAATATCAGAAGGTTGATCTCCAACAGGCACCTTTGTTATGCCAGGCAAATCCACTAGAGTAATATCAATGACATTTGGTGAGAAAATTTTCAACCGTATCTGCTTGTCTGAGATACCTTTATTTGCTCCTACTTCGCGTTCTGTCTCCGCCTAAAGCCCATGATGAAGGATTGGGAGTTAGAAAAGAGAAAGAATTAGTGAAATATCAAGGAAAGAAATCACACGGATGTATTATGTTGGCCATCCTTCCCTCATGAAATCCTTGCTACTGGATGTTACTATGTATATATTTCAACATCAAAATTGATGGTCAGTCTATTAACAATCTTCTTTAACCATAACTGATGCAGAGACAAGAAGATGATCTTAACAATCACAACCACACTGTTTCTCCTTGCCCATGTCAAGGAGACACTATCTTAGAATACAGCTTACCATATTGATCTGTTAAACGGGTAGAGCATTGTCCTTTTGAAAGATAACTACATTTGCCTCAGTTCTTCAATTACATAATGTTACGACCAAAGTGAATCCTATGCAAGAAAACGAGAGTCCACATTGTCTACAAATTAAGATGAGTGGTTCTTAGGACGCGCACAATATTATCTACCCAGGAACGCTCACACCCATAAGATAAAGGAGTGCATCACCCTATCAATAAGCTACGCCTTGGTCAAAAACTAGTTGAAGTTGGTCACATGCCCTCTATATCCATTCCCCTTTATTCACGCCCACTTCATTGCAAAACATAATATTTTACATCTTTCAAGATAAATCAGGTGCTTTCTAAAATTGAATAGGTAAATGAACTGGCATAAAAGAATTAAGAAGTGTGATAACTAAATTAATGCACATCATAACAACAAAAGTATCTAAACCTGTAATAGCACTAAAGAAGGTCAGGCGTCAATAAAAACTTGTGTCTTATGAATAAGCCCCTCAGCTTCCAATGATCACTGTAATAAAAATCCCGCAAAACAGAATAATTCATAAGAGCAAAGAAGATCCCGTAAACAAGTACGGGTAATAATAGGCAGGGATACGAACATCACTTTCATTAACATTGTTACTTTCTTGATAGTTATAACCTACTATATTGGTTGATTCGGTATATGAGGCTAGTTAGGATTTAGGACATGCACTAGAATATGTGATATTCAATTGAACCAACTACTTTCCTCTTGGACCATATGCATGCTAAGAAAATTTAAAATATTACATACATTCCACAGAGCACCCGATCTAATCAGTAAAGACTTATCTGCACCCTGCGTTTTAACTTAATCAAAAAAAATCCTTTCTCAACCAGGTGTCCACTTTGGAGTTTGGGGCCTGACTAATCCAGAAGCGACCCAAAGTTAATTTAGCAGAAGAATAACTACTATAACCTAAAGCGCCCACCTTTACTACAATACCACAACCGAATAAACTGAATAAAAAGTTCACATAATTTTAGAGTTTAAAGAGTCATGATCAAAATTTTCAAATCTCAATACAACGGAATGGAGTCAAAATTTTCATTGCCTCTAAATTCTAAGTCTAACATACAAGTCTTGTATACCTGAATCTCCCAACGAATTTCATTGAAATCAAAGAAACGCTTGCCAGGATGGTGCAAGAACTCTCCCCATTCCTGTTCATCAGCAGCATCATTGGGATTATTAGGCTTGGTTTGAAGGAGCTGTAGAACAAGAGGGCGCCTCGTACATATATCAGAACCTCTAGGCAAGAAATCGCGACCTACAAGCGCTTCAAGCACACTTGATTTCCCACTACTTTGACTCCCTACTACAGCAACCTGCGGCAGCTCAATTGTGGATTGACTTCCAAGCTGTGCGAATATGTCTTGGAGTTTGTTCACTATCGGTATCACTGAATGACCCAATGATGCCTCCGCCGCCGCCGCATTGCTAGTGCTTGATTCTTCCGCCATGGCAAATTGAGATTTAGAGCTAAAACCCTACAAAGTTTGATGTTTGATGATTTAAAAGAAATTTTTCTTACTGCCCAAGAAAATGAACAAACCGAAAATTATTGTCCAATTAATTTTCCAACCCACATACAATACAAATTCCTCACTTAAATTTGAGGAAGCCTAGAATAATTCCTATTGGCAATAATAAAACTCCGTGAAGATTGGGATATAATTTAGCGTGCTTCACTTACCGAGAGGAATTGAACAAGAATAAAGTAGAGCAAAAAATGCGTGAGCGCCTAAGGCACTGGATTGGACCGATTATGGACCGGCTCGGATCGGTTTAAATGGAAATCGGGCCGGCCCGGTTACTATGGGACCAGATGGGTTGGGTTTAATTTTTTTGATGGTGTAACCGGTCCGGACCGGCCCAGTTACAACGATAACTTTTTTCTTGTTTTTTTTTAAAATCTGACTTCGTGGGGCCCACAATAAAGTTGGCAACGGGAGGATTTCATTCAGATCCATTGGCCAACAGAATTATTTGCAAAATTGGCTATTTTTTATTTATTTTTTGTATTTATTAATTTACAATATTAACCCTTCTTAAAATCTATAAATAACATCCCCTCTTCTTCATTTCTTCACTCAAAATTCTTATCTCAATCTCAATTCTCAAATTTTCAATTTCTCTCTTCCCTTCAATTTGCAAGATTTCATATTTTAATTTTATAATTTTTATTTGGCTTTTTTTTCTTGAGTTTAATTTATTGAGGTCCCCGCAATTTGTATTTTTGTTGGGTGAGGCTCGTCTCATTTATTTTTAAAAGGATAAGCCTAACGGTATCTATATTTTCTATTTTTTTATTTTTGTCTCTAAAAGAAAAGAAAAGATCCTAATTAAATTATTATCAATTGGGCTTCAAGTTCAAGTCGGGTTCAAACAAAAGGACGAACTTTTTAATTTAAAACCCGCTACTTATCTCGAGACCCGAATTCCAAATATTAACTAAAACTTTTAATTCGAATTCCTTGAAAACAGGCCAAAACCACGAGCCCAAATATTTGTCTCAGGCAGCAGGCCTTTGAAGCTGGGCCCCAAAATTGGCCCAATACGGCCCAACCATAATAAATTCGCTGACTGTCTTCAACTCTGGGATCGAATCCCTGGGGTGTGAATTCGAATACAAATCTAGGTTCATGACCTTTATCTCCAAAAGCTCAAACGTGAGTGAACTTAGCCAATTGCTCAAAATAACTCGACCAAACCACTTGGGTCACACTAACGAGGATAACTTTCAGAACATGAATTAATCTTTTTAAGCTCACTCTGAGATCACTTGACCAGCAATTATTCCCATTACACTGAACTAAATTATCTTAATCATGACTGGTAGTAATTACTAATGACAAGTGATATATCAATTAACTCTGAGACCCATTTGGGTTCGAACCTTTTGATTTTCACAATAAACAACCACTGCCATCTTGCTCGACCCTCAATTAGAAATAAATGATGCCATAAATCTAAAGAATGAGCAACTAAACCACAATATGAAACTTAGTGACATATGCTATTCCAGTTTTGATTTTATGCTAACAACCATGAAGACTCAAATGCAAACTAGAATTATCACTCAAATACACAAATACAAGGGACTAATTTGCAGTTTAACATAATTTATTACAGATTGATTCAGGAACTCAAATAACAATCACTTCATTGTTGAAACTAAGCAAACAAAGTAGGTAAAAATCAATTTCCAACAACAACTCTCATGGCATTTCGTCACATTCCTCAAATCCAAATTACATCAATGAAGTTTTGGATGAGTACCTGGGAAATAGAATGACAAGAGAAAAGGAAGAGAGGTCAGCAAGTGCAATAGCAGCAGCTCAGTGACAAATTTAACAGCCCGGCAATAATTTAATCACAACATCACCAACCAGATATAAGGAAATGGACCCGGGGAATTTAGCAACAGATAACCCCAAAAACCATGCAACAGCTAGAACCCAATTGAAATTACACTGAACCAATCCGCAACAAAATCCCTGACCCATTTGTAGACAGAAATTTAAAAGGAAACCCAGATGCTATTCAAAATCGATGAAACAATCACTGTTCTGGTTGTTTTCTATTTTTCTATATATACTTTTTTATATTTTTTGGGTATTTAAATGCAGAAATTAATTTGAATGCTAAAATAAAAAGAAAAATTGGATTTCTATGGAATTTTTGAGCTGAAAAAGTTGAAGCCAATCTAAAATTGAAAATGAAAGGAAAATCAGATTTTTGCTCTTGGATTTTTGGGATGAAAAGGTTGGAGCCCCTTTCACAAGGCATTAGATGCCTTTTTATGGGCAACACTAGGGTAAAGGGTCAGAGTTTGGTTTTTTCTTTTAGTCCCTAATTATTTTTCACTTTTATCCCTAATTTTCAAACTTGTTCCTCAAGTTATTCCCTAAGTTTTCAGAAATGTGCACTAAAGCCCAATTCTAGGAGCTTCTAGGATGTTCTTTGAGCTGTACAATTCCTAAGCTACCCTTTAACCTATATTGAAATTACCAATTCTCAAGATACTACCCTCTTCCATACCCAAAGTGCCCTTTAAACAGTCTGAAATTACTGACCTTCTCAACCTCAGTTAGACCCCAACCCTTTTACCCAAGTTAAGACTAACTAAGGTTATCTAATCAGCTATAACCAATCAAACAACACAAACGAACCAAATTCAATCCAGAAGAACAACAATCAAAACAAAGCAAAGTTTTCAAATCAGTATCTTATGGAAACAAATGAGAAGATTAAGTAAGCTAACGACTAATTAATGATTGAGCATTCAAACTTACAACGAATCAAAAACCAATCAAAATTTAAACGAAAGACTAAGAACTGGCCTAAGACGAATTAACCTATCAACTAGAACAGTTAAAAGATGAACTCAGGTTTATATAGAAACTAAAATCATGCTCAATTAAACAAAACAAAACAATGAAACAAATTAAAACCCAAAGAAAGAAGAATTCACTGAATTCAGACCTCGAATCAAAATTTCTGAAAAGTAACGTCAAGTTAATATTATAGGTCTATTTCATAAGTAATAGACCTATGATATTAGCCCGAAGCCACTCGTCTTCGAAAAACCTTCAGACAACCCCCAAAAGATTAGACCCTCGGATTCAATTTCGCCCAATTCTGGTGGTTTATTGACAAAATAACTTGATAAATGAGTGAGGAGGTCTAAGACAGGTGTGGTGTGAATTTGGATTCATTTGGGTGAATTGGAGATATGGCTGCAAATTTCGATTTGAATTTCGAGAAAATCGGCAAAGCCAATGATTGCATATTTGGGCTGAGGGGGTCAAGGAGGTTCGAGGGTATGATTTTGGTGGTGATTGGTGGATCACCTCCGCCGTGGGCGATTTCTAGCAACGGAAGAATAACAGAAGCATGTGAGATGAGGAAGATGGTACGATGAAGATGAGCTTGGTCGGTTGAAATTGGCCTAAGGTTATTACATATAAATGTAAAACCTTCGAACTAAAGAGGGCCGTCGATCTTGAGGCCTGGACGGCTGAGATCAAAAATAAGGGGGCTGGAACGACGTCGTTTTGGTTAAAGTAGGGGACTGGACCGGATTCTAGGGCTGCTGAGACGGGTAAAACAATTGGGCTGGGAACTAATTAATGGCCCAAATCAGTGGCTTTTAACAAACAGCCCCTTCCTTCGCTTATTCTTCCTTTAATTTATTTCTTTTTTATTCTATTTTCTCATTTTGCTTTGTTTTTTAATTTTTATTAATTTTCAAAATTGTAAAAGAAATGCAAGAAATTAAAAATAAACCTAATTTGATTCTAAAATTAAGCTAGCTAATTTGTAAAATTATTTTAAAAAACTATTTTGCGGCCAATTAGATAATTAATAACTAAAAATGCAAGAAAATCTATTTTGTTTATTTTTCTCGTTTTACTACTACTAATTTAACTAATAAGCTGAAATTGAACTCCTAAAAATAAAAATTTACTATTTTTTGTATTTTTATTAATTATGACAATCAAATGCAAATAAAACACGAAATTAAATAATTAATTCCTAAAAAATAAAAATTCTAATTTAAATGAGTTTATAGGAGTAATTAAAACACTGCAAAAATCACGTGCTCACAGTGGATTAGGCCTGCATCGAGGTGTCATATCACCAGAGGGGTGGTTAGGGTCGAAGTGATCATTGGAGTCATTAATGAGCACGAACCTATTTGATTTCAGTATGTTAGAAAGGTAATATCTGGGTTTGGCTCGAAAATCCATTGTAGTATCAGTCAAGAAGGAAATGGATTCATGAAAGATTGATGGTTTCGATATATTATGTGTTTCAATGGTCGTTGGCAGTATATGAAAGTGTTCGAATAAAACTTTAGCTAATAAAAAGGTTTTCTATCGGTATTCGGTTATTGTGGGCAATTGCTGTGAATAGAGGCCATTTTCTCGAGTGTTTAGGTTGTGTAGTATATCACATGGACTCACCTGGAGTGGAGAATATGGGTTATTACATTTGGTTCGGGTTTATTCTGGATATAGACATGAGGTTCTCATCTTGTGTATAACTTCGAAAAGTGCAATGCGGTCCTATGGTTTATGGGTTAGATGGACTGTGAAATTCCAGCTATATTGTGTTATCGGACCTATATGAAGTAGTGTGATGTGGGATCACCCCGAGTATATACTTGGTAAGGTCATTCAGCTATTGGATTGCTTCTAGTACAACTATGGGTATGCTCGAGGACCAGTGTTTGTTTAAGTTGGGGAGGATGTGACGAATCGCCCCGTTTAACCCTTGTTGTATGGATTCATCTTTTAATATTAGTATTAGATTCGATCGGGTGTAATTGAATTTGTTTTGGTTGGAAATAAGGCACATAGCCTCTTAGAAGAAATCTTATATTAGAAAAGTCAACTGGAAGTTGACTATGTGGTTAGAGGGCTTGGATGTGAATTCTGGTGGTTCGGTTAGCTTCGGGGGATGATTTGTGACTTGGGAGTGAAATCGGAACTGAATTTGGAGGTCCGGTGTAGAATCAAGCTTGAATTGGCTAAGTTTGGATTTCGGCGGATTCTGGTTGACAGGTGAGATTTTGATCCGGGGGTCGGAATGGAAATCCGAGAGTTGCTGTTGCTTTGTTAGGTGATTTTGGATATGATTGCAAAATTTCAAACCATTTGGACGTCGTTTGGTCGGGTTTTTGATCAAATATGAGTTTCGAAAGTTTTAGTTTAACTTAGGCTTGAATCCGTCGTGAATTGATGATTTTTGTGTTGTTGGGCATGTTTTTGTGATTGGAACTAGTTCGTATGATGTTTTGGGGTATGTTGGTACTTTTGTTTGTAGGGGTGTTCAAAACCGATCCAAAATCGAAAACCGAACCGAACCGAAGCTTAATGGCTTAATGGTAACGGCTTAACGGCTTAACGGACGGAGAACGGATTGAATTTTTCTATTAACAGCTTATCGTTTGGGGGCGGATTATTCAATTTTCTTAACGGATAATCCGTTAACCCGTTAAGAATATAAATATATATATAATTTATTTTTACTTACATAATTATCTATATTAATATAAAAACTAAAAACCTTAAAAATGAATAAGTATAAGTGTATAAGGTTGTAGAACAGAATACCAAAATTTTTAAGGCTAAATGTTGAGTTTAAGTGCATGTACTGGACTTTTTGAATCAAGCAAGAGTTAAAGACCATATGCAACAAATGGTATAATTCAAAGAGCATTTTTATTTTTCCCTATTTCTAAAGTTGTGTTCTTTGTGAACAAAGATATATTCTTATGACATATATCTTTTTCCTTCTTAGGCTAAAACAGTGTGAAAATGGGCACATAGCATGTGCTTCTTGCTGCTTCAAGATTGCTAATAGGAAAAGAAGTAGAAATGGAACTGGACATTGGATAATGTAGTGTGTGGACAGAATATATTTGAGCCCTTAGGTGTTAAACCGATAAATCGCCCGGTAACCGCCCGATAAGAGCTAACCCGATACCAATCCTCCCGATATCTTATCAGGTGGCTAACGGATGAATACATTTAAAAACCGATAACCGTTAAGCCAAACCGTTAAGAGTAAAAAGCCGCCCAATCCGCCCGATGAACACCCCTATTTGGTTGAGGTCCCGAGGGCTTCGGGATGGTTTCGAGTAGTTATCAGAGGGTGTTTGAACGTTTGAAAGTTGCAGAAGGTTTCCTCTATGCAATCGTATAGGTGGCATTTGATCTATAAGAGGCTGGGAGAGGGGTTTGTTTTTTGCTATGCGTTCGCACTAGGTGGTATGCGATCGCATTGGTCTGGGAGATTGAGCTGTGTGTTCGCACAAGGGGGTATGCGTTCGCATAGTGTTACTTTGGGAAGGAGGAAGTTTGTGTTATGCGATCGCAATGGATGTGATGCGATCGCATAGGGTAATAACTTGGCAGACATACATGTTTTTATGACATTTCATCCACGACTTAGGTTCATATTTCCACCATTTTTGCACCACCTTGAGAGTTTGTTGGTAGATTTTGAAGGGGATTTGGACGGGAAATAATTGGAGGTAAGTCTCATGGCCTAGATACATCATTTAATCGAAGAATCATCCATTAATTCTCTGTGGGTAAAAATTGACGAAACTGGGGCTTGGTTTTTGAAATAGAAATGAGGATTTGATGGTCCATTTGAACTTTATATGTACGGACTCGTGGCGAGACGAGGATTCCGATGATATGAATGTCGTAATCTTTTGAGAAGTTGGCCCGGGGCTCGGGTTTTGCCAACTTCATATTTTTGGGTGTTTTTAGAGTTCTTTCTATTGGGTTATGTCCCATTAGCCTATTATAACATATTCCTTGTGGTTTTCGTCAGATTCTGCACTCGAGGAGGTCGATTTGCGAGGAAAGCGCAAGGCGATCTAGGATTTTGGTCGGTTTGAGGTGAGTAATGGTTATGAATGATATAGTGAGGGTTTGAAACCCCATATTTGCACTATGCGGTACAATGTTGAGATGATACACGCATCTTGTGATAAGTGTGGTGATGTATCTGCTGGGGACTCGGACTTGGTCCATCCCGATTGATTACTTACTGCACTTTTTGATTGGGACTGAGCTTGTACCCGTATATTTTGGGCTAGTTGCCATGTTTGGGGCCTTGTGCCGGTCTGTAGAACTTCTAGGGAGCATGTTGAGTCGATTGACCTCACTTTACCTATTGAACACATACCATCTGTCCAGATTTTGACTGTAAATCAAGAGATAAACTGGACGTAGTAACTTGCACCCTAAATGAGTAATACATAGGGTTGAATATCCCGTCTTAGCTGAGTGGCCCGAGAGGCCAAGTCTATATTGACTAAGAGGGGTCAAGGACCCTGTAGTGAGGGTATTGGATATATATACTGGATCGGGCTGCACACCGACACATTATATATATTATATGGATCAGGCCGCACGCCGCAGCAATATATTATATGGATCGGACTGCACGCCGCAGTATTATAGCGCTTGGGCTGAAGGAGCCCTCCGGTGTATGCATACACCCCTAGTGAGTGCAGTATTATATTATTGGATCGGGCTGTGCGCCGCAACATTATATATATATATATATATATATATATATATATATATATATATATATATATATATATATATTAAATTGGATCGGGCTGCGCTTCGCAGCATTATATATATTATATTGGACCGGGCTGCGCTTCGCAGCATTATATATATATATATATTATATTGGACCGGACTGCGCGCCGCAGCATTATATATAATATATTGGATCGAGCTGCACGCCGCAGCAGTGTTAGTAACTGGTCGGACGGAAAAAGTGAAGTATTTATCAGATTCTCTCCCCTGTTTAGCAATATTCCCTGTCGTTACAATTGATATTAGAACTGTATAGTATTTTTACCGGATTTCATACATTCAGTTGTTATATTTGCTATTACTCATTGAGTTGGAAGTACTCACTCTACTCCTTGCACGTTGTGTGCAGATACAGGGATCCCAGAGGTTTAGCTGTGTTAGTTGTTGTTGCCTAGTTTGGTTCCGGAGATATCGATGTAGCTGCTGGCGTCCGCAGGACCTGATCTCTCCTCTTATCTATCTTTTGCTTCCATATCTAGATTTTCTATGTTTAGGATACTATTCTGTTGTATCTAGAGGCTCTGACTTGTGACACCGGATCCTTTGAGCTGTTATTGCTTTGATTACGTTTTCCGCAGTATTACTATTGCTATCAAACTGAGAATTTTAAGCTAAAAATGGTATTTAAGTAAATGATTTGGCTAGGAATGATTAAATGGTCGGGCTTGCCTAATAAGATATTTGGCACCATCACAACCGGGGTTTGAGTCGTGACACATATCTATATTCATGCCTATCTGCCCTTCATGGTTAAGAAGAGGGCCAGAACTTGGTGCTGACATATGATTTGATGGTAGTGGATCGGGTGGTTTAGGTGGAATTGGTGGAATAGCGGTGGAGGAGTAAAACATAGTAGAGAGCATTTTTTTAGCATGATGCGAATTGCTCGATATCAAATGATCTAAGTATAAAAATGGAAGGTTTTTGATATTTTATCAGCATCCTAATATAACGCTACCTGATTTGTTCAATTAATGGCAAATTTTGCCATTGGAAAGTTTCCACATAGTAATTACCTTGCAGAATCCCGCCTTTCATGCGATTAAATAGACCACAATTTTACTCTTCAGCGGGAAAAAAATCCAACTATTCTCTTTCCCTTTCGCCACTTCTAACTAGAAAAACATAATGCCTCGCTGTGGTGAGTATCTTCCATCTATATATGATAATTGTGATTTATCTTCTTTTAAATCAGAGAAGGATGTATGAGTTTTTATAATTGCATTTTTGATTGTTTGTTTCGATTGGCGGGTAGTGAAGGCATGGATTCAAATAAGCTTTTTTTTTTTGTGTGGAGAGTAAGGGGTTATTGTTCAGATTCAGATGATATAGTATTTTTATTTCTAACTAGGGGATTGTATTTGGTATGTGAACCAGTTATTTTGGAATTATGATATTGAGATTATAATATCAGGTTAAATGATGACGAGATTAGTTTGTGAATATACTATTATTGATAGATATTTTTCATAGGGTTTTTTCCTAGTAAGGTTTTAATAAGACACATTATTTATGAACATCCAAAGGGGGAGTATTATGATAAATATCATATTATGTTGGATGTCTACTCATCTTCCATGATCTTCATCTCAAATGCTTAATGACATATTCAATGACATATTTTGTATGTTCAATGACATATTCCATGACATATTTTCTTCACTTTTTATGCCTATATAAAGGCCTTGTAATAGATAGGAAAATATACACAATTGAAGAAGAAAATCTCTTCCTTCTCTCTATCTACATTTCTTATTCATGTTTCACTAAGTTGCTTATATTTCTTGTTCATGTTTTACTAAATTGCTTTTATTATACAACACATTATCAGCACGATGCTCTAACCAACACGGTAAGTTATCTTCTTTTAAAGTTCTCGACTCTGATTTAAAATTATCGGGTACAACATGTTTCTCTCTTTTGTAAGAATAATGATATGTTTTGTTGGATACTTAGTTTTTATCAATTATGCTTAAAAATAAAAATAGAAAGAGAAAGATACTCATACTTCACCATGATCTCTTTATTTATGAATAAAGATGTAATGATTTCAATAAACTACTTCTTAATTGATTTGCATTATTAAAATATAAATAGAAGTAATCAACAATAGACTTAGATAACAAGAATATTTTCTTGATAGTAATACGTATCCAAAATATGAATATAAATAGTGTTTGCATCATTAAAATATTACATCTTACTTTGACTAAATCCAAGAAGTTTTTATTGATTATTCATCTTCTTCTGTGTAGAAATAAAACATGTTAGTAATAATGAGGTTACTTGAAATTGTTTTTGTTTTCAAGTCTATTTTCTTATTAAATTTAAGTATATCTAGTTACATGCTTAAGTACTTGGGTACACCTAACATAATGCGTGATTATACATTATTGTGCAGTATAACATGATATACTACACTAGCTACATTTAACTATTTATTTTGGCAAACCTACATATAAAATATTAGTCCACATGGAGATACTATGTAGGTATAGATTTTACGATATTAAAAAAAAATTATATTCTTTAGATGCACATATAATTCTTTTATATGGTCAATCTCGAAAAGTAACAATACTAGTTATGTAGCATGTCGATCACTAAGCCAAATTATTACTAAAATTACTTGATTAAGACCTTAGTACAACAATGGTATTCATATTAGCCAGTATTGTCCTACAAGTATTTAGTACACTTTAAGCCATGCTAATTAACTTGAATAATTTAATGATGCATGCACTAACTAGACATGCAGGCGGTTTTTTTTTATAAATGCTACAAATAATTGATAAAGCTTTACAATGATTTGAGATTTTACTTATTTAAGAAAGCAAATTTGATTTGCTAAGTTGCAAATTACTTGTGTACAACTTTCTTAGCATGTGATTGAAATTAAGGCTTGAAAATGAATCTCAATATCGTTTAACATATTATACCATTGATTGAGGGTAAGACATCGGGATTAAATCCTGATGCACCATAATAATAAGAGTTAGGTATGAGTCCTAATTCATTATGGCGTAATATGCATTTATATTGGTAAGATATTGGGTTTGAGTCTCATTGTACCATATTGATGATATAGTGATGACTAAAGAAAAATAATATATTTTTCATTAAAGGCACGAAGATTGTCCCACTTGATTTGCTCCATTCTTGAAGTGAATGTGACAATGATGTATAATAAGTCTGAATGAAGATAAGTGGTTGAACAGTGAACGCGAGCGTTCCAAAGATAAAAACAATAATAATCATCACTATGATTATAAAAGGAGAATAATAAAGATTCTCAAAATAGTCCTTCAAAATGTGAAGGCAATGTTTACCATCTAATTGGTATGAAAAAAATAAAGCACGTCACTGATTGTGATCCATTCCTTGAAGAAAATGTGACTTGTGATAAGCATTGAAAATGCAGACTCATTCCTATATGTGAATGGTGTAATATGCGATAAACGTAATGAATAAATACATGCAAGGCATGCTTGGATGAATACCACACAACTCGCCCTTGAGAGAGGCTTGAGTGAAATAAAGAGAATAAATATTATTGTATGGTTACGTGAATATGTCATTGGTCACGTACATGTGATACTCCAAAATATTTTGGCATGCCTTATAAAAGTTATTAAATGCAAAATTAAAGCAAGAAATGATTTTGCTTATGATGATTTTGACCATTACAATTTATTATGATATAAGTTTCTCCCTGAAGGAGACATTTACCATATGAATGATATGATAAAAGATCTTGTAGTACAAAAGTTGTTAAAAGATCCGAAAGAACTTATTTATTTACTATCCGGATGAATAAAATTATTCATGATATTGATATTGAAAAGTCTCAAAAGAAACTTTTTGAGTTTCAAATGTATAAGTCAAAGTGGTTGACATGTTGAGACTATAAACGAAAGGAATATTGAATATCTTCATATTTCTATAATCATACCTGGTAAATATGAAATGTTATCCGGTTTTCTTTCAATTTGTACTACACAAATATAAGCATGATTCTTGAAACATATGCCACAAGTAAACTAGAGTTAATTGAGAATTTCATTGGCGTGTATTGAAGAATAGAAGATTCTTCAAGAATTCTCTTGTGCTGCTAATTCTCATGATATACTAGTTAAGGTTGGGATTGAATCCCTTGATTTCTGAAACAAATAAAAAGTGATAAATATATGGGCCCAGTCACCTGCCATGTGGACTGTTTACTATTATATGATTTTAATAGATGCATCTATTCTATGGTAACATGTGCATTTGTATCAACTTGCAGTTTGGTTTTTGCAAGATTGCTTGCTCAAGTTATTAGAGCTCAGTTCCAGAATATAAATTATGATGATTTATCTTAATAATATTGGTTTAAATCCAAGTTGGTTTAGCAAAAAATTGTATGCCTCCAATAATAGCTAAGTCATTGGTTATGAGAACAAAACTCTCAAAAACGAAATTTTGTATGAGATGTATTATTTAATATACAGCAGTACTTGCTCACATCTACCCAACTTATGAAAATTTCCCCTATCACAATCGGTTCAGGTTCAGGAATCAAATAATTTCTATATAGAAATACGTATGTGCTATATGATTTAATTATTCCACCATAATGCACAAAGATGGATTCCCACGGAAGGTTGTGAAATGTGTTGGTGATCCCAACATTAGGGGGAGAAAATGGCAGCTGAGAAAGTAATATGTGAAATGAATTATTATGAATACATATAGATCCTCGTACAAAAAAATACGAACTTGAAGTTCAAGTGATAATTCATTTACAAATTATTGTCAGACGTATTTGCTGACCCAAAGCTAAATGTCATAATTTCAGTTGCTAATGATCCAAATAGAATAATGTCCATGGGGGACAGAGTCTGTGTCATGCATAAAGCATAACAGACCAATCGGTTCCAAAGATAAACTCCTTGGAGAATGAGAGGGGCAAATATTCAAAATGGTCATAATAAGGAGGAAATGCTCTAAAAGAGCACCACGACATAAAACTTCATAAGACCTCATGGGAGAGGCTCAGGTACCTGAAATAATGAGATAAAGATATCTCAATAGGTTATGTCTTTATTAGATAATAATGGAACCGACATAAAGTGATCGTCGACGATATTGTTAATATAATGTAGCGCTCAATATTATTAATATTGATGAGGATCTTGAGCTCAAATCTGTCATGAAATTTGGACAGATAAATGATTGGCCAATATAAAATAAAGTACGCAATCAAGATTAATTTCACCTGAAAAATGCGAAGTTGGACGGATAGTCCCAACACATGAAAGTATAAAGCCAGTGGAGGTATAAATGTATTCTTGTGTCAAAAAGGTCAAGTCGATAAACATAAAGACGACTTGTGTTACAGGAAGATTGAAAATATCCTGGCATTGATTATATAGAGACATATTCTCTTGTGGTGGATGTAGTCATTTCAGGTTTTAATCTGGCAATACATAAAAAAAAAACTTGATATGCGTATAATGGAAATCATTGAAGGATTTAAATTGTTCTGAAGCATATTATGATTTTCAAGAAATTTATTTAATAAGGTTTCAATAATCCTTATGCGTATTGACACAATATGGGACAATATGGTATAATTGCCCGAGAAAATACTTGTTGAAATGAATGGTACAAAAATAATTCAATCTGTCCTTGTGTCTTTATAAAAAGACCTGAATTTGAATTTGTTGTAATCGCCGTATATGTTGATGATTCAAATATCATTAGAACTCCCGGGGAGCATCATAAAGCAGTAGAGTATTTTATGAAAGAATTTGAAATGAAAGATCTTAGAAAGATAAAATTTTATCTTGGTCTACAAATATGAAAGATGAAATTTTTGTCCATCAATCAACATACACTGAAAATATTTTAAAGCGATTCTATATGGATAAAGTACATCCATTAAGTACCCTGATGGTTGTGTGATCACTTGATATAAATAAAGATTCATTCCGGTCTCATAAAAATAATGAAGAACTTCTTGATCCTGAAGTACCATATCTTAGTGCAATTGATGCACTAATGTATTTTGCTTACACTACAAGGAGTTACATAACTTTTTCAGTTAATGTCTTAGCAAGATATAGCTCTGCCCCTACAAGTAGGCATTGGAATTGGATCAAACACATATTGCGGTATCTAAAAAGGACTACCGATATGAGATTGTTTTATGGCAATGATTACAATCCCGATCTTGTTGGTTATGCTGATGCAGGGTATTTATCTAACACATACAAGGCTTGATATCAAACATGCTATGTGTTAAATATGGGGGCATTGTCATATCTTGGGAATCGACTAAGTAATCAATCATGGACACTTCATCTAATCATGCTGAGATAATTGTTATTCATGAAGCAAGTCGAGAGTATGTGTGGTTTAGGTCTATAATACATCTTATTCGAGACAAATGTGGTTTGAAATGTGACAAACTACCCACAATTTTGTATAAAGATAATGCAGCATGCATAGCTCAATTGAAGTGAGGATTCATAAAATGAGACAGGACAAAGCACATTTCACCAAAGTTATTTTTCACACATGATCTTCAAAAGAATGGTGATATCAATGTGCAACAGATTCGTACAAGCGATAATATGGCTGATTTGTTCACAAAATCTCTACCAACGTCAACCTTCAAGAAGCTAGTGCACAAGATCGGGATGCAAATGCTCAAGGATGTGAATTTATGCTCTAATCAGGGGGAGTTAATGCGCGTTGCACTCTTTTTGCCTTACAAAGTTTTGTCCCACTGGGTTTTCCTTGCAAGGTTTTTAACGAGGCAACAAAAAGGCATATTTCTATACATGTGTACTCTTTTTCCTTCACTAGAATTTTTTTTCCCATAGGGTTTTTTCCTAGTAAGGTTTTAGTGAGACACATTATCGATGGACATCCAAAGGGGGAGTATTATGATAAATATCATATTATGTTGGATGTCTACTCATCTTCCATGATCTTCATCTCAAATGCTTAATGACATATTCAATGACATATTTTATATGTTCAATGACATATTCCATTACATATTTTCTTCACTTTTTATGCCTCTATAAATGCCTTGTAATAGATAGAAAAATACACACAATTGAAGAATAAAATCTCTTCCGTCTCTCTATCTACATTTCTTGTTCATGTTTCACTAAGTTGCTTATATTTCTTGTTCATGTTTTACTAAATTGCTTTTATTATATAACAGATAAAATAATCCCACATTTTATCCCTAAATAATTATCTCTTGTACTAGTGACCAGATGACTTCTAACATTATTCGGTGAATCAATATGTGATAATGCTATGCTACATTTCTCACTTGTTAACAGGATGCTTCACCCTTCATTGCATACGAAAGAAATGCCCTGTTAAGAATGATCATGTTGAGGAGGAGGATGATCATGTTGAGGAGGAATGCCCCGTGAAGAATGATCTTCTTGATCTCAGTTGGGAGGACCTGAATCTGTTTATGCGTCAATTTTCTCCAGAGAATCTTATCGAACTCACCTAGTTTGGGAATCTCTATCGTGGGAAAATGTCCATTGGTTCTGATCAAGATAAAATTACCAAGGATGTCGCTGTCAAGATTATGGTTGATGAAATGCTTCATTTTGATGTTAGCTATGACAAACTGATAAGATGTGTGGTTGGTGTTTGTCTCTATGTGTATATGCACGGTCATACTTTTGCTTCCTTGCCTTAACCGATTGTTTCCTTAGTTTATCCTTACTCTGAAAGATTTTCCTTGTGCTGGTAGGATGAACTGAAATTTTTGCAAGCTCCAAGGTTTAGGGCCAATCCCAACTTAGTGAAAGTGATTGGATGTTGTCGCGAGGGGAGAACTTTGGGTGTCGTTTATGATCAAAATCCACAGGACACCTTGCATAACTTCATTATTCGAGGTGCCTTCTTCTCTCACATTTACTCATCTTTTATGCAGATTCAACCTTATATATATTCTGCTGTTTGGTCTAAGCTTATGTTTGGGTTCAAACCAAGGCCACAGTGAGTCCTTTGAGCAAAGAATCTGTAGGCATCTCTAGTCCTTTGATACAAACAATCCAATAACATTTTGCTTTGCTTGTCCAGATGATTTCAAATGGCTGCAGAGGGTTAAGACTGCCCTTGCATTAGCTAGCTTGCTTAATTATCTGCATGATGGGAATTCATCATACATGCTTCGCAACTTTGATCCAGCTCACATAGCGGTTGACCAGGTACGATATTGTAACTAAATTTTGTCGTTTACTTGGTGTACTTCGTATCAATATTGGTTGTCAAGATTTTGTTATGTTGTATTCAGTAATTCGTTTGTGACTTGAATATATATATTTTGTGTTTCATCTCTCCAGAATTTCACCCCAATTTTGTTTGAGTTTGGTATGTTAGTTGGAGAGGGTTTGGATACTAAAATCAATGAGGAAGAGCTCAGGATTGGTACGTGTGGCTACATTGATCCATCCGTCGCTGAATACTGTATGCAACTGAGTATCTTCTTTTGTTTCCATCATGTTGAGTCCCACATCGACAATCAAGGGGATGGGTGGTATCCCTATATAGATTTGGGCAATCCTCATCTCCTGAGCTAGCTTTTGGAGTTGAGTTTGAGCTAATATCCATTTAACACATCAAATATGCGCTAGCAAATTAGTAGCTCATTGTCAAATGATGTTGACGCTAATATTTTCTCTTTGACGTGTCCCATGACTTTGCTTCTTTTGAAGTTTTTGGCACATTTCTCAATAAACCTCTTGGATTTGTCAATAAACCTCGGGTTGACTATATTTGGTGACATTATGTCTGAAATGAAGAGCGTGGAAGGGAAGAGAATGCAAAAGAAGCAAATGATTTACATCAGTTTTGTGTTTAGAATGAACCATTTTTCACACTCGTTTCTTTTCTTTCGTAACATTTTGAACAAATATATTCTTGAGTTTCACATAGAAATATATTAACTGGAACTATCCCTGATATATGGGTTACCCACACTTCTCTGGTTCAAAACTTGACGTAGGGAAAAGCGTGGGATAGAGGGGCAAGTTCATTAACCACCGAATTTAGAACAGTGACCTATTGGCTCTGGCATTTCTCGGTTTTAAAAATAAAGTATTATATAATACTATATTATGTTTTCCTATTAGATGTCTGCTATGAAATATTTTGAAACCGTTTCTATTTCATGTCTTTTCCTTTTAGAGGATTGACTCTATACTAGTAGTAGTCTTTGAAGTGCAAATGCAATGCTTTGTTGAGCAGTGAGAGTCCATTTTGTAATTCCTTTTATCTCTCTGTCTTATTGTGGGCACTGACCATTTATGTAAAATGTATTGTAGATAAGTGGTCACTCAAATCTGATGTTTACGCATTTGGGATTGTTCTCCTAAGTCTTATGAGCAAAAGAGTTGTTGATTGGAAAAATGGAAGAAACACACATGTAGGTTTGTAGGGCGTGAGAGAGCACAAGCGTGGGTGTTCACTTGTCCACCAAAGTCTTGAGGCTGATCCAGGCTTAGATCCTCGTGATGGACCTATAATTACAAAGCTTGCAATGCAGTGTATAGAATATAAACAACAGAAAAGGCCAGCAATGAAAGAAGTTGTTAAGCGTCTCAAGGCCTTACGTGTTGCGCAGCAGCATGGTGAGGCGTGTGATGAAGCTCTCTATGGAAATTAATGTGCATCTTATGTTCTTAATCCCACATCCACATCAGTAGGGTAGGTTTTCTTGCTGTGATTAGTTCATATCGGTTGAGCCGCATATTTACTTTGGGACTATAGAACGATATTTCGGGAGATCCTCCAACACTGTATATTTACTTTGAACTACGGAGTGGTACTCCAGGAGATTCCATGCACATATTACGATTGGGACTACAAAACGATGTCCCGGAAGATTCCCTATTGTCTATCATCATGTTTTGAGCTTTTGGTTTTTATTGATTCTATTCCTATTAGATTTCCATTTTTACGTTTACGGTGACACTTCACTCTGTCTTGTTTATATTTATACCAATAGAGCCCTAACCTAATCTCGTCATACTCAATCAAGGTTAGGCTTGACACTTACTGAGTACCATTATGGTACTCATATCATTTCCTGCACATGTTCTCCTGTGCAGATCCAGGTTCATCGTACCAGCCTCGTCACTACTTCAAGGTACATCTGCACGGGCCCGCAGATCCTCGGAGTCCCCCTCTATTCCCCTATGTTCATTTCTTTTTCTTTTTGTAGAGATATGTATGGAACAGTTAAAACTTCTTAGTAGCTTGTGGCTTGCGAGTTTTCTGGTTTTGGGTAATGTTCGGTACAAATCTGAAGTGATAATTTTATATGCGTGTCTCATTCAACTGCTTATTAGATAATTGTTACTGTTAGTAGTTAATATTCATGATTTTGTTGCATTCTCCAATGTGTTTGGCTTACCTCGTCGTAGAGACTAGCTGCCGTCACGATAGTTCACAGAGGGAAAAATTGGATCGTGACAATTATGGATGCTCACTAGTGTGATATCAATACCTAGGTGACTAGCAGTTCTTCTCTATGTATTAGAAGCTATGTCACCCTGAATAAAAATATGGTTAGTAGTCTCCTCCCTGGCTTCTCTTCAGAAAATACATCTGGTAGCTATGTTCAGTCCAAATCTATGTAAATGTTCCTCAATGGGAAGTTTCTTTTTAGGATCCTCCACATCAAGAATGGGACTTTGAATGGTACTTCATTACTCGATAGCTTAGCAAGTTGTAGGTTCTTGTTTTTTTTTTGTCTGAATGCTTTGAAGGCAGAGGAGCATTAGAAGTGGCCATCCGGATTCAAGCACCAAACAGTTGTATCTTCCTTGTTTCTAATGTCCACCTGTAAAACTTCTTACATGATGTGATCCGGGAGAAGTTCTCCTGAGTGCATTTGAATACTTTCTGTTGTCAAAAATAAAATCTTTGACTTTTGTATTCCCAGGTTTTCTAGGTTGGATATTGTGTTGGACTAGGGGTTCAGAAAAGAACATGCCCTTTTCCTAGTTATCACATGATATTGGAATCAATCATCTTCCTGGTGTCTAGTAAATTCCTCCAAATATTGGAGTCTTTGGAAATCTAATAATCTATTTCCATCAACTATGGCAAACAACAATGATAACACTCAAGGAAACCAGGCAAACCAAACCAACAAGTTCAGGGAGATGTACAAAAAATTAACCTGGTTCCTTCTCCACATGATTCTCCACGGCAATCTCGTGAAGGCTCTCCTGAGGGATCTCATGAAAATGGACAGGATCAATCAGAAAATGTTGAAGGTGTAGATGAAGCTTTACAAAAACTAATTGTTGTGCATGTCAATAAAGTTGTTCAGGCTTTAGTTAATCAGTTACCTGCTGCACCACCCATACCTATACCCAATAATAACATATTGGAGTATCCTCGTTCTGGGCTTGTTAATTCAGGAAAGAGAGGAACCCCCAGTGAATCACATGAGGGAGAACTAGGTAATTCAGTAAATTCTCATTTGCAAAAATTTAATATTAACCCTGCAAAAACAGCTCAGGGAGCAAAATGACCCCATAGAGCAAATACCAGGGTTCCCCCTATAATTAAACGGGTGGATATAGATAAGTATTCACAACAACTCCAGAAGCTAAGTGTTGCTCCCCTTCCAATTTCCAAAGAAGTTCAGAATTCCTGACATTCAAAAATACGATGGAATGACAGACCCACGAGACCACGTGACCGCATTCACAACGGGTGTAAAAGGCAATGATTTGACCAAATAGGAGATCGAATCAGTATTAGTCAAAAAATCTTGGGAAACACTCATCAAAGAGGCCCTAACATGGTATTCTCTCTTACCTGAAAATTATATAAATTCTTTTGCTAAGCTTACAGATTCCTTCATCAAATTATACTTAGGAGCTCAAAAGGTAGAAAAAAATATGGAGAATATCTTCAAAATCAAGCAAGAGGATTCAGAATTACTTTGAGATTTCATGGATAGATTTCAACGTGAAAGAATGACTTTGCCACGCGTAGCTGACAACTAGGCAGCTATAGCTTTCACGAATAATTTGAATGAATAAAGCTCGGAGGCCACGAGGAGACTCAAGGAAAGCCTTCGGGAATTCCCTGCTATAACGTAGAATGATGTTTATAACAGGTACAACACGAAGCTGTGGATTGAAGAACATACTGTTCCACGATTCCAAAAAGAGGAAAAGGTAGGTTCGAGATGTGCTTAAACAGAAGGGAGGTTCGATAAAACAGATATGAGCCTTACATGGTACCTACGGGAAAGGACCCACGGTCAAGGCAAGATAATCAAAGGAACAATCATAAATCTAGAAATAGTGAATCAGGTTCCTCCTCAAGGTTTAGGAATGAGCGAAATAATCATGAGACACGAGATGATGACAGAAGTTTGAATTCGAGATTCGAAGGTTATAATTTCAACGTCAGCACTTCCGAGCTCATAGCTATTTTTAGAAGCATGGGAGATAAGGTCTGATGGCCAAAGAAATGAGGTCAAATCCAAATCGGCGTAACCCTAATCACTGGTGCGAGTTTCATAATGATCACGGCCATAAAACAACTAATTGTAGATTTATACAGCGTGAAGTTGATCATTTGTTGAAACAAGGGTATCTTACTGAGTTGTTTAGTAGTAAAGGCAAGGAAGCTTACATGAAAAATGGGCAGGTGCCCCCAAAACCATCTCCCAAAAGAACCGTCAACTCATAAGCGTTGGAGAAGATATCAACTGTGTGACATACACATCATCCAATAAAGTCTCTAAGGTCATTATTACCCACGGGAAGGGGGTACGAAAAGTCTTGGAGGAATTAAGTATTACCTCTGATGATGCAGCTGCAGATGGCGTATTATCTCCACATAACGACGTACTGGTTATATCTTTACTTGTACATGATACTAATGTAAAACAAATTTTGATTGATCCAGGAAGTTCTGTGAATATTATCCTACTAAGGGTATTACGTGAAATGCAAGTTGAAGATAAAATGATACCAAAGGTGCATACCCTAACTAGATTAGAGAATTCCAGTGTGGCAACAAAAGAAGAGGTAATACTAACAACTTTTGCAGAATGTGTTGTTAAAGAAACTAAGTTTCAAGTAGTAGATATTGAGATGACTTACAATATGATCTTAGGGAGACCGTGGATCCACGAAATGGATGTTGTCCCATCAACCCTATATCAAGTTATTAAATTACTATCACCTTGGGGAATATTCCAAATTTGTGGAGATCACCATACAACCAAGAATATTATTCTGTAGCAGATACGAGCACGATAAATGAAGAGAAATAGCAATTACAGAAAGCAATTGAGGATATCACAGCACAAACCTCAACTGAATAGGGACGGACATATATAAAATCAAGGCATGACACAATTCAAGAGCTAAAGAAAATGAAAATATTAAAACATCAATTGAAGAATTTGAAGTAGTATTTTTATTTGTACAAGGGCCTGATCGGAAGGTTTATGTGGGAGAAAATCTGAACCAAGATATGAAAGGTATGATAATTGAATTCTTAAAAGCTAACGTGGACTATTTTTCTTGGTCCCATGCTGATATGACATGTATACCACCAAAGGTAATGACTCACAAGTTAAATGAAGACCCATCGTACACACCGATCAAACAAAAGAAGAGAAAGCAAAGAGCTTTCAAGAATCAGGTGATTCAAGATGAGGTACAAAAATTATTTAAAATTGGGTCTATCCGCGAGGTAAAATATCGTAACTGGTTAGCTAATACTGTTGTGGTGCCTAAAAAGAACGGTAAGTGACGAGTCTGTGTAGATTACACAGACCTTAATACAGCATGTCCAAAAGATTCTTTTTCTTTACCACATGTAGATGAATTAATTGATGCCACTGTAGGATGAGCTATTAAGTTTCTTAGATGCATATTCAGGTTATAATCAAATCAAAATGGATCCTGAAGATGAGTAAAAAACTTCTTTCATAACCGATAGGGGGACTTACTATTGTAAGGTAATGCCCTTTGGTCTCAAGAATGCTGGAACAACCTATTAAAGGCTGGTCACCAAAATGTTCCAAGAGCATTTGGGAAAACCCATGGAGGTATATATGATATGCTCATAAAAACTCAACATTCTTGGGATAATATATCTCATTTAATTGATACATTTCAAATTCTACGAAAATTTAACATGAAGATGAACCCCTAAAAATACGCATTTGGAGTTGCATCAGGTAAGTTTTTGGGTTTTCTTGTTTCTAACTGCGGTATTGAAGTGAATCCTGCACATATTAAAGAAATAGAGGAAATCCGTGATGTGCTATCAAGTAAAAAAAGAAGTCTAATGACTAACATGCACAATTGCAGCCTTAGGAAGATTCATTTCCAAATCATCAGAGAAGTGTTTCAGATTCATCTTGGCTCTTAATAAGCAAGATCATTTTGTGTGGAATTAAGCATGTCAACAAAAACTTAGAAACTTGAAAACATATCTATCAAGCATGCCGTTACTTGCAAAGCCAAAGGCATGAGAAGGGTTGCTTATTTATCTTGTTGTTTCAGAAGTAGCGGTAAGTGTTGTTTTAGTTCGAGAGGACCAAGGTAAACAATACCCTATTTATTATGTTAGTAAATCTTTGTTAGACGTAGAGACACGGTATCCACAATTGGAAAAACTAGCACTTGATTTAATCATGGCATCTAGGAAGTTAAGATCATATTTTTAATGTCGTCCCATTGTTGTAGTAACTGCTTACCTATTGCGTAATATACTAAATAAGCATGAACTATCAGGGAGGTTAGCCAAATGAGCTATTGAATTAAGTGAATACAAAATCACTTACCAACCTAGAAACGCTATAAAATCTCAAGTCTTAGCTGATTTTGTGGCTGATTTTAGCCAAGGAATGCAATTTGAAGCGGAAAAAGAGTTACAAGTTTTCAATGGTGCAAATCAGGGACTTGGACTTTATTTACTGACGGTTCATTCAACATAAAAGGTGTAGGTCTAGGAATCGTTTTGGTACCACCTATTGGTGAAGCATTAGACAAGCTATTAAATGTCACTCTATAATTACCAATGAAGTAGAGTATGAAGGCGATGCAAGTTAATCAAATGTTGGGGACTTACACAGCCAGGGAGGCAAGGATGCCACAGTACTTCGAAAAAGTACGAGAATTGATAAAGCAATTTCAGACTTGGAAAGTTGTACAAATACTAAGAGATAAAAATGTTGAAGCAGACGATTCAGCCAATCTCGCATCTATAGCTAACGTGGCAAGCGATGCAAACACTTCAATTATACATTTATTTCACTATGTTCTCGAACTTGATAATAATGAGTTAAATTTTAATAATCTAACTTGGGATTGGAGGAATGAAATTATTTCTTTTTTTCAGTATGGTATCGTCCCTCAAGATAAACGAAAAGCATATGCACTTCGAAAAAAGGCTGCTCGATATTGTTTAAAACAAGGGAATCTTAATCGTAAAATGTACGGCGGTCCTTTAGCAAAATGTCTCAGACCGTCACAAACGGAATATGTAATGAGAGAAATACATGAGGGTCATTGCAAAAATCACGCTGGAGGAAGGTCACCGGTAAGAACCTTGATTAGGGCAAGTTATTATTGGCCTAAAATGGAAGAAGAAGCAAAAAGTTTCGTGGCAAAATCTGACAAATACCAAAGGTACGTTAGCAACATGTATAGACCAGCAGAGTTATTGCATCCAGTCATAGTGCCATGGCCATTCATGAAATGGGGAATAGATATCGTTGGTCCATTATCACAAGATAAAGGACAGCTAAAGATTCTACTCGTACTCACTGATTATTTCACTAAATAGGTAGAGGCATGAGCATTTAAACAAGTACGAGAGAAAGAAGTTAAGGACTTCATTTGGCGAAACATCATATCTTGATTCGGAGTACCAAAGGAGATCGTATGTGATAATGGTCCTCAACTTATAGGAGCTCAAATCATGTATTTTTTTTTCAAAGTTGGCAAATCAAAAGGATCACGTCCACGACTTATCATCCCGTAGGTAATGGACAAGAAGAATCGACAAATAAGGTCATTATCAACAATTTGAAGAAGCGTTTACAGGAATCAAAAGGTAACTAGCCTGAGGTGTTACTTAGGGTTTTATGAGCTTATCGTACAACTGCAAAAATGACCACAGGAGAAACACCATTTTTTTGTTTTATGGAGCTGATGCTTTAATTCTAGTTGAAATAGGAGGACCAAGTACATGGTTCACATAGGCGACAGAGGAATCAAATAATGAAGAGATGTAGGTCAATCTTGATTTACTCGAGGGCAGAAGAGAAGTTGCACTAATAAGAATGGCTGCAGAAAAATAAGTCATAGAACGATTACAACAAGAAAGCACACCTCATATTTTTCAAAATTTGGGACTTCATGCTCAAAAAGGTTTTTCAATCAACAAAACTGCCAACACGGGGAAATTAAGTCAAATATGGAAAGGACCCTACAGAGTTTGTGATTTTACAGGAAAAGGAGCATATGAATTGGAGACAATGGACAGGAAAGTACTACCTTCGCACCGGAATGTTGTTCACTTGAAGAGATACAACTTCTAAGGAAATACCCACGGTCAGGTACCACCATGATAAATTTTATTTTTAAATTGTTAAAATGTTACTAACTATTGTAGATGATAGGCAAAACACTAACACATACTAAAATATGACCTAAGGCAAAATGGAATAAACCAAAATTGCTGGCCCAGGGTTACATTTATTCTGATAGAAATACAAACGGGTTAAGCAGATTTCATCTATAATTGTACCTCCAAGTCGCGTATGTTTTTCTTTTTCAGGAAAAGGACCAAGTGAGAGAAACTATCAAGTGCTCGAGGCTTCATACTTCAACACTCAAACACTTGGTGGACTACATAATATACACGGGCATGTGTATAATGAAGGCAAAAAGATTAAGGAAAAATCAAGCCTAGAAGAGTCAAGTGTGGAGTAAAAATTACGAAATCAAAGCACTGATCATAGTGTTCTTTCCCATGAGAACAACGGAGTCATCTATCAAACCCTTCCTAATGTTTCAGAGCTAAGGGGATCCAACTCAAAACAGTTAGGGTAAAGACTATGTTTATAAGGAAAAACCTTGTATATATTGTTCTTCTTTTGTAAAAATCTGTTACAAGAAAAATAGTTACGACAAAGTTATAGATGTAATTCAAATGCATGTAAAGTACTATTTAAAACTTGTCAAGATTCAGAAAATAAAAACTTGTCAAAGTTATTTCATAGAAACATGTGTTTTCCTATTTCTTTTATCATATGTTAACACCATTATGAAGTTGAGACGTCTTCTTCATTAAGTTTCAAAATATAAAAGGGCGTTCTTTTATAAAACTCATGTTATTTAATCATAAGATTAACAAAAGCATTTTTAAAGAACAAAAATGCAAACTATTCTCTAAGTCCATGAAAATAAAAAGCAAGAATAGAACAAACGAAAGTTTAATGATAATGATAAAAACTTCTTAAAACTAAAGACTAAGTACAAACTTAGTCATAAAATTGTTTATACCAAATGCCCCATAATAATTCTTGGGGATTTGTACTTCTAAATAACCTTAAAAGAATCTAAGGGTTTCACTACCATCTTCCAAAAAAACGAAAAACAAATTCAAAGTGAGCATCTGCAGAGACGGCTTCAGCTTGGCTTGCAATAGTAAGCTCATTGGGGTTAGAAAGAGTCGTGACACCCGCACCAGTTTCAACATTCACTGGAACATCAACTGCGGGAGCTTCAATCACGAGAGCTTCAGCTTCGGGAGCTTCAGTCTCAGAAGCTCGATCGCGGGAGAAGCGAAGTCCAGTGGTTGTTATGCTTTTTAAATGGTCACCATAACTTTGGCTAACTCAGATTCTAAGTTGAA
Source organism: Nicotiana benthamiana (assembly GCA_034376525.1). Taxonomy (NCBI): domain Eukaryota; kingdom Viridiplantae; phylum Streptophyta; class Magnoliopsida; order Solanales; family Solanaceae; genus Nicotiana; species Nicotiana benthamiana. Next base: position 15,314,530 of record CM067323.1, on the reverse strand, counting down.
GTTCTCCTGGCTAACCTCAACTAAGGCATCACGACGAGAGTTCAGAAAAGCCCAACTTAACTTAACAACAATTTTATCTTCAAGGACCTTATAGTGTCACGCCCAAATTCAAGGGACATGACTGGCACTCAACCGGGTATCCCCAGTCGAGTAGACCTGGGTGCCCTTCCTGACCCACGCGTTACCCCACATTTTTCCATTAATTACTAACCAAGTGGAAACAATTGTTTATAATTGAGATTCCCTTTTTACAACACATACATTACATAGATAACATTAGCATGGTTTACAATTTACAATGCCCAAATACTAGTACTTACTACATGGTTCAAGACCCACATTTCATGTCTACGGAGCCTGTAAGAATAAAAGATGGCAGTATTATACTTGCCGCTAACAAGACTCCGGCTATACCTTTTTACATACACCAAAATAAAATCCCAAAGTACAAGAACAAGAGTAGCATGAGCCACGTAGGGCCCCGGAAGGAATGGGGATCACCTATACAGCTGACGGGGAATGAGGAAGAGCTACGGACGGTGGACTAGAAACCTGTTGAAGATCCACCTACAATCATAACACGAATGTAGCGCCCCCAGCAAAAGGGAAGTCAGCACATTTGAATTGTACTGGTATGTATGAACAAAACTTGTCCCAAGTAAACTCAAGCCATATGCAAGTAGAACAAGAACACATCAATAGAAACATCAACCAAACACACATAGAATGTACAATTAGTCAAACAAAGGGGCAATCAGTTCCCCACATGTTACAAACACTCCTGCTGTCTCCTTTCACAATTCCACATTATTGATTTCACAATTTTAGACAATAGGGGTTGCTTTGATGGTAAGCAACCCTCACTTCCAACCGAGAGGTTGTGAGTTCGAGTCTCCCCAAGAGCAAGGTGGGAAGTTCTTGGAGGGAAGGATGCTGAGGGTCTATTTGGAAACAACCTCTCTACCTCAAGGTAAGGGTAAGGTCTGTGTACACACTACCCTCCCCAGACCCCACTAAGTGGGAATATACTGGGTTGTTATTGTTGTTGTTGATTTATATGTAGTGATTTCGATCATTTTTCCACCCTTATTACCTCTGCCACCCTTATCACACCAACCCACTCCTTATTACACCATGTTGCGGCGCACAACCCGACCCCGCCGTACAATTTCAATTCACGACAAGCATAACCAAACAGCAAGTCACAAAGATAAACAAGTACACCTCAAGACATCACCACAACAATGTTACAAGTGTTTTCATAACTATTAGTACCAACTTCATAACTATTAACAGTTCGTACTTAATTCAATTTACCACAACTGCCCACAACATTTCAAGTACATTGTTATCATAGTTAGCCTTGTTTCACCATTTACGGACTCTTTCAATCACTTTTTATTCAACTTTTACCACGAGGTGCATTCACAATCAAACCAGTCACAATAAGCTCACAAATAACCAACCTAGATATCAACTGCCAAACAATTCACATACCAAGCAAGGCGATTTCACAAGGATTAAGATTAGCCATACATACCTGGAGTCGAATTCCCTTCCTAAGTTTATATTCTCATTCCAAGCTATCTAGCACAGTTCTCTACTTCTATCCAATTTCCCTTCACGAGATTCTAGGTTTTGAGTGACATACATGAGGTTTTCAATTGTTAGTTCAAAATCAAAGCATAAGACTCCCATCCCTTAGCTTAAATCAGAAAAAATTGGGAAAAAGGGTTAGGGATTTTACTTGTAAGAGTGGAGATGAAGACAATAACTCAATATTTTCCCGGCCCAAATAGTCTTGGAGGATCAATTTGATGAAGAATCCTTTCTCTCTCAAGAACCCTCCTTTCCCTCTCTCTTTTTTGTTCAGAAAATGTGTAAAAATGAGGGATTGTGGTGTTTTATTAGAAAAGGGTCGAGTTTAAAAATTTTTGAAAACTGTTGTTCGTGCCGGATCTGCGGTCAACTATGCGATCGCATAATTTTCATGCGGTCCACATAATGGACCCAAATTGCTGAACTCTCTATTTGGGTATGCGGTGAGAATACGATCCGTAGCCATTCTGCGGTCACATATTGCACCGCAGAATGGACCTCCACCAATTCTCGAGAAATTTATGCGACGACTATGCGGTCCGTATATCGGTTATGCGATCGCATAATAGAATGCATTTTCAACATCCAATTTGGCTACTCTCTGATTAAGTCCGTGGTCGATATGCGATCCACATACCTGATCTGCGATCACATTCCTGACCGCATAAATGACACTTCTCCAGAAAAATTTGACTCTAGATTTTTAAGCATAAAATCAGTAGAAAAGGGTTGGAAACACATAGGTGGACCTGACTCTATGAGTTGCTAGGACTTTAGCACTCATTTTCACGGGGTCTTACATCCTCCCCCGCTTAAGATCATTCGTCCTCGAATGAGAACTTCGAAAATTAAATGGTTTGAAAGCATGATATGCAAGCTCCTAAGTTTTCACTAATTCTTTATAATTTAGAAGAAGAAGAAAAATTTCGCCAGAGTTTCCTTTGTAATATTGACATATCCACCTGTCAGTGAGTCCCAAAACATATTTCCAAGCACCATTACACAATTCTTGCTACCTCTATAAAAGTTGTACAATGCATGACCTTCATACTTACACATATTCAACCTCTCAACACACTTTTAACCATTTTGGTACACCAAATGCAATTAAATTAAGGATTAATCGTCGGTACTATCAAAGCCATTTACCTATCATAAGAGTATGATACATTTAATCATTTCAATACAATCCCTCCCTGCAAAACTAAGCATTATTTCCTTCCACTCACCTTACCATGGGCTAATTATCTACCACAAGAACACGCAAAATTTTGGGCACAGCTGGAAGAATTATAATGGTGAAGTAGTTAGGAACCTTTACACAAAATGGGACACAATGTTAGTTTGCTTAGGGACAAGGACTTACATGACTACTCCTAGACTTGTACGAACAAATGGGGGTATTTTACTTTCATCTCATCCTCCGTTTCCCACATGGCCTCTTCGACTTGTTGGATTCGCTACAATACCTTAACCGAAGCGATCTCCTTATTTCGCAACCTACGGACTTGTCTGTCAAGTATAGCAATCAGAATCTCTTCATATGATAGCTCTTCAGAAACCTTGATGTCTTCAATTGGCAGGATGGTGGACGGATCCCCAACCACTTTCCTTAACACGGACACATGGAATATCGGGTGCACTAAGGACATTTCAGGGGGCAACTCCAATCTATAAGCAAGTTGTACGATCCTTTGAATAATCTGATAAGGTCCAACATATATAGGACTTAGCTTCCCTTTCTTCCCAAATCGCATGACCCCCTTCATGGGCGATACCCGCAAGAATACCCAATCACTCTCCTGAAACTACAATTCCCTTCGACGCCCGCCCGCATAGGATTTCTGGCGACTTTGAGCAGTCTTCATCCTTTCCTGAATGACTTTAACTTTTTCCATGGCCTGGTGCACGAGATCCGGCCCTATCAATTCTGCCTCACCTATTTCGAACAACCCAATCGGGGACCTACACCTCCTCCCGTACAATGACTCAAACGGGGCCATTTGGATGCTAGCATGGAAGCTGTTATTGTAAGCAAATTATATAAGGGGCAAATGATCATCCCAATTACCCTTGAAATCCAAGACACAATCCTGCAACATATCTTCGAGCGTATGAATAGTCCGCTCCGCTTGACCATTAGTCTGCGGGTGAAAAGTTGTGTTGAGGTTCGCTTGAGTACCCAACCCTTGCTGAAATTTCTTCCAAAAGTTAGCTGTGAATTGAGCCCCTCGATCCGAAATAATTGAAACATGAGTACCATGAAGTCTCACTATTTCCCTGATATACAATCGAGCATATTTTTCTGCGGTATCGGTGGACTTGGCTGGCAAGAAGTGAGCTGATTTGGTGAGTCGATACACTATCACCCAAATTGGATCAAAATTGCACTGAGTGCGAGGTAGTCCTGCCACAAAATCCTTATTGATCATCTCCCATTTCCATATTGGTATCTCCATAAGCTGGGTTATCCCACCAGGCCGCTGATGCTCGGCCTTTACTTGCTGACAATTCGAGCCATTAGATATGAAGTTTGCCACATCCCTCTTCATACCGCTCCACCAATAGATTTCCTTGAGATCGTGATACCTTTTTGTAGATCTTGGGTGCACCGAATATCTGGAATGATGAGCCTCCACCATTACCCTCTTCCGAAGGTTATCTACATCTGGAACACATAGCCTACCTTGACATCGCAGCACACCATCATTGCCTCCAAGTGAGAATTACGAAATATTGCTACTCTGAACCCCCTCCCTTATTTGTGCCAATGCTGGATCAATGAACTGCTTTTCCTTGACTTCTGCTACAAGCGACGATCCGACTACATTGTGCACCATAATTTCCTCCTTATTTGGGGTTGAGATACAAACCCCAAGGTTGGCGAACTGATAAACCTCTCGAGCTAGGAACCTCCGATCCGCTCCCAAGTAAGCCAAACTACCCATGGATTTCTGACTGAGGGCGTAGGACACCACGTTCACCTTCCCTGGATTGTACAAGATGATCATATCATAATCTTTAAGCAATTATAACCACCGTCGCTGCCACAAATTTAGCTCATTCTGCTTGAACAAATATTGGAGACAGTTGTGGTTTGAGAACATATCCACATGGACCCCATTGAGGTAATGCCGCCATATTTTTAAGGCAAACACAACTGCTGTAAGCTCAAAATCATGCATCGGGTAATTATTCTCGTGATTCTTGAGTTTCCTTGAAGCATACGCTATAACCTTCCCATGATGCATGAGCACACACCCTAAACCAACCTTGGAGGCATCGCAATACACCACAAATCCTTTTGTGCCTTCCGGCAAAGCCAATACTGGTGTCGAGGTCAACTTTGACTTCAATTCCTAAAAACTTTTCTCACAAGCATCAGACCATTGGAACTTGACTGATTTCTGTGTCAATTTAGTTAATGGGGAGGCGAGGGTATGGAACCCCTCCACAGACCTCTGATAATAACCCGCTAACTCCAAAAGGCTACGGTTATCTGTCGGGGTCGTGGGTCTAGGCCAATCCTTCAATGCTTCTATCTTTTGGGGCTCCACTTGAATCCCCCTACCGGAAATAACATGTCCCAGAAAAATGAAGGACTGCGACCAAAATTCACATTTTGAGAATTAGAATACAACTGGTGTTGATGAAGAGTTCGCAAAACTGCCCTGAGGTGATCGGCATGGTCCTCCCTGCTTCGCGAATAAACAAGGATGTCGTCAATAAAATTAACCATAAAGGAGTCTAGAAATAGCTTGAACCCGATTCATAAGATCCATGAAAGCTTTCTGGGCGTTGATTATCCCAAAAGATATGACCAAGAATTCGAAGTAACCATAGCAGGTTGTGAAGGCGATCTTAAGAACATCCCACTCTCTGATCTTTAATTGGTGATACCCGAATCGCAAATCAGTTTTGGAGAAAAACTTCGCGCCTTGAAATTGGTTGAACAAATCATCTATCCGGGACAAAGGGTACTTATTCTTTATGGTGAACTTGTTAAGATTCCGATAGTCGATACACATCCGAAGTGACCCATCCTTCTTCCTGACAAAAAGAACTGGAGCACCCCATGGAGACACACTCGGTCGAATGAACCCCTTCTCTAATAAGTCCTTCAGCTGCTCCTTTAACTCTCATAATTTTGCTGGCGCCATCATGTATGGTGGAATAGATAATTGCTGACTATCTGGCAACACATCAATCCCGAAGTCAATCTCCCTATCTGGCGGAATCCCGGGAAGATTATCTGGAAACACCTTCAGAAATTTGTTTACAACTAGCACGGACCCGAGGCAGGCACCTCTGATGTGGCATTCGCCACCCAGACCAAATGATAGATACACCCCTTCTTAATCATCTTCGAAGCCTTTTAAGAAATAAACCTACCTTTTGGCCCAACACTATTCCCTCTCCACACAATAGCCGGGTTGTTGGGAAACTCGAGTCTCATGACTTTCGTTCGGTAGTCAAGCTTAGCAATGCATGAATAAAGCTAGTCCATTCCCATAATCATATCAAAGTCGAACATTCAAAGCTCAATAAGATTGGCCGTGGTAACACGACCACACACCATGACAACACAATTCCTATAAACTCGTGCGGCTGCAATAGAATCACCAACCAGAGTCGATCAAGAGAACGGTTCAAGAATCTGTTCAAGCTCCCTCCCAAAACTCGAAGCAATGAATGTAATGATATAGGACAAGGAAGACCCGAGGTCAAAAAGAGCATAAAAATGGCCTAAACAGACAAGATACATGTAACCCCATCTAGAGAAGACTTAGCATTCTGGCAACCACTCAATGCATAGATCGGCTCTGTCCACCTCTACCACGAGCCCTACCCCTATCTGCACCACGTCCTGCCGGAGTTGGAGGACGCACAAATAATGTAGCAACTGAAGAACCGGATGGCTGGGCGAATCTCCTACCCATGCCATTTCTGGGTGCACGAGAGTTCCGCTGAACATGACCTTTCACCCCGCAATTATAACACACCGGGATCGTCCAAATATCAAGTCTCTGTGTGGAACCTCTTACACTTTGGACATGTAGCTCCCCCCTGCTGCTGGGGACTCACCCCCGAATGACTGGACTGGTGGAACCTCCTGCTGTCAGAACCTGGTCTCGAGGAACTACCCTGATAATGGCTATGCACAGATGGCGGTGCGCTTGCCGAAGACTGAATATATGACTGGTATGGCCCTGATGTCCCCCTCCCCGGAGCTGACCTCCCTGAGTGACCCATTGACCGGGCCCTACTGATACTCTCCCAATCTGCCCGTATCTTCAGTTTCCTAGCCTCTGTGGCCTGGGTGAAACCCACAATCTTCCCATAGTTCATATCTGCGTGCAATGCCGATGTAGCAGCCTCATTCACCACCAATGGAATAATACCCTGAACAAATCGCCGAACTCGTGCACTTATGGTCGACACTAATTGAGGAGCACACTTGGAAAATCTCACGAACTCCTTATGGTACTCCCAAACACTCATGCTGCCCTGTTTGAGAACCTTGAACTCTGTGGCACGGGCTGCCATTGTCTCGGTAGGAAAGAAATGATCCATAAAAGCGTCCACAAATTCCTCCCATCTAGCCTGAGGGCTCCCCTCCTCGCGGGAATCCTCCCATATCTTAAACCACGAGCGTGCCGCTCCCTTCAGACTGTAGGAAGCCAACTCAACCACATCTGATTCTGTGGCCTTCATCACATGAAGGGTCTTGTACATCTCATCAAGAAATTTCTACGGATCGGCCTCTGGGTCTGTGCCTGAAAACTCTGGAGGGGCCAGTCGCAGAAATTGGCGGACTCTGGAGCTGGAAGAATCTCCTTGTCCGCTGGAGGACATAGGAGCATCATGAGATCAGAAGCCTCGGGACCGGGAGTTGAAGCAATGCCGGCATTAGGAGTATTGGCAGGAAGGATGGTGACACCCTCTTCCGCTACTGGAACAGGAGTGCTTGAATCTGGAAGGGACACGGGCCAGGAAGATTCATAATCGTGGAGTCACTCACGGCCACGGCGTCATGTACATGGACCACGTTCACACTTAGGGTGGCGCTGGCCTCAAGGCAGAGTCTAACCTTCTTCTTAGGTGCCATCTCTGCAAATTTTGGAACAAGGCACGAGTTAGTAACAAGTACTTTCACTTTTTCACTTCATCGCACGAAATGGAATAACAAAGAAGAGAGTAGTTTCCTAAATGCTTGTGTAGCACCCTACTTATAGATGTGGTCGACAACACACCGATAAGAAGGGCTCTACTAAGCACGGCTCCGAGACACCCTAGGACTCTTTTTAAAACCTCAGGCTCTGATACCAAGTTTGTCACACCCCAAATCCGAGGGACATGACCGGCACTCAAACAAGTATCCCCGGTCGAGTGGACCTGGGTGCCTTTCCTGACCTATGAGTCGCCCCATATTTTTCTATTAATTACTAACCAAGTGGAAACAATTGTTTATAATTGAGATTCCCTTTTTACAAGACATACATTACATAGATAACATTAGCATGGTTTACAATTTACAATGCCCAAAATACTAGTACTTACCACATGGTTCAAGACCCATATTTTATGTCTACGGAGCCTCTAAGAATAAAATATGACAGTACTATACTTTCCGGTAACAAGGCTTCGGCTATACCTTTTTACATACACCAAAATAAAATCCCAAAGTACAAGAATAAGAGTGGCATGAGCCGCGCAGGGCCCCGGAAGGAAAGGGGCTCAACTATACAGCTGACGGGGAATGAGGAAGAGCTACAGATGGTGGACTGGAGTACCTCTTTAAGATATACCAACAATCATAACACGAATGTAGTGCCCCCGGAAAATGGGACGTCAGCACATTTGAATTGTACTGGTATGTATGAAAAAAACTTGTCCCAAGTAAACTCAATCCATATGCAAGTAGAACAAGAACACAACAATAGAAGCATCAACCAAACACACATAGAAGGTACAATTAGTCAAACAAAGGGGCAATCAGTGCCCCACATGTTACAAACTCTCCTGCTGTCTCCTTTCACAATTCCACATCATAGATTTCACAATTTTGTTCAAGTGTATATATATATATATATATATATATATATATATATATATATATATATATATATATATATATATATAGTGATTTCGATCACTTTTCCACCCTTATTACCTCGGCCACCCTTATCACACCAACTCACACCTTATTACATCGTGTTGTGGTGCGCAACCCGACCCCGCCGTACAATTTCAATTCACAACAAGCACAACCAAACAACAAGTCACAAAGATAAACAACAAGTACATCTCAAGACATCACCACAACAGTGTTACAATTGTTTCCATAACTATTAGTACCTATTTCATAACTTTCAACAGTTCGTACTCAATTCAAGTTACCACAATTGCCCACAACATTTCAAGTACATTGTTATCACAGTTAGCCTTGTTTCACCATTAAAGGACTCCTTCAATCACTTGTTGTTCAACTTTTACCACGAGGTGCATTCACAATCAATCCAGTCATAAGAAGCTCACAAATAACCAACATAGATTTTAACTACCAAACAATTCACATACCAAGCAAGGTGATTTCACAAGGATCAAGATTATCCATACATACCTGGAGTCGAATTCCATTTTTAAGTTTCTATTCTCAGTCACCAAGCTATCTAATGCAGTTCTCTACTTCTATCAAATTTCCCTTCACCAGATTCTAGGTTTTGAGTGACATGCATGAGGGTTTTTAATTGTTAGTTCAAAATCAAAGCATAAGACTCCCTTCTTAGCATAAATCAGAAAAAATTGGGAAAGGGGTTAGGGATTTTACCTGTAAGAGTGGAGATGAAGACAATAACTCAAAATTTTCCCTGCCCGGATAGTCTTGGAGGATCAATTTGATGAAGAAGTCTTTCTCTCTCAAGAACCCTCCCTTCCCTCTCTCTTGTTTTGTTCAAAAAATATGTAAATATGAGGGGTTAGGGTGTTTTATTAGAAAAGGGTCGGGTTTAAAATTTATAGAAAACTGATGTTCGTGTCGGATCTGTGATCGCATAGTTGACATATGGTCCGCAGATTGGACCGCATAATGGCCCCAAATTGCTGACCTCTCTATTTGGGTATGCGGTGAGAATGCGGTCCGCATACCCGTTCTGCGGTTCGCTTATTGGTTATGCGATCGCATAATGGATTGCATTTTCAACTTCCAATTTGGCTATTCTCTGAGTAATTCTGCGATAGATATGCGGTCCGCATGCCTGATCTGCGAATGCATTCCTGAACGCAGAAATGACACTTCTCCAGAAAAATTTGACTCTAGATTTTTAAGTATAAAATTAGTAGAAAAGGGTTCCAACACATAGGTAGACTTGACTCTATGAGTTTCTAGGACTTGAGCGCTCATTTTCATGGGGTCTTACACATAGTCTCTTTCTCTGACAACAATTTCATTTTTAAGTTCTTCGTTTTAAGCCAAGGTTGAACTGTAAGAGGCTTGAAGAGAGGTGTATGAACTTTCCAAGGCACGCATATTATCAGCAGAAGTTCGTAGATCTACTTGTGTCTAAGTCAGACTTTGCACCAGATCTCCAGCATAAACTTCTTTTTGAGCTAAAAATGCTTTCAATTCTCTAATCTCTTCACTGGCCTTAGATAATTGCTATGAGAAGGAAGACTCGAGATGCTCTTTTTTTTAGATTATTTGAGAAAGTCTTAGCAACCGCTAACTCTGATGATAATGCCCGCACTTGCTGCTCCAGGTTACTCATGTTCTCTTGTAAATCTTCTATTGTAATCTGTGCACTATCAAATTGCTCTTTACAATTAGCCGCTTCCAACTGAGAGTCACGAGCTACCTTCTATGAATTAAGAACAACCTTTTCAGATTTATGTGCCACCTTCTCCAATAGAGAAACTCTATTCATCAGCTCTGTGCCGATAAGGTTGGCCTGAAAATGATAAGTGAGGAAAATGAGAATCCTAGAATGCAAATGTAAATAAAGGAAGAAAATACCTTCAAATTAGAGTGAACTATATCGTTCATCAAAGTCAGGCAGCTATGACTATTAATTTTTTATTTCTCAATAAGGCCAATTAAAGGCTCAAGCCAAACATCTGCCTAACTAGACTTTCTCAAAAGGCTGCTGTTGGCAGGAACTTTGATAGTTATACTCCTCATGGAAGCACTTCTTCTCTAGAACCCACTTCTGTATGATGAAAAATAGTAGGGGGAACTGTCAAAAGGAGAAGCGGTAGAAGAAGTGAAAACAACAGAGAAAGGAACAGAAGCAGTTGGAATAGGTAAGGAAGAAACTATAGGTAAAGGAAGAGGTGGAATTTCAGACACTGGAGTTAAAAAGGAAGAGAGGGGAAGCTCATCTAAAATAGGTCCTAAATTGCCACTTTCAACACCACTAACAAAAAGCTAGTTAATGGATTCATGAGTGTCACGAGGGGCAACATCATCATTATCAGAGACGAGGTGGACGGGCTTGATAGGAGAAGTACGAGGTGAAATTTCTGCTTCGTCATCAGAGACGATACGTCTCCTTACTCTTAGCCTCGTCATCAAGGAGCCACTTTCATCTTCCTCCTGGGAATCATCTTCCTCAGTGGTTTTTCTTTTCATAAATATATCCCGAGCTTTTTTTAAAGGAATTTGAGTTCCTGAAGAAGCACAAGAGGCCGGAACTATTTCAGCAGAAATGCCTCGAATGGAAAATGCTGATAAAAAAGGATAGTTGTTAGAACAATGAAAATTTTTACATAGAAGAAAGACAAAAACTCTTACCATAAGTTTTTACCTTCCAACCATGACGGTTAGAAATTGATTTAGCCTCCATAGGTGCGATCTTCAGCAATTTATCTACCCAAACACGAAACTTGGAAAAGTTTCCACAACTCCCATGGTTGCTAAAAAGGGTAAGGTTAAAGAAGGTTATAAAACTAAAAGGAAAAAGGTATGAGAAGGATGGAAAAACTTACGTGAAAAGTTCCGCTTCTCAGAGAAGGAAACATTGTCTTTACCCACTAAACCAACAGTGGGGGCAGCAACAAATCAGAAATATCAGCCACGGTCTTTATCATCTTCTGGCTCACGAGAAACCTCTTACTCCTGGCTACTAAGGTAAAAACACCATTACAAAAAAGCCTAGGGAAATAGATATGAATTAGGTGAGGGAATGTGAAGACAACATACGCCAAATTAGATAGGTGTCTAAAACAAGCGACATCCCAACATACAAGCGGGCCAATTTAAGCTAAACAAACATTAAAGAAATGATAGAAATCGAGAATTGCTGGATCGATTGCTGGTTTGAATCCAAGAGTAAAAGGATAAGTATAGACAAAAGAAAAACCAATCTTACATGAAATAATTCTTTGATTTGGATTTGGGGGTTACGTGGGAAAATTACTACTCCAATGTCAAATTTATGGACTATGGGAGCTAAAACTTCTGTAATCAGAGAAGGGTAAGTATCAGCACAATCTAAACCAGCAACTTGGCTTTCAAGTGATTGTCTATCATGGTGAAAACATAAATCATTGGGAACTATCTCCTCTACCAAAGGCTCCTGCAAAGGTTTAGAGGTCTCCTAATCCTTAGAAGAAGACCTTTGAGTAAAAGAACCTCTAGTTCTGGAAGAAGGACCAGAACTAGGAGATGGTATAGAAGAACCACCACTACGGGTAGATCCTAAAGCCTACCATCCCTTCTATGTCTAACAGGGGTGTTGGAAAAGTTGTCTAAGATGGAAACTCTCCTAGGGTTAGGGTTAGAAGAGAACATGATGAGGAAGAAGACGAAGTGAAAAGAAATTTGCACAGTTCAAATGTTCGAAGAAAGTTTTATGTGGTAAAAAGTAAAGGTAAAATTATATCTATACTGATAAGTAATCATCAAAAGTGAAAATTGCAGCAATGCAAGAGTCATAATGGTAACTGGTACTTTGTGAATAGTGGAGCTGTAAAAAGCCTTGAAAAGGGGTGCAAATTGCAGAATCGATAAGGAGTTGACACGTGTGAAGAGCATTAAATAGAAGTGACCATTGAAGCGTCAATCTTGTCATAGCATTAATGGTGACAAAAATTCTCCTTTAATGAAATCCACTTCCCAAATACTCAACTGAAGAACAAATAAAAAGTGTGGGGACTATTTGTATTGGGAAAATCGAGTTTGTATATAAAAGATGACGTGTCGTGATACGTAGACTAGTCAAATAGTCAAAGACTTATGATTAGCTAAGAGACGCGGAAGGAAACAGAAACAAGAAAAAGTAGCAGAAGAAGCACGAGTGATTATTCAAGTGACTCACACCCTTGCCTATTAAGGTCATTGAAAGCTCAAATACCGTGGAGAATCAAAGGAATGAACATATGAGGGTCCAAATATAATATTTAATTAGTATTAAATACCGAATACGTTAGAGAATATGTTTTTAATGTATATAATTGTATAACGTAGCACTTAAAGCTATTAACTGCTCATTATATCCTCGTTATAATAAAGGCAAGGCTCATATTTCCAAAAATAGCTATAAAAGGGGAAAGAACAAATAATTGTATGAACACAAAATATTATTGGAATACACTCTGATTTACTTGCTTTCCGATTATATTATTCTTAAATTTCATTCTTTATATGCTTTTTTGATTATCAGTAACCCGTGTTCTTCTAAAATTCTAGCTTTGACTAAAAATTTATTTTTTGGTTAACAACCATGGCAGTTAGCAACTGTAGAGTCTGAGACTGTAGAATGTGTTTGATAATAATAGCGCCGCCTATAAATATTAATTATCCCTACCAAGAATTTGCTTTATTCGGGTTTCCGAGGACATGACCCTCGATAGGAAGGTCCGGAGGTCTAGCATCAGGATTGTAGGATAGGGGCTCCTAGAGTTTTTCGTACTCCTCACCCAGGGTTGGGTGAGGCTTGGCAGTGCTATCCATAGATGATTTGTGTTTTGGATTGTGTCTCACTTATGGTAGTTACTGTATGATATTATTGCACGATATTTATATATGATTATTATGTTTAGATAATTATTTACGTTATTTCTGTGGAGTTACTACTGCTCTTTTGTTTTTGTTTTTACTTTCTTTCACTAAGCCGAGTATCGATTGGAAACAGTCTCTCTCTCCTTTCGGGTAGGGGTAAGGCTAGTCTACCTATTACTCTCCCCAGACCCCACTTTGTGGGACTATACTGGGTAATAGTAGTTGTTGTTCTTGTTGTAGTAGTCATATTCGCAAAATATGCAATTTTCTTCCTCCATGTGTATATTAGACAACACAAATATGTGAAGGGGAATTGAGAATGCTTATATCTAGCCAACCTCCCCAACCTTCTGATAGTTCTTCTATTTTGAAGGCCATAGGTGTAGAAGTTAGTTTTCTGCTTGTTCATCTCTTGTACTGATGCATTTTGAAAGTCCATAAGAACCTTCATAACCATCGTGATTGAGTTTGTATCACTAGTTATGAATAAAATCAAGTCATCAACATAGCATAGATGTTTGATTTTGAGGTCCCTTTTTGCACATAGTGAATCCTTTGTAATTGGTCATGTTGTTAAGTTCATTGAGAGATTTAGACAGTGCTTCAGCAGCAGTAGTGCCTAATAAGCTTACTCTAGGTGAATTGTGGGATATGGTTCATGCCAATAGAGTAAATGGTGGAGGGAACTTTTTATCTCCTTGCTAGCCGCATTTTATTTTGACTTACATTTTATTTGCTATTATCACATGCAGCAATTCCTAAGTGAATACCGTACGATTAAGGAATGGTTATGGGGAGGGGTGGGTGCAAGGCAGATTTGGCCAAACCCACAAACGTTTCAATCCAACTGCCCATCATAGTTATTTTTTCAATTTTCAACCCACCCACCCACCCCGCCCCGCCCTGCCCCACTTAATTATTTTCTAAGGAAAAGGGTCAGAACTGCCCATAACATATTGACGCCAGGTTAAAAATTCCCTCCGTTAACCTATTTTGAAGAAAATGCCCCTACCGTTAAAAATGTGGCATATTTGTGCCCCTAAGTCTAACAACTGACTGTACTTATATTTAAAACGGTGGGAGCATTTTTTTCAAAATAAGTTAACGGTAGGGGCATTTTTAAACTGGAGTCAATACGTTAGGGGCACAAATATGCCAGAATTTTAACGGTAGGGGCATTTTTTTCAAAATAGGTTAACAGAGGGCATTTTTAACCGGGCATCAATACGTTAGGGGCAGTTCTGACCCTTTTCCGTATTTTCTAAAATAAACTAATTTGACATTTTATTACTTTATAATGGAGAGTTTAGTAGATCACATAAATATAAAACTGAGAGTATAACGTTGATCTTCCAAAATAAATGGGTTACTCTCATTTCCTGTTACTAATACGATATCTTAACTTATGTAATATCATTCTGATGAGACGTATGCAAATTAATTAATTATAAATCAAAATAGCATTCGTTCTAGTGAAGAAGAATGTGAAATTGTAGTTGAAATGATTGCTTTGTTTTAAAAAAAATTCAAAATTACTCCGTATTGAACCCGCATTAGACCCACCTCGCCCCACTTTAAGAATTTAAAAAATTGAAAAATTATTTTAATCCGCTCCGCCCGCACCCACATAAGAGTAAAAATCGTCCCGTCCCGCATCAACCAAAATCCGCCCCGCCCTGTCCCATTGTCATCCCTACGTACGAAGGAAAACGATATCTGATAGAAATATAGGTAAAAGATGCAGCACACGTTTTACCGCACTTCAAACTGGTTTTGCTAAACGGTAAAAGTGACTTCATACTCTTTAAATCCAGTAATGAACTAGGGGAAATGGGGGGGCATCGGCCGGTTCAGTCTGATATTGAATGTTTTCGGTTCAGCATATAGGTTGTCGGTTTATAAATATGCTAAATCGACAACCGAACCGAGAAGATATCAGTTATCGGGTATCGATTTATCGGTTATCGATCCTTATCGATTCAGTTATCAGTTCACCCAAAAAGACTAAAAAATATCCAAAAAATTATATTTTTATTATAGAAATCGTAATCATACTTCAAAGAGAAAGGAACTGAATTTTAGCTCATAAGAAAAGATGAAGTAAATTTCAACTTTAAAAAGGAAAACTTTCTTTATTTACATTTGAAAATCCCAATATGATCTCAATTTTTAAAGTGATAAGTTAGTAGGAGCAATGAATAAAACATTCAACAATCTAATCTTACTAATTATCTCAGTGCGGGCGGCCATAATGAATAGGAAAATAGTAAAATCATGATCTTGTAAATACTAAAGAATTATTGCAACAAAAGAAATAAATAGAAAGACTAAAAATCTAAACAATTAGTTCTTTAAAGTATAAAACTAAAAATGTTAATAGAAGAATTAAGATGAGAAATTCATAAAAGTTTAAAACTTACTCTAAGGATTAAAGTTTGAAGATGAAAAGTAACTGCCGAGAAAATTGAGAAAATGAAACCATAAAGTGACTTTATATACTTAGTGAGTAAAATAATAATTTTGTTAAAACTTATAGGGCTATCAGTTAAATCGTTAATAAAATTGAGAAAATCTAGTCCCGAACCGATAATTCAATAGTCAAATAATATTAAACCGTCATCCAACTATTTGTTCAATAATCCGATATCAATAACCCCAATAGCATTTTATCGGCTCGGACTATCGATTATACCCCATATATGCTCGGCACTACTAAGTATTCTGAGTTTTTTCTTGAGTTCGAAATGTTATTCTATTTTGCAGTTAGGCGAAATAGCCAATTGATTATTCTAGTCAAAGTTCAAAATTCGGGATTTGCCAGCCAAATTTTGTGAATCTGTCCTTTCCTTGTATATTCTTGACAAACCAAGTTTTATCTCTCGTAGTTTTTTGGGCTCTCTACCACTCTAAAGTCTGCTAACCTCCATAAAATGCTCAATTAAGAACAACATAGAGAAGCTAGTAAAAAACTAAATAATTACAATTGCAATTGACCTTGTCTTCCAACAGACAAAATTCAATCATAACTTCTTGATGCCACTTAAACGATGATGCCTAAGGCCAAATTGCAAACTAACCTAGGGGCCTTAAAAATTCAACTAAAGTCATAAACCTAAAGGAAATAGAGAGTGATTTGCCTCTATGAATCCTTCAGCTAAAATTTGATATTTTGATTATAATTTTACACCACATTCATAACAATAGTAGAGTATTTTATGCCGTAAAGTTTTAAATTAATCTCTGGAAGGGGATTATGGCTTATGATGAAGGGGATACAAACTTGTAAGTGATCCAATATTGAACCATATAACTGTTTACTCTTAAGCCTGAAAATACCAACGTGGTATCTGTTTGATCAAAAAAAGTATTAAACCTTTTAGTTAAATCAATTAATGAGATATATAGAAGGTAAATCTTAACCAAACATAATTAACTCTGGATCTAAATATATTTAGTACAAAAATCGAAGAAGAACATGAACGTGTAATATTTATTAAGATGATTGTCATACATCACATGTGAATGATAGGCTTACGTCTATGATAGGTTTGCACCATAATCGTGGAAGCAAAGAAGGAGAAGAGAGGGAATTGTTGATGACTAAGAGATTCTCCTAGTTGATTCCATAGTGATGACTATCAAAAAAACCCTCCCTCAGATATGGGCTCAGCTCCCCCTATAAATATTAAAAATTTTCTTTTTATCCAATGATCTTTGATCAGAGTACTTTCTTATGTCTGTATCCTTGATCACTTGCCCAAACATTACACTTATTGTGTGATGTGAGATTTCTGATGGTTTGACCCAGGCAATGGCCGAGATGCTCTTTGCTATCATGCCACGTGGGCATGACCACGACTTGGTCGACCCCTTATCATTCCTTTTAAGAATAATCATGTTATGATCAGATTTTGACTCATACAGTTAGTCCCTCCGTTTGTCGGGGTTACATCTTGGCGAGCATAATGGGCGAATTCTGTTGATTCAAAAGCTAGGAGAAATCTGAACGTTATATGTTGGACGAGGTCCTTAAGTCGAGGTGGTGACATGATGCTTCAGTGGTATCATTGTACTGTTACATCAGTTCGGAGTTGAATCGTTGCATCGATTCGTGGTATCATGGTATCACGACCCAATTTAGGATTGTGACAAGCGCATAGAAGCAAGTGCTCCTAAGTAAGCCTCATCCGTAATTTTACAGAAAATCGGACAGAATTTCCCCTATTTTTGGACCATTCTAAAAAAGTTTCTATCTCAAATCAACAACCAAACATCCTAATATCATACCAAATGATTGACAACTTATTAATTAATCAATACAAGTCTCCACCATAACTAAACCACCAACTAACCACTACAAATACTAATTTATCTCCAACTTCAATAAATGAGAACGATACTCAATATAAGACTATAATGACAAAAGAATACTCATGACACTAAAATAATAACTATGGAGCGACTCTAAGAGTTTAATGAAAAGACCAAACAATAAATAAAATCTCTACCCACGCGAACAACTGCGAGGTTCACCGATAAATATCAACATGTGCTCTTTAATTAACGAAATCCTCGCATGTGTCAACTACTATCTCTGTAAAAAAATTAGCGGGGAATGAGTCGCTAGCTCGGTGAGTAATAACACTTAACCACAACTGTTTTTATTTGGGGACAAGTCATAAACATGCTAGTATCTCAAAGAGAAAATACATAAAAACGCCCTTTCAGAAACAATAAGTAATTTTCAGTCTAATCATATTTTTCTTGTAGTAAAATATAATTAACAATTCAGTAATAAGCTCGGTAACTACTGTGAAATATAAGTATTCACATTTCTTTGGGAGGTTTCAATGAACGGATCATGTAATCGGTATAATTGTGGACTTCTTTGCAAGAAGTCATATATAACGGTAGTCCCTACTCAAGAGAAATCGGTAACGGTATGCTAGTTCTACCTTCCCACTAGCGAGGGCTATAACTGTGATCGGTAATTACAAGGTGCACCGGGTCTAATAAACCCACCGTTAGCTACGGTATCCTTCAATGTCTACTACCATTTATACTTGTCTCTGTAATCTGTATATACTCGTAGAAACTATTTTAAAACAATATAGGGCATTTCGGTTCTTGTCAAATCATATAATTTCCTTTCGATAACAGTAAATTCAAGTAAAGGTAAAACAGATAGTGACAACAAAAATATATAAAACCACGTTATTATAACTAGTTTGGTATCATATCGAGTAAAATACTTGTCCCACATGCAACTCAAAATAATCAGTAACATATTCATATTAAAAATCATGTATAAATCATGCAAGTTATGAAAATACAAATTGCAGGAAGATTACCACTCACAGTACTCGTGCCGAAATACCAACTGCTTCAACCTTAAGCAACTCGTACAAATTCCTCCAATCAATCTATAATTACACCCTTATTTAAAGATATAGGGTATTACACATGGATACCCATTATGCATCATTATGGCGTATATTTCCTAGGCACTATATATTCTTTTGTGCCCTTTCAGTTTTTTGATTGGCGGCTCTTGAACTTCCCGCTCAGGACATTTATGTTCCTATAAATAAGGGGAGCCCACCATTCAATTGTTATGCTTTTCAATTTACCTGAGAACTTTTTCAAACTTCCACCTTCTTCGGTATGTCATACTTCTGCTTTTGTCAGAATTTGACGTGACCATCCTCTCTTTTCCTTCATCACTCTTGTTTATTTCGATCAACTTAGATAAATGGCTGGTACTTCTTCCAAGACTGATAGATTCGTCGATGCTCTGGTGCCGAAAAAAGACATATCTCCTCTTAGAGAGGGAGTGGAAGTGACAGAAGATGAGGGAGTTCTGGTAGTGGCTGAGATACTACCCTGTCCGGGGAAATTATGGACTTACTTTAACAACCCTATCAAAGACGAACCGGAACCTGTCCCTTCCACCATGGATGAAGCGCCAATTATGGCGCTTAAGTCTAAGTGGGGAATTCCAAATCACATCGAAATGGTGTCGGCGACGGGGACGGATATACATTTGCACCGCCCGGAGTACTGCGCATTATGCGTGTATCCTTTTGTTATCAGATATAAGCTCCTTCTCCCCTCTCTAGTGGTAGACTTCTGCCGCTTCTATGAAGTGTGCGCGGCTCAGATCTCACCGTACGTGTACAAGATCTTCTCATGCTCATCAAGTACGCGCAGCTCACCGGTCGAGGGATTACTTTGGGGCACATGCTTCATATTTTTTCCCCTTAATTTCTTCGGGTCACGATGACCCACATGCGCCATCGAGGAACCAAGAGTTTGGTGGTGAAAATAGACGATACAGCTAATCACCACTTCTGGGAAAGCTATTTTTATGTGCAAATGGAGCACCTTGTGGCGGACTCGGTAGGGTTCTTTGAGACGTAGAACTTCCCTCATAAGTTTTTCTTTGTTTTTTTGTGATTCCTCTCAAGGCGGTCGTTGATCGTTCTTATTTAGGCGACATTGCTGAGGACTTGTTTTCACTTTTGCAGCCTAAAGACTACCTCCCCCGCAAGCTGACTGTCACAACCCAGATTTTTTCCCGCCATCAGGAGTCGTGATGGCGCCTACCGTCGAAGCTAGGCAAGCCAACCTTTACAATCATTTTCACAAAACTTAAATCTAAAACAAGTCAAATACTAAAATAATTAATTAAAACATGCGGAAGTCTTTTAACAACAATAGCAAAAACAAAATGCGAAAACTAACAACATGTCTCTACCCAGTATCTGGTGTCACTACTCACGGACGACTAAAGGAGTATACAAGCACAGTCTGAAAAAATACATAATATGTCTGTTCGATACAATTAAACAAAAAAAAGATAAGATAAGGGAGACTTAGGCCCCCCGAACGCCAGCGAACTACCTCGGAGTCTTTGTACTGAAGGATCGCCCCCTAACTACTATTGCGGTCCGTAGGCTGTGTCTTAAACTGTGCATAAAAAGGCACAGAAATGTAGTATCAGCACAACCGACCCCATGTGTTGGTAAGTGCCCGGCCTAACCCCGACGAGGTAGTGACGAGGCTAAACTGGACCTACCACAATCAACCTGTACATATGTATGTGCAATAACAGAAAAAATAACAAAATCTAAACATATAAAGGGGAGGAGACATGCTGGGGATGTATCACTTCAACTATATAATCATCAACAACAAAGAACTGGAAACTGTATAATGAACACAAATAAGAGAAAACCAGTAAAACAAACGTTGCACGGCACCACCCATCGTGCTTTTACTCTTGTCCTCATCAAGATAATCCATCGTAGTGTACGACATCACCCATCGTACTTTATCACTCATCCTCACCCAATCAATAGCATAAAGTAGTTACACGGCATCACCCATCATGTTTTATCACTCTTCCTCATCCAGTCTATGGTATGGAGCAAATCAATGATTACACGGCATCACCCATTGTGCTTTATCGCTCAACCTCACCCAAGCCATAAAGATAAGGAGATCACTGATTACACGGCTTCACCCATCGTGCTTTAACGCTCATCCTCACCCAAACAATGATCATATATATTGGGGGCGAGGATATAGACAACAGTATTAATCATCCCGGCAAGGGAGAGTATTTCAATAACAAGTCCCGGCAAGGGAAAGCAATTCTACAATAAGTCCCGGCAAGAGAAAACGATTCACCAACCAATCCCGGCAAGGGAAAATACCAAAATTTCCTTCCTTAGCTCATTTGCTTCTCAACTATCATTTCATGGTTCATTTAACAAGTAATTATCACAATTGTGCACTTCTTTCGACAATTTCATAGCAATTATGACTCACGGTCACGCTAGACTCGGGAGCATAGGTAACCGTCACCATACCTATACACCGACTCCACATAGCACATAGCAAATATTATCCTAATCCTATTCCCTCAAGCCAAAGTTAGATCAAACACTTACCTCGAAAGATTCCAACTCAACTCACGCCTATAGAATAGCTTAACCCCTCAAATTTCCTTAAAATCGGTCGAATCTAACCATAATTTACTCAAATGTATCAACAAATGATAGTTAAATCAATTTGAATGCATAAGAATGAAATTCCCAAAGTTTTACCCAAAAATTCCCAAAATGCCCCCGGGCCCACGTGGCCAAAACTCGAGGTTCGAACCAAAAGCGGGTTACCCATTCCCCCACGAGTTCATATATGCAATTTATTTTGAAATCGGACCCCAAATTGAGGTCCAAATCCTCAATTTTATGAAAATCTAGGTTCTACCCCAAATCCCCATTTTTACCCATTGAAACTTCCGATTTTAAGTTGTAATCATGATAAAAGATGTTAAAGTTTGAAGAAATTGAGTAAAAGTTGACTTACAAGTTGTTTGGGAGAGAAAGAGTCGAGAGAAAATCGCCAATTGAGGTTTGGGTTTTGAAAAATATGAAATATGAAGTTTAAAATCGGTTAAGTATAAGTTGCGCAGTTGCAGATGTCGCAATTGCGAGATTGACTTCTCAATTAAAAACTGAGCGGAAGAAGGGAGGAACTCGCATTTGCGACAAAATGTTTGCATTTGCGAACCCAAGGCTTAGGCGGGGAAATTCGCATTTGCGAGATTGTCTTCGCATTTGCGAAGCCTGGATTCAAGGGGGGAATTGCATTTGCAAGAAGTGCTTCGCAATTGCGGAGACTGGCCAAACAAAAGGGGGATCGCAATTGCGAGATTTTCCACGCATTTGCGAAGAAGCAGGCAAAAAGGGAAGCTCACATTTGTGAGTATTGCTTCGCAAATTCAAAGACTACAGGCACCAGCACACAATTGGGATTTTTTTTTTGGAAATTGGAAGTTAAAAATATTTCAAATGAGCCTAACACCTATCCGAAACTCACCCGAGCCCTCGGGGCTCCAACCCAAACATGCACTCCACCTCAAATATATCCTACGGATTTACTCGTGCGATCAAATCTCCAAAATAACATCAAAATCAAAGAATCAACCTCCAAAACTCATGAGCTTCATTTCAAAGTTCTAAACTTTCAAACTTTCCACTTTTAGTCCGAAACACGTCAAACGGCGTCCGTTTTCAATCAAACTTTACAGATAGCGCTTAACGCTCATTTAAGAATTGTACCGAGCGTTGGAACCAAAATACTATCCTGATATCATCACTTTTGATCAAATTTTCATTTTCATTTTTCCTTAAGCATTTTTAAAAGCAATTTCAAAGAAAAGCTCCGTACTTGGGCCTGGGACCTCAGATTTTGATTTCGGGAATACGCCCAGGTCCCAAATTTCCTTACGTACCCTCCGGGACCGTCACATCACAGGTCCGAGTCCATTTACCCAAAATGTTGACCAAAGTCAACTATAGCAATATTATTATCAAAGTTCATAGTTTTTATCACAAAATTCAAATACTTTCACATAAACATTTTACGGCTTCGCGCCTGAACTGTGCATGCAAATCGAGCCAACCAATTAAGAGGTTTTCAAGGCCTCAAAAGTGCAAAGAAAGGGATAATTACAGTTATGACCCTTTGGGTCGTCACATCCTTCACCTCTAAAACAATCGTTCGTCCTCAAACGGACAAAAGAAGGAAGTACCTGGGTCGGGGAATAGATGGGGATAACGACTCCTCATATCAGACTCGAACTCCCAGAACGATGCCTCAGGAGGCTGACCTCTCCACTGAACATGCACTGAAGGAAAAATCTGCGACCTCAACTGTCGAACATTCCGGTCTAAAATAGCCACCGGCTCCTCCTCATATGACATATCCTTGTCCAATTGGACAGTACTGAAATCTAACACGCGGGTGGGATCGTCGTAATTCTTCCGAAGCATTTATACATGAAAAACCAGATGCACAACTGACAAGCTAGGCGGCAACTCAAGCCAATAAGCCATATTCCCCACACGGTCAAGAATATCAAATGGGCCAATATACCAAGGGCTACGCTTGCCCTTCTTCCCGAACCTCATCATGCCCTTCATAGGCGATACACGGAGCAATACCCACTCACCAAACATGAAATAAACATCCCTGACCTTACGATCTGCAAAACTCTTCTGCCTAGATTGAGATGATCGAAGTCTATCCTAAATTATCTTGACCTTATCCAAGGCCTCCTGTACCAAATCTGTACCCAATAACCGAGCCACTCCTGGCTTAAACCATCCGATCGGGGACCGACACCGCCTACCATACAATGCCTCACATAGGGCCATCTGAATACTGGACTGGCAGCTGTTGTTGTAGGCAAACTCTACTAAAGGCATCAACTAGTCCCACGAGCCTCCAAAATCAATAACGCAGGCTCGGAGCATATCCTCCAGAATTTGAATAGTCCTCTCGGACTGACCGTCCGTATGGGGTGAAATGTTGTATTCTACTGGACCTGGGTGCCCAACTCATGCTGCACCGCTCTCCAGAAATATGAGGTAAACTGCGGACCCCGATCCAAAATAATAGATATGGGCACCCCATGAAGGCGAACGATCTCCCTGATATAAATCTCAGCATACCTCTCGGATGAATATGTGGTGGAAACTGGGATGAAATGCGCCGATTTAGTCAGCCTATCAACAATAACCCATATAGCATCAAACTTCTTCTGAGTCATCGAAAGGCCAGTAAAAAAATCCATGGTGATTCTCTCCCACTTCCACTCGGGAAGCTCAATCCTCTGAAATAACCCACCGGGCCTCTGATGCTCGTACTTAACCTGCTGAAAATTTAGACAACAAGCCATATATGCAACAGTGTCTTTCTTCATTCTACGCCACCAATAATGCTGTCTCAAATCCTAATACATCTTTACGATGCCCGGGTGAATAGAATACCGAGAACTGTGGGCCTCTGCTAAGATTGACTCTTAAATACCATGAACATTGGGCACACAAACTCGCCCCTGCAACCTCAATACCCCATCATCTCCCAAAGTCATATCCTTCGCACCTCCTCCCTGCACCGTGTCTCTCAGACACACAAATGGGGATCATCATACTGCCGCTCCCAGATATTCTCCATCAATGACAAGCGAGCAACCGTGCAAGCTAACACCCTGCTGGGCTCAGAAATATCCAATGTCACAAATCTATTGGCCAAGGCGTGAACATCCAAGGCAAGCGGTCTCTGGCTGACCGGAATATAGGCAAGGCTACCCATGCTGGCGGACTTTCTACTCAATGCATCGGCCACCACATTGGCCTTTCTCGGGTGGTACAAAATAGAAACTTCATAGTCCTTTAACAACTCCAACCACCTCCCTGTCTCAAATTCAACTCCTTCTGCTTGAACAAGTATTGAAGGCTCTTGTGATCCGTGTACACCTCAGATTTCACACCATACAAATAATGCCTCCAGATCTTCAAGGCATGAACAATGGCTGCCAACTCTAGGTCATGAACTGGATAATTCTTCTCGTGGATCTTCAACTACCTCGAAGCATATTCTATGACCTAATCATTCTGCATCAACACTACGCCAAGTCCGATACGGGAAGCATCACAATATTCAGTATAAGGCCCAGATCCCGTGGGCAAAACCAATACTGGTGCCGTAGTCAGAGCTGTCTTGAGCTTCTGGAAGCTCGCCTTGCACTCATCTGACCACCTGAACTGGGCACCCTTCTTAGTGAATCTAGTCCTCGGGGATGCGATGGATGAAAACCCCTCCACAAAACGTCTGTAGTAACCATCTAACCCTAAGAAGCTCCAAATCTATGTAGCTGAAGCTGGTCGAGGCCAGTTCTTGACTGCCTCAATCTTCTTAGGGTACACCTGAATAACCTCTGCTGATATAACATGACCCAGGAATGCGACTGAAATCAACCAAAATTCGCACTTTGAGAAATTGGCGTACAACTGACTATCCTTCAAGGTCTGAAGAACCACTCTGAGGTGCTGCTCATGCTCCTCCTCACTGCGGGAGTATATCAAGATGTCGTCAATGAATACTATTACAAACAAATCCAAATAGGTCCTGAACATTCGATTCATCAGCTCCATGAATGCTGCCGGGGCATTGGTCAACCCAAACGACATGACCAAGAACTCATAATGCCCATACCGAGTACGAAAAGCTCTCTTAGGGACATCAGACGCCCTAATCCGCAGCTGATGATAACCAGACCTCACATCTATCTTCGAGAACACCTTAGCACCCTGAAGCTGATCAAACAAGTCATCAATCCTCGGCAGTGGATACTTGTTCTTTATTGTCAGCTTGTTCAATTGACGGTACTCAATTCGCATCCTCATCGACCCGTCCTTTTTATTCACAAAAAACACTGGTGCACCCTAAGGTGACACACTAGGTCTAATAAAACCCTTATCAAGCAAGTCCTGAAGCTGCTCCTTCAACTCCTTCAACTCTGACGGGGCAATACGATATGGCGGAATAGAAATAGGCTGAGTACCAGGAGCCAAATCAATACAAAAGTCAATATCCCTGTCAGGCGGCATACCTAGAAGGTCTGCAGGAAAAACCTCGGGGAACTCCCGAACAATAGGAACAGATTTGATAGATGGAACCTCTATACTGGAGTCACGAACATATGCCAAATATGCTAGACACCCCTTCTAGACCAAACGTAGAGCCTTGACATACGAAATAACACTACGGGTGGCATGACTGGGGCCCTCTCCACTGGCAAGGCCAAGGTAACGGTCTTGGCGTGACAGTCCAAGATGGCATGATACGGGGACAACCAGTCCATCCCCAATATAATATCAAAGTCCACCATGTCTAAAAGCAATAGGTCGACACAGGTCTCAAGACCCTCAAATACCACCACAAAAGAACGATGCACTCGGTCGACCACTATAGAATCACCAACAGGTGTGGACATATATACAAGGATACCCAGAGCCTCACTAGGCATGGTCAAATAGGGTGCAAAATAGGATGAAACATAAGAATAAGTAGATCTCAGATCAAATAATAATAAATCACCCCTATCACAGACCATTATAGTACCTGTAATCACAACATCAGACTCCGGCTTGGCTGGCAATGCATAACATCGGGGCTGGCCCCCAACTCCCTGAACTATATCTCTAGGACGATCTGCTGTGGGCTGACCCCTACCTCTGGCTGTCCGGGCTCCACCTGTACGGTCTCTCCCTCCACCTCTATGATCCCTACCCCTCCCCTAGCTGGCTGGGTGGCAAGTGGATCACCTCTAGATGAGGTGCCACTAAATCTGCTAGAATGTCGAGGCCTCTTGTCTGAACCCTGACTACCTCCTCGAACCAATGCCATCTCTACTCGGCGGGCTGCATTGGCTGCCTCCTGAAAAGTAATATCACCGCCAACTCCCACAGCCATCTGTAGGCAAATGGGCTAAATTAATCCATTAATGAACCTCCGAAACCTCTCCCAATCTGTGGGGAGTATCACTACTGCATGGCGAGCCAAATCAACAAATCTGGTCTCATACTGTGTAAATGTCATGGAGCCCTGTTGAAGGCGCTCAAACTGTCTGCGAAGTGCCTCCCGCTGAGTGACGGAGAGAAACTTCTCCAAAAATAACCCTCCGAACTGATCCCATGTCAAAGTTGGTGACCCTGCTGGTCTAGATAAGCAAAAATCCTTCCATCAAGTCTTGGCGGACCCCACAAGCCTAAAAGTGCAAAAATCGACCCCATTGGTCTCTATTATTCCCATAGTCCTGAGGATCTCATGACAACTGTATAGAAAGTCCCGGGGATCCTCCGATGAAGCGCCGCAGAAGATAGTAGTGAAAAGCTTTGAAATTCCGATCAAGTCTCCACAAAGCATCCGAAGACATGGCCGTCCCATCTCCGGCCTGGGCTATAATGCTTGTCTGAGCTGCCACTGCGAGATGAACCAATAGAACCTGAGTCTGGGGAGCTACCTGCTCCGGAGAACGTGTAGCAAGAGTCTGAACCCCTCCTCCAGCCTTAGAAGTGGCTGGTGCCACTAGTAGCAATCTCGCTCTAGCCACACTGTCCATAAAGCCTGCTATGCGGACAAGAGCATCCTGAAGATCTGAAGAAAACATCACTCCTCCTAGGACCTGAGCTGGAACCACTGAAGCTGGTGGAGCTGGAACCTTTTTATCAAAGTCAATATGAGGCTCCCCCTCTGGAACTGATGCATGGGGCTAAGCTCTGCCCCTGCTACGGACTCTAGCATGGCCTCGGCCCCTTCCCCTCGCGAAAGCTGCTATGGGGGCTCGGGGTGCTGCGTGGAAAAAGAAGAAGACACACGTGTTCTCGCCATTTGCGAAAGAACAGAGTAGAACAACAATAAATAATTGAGAAACAGAATCGCACGACAAGAATGAACAAAGTGAAAATTTTCCTAACTCTGTAGCCTCTGGGGGATAAATACAGACGTCTCCATACCGATCCCTCAAACTCTACCGAGCTTGTATGTGAGTTATGAGACCCAAGTAACCTAGTGCTCTGATACCAACTTGTCACGACCCAGATTTTTCCCCTACCATCGGGAGTCGTGATGGCGCCTACTGTCGAAGCTAGGCAAGCCAACCTTTATAATCATTTTCACAAAACTTAAGTCTAAAACAAGTTAAATACTAAAATAATTAATTAAAACATGCGGACGTCTTTTAACAACAATAGTAAAAACAAAGTGCGAAAACTAGCAACATGCCTCTACCCAGTATCTGGTGTCACTACTCACGGACGACTAAAGGAGTACTACAAGCACAGTCTGAAAGAAATACATAATATGTTTGTTTGATACAATTAAACAAACTGAAAAGATAAGATAAGGGAGACTCAGGGCCCGCGAACGCCAGCGAACGACCTCGGAGTCTCTGGACTGAAGGATCGCCCCCTAACTACTGTTGCGGTCCGTAGGCTGTGTCCTGACCTGTGCACAAAAAGGCACAGAAGCGTAGTATCAGCACAACCGACCTCATGTGTTAGTGAGTTCCCGGCCTAACCCCGGCGAGGTAGTAACGAGGCTAAATCGTACCTATCACAATAAACCTGTACAGATGTACGTGCAATAATAGAAAAATAACAAAATCTAAACAGATAAAGGGGATGGGATATGCTGGGGGTATAGCAGTTCAACTATCTAATCATCAACAACAAAGAAATGGAAACTGTATAATGAACACCAATAAGAGAAAACTAGTAAAACAAATGTTGCACGGCACCACCCATCGTGCTTTCACTCTCGTCCTCACCAAGATAATCCATCACAGTGTACGACACCACCCATCGTACTTTATATCACTCATCCTCACCCAGTCAATAGCATAAAGCAGTTACACTATATCACCTCATGCTTTATCACTCTTCCTCACCCAGTCCATATTATGGAGCAAATTTATGATTACACGGCATCACCCATCGTGCTTTATCGCTCAACCTCACCCAAGCCATAAGGATAAGGAGATCACTGATTACACGGCGTCACCCATCGTGCTTTACCACTCAGCCTCACCAAAAAAATGATCAGATATATTGGGGAGAGGATATAGACAACAATATTAATTATGCCGGCAAGGGAGAGTATTTTAACAACAAGTCCCGGCAAGGAAAAGCAATTCAACAATTAAGTCCCGGAAAGGGAAAACGATTCAACAACCAATCCCGGCAAGGGAATAATACCAAAATTTCTTTCCTTAGCTCATTTGCTTCTCAACTATCATTTCATGGTTCATTTAACAAGTAATTATCACAATTGTGCACTTCTTTAGACATTTTAATAACAATTATGACTCATGGTCACGCTAGACTCGGGCGCATAGGCAACCGTCACCATACCTATACACCGACTCTACATAACACATAGAAAATATTATCCTAATCATATTCCCTCAAGCCAAAGTTAGATCAAACACTTGCCTCGGAAGCTTCCAACTCAACTCATGCCTCTAGAATAGCTTTACCCCTCGAATTCGACTCAAAACCGGTTGAATCTAACCACAATTTAGTCAAATGTATCAACAAATACTAGTTAAATCAATTTGAATGCTTAAGAATGAAATTCCCAAAGTTTTACCCAAAAATTACCAAAATGCCCCCAGTCCCACGTGGCCAAAACTCAAGGTTTGAACCAAAACCGGGTTACCCATTCACCCACCAGTTCATATATGCAATTTGTTTTGAAATCGGACCCCATGTTGACGTCCAAATCCCTAATTTTATGAAAACCTAAGTTCTATCCCAAATCCCCAATTTTACATTGAAAGCTTTGATTTTAAGTTGAAATCATGATAAAAGATGTTAAAGTTTGAAGAAATTGAATAAAAGTTGACTTACAAGTGGCTTGGGAGAGAAAGAGTAGAGAGAAAATCGCCAATGGAGGTTTGGGTTTTGAAAAATATGAAATATGAAGTTTAAAATCGGTTTAGTATAAGTTGCATAGTTGCAGATGTCGCAATTGCAAACTGACATAATAAGGGCGGAACTCGCATTTGCCAAAAAATGTTCGCATTTGCCAACCCAAGGCTTAGGTGGGGAAATTCACAGTTGCGAGATTGGTTTCGCATTTGCAAAGCCTAGATGCAAGGGGGAACACATTTGTGAGAAGTGCTTCTCAATTGCAGAGACTGGCCAAACAAAAGGGGGATCACAATTGCGAGATGTTCCTTGCATTTGCAAAAAGCAGGCAAAAAGGGGAAGCTCACGTTTTTGAGTATTGCCTTGCAAATGCGAAGATTGCAGACGCCAGCAGTTCAAAATGTTTCAAATGAGCCTAACACCTATCCAAAATTCATCCGAGCCCTCGGGGCTCCAACCCAAACATGAACCGCACCTCAAAAACATCCTACGGACTTACTTGTGCGATCAAATCACCAAAATAACATCAAAATCAAAGAATCAACCTCCAAAACTCATGATCTTCATCTCAAAGTTCTAAACTTTTCACTTTTAGTCCGAAACATGTCAAACAACGTCCATTTTCAACCAAACTTTACAGATAGTGCTTAACGCTCATTTAAGACTTGTACCTGGTGTCGGAACCAAAATACGAGCCCGATACCATCACTTTTGATCAAATTTTTGTTTTTATTTTTCCTTAAGCATTTTCAGAAATAGTTTCACATAAAAGCTCCGTACTCGGGCCAGGGACCTCAGATTTCGATTCCGGGAATACGCCCCGGTCCAAATTTCCTTACGTGCCTCTAGGAATGTCACATCACGGGTCCAGTTCCTTTTTCCCAAAATGTTGACCAAAGTCAACTATAGCAATATTATTATAAAAGTTCATAGTTTTTATCACATAATTCAAATATTTCCACATAAACATTTTCCGGCTTCGCGCCTGGACTATGCACGAGAGTGGGCATCCTTCTATAAGACATATGGGCGTAAGCTTCTCGCTGGTGAGTCAGCCCACTGCAGATTTTTTTTCTTTGCCTTGCGATTTGGTCTTGTAGTTATAAGATCATCTTTCTTTGTTGACAGGGAGGGTATGAAGGACAAGGGCTCCTCCGCTAGCGTACTGTCAGTCGGTGCCCCATGCCCAGGCTGTACCGAGGACCTTTGCCTGGTTTGCCTTGGGAGCTACTACCCAATCTATGCCTGCGGTCGGAGCCATGTGCGTGGAGGCTACATCTCAACTAGAGACTCCAGTTCCTACTGTCCGCTCAATGAGCGAATCTTCCCATATTTTTAGTGGAGAGGCCCCATCAAAGAGATGACGGGTAGCACTGGAAGTGGCGCCTCAAACCGAAACATTGTCGAGGGGCGGACGTTTTTTGTGCCCGAAGTTGGTGGTGGTACCAAATTGGTCGCAGAGGCTACGCCTATTGTGAGCAATCAACAGGCCGATGTGGTGGAGAGATGGAGTCCCGAGGCTATCCTTACTGTCTTGGGCAGCCCATCAACATCCCAATGGAACTACACTTCTTCTTCGGCTGAAGAGAGGGGGAAGATGTCATGATCGATTATTACAAGTCTGAATTCAAACTCAATCCTGATGATGTTAACATGTTCGAGAAGCGCTTTACCCTAACTATGGTAAGAGCGGGAGGGCCTTCTAGAATACTCGAGATTTCGTCAGACCCTAACCTTCTGTGAGACACGGAAGATTTTGTTCCATAGTTTTGACCTTCTATGTTCTGCTGCAGAAAGTGGGGCTCTTTAGTACGTTAGCGACACCGAACTATCACGTGGTGTGGCCGCGATAGGCCTAAGTGTATGTTCTTCTTTGCATATTTCTCTTTTTTTTTAATCGTGGCCTTTATTAACTATTTTCTTCTCTTTGTTTTCAGTCTTACATGCTGGAGATCGAGAGTACTCACAAGGTCGATACTCGGTCAAAGATTTTTCTGATGATGCTTGAAAAATATCAGCGCTATCGCAACAAATATCGTAAGATGAATGAGCGGATTAGGACTGGTACTGGCACCCAAAACCTCAAAGAGGAGTTGGAAAAATGGGATTAGGAGCTGATACAGTCCATTCGAAGGTGTAGTAAGCTCGAGAAATTGCTTCGTGCTAAGGATGAAGAATTTGAGTTGGGAAAGGGGGTCGTTGCAGAGTGCAAGCATCTTCAGTCAAATGTGTTGTTGTTGCAAGCCGACTTGATCAAAATGAATGGGGAAGTTAGCCGAGCTGGAGAGGAAAGTAGTAGAGTTAGAGAATGCTGAGAATGTTTGGGCGTCGGCTTTGGCAAGAGCGGCGGTATTAGAGGACACTTTTCACGTCCTTCAATCTGAGCAGGAATTTGAGAGGGCAACGGCCACACTAAATAAGGCAAGACTTGAAGAGCGCATCAGCTAAATAGATCGAGAAGCTTCAAACTTGAGAGATCAGGTCGCGACCCTCGAGGACGAAAAAGGCAATATTGCTAGCTCAAGTTGAATCTGCTTCCGCCACTGTTCCTCGTCACTTGCATGAGTTGTGGGTCCCCGCTGAGGCCCAAAGAGACATATACAAAGGATATGGGAGGCGGGGCAGTGTTTGTTAGGCTACTTTTTAAGAAGCTCAGGCGAAGGCACGCGAGGCTCGTGTCAATTGCGGTTACGACCCTGCGACACCGGAGGCCGGCGGGGACACTGATGTTGATGAGCTTCCTGAAGACAATGATGGGGAGAGAGGAGGTGATGATGCCGAGTGAAAAGTTGTGCAACATTAGTACACTTTTTTATGTTGTTAATTTTGTTTTTTTTTTGCATGTTTTAGCCTTTTGTAAGGTGCGGTTGTTGTGCACGTATATTTAAATAAAATAGTTTCTTTGCCTTTGTGTATCTTTTGATTCTCTTTTTCTTTTTCTCGTTTGTTGCATATCTTTTCATTTTGGTGCACACCTTTGGACTCTCCTTTCCCCCTTTTTTGCGATGAGTCCCTAATCTTTTTGATTATGAGTCTGAATGATGTCGCTTGGGATCTTCAGATCCAGGCAAAGCTCATTTTCGATTTGCCAACTTAGGTGGAATCATCCTTGGTTCAAATAAGGTTTAGTCCAGACCAGTCATTTTGGACAAAGTCTCCTTTAATTTGAACATTCAAGTGGGATTGAATTTAGGCTTATCGACATGCGAAGTCAACTTTCACGCGCATTCAAGCGGGGTCGAACTTGGAATCATCATCTCGGGAAAATTCAATTTTTGACTTACGTTCAAACGAGATCGAATTTGAAGTTTCCTTCTTAGGCGAAGCCAGTATCTTACTCATATTTGAACGATTTCAAACTCTCTATTTTTTACGGTAGCCAGCGGCTGTAAAGGTTCTATTCTGAGAGAGGTTGAATTGTATCCTACTCGATTCGATGATAGCCGATGGCCATAACGGAGTTCATTCAAGCAAAATCAAATACTGACCTATTGCAATTTTGAGTGAGGTCGAACCCATCTTTTGGCGATGGCCGCTGGCCGTATGGGTATTATTTCGAGCAAGGTCAAAATTATAACCCATTATAAGTTAGAGTGAGGTCGAACCTTTCTTTAGGGGATGGTCGTTGGCCATAGGGGTGTTATTTCAAGAAAGGTCATAGTTATAACCTGTTGTAAGTTCGAGCGAGGCCGGACCCTTCTTTTAGCGATGGCCTTCGGCTGTAGGAGTGTTATTTTGAGCAAGGTCGAAGATATAACACATTGTATGTTCGCGTGAGGTCGAACCCTTATTTTGGCAATGACCATTGACTATAGGGGTGTTATTTCGAGCAAGGTCAAAATTATAACCCGTTGTAAGTTCGAGTGAGGTCAAACCCTTCTTTTAGCTAGGGCCATTGGCTGTATAGGTGGTATTTCGAGCAAGGTCGAAGTTAAAACCCGTAGTTTGTTCGAGTGAGTTCGAGCCCTTCTTTTGGCGATGGCAGTTTGCCGTAGGGGTGTTATTTCATGCAAGGTCAAAATTATAACCCGTTGTATCATTGTTATGTATAGTTTTTGGAGAACTTCTTGTGCCGTCGAAACGTTTATGTGTGCGCCGGGGTGAGCCCCGGTGTACTCAGTTTTGCTGTTACTAGAGAATACTGGGCGTTCCCAGGGTGAGTCACAATTTGCTTAGTTTCGCCTGAATAGAGAATGTTATGCGTTTCCTAGGTGAGCTCCTTTTTGCTTAACTTTGCGTGCATTGGAGAATACTATGTGTTTCCTAGGTGAGTCCCGGTTTGCTTAACCTCTCTTTTGCGGGAGTTTCTTTTTTTTTTTGATAGTTTTTCTATACCGAGCTATTTCTATTATTCGTGATATGCTGCGCTTAGGGGGTTTTGATCGGTCATTACTTGCGGGGCGGTATGCAACCATTTCCAAGGGTGTTTTGGAAGCGTTGGTCCCTTGTTCACGTACCCATGCGAGTACTCACGTTCCTGTTTGAATCAACAAAAGAGGGAAGATATATCAAAATGGAATTGTCTGTTACCTCGACCTAACAAGCTGGTGAAAGAAGGAGCGGCGTCGTAGGATTACTCGCTCCGCCTAATGCTCAAATGATGATTTTAGATTTGGCGGCCGTGTTCGGCGTCGTCGTTAATAGTGTCTATGTGTTTCACGGGTTGGTACTACCTTACTTGCTGAAGTATTGAAATCGAGTTCCAGTCTGATATCGTCCGATTTGTACAAACAACAAAGGAAACATGTTATACTTTGTTCGTAAATCATCCAGCGTGTGGGGGGTTGTGAAAGTAGGGCAGGATATGCCCACTCTTTCAAAAAGACCACACGGCAGGCTATCGCCACTTCCCAAGGGGTAGGGATACGGGCATTGGCGGATCTACTCATTCAATTTGGGTGCTCGAGCACCCATAACCTCGACGCAGAGTATGTATAGTCATATAGAAAATTTGAGCAAACGTATAAAAATTTACAAAAGCACCCATTAGTTTTATGTACAAATAAAATTCAGCACCCACAAACTTGAATTCCTAGATCCTCCACCGGATACGGGTTAGTATATAAGGTAGATATGTCAAATTGGGTTGTGGTCATGCCAGATAACCGTGATCCTATTTTAAGCATGCATATGTCGTTCCAAACGTATTGTTACAGGAGAGAGGTGAGTTTTTGCATAGACATTAGTTATGACTTCTATTTTATGTAGCAGTTTGATACGGTCATCTCGAAGGCTTACCTACTGCTCTTTCGAGTGAGTGTTTGTGCCGATATGGTGAGGCCATAACAGCTTGTAGTGATATTTCGTTGGTTCTAGATCTGAAGGAAACAAAGAAATTTGGCTAAGAAATCCACACAGACAGCGCCACATTGTTTGACCAAAAAAGGTGTTAAGCCTTTTAGTTAAGCCAATTAATGAAAGATATAGAAGGTGAATCTTAGCCAAACATAATTAACTCTAGGTCCAAATATATTGAATAAAAATATCGAAAAAGAACAAGACGTGTAATATTTCTTAAGATGATTATCGTACATTAAATGTGAATGATAGACTTACATCTATGACACAGGTTTGCACCATAATCATGGAACCAAAGAAGGAGAAGAGAGGAAACTGTTGATGACTAAGAGATTCCCTTTGTTGATTTCATAGTGATTACTATAAAAAAACCCTCCTTCAGATCTGGGCTCAGCTCCCCCTATATATATATATTAACAATTTTTTCTTTTATCCAATGGTATTTGACCGGCGTACTTTCCTATGACTGTATCCTTCATCACTTGCCCAAACATTACACATATTCTGCGATGTAAGCTTTATGGCAGTTTGACCCCAGCAATGACCGAGGTGCTCTTTTCAACCACGCCCCCAGGATTAGATATGACTTGATCGGTCCCTTATCATTCCTTTTAAGAATAACCATCTGTTTAACCAAAAATATGAGTCTTTGGTCAAAGCTAGAAATAAAGAGAAATTCAGGTTACTAATAATCAGGAGACGAAAAAAATAAGAGACCTTTGGGTATAATAATAAATAAATTTGTATTTCAGTATAATCTCAATAGTGTTTCGTGTCCTTACAGATGTTGAGTCCTTCTCCTTTTATTGTTGATTATAGGAGAAGGTGTAATGCATTTGCCTTAATGAGGCAATTATGAGCAATAAATGACATTAAAAAAACGTTACACAATCATTCATATTTAATACAATTCTCTATTGGCATTCAATACTGAATTTAGACTCCTTTACGTCATCAGATTTATATCTTATATCCCTTCTGATCTCTTGTCTTTAAATGACTTAAATAGGTATGAGACTCAGGTCATTTGGAAAGCATCTCGTGCCTATTTAACTTTATCCTCCTCGTACCTTTTGTCGCTTGTGCCTTTTGTTTGATCGTATTTTGACCATTTGACCAGTCCAGGTTTCATGACACGTCATTCAGTTTTTTCCCAATACAGATAGTCCCCCCACTTTCCATTTATTTATCACTTAAATATTTGGTAAGTGAATTTTCACAAAAAATGGAATTTTTGTCGTAATCAATGCTGTGGCAGTACTGGCGCTTCAGTTTTCTTTTCTATTTAATGCTCTACACACGTGTCACCTTCCGATTGACTCTATAATTTCTGTAGACTTTTTTAATACTTCCTCATCCCCTCTATTCACGAAGTGATATTTGCCTTTATTATAGGCTTTCCATCATTACACTTCTTTGACGGTTGCTATTATATACATATTTAGCCTTTTCTCCTTTGTCTTCTTCTTCATAAACCCTTAACAGATACTTTGCTCTTTACTTTTGTTCCCTTTCTCCTTTAGTTCATCCTTTCTCTATAATGGCATCTTCGAATCCTAAACCCAAGAGATTTCCAATTCTTGATAGCTTCCCCAATGCTCCTATAAGGCATATAAGGGGTAGAGGTGGCAGGCTTCATAGCCTAGAATATGTCTGTGGTGGTTCTCCTGGTTCTATCACTCCTTCTTCTAGTTCTGGCACTATTTCTAGAGGTTCTATCTCTAAAAGACCTTCTTCTAAAGGTAAAGAACTTTCTGAGCCTCTTCAAGAACCCTTAGTTGAAGAAATAGTACCCAAGGACTTATCTTTTGGGAGTGATAGAAAATCTCTTCAAGAACAGGTTATTAATTTAGAGAAAACTGACACCTTTCCTTCTTTAATAACTGAACCTTTGATTCCT
The DNA here is from genome assembly GCA_034376525.1 of Nicotiana benthamiana. Taxonomy (NCBI): domain Eukaryota; kingdom Viridiplantae; phylum Streptophyta; class Magnoliopsida; order Solanales; family Solanaceae; genus Nicotiana; species Nicotiana benthamiana. The sequence continues at coordinate 15,277,449 of CM067323.1, read as the reverse complement.
ACTGTTCAAAATGATTGTAACTACAGAAGTAATCTTTGTATGATGATACCTAATCCATACAAGAGAATTTCTTCTTTCGAAATTGGATTTTCTTTTGTTTATACTTATCCCTTTACTTTGGGATTTAATCCTGCTATTGACCCAGTTATACTTGACTTCTGTCGTTTTTTCAGAATCTGCTTAGCACAAGTTCGCCCTCTTATATGGAGAGTAGTGGCTTTTTTGAGGTATTTATCCGTCAAAGCCAAGGTTAGTTTTACGTTTCCCCATCTTATTCATCTTTACCACCCCAAGTTATTCCGCCATGGGGTTTTTACTTTAAATACAAGAAGTAAAAAGGTTTTGGTAAGACCTAAGGATGACAAAGATCGTGGGTGGTACATTCGTTATGTGGCAGTATGCACAATTGATTTGGTGGAGAAACAAACATCCCCTTCCTGAGAAGTGGAACTTTGCACGTAAATTTTCTTTTACTTATCGTATTTATTTGTAAAATTTTTAACTTCTTCCCTGATTTTATCTTTTTCTTGATTTTATATAGAAACCATAGGAGATGTGGAATCCGTTCATAATTCCGTGGTTGGGTAGATACAATCTTGAAAGTCGTACCTATGGAGGTGAGAACTTGGAAATCCATTTCCAATTTACATGGCTGTAAAGTAAAGATCACGGTACGCATCTCTTATGCTTTTTCGAATGTTAAATTCTTTCTTTCTCTTAACTTTTCATCCCTCTTTATATCAGGATTTGGTATTGGCAAAATGATAGCTGAGGTAGTTGTTGCCCTTCGAGCTTCTTCTAGCTTTTCAATTTCTTTAGAAAGAACTCAAGTCATGTTGTCAAAGAGGAAAGTTATAGAAGAAGATTCTGAGAATGAGGAAGATGAGGATACCTCTTTGATAGCTAGACCAAGAGCTAGGAGACGCATTATTTCCGAGGATGAAGCTGAAATTACTCATGCCCGTGCCTCTTTCACCAATTCTATTTTCATTCCTTCTTATGATGAAACCAGTCCAAGAGACACCATTAAGTCTATTTAACATCTCTTCGTTAGTGGATTCGGAAGTGGAGAACTTGGGCCAGTTCTTGATGAAATTCCTTTCTCTTCTTCTATTCCCGTTCCTTCTATTCTTCCCTTGGTTTCAAGTTCTTCCTTGCATGTTTCATCTGTTAGTGCTCGCTTACCAATTTCTGCTCCCTTACCTGCTCCAAATCCTTTGACTTCTGTTATGTTCACTTCTTCCACCGCTCCTCCTTCTATAGCTCCCCTACCTTTGTTCAACAGGTAGGGGAGGGTTCTGGTCGTAGAAGCTTGGCTATGAGAAGTGCTACACTAGAAGTTCCCGCTAATAACAGTCTTTTAAGGAAGTTAGGTGGAGCATATATCTGGCTTGAGCCATTGATTGGAGATATTCAGAAGAAAAAAATGAGCAGTCACAGTTACTTAACACTAATGAATGACATAGTTCATTCTACTTGGAATGCATTTTTCTTTTTCTTGCTTGCGAGCTATTTTTTTTTACTTTTAGACTCAGACTCTTATATTTTGTCATTGTAGGCTAAACTTATTGGTACTGAATTTATGGGAACAATTTCCCTTTTGGAAAAGAAAGCTCGTGAGTCTGATAAGTCTATCCACGAGGCTTAGGAAATAGCCAAGGGAGCCTAGCTAGAAGCAGCTAAGTGGAAAGAACAGTTTGAGAATGCTCAGGGAACCATAGAGTAATTGCGAGAGAGTAGAAATCACCTGGAGCAGCAAAAACGAGGTTTGACTTCTGAATTAGCAATTTCCAAGGCTTCTTCAAGCCAAATTGATAAAGAAAAGGAGCGCCTTGAATGTGCATTTTCAGAGCAATTATCAAAGTCAAGTGAAGAAGTCGGAGAACTCAGGGCACTCTTGGCCCAAAAAAAAATGCAAGGGAAGTAGTGCAAAGCTTGTCTCAAGCCCAGGCTGATTTAAAGATCTCCTCTGAGAAGAAACACACCTTAGAGAGTTCTCATGCCTCCCTCGAAGCTTCTCTCGATTTCCATTTAACTGAGCACCAAATGTTGAAGAATGATCTTGCTATGTGGGAAAGGGAGTATGAACTTCTTGAGGAAAATATTAATATAGAGGTGAGTTGGGCTTTCCTAAGTTCTATTTTTGATGCTTTGATGGAGGCCACTCAAGAAAATGTTGATTTACAATAAAAATTGCCCAAAGTTTTGGAAACTATTGAAAAAACCCAAAAACCACTTGACTCTCCTTCTCAGGCGCTCGAAGCTCATGTGGCTGAAGAATCATTGAATGATGAAGCCGTTGTTGTGGCAGTTGAAGTTGAAAATGTTGCAATTCCAGCTCCTGAGGATGGAACTTCTGCGACATATTCTGTGGAAGTTGAAGCTCATGTGGCTCTTGCTTCCCTCGATGAACTTAATACTTCAAGCGCAGCTAAAACCGCTCATGTTGCTGCTAGCTCAGAAGTTGCTACCATGCATGTGGTCGTCTCTGAAACTGAGATTGATATTGCAACTTCTGATGTTCCAACCCCTCCAGTGACCAGTTGAATATGTTACAAACTTTTTTTTATTGATTTTTATCCCTTGGCAGTTTTAAGGGATTTTTTGGTAAAATATTTTGCTGACTAAGTTTGTAGTTAGTTATTTCAGTATTTCTATATGTTCTATTCTTGCCTTTTTTATTTAAGGACTTATAGAATAGCTTAATATTTTTATCCTTTAAAAATGCTTTATGATTCTTCTCACGAAGTATTAACATGAGGTTTATAAAAGAGGGCCCTTTGTTATATCGACACTTAATGAAGAAACGTCCCAACTTCATAATGGTGTTACAATACGATGAAAGAAATAGGAACACACATGTTTTGTTTGAAATAACTTTGACAAATTTTTATTCATGAACTTGGACAAGCTTTTGAATATTACATGTATTAAATACATTTATAACTTTCTCGTAACTATTTTTCTTATAACAGATTTTACAAATTATAAAATAAATAAGGTTTTTCCTCATAACTTGTTCAGTACATAGTCATAATCCTATCTTCATATATTAGAAAGGATTTGAGAGGTGACTCCTCTGTTCTCATGAGTTTGAGACATGACTCTATTGTTCTCATGGGGGAAAACACTATGATAATATAAATCTCCCTTCGTTATAATGGGAAAGAATACTATGATGAATGTCTTATGTTTACATTTGTTGAACACAATGATAAATCCTGAAGACTCCGCAACCTTTTCTCAACACTTGTCTCTTTGTAGCTGGATTTTTCTTTTAAATCTTACTCAATCTCGATCAATTTTTGTTCGATATTTGTATCTGTTTTTCTGCACGTATCTGTGTATAATATGTAGTCCCCCAAGTGTTTGAGCGGTGAAGTATGAAGCCTCGAGCACTTGTTTGTTTCTCTCAATTTGGTACTTCTCCTGAAACAGAAAAACATACGACACTTGGAGGTGCGATTAGAGATGAAGACTGCCTAACACGTGTATATTTCCATCAGATTAAATGTAACCCTGGGCTGGGAATTTCATAATATTCCATTTTGTCGTGCAGGTTGTGACTCATCATTTGGCACTAGTTAGGGTTTTCTGCCTAGCATCTAAAATCATTAGTAAGACTTTAACAATTCAAAACAAAATTCTAATATAGTGATACCTGGCGGTGGGTACTTTCTCAGAAGTAATATCTCTTTAAATGGACAGCATTTCAATGTGAGGGTAAAACTTTGTCATCCATTGTCTCCAACTCTTATGCTCCTTTTCCTGCAATGTCATGAACTCTGTAGGGTCCTTCCCACGTTGGACTCAGTTTTCATGAATTAGCAGCCTTTGCAGATTAGAACACTTTTTAAGCACGAAGTTCCCAATTTTCAAAAATTTGAGGTGTGCTTTCCTATTGTAATATCATTCAATTACTTGCTTTTGTGCTGCCATTCCTATTAATGTAGCTTCTCTTCTTCCTTCGAGCAAATCAAGGTTCACCCGCATCTCTTCATCATTTGATTCCTCTATTTCTTGAACTTACCGTATGCTCGGTTCTCCTATTTCAACTAGAATTAAGGCTTCTGTACCATAAACCATTGAAAATGGTGTTTCTCCCGTGCTTTTTTTGTCGTTGTACTATATGCCCATAATATTCAGGTAATACCTCAGGCCAAATACCTTTTGAATCCTGTAATCTTTTCTTCAAGTTGTTGATAATGACCTTGTTTATGGATTCTGCTTGTCCATTACCCACTGGATGGTATGGCGTAGATGTTATCCTTTTAATTTTCCAACTTTGAAAAAATTCTTTGATTTGAACTCCTATGAATTGCGGACCATTGTCACACACAATTTCCTTTGGTGCTCCAAAATGGCATATTATATTTCTCCAAATGAAGTCTTTCACTTCCTTCTCTCGTACCTGTTTAAATGCTCATACTTCTACCCATTTAGTGAAATAATCTGTAAGTACAAGTAGAAACTTCACCTGACCTTTTGCTTGTGGAAATAAACCTAAGATATCCATTCCTCATTTCATAAAGGGCCACGGGGCTATAACAGGGTGCAGTAACTCAGTTGGTATATGCATATTATTGTCGTATCTTTGACATTTATCATACTTGGACACGAAATTGTTTGCCTCCTTTTCCAATCTTAGGCCAATAATACCCTGCTCGAATCAACATTTTTACCAACGACCTTCCACATGCGTGATTTTCGCAATGTCCTTCATGTACTTCCCTCATCACATATTCTATTTGAGAAGGTCCGAGACACCTTGCTAGTGGTCCACTGAACTTCTTTCGATAAAGATTTCCATGATATAAATAGTAACGATCAGCTTTTTGCGAAATGCATGAGCCTTACTTTTGTCATCAAGCACGGTTCCATGCTATAAAAAAGCAATAATTTTGTTTCTCCAATCCCATGTTAAATAATTAAAATTTACCGAGCTCTTATCAGGTTCGAGAACAGAATGAAATAAATGTATAACTGAAGCATTTGCGTCATTTGATACATCTGTTGCAGATGCGCGATTAGCTAAAGCATCTGCTTCCACATTCTCATCTCTTGGGATTTGCATTGCCTTCCAAGTTTGGAATTTCTTTATTAGTTCCCGTACCTTTTCGAGATATTATTGCATTCGTGTCTACCTTGCTGTATAAGTCCCCAGCATATGATTGACCACGAGTTGAGAGTAGTATTAGGATGGGTGACCCCTGGGAAGTCCTCGCCCAACCACGCTTAACTTCAGAGTTTTGATGGGATCTAGTGCGTTAGTGCTGATATGATCGCATCCCCTAACTAAAATCAGCTACGAAATCGGATAGTACTTGAGATTTTATAGCAGCCCTAGGTTGATAAATGATTTTGTATTCACTTAATTCAATAGCCCATTTTGCTAATCTCACTGACAATTCATGTTTATGCAAAATATTTAATAATGGAAAAACAGTAACTACAACAATGGGATGACATTGAAAATAAGGTCTTAATTTTCTAGATGTCATAATCTAAGCAAATGCTAATTTTTCTAGTTGTGGATATCGCGTCTCAGCATCTAATAAAGACTTACTTACATAGTAGATAGGAGATTGTTTACCTTGGTCCTCATTGACTAAAACAGCACTTACCACAACTTCTGACATGACTAAATAGATGAGTAGTTTTTCCCCTTCCTTTGGTTTTGCCAATAGTGGCGGATTTGACAAGTAAGTTTTTAAATTTCTAAGGGCTTCCTGGCAATATTCATTCCATTCAAAATGATCTTACTTTTTGGGTGCAGAGAAAAAATTTAAAACTTTTTTTTTAAGATTTGGAAATAAATCTCCCCAAGGCTGCAATTCTTCCCGTTAGCCTTTGAACTTCTTTTATATTTGTAAGGATATCAGGGATTTCCTCTATTGCTTTGATCTGAGATGGATTTACCTCAATACCACAGTTAAAAATGAGAAAACCCAAAAATTTACCTGAGGCAACTCCAAATGCACATTTTTCAGGATTAAGTTTCATATTAAATTTTTGTAAAATTTCAAATGTAACAGATAGATGAGAAATATGATCATGAGAATTCTGGGTTTTGACGAGCATATCTTCTATATATACCTTCTTGGTGACCAACCTTTGATAGGTTGCTCCAGCATTTTTGAGACCAAAGGGCATTACTTTATAACAGTAAGTCCCCTTGTCTGTGATGAAAGAAGTTTTATTTTCATTGCTGGAGTCCATTTTAATTTGGTTGTACCCTGAATATGCATCTAAAAACTCAAAAGTCCATGTCCTTCAGTTGCATCAATTAATTGATCTATATGCGGTCAAGAGAAAGATTCTTTTGGGCAGGCTTTGTTAAGATCTGTATAATTCACGCAAACCCGCCACTTATCGTTTTTCTAGGTACAACAATTGTGTTTTCTAACCAATTATGATACTTTACCTCGCGGATTGACCCAATTTTCAATAGTTTTGGACCTTATCTTGAATCATTTGATTTTTGAAAGCTCATTGCTTTCTTTTCTTTTGCTTTACTGGTGTAAAGGATGGGTCTTCGTTTAGTTTGTGAGTCATCACATCTGGTGGTATCCCTGTCATATCAGCATGGGACAAAGCAAAACAATCTACTTTAGTTTTTAAAAATTCAACCAACATACCTCGCACGTCTGAGCTTAAATTGGCTCCAACATAAACCTTCTGTTCAGGCCATTTCTCAAATAATATCACAGTCTTGAGCTCTTCGATTGTTGTTTTGATATTTTCATTCTCTTAAGGTTCTTGAATTGGATCAGGTCTCGAGTCTAAATCTGTCTTTTCTCGCTGAGTTGAGGTTTGATCCTTGATACCTTCAACTGTTTCGTGTAATTGCTATTTTTCTTTATCTACGGTGCTCGTATCTGTTACAACGTTGATACTCCTAGTTATTTGATGATCCCCACGAATTTGGCAAATCCCCCACGGTGATGGAAATTTAATAACTTGATGTAGAGTTGACGGGACAACATCCATATCATGGATCCAAGGTCTCTCCATGATCATATTGTAAGCAATTTCCATATCTACTACCTAAAAGTTAGTTTCTTTAACAACACCAGCAGCAAAAGTTATTAGAATTACCTCTCCTTTTCTTACCATACTTGAATTGTCGAACCCGGACATGGTATGCGCCTTGAGTATCATTTTGTCTTCAGCTTGCATTTCACGTAATACACTTAATATTATAATATTTATGGAACTTCCTGGATCAATCAAACTCATTTTATGTTAATATCATGTACAAGTAAAGATATTACCAGTGTGTCATTGGGTGGGGTCATTACTCCTTCGGTATCTGCATCATCGAAAGAAATACTTTCATTTTCTAAAACTTGTCGTACCTGTTTCCCATGTGTAATCGTTACTTTAGAAACCTTGTTGGAAGCTGTATATGTTACACCATGAATATCTTTTCCCCCACTTATAACATTCACGGTTCTCTTTGATGAAGGGGGCTTCGGTGGCTATTGCCTATTTTTCAAATAGGCTTGTTACCTTTCTCACTAAATAACTCAGTGACATACCCTTGCTTCAATAGATGATCCACTTCACTTTGTAAGAATCTACATTCTAAAGTTTTTCAATCATTGTGAAATTCGCACCAATGGTCTAGATTGCGTCTATTTGGATTAGACTGCATCTCTTTTGGCCATCATACATTATCTCCCATGCTCCTTAAAACAACTACGAGCTCAGAGGTAGTCACATTAAAGTTATATCCACCGAACCTTGCCTTTAAACTTCCCGTGGCTCTTATCTGTTTTGATCATTTTTGAACCTCGATGAAGAACCAGATTCCCTGTTCCTTGATTTTTGATCATACAGTTGGTTATCCTGCTTTGACTGTGAGTCTTTCCCTGCAGGTCCCACATATGGATCGTACCTATTTTTACCTGATCTTTTTTCGGTTTCTGATCTCCTGGAACTGCTCCTTTCTTCATGATGAAACTTAGGTGCGGTATCTTCCTCAATTTGCAACTTTGTATTATACCTGTTGTAAAAATCATTCCACGTGGTTGCAGGGAACTCTCGAAGGCTTTCTTTAAGTCTTCTCGTGGCTTCCGAACTTTTGTCATTTAAGTTGCTTGCAAAAGCTATTGCAGCCCAGTTATCAGGTACACGGGGTAAAGTCATCCTCTCACGTTGGAATCTATCAACAAAATCTCTTAGCAACTCTGAGTCCCCTTGTTTAATTTTGAAAATGTCTTCCATTCTTTTTTCAACTTTTTGAGCTCCCGAGTGTGCTTTAATAAAAGAATCTGCAAGCTCAGCAAAAGAATTTATAGAAATTTCAGGTAAAAGAGAATACCATGTTAATGCACCCTTGGAGAGTGTTTCTCCAAATTTCTTGACCAGTACTGATTCAATTTCTTGCTTGGTCAAGTCGTTGCCCTATACACCCGTTGTAAATGCGATTACATGATCACGTGGGTCTGTTGTGCCATCGTACTTTGAGATAACATACATTTAGAATTTTTTAGGAATTGGAAGAGGAGCATCACTTGGTTTCCAAGATTGTTGTGAATATTTATCCACACCCACTCCTTTGATTACAGAGACAACTCCAGGGATTTGCTCGATGCGCTCATTCTGTTCCTTAAGCTGTTTCTGCAAAGGTAGTACTAAGTTTTGCAAATGAGAATTATTTGAATTACTTGGTTCTCCTTCCTGTGGTTCACTGGAGGTTCCTCCATTTCCAGAATTAACAAGACCAGAACGAGGATTCTACAATGTATTATTATTAGGCGTTGGTGTGGGTGGTGCAACAGGCAATCGACTAACTAGAGCCTGAAGAGCTTTGTTGACCTATGCATCAATTAATTTTGGTAAAGCTTCATTGCCCCTTCAAAATGTTCAGATTGCTCTTGTTGATCAGCACGAGATTCAGGAGCATGAGTGCCTTCACGAGATTGACGTGGTGAATTTTGAGGGGAGGGAACCACGTTAATGTTCTGTAAATCTCCTTGATTTTGATGGATTTGATTTTCATAGTTTCCCTAGGTGTTTTCACTGTTATTTTTGTTGTTGTTGTTTGACATGTTGATAACAACGGATAGAACGTAGCTTAAAAGAAAATATTATCAGATTTCCGGTAACGGAACCAATTTGTCTAACAAAAAATATGAGTCTTTGGTCAAATATAGAAATAAAGAGAAATTTGGGTTACTGATAATCAGGAGATAAAAATAAGAGACCTTTGGGAATAATAATAAAGGAGTAAATAAGTTTGTATTTCAGTATAATCTCACTATTGTTTCGTGTCCTTATAGATGTTGAGTCATTCTCCTTTTATAGTTAATTCAAGGAGAAGGTGTAATGCCTTTGCCTTAATGAGACAACTAGTTATCGTACCCGCGCGATGCGCAGTCAGTGTTAAAAAATATTACTTAAATTAAATTTTGATTGGACTTATTTGAACATTAGATCGTATTGCTTTATGTTCAATCGTAATCTTATTTGTTAATATGATATAACCAATAATAAAAAAAAATATTAAATTAAAATGACTAATATTTTAATCTTAAAATAACTAAATTAAACGTTTTCACAACAATTAGGATATCTTTAAGCTTTTTTTTAATATATCATCCACATAAAGGTATTTTACTAAACTTAAATTTTCTCTGACCAAGCAAAAAATTCTAACTAAAACAGAACTTTAAATGACATAAAGAATGAATATGATGACAAAACACTAAAGAGTCAAAAACTAACATGTCAAACCAAAAATTTTCATTTTTCGTATTAATTTGTAGACATCGAAATTTTAAGGGATCAAGCCAAATCCTAAATTAAAGATACTATAGGAGTCTATTAGGAGTCTATCAGGGTTTCTTGGAGGGTACTCTACCTTGAACCCCAACTCACACCTATATAAAGGGATACATATTCTCCTAAAGAGGTGTCTCAAAAAATCTCATAAACTCACGGGATACTCACAAAGAGACTAAAATATGACCAGATACTTCTTGACAATGAAATAGTTCAAGAAACTGGATACATCTAGAAGCTCTGCATCATCCTTACATTGGGAAATACGCTGCTTCAGCCCTCGAATCACGAAGATTAGCAAGAGAGAAGAATCAAGGGAGAAACAGGATTGTACCCGCATCATTTTATCAATAAAATTATGTCTTCATATTTATTTTGTGATTGCAACTTATTTTTGTATCACATATAATTTGATGCAAACAAATTGGCACGCCTAGTGGCACCAGTTCTGGCATTCATCTCCTCCTCCTATAAATCAAAAACTCCAAGTTTCAAAACCATTTGTTGTGATTGTCGAGTACCTCAAGTCTCGTCTTAAAGTTCGGCAAGCCTACACCCCGACAAACCTTGAAGTAGGGGGCATTTGTAGACATCAAAATTTTAAGGGATCAAGCCAAAACCTAAATTAAAGATACTACAGGACTCTAGAAATCCTAGGAGTCTATCAGGATTTCTTGGAGGGTACTCTACCCTGAACTCTAACTCACACCTATATAAAGGGATACATATTCTCCTAAAGAGGTGTCTCAAAAAAACCCCATAAACTCACGGGATACTCACAAAGAGACCAAAATATGACCAGATATTTCTTGACAATGAAATAGTTCAAGAAACTGGATACATCTAGGAGCTCTGCATCATCATTACGTTCGGGAAATACGCTGCTTCAGCCCTCGAATCACGAAGATTATCAAGAGAGAAGAATCAAAAGAGAAACAGGATTGTACCCGCACCATTTTATTAATAAAATTATGTTTCGTCATATTTATTTTGTGATTGCAATCGATTTTTGTATCACATATAAATTTGATGCAAACATAATAAATTTACAAATAAAAATGAAACAAAACATTGTTCGGATTACTCCAAAGATAACATAGCAAGAAAATACACAATCTCCATACCTTATCCATGAAGGAGTTTCAAGAAAATTGCTTGGTATTCTGGTAAAAAAAATCAAAACATAAAATTAAAAGGTGAATGTGAATAAACTTAAAAATAAATGGTCAAAACATCATTAAAAAACTACAATACCGGTAAATTATTAATGAAGACGGCACAATTACCGTAAATAAACTAAAATACCGATGAAATATCTTGTATTCTTGCTCCAAAATCAAAGCAAACTTTAATATAACTACTAACAAACAATCAATTCTCATCAAGAATTTCCATGACAATATTTCGTCCATTTCAAAAGTAAGCCAACTGTCAATGCCAATTGAAACCAAACTGTTCCGGTGGATAACGGTGGCCAGCAGTGGGGCTTTTAATCTTTCTTACTCACTCGGTTTTAGCCTTCATTTTTTGTGTATTTTTTCTTTTTTTTTTGCTCATTCTTTTGCTTGTTGTCGCTGAAGGTCCTTGTGATAGATGTTGTCTCCTGGCTGTTGTGATGTTGAATAAGAAGAAGAAGAAGTTTCTTCTGTTTCAAAATTTTTCGTTTTCAAAATATTCTCCCCCCCTTTTGCCAATTATATATATAGATATATGTGCGTGCGCGCTTTATAACTGATGTGAGGAAGTAGGGGAAGTCGGGATTGATACGTGAGTGTGTGCATTCGTGGTAGAGTGACGTGAGGGGTAGGGAAGTTGGAATTCTATCAGAAGGGAGTTTCTTCATTTTATTTTTTTAAATAAATTTTTATCTAACTTTTCTTAACCCCTTGTTTTAATTAAATAAAACAAAAATAAAATTGTAATTCATATTTCTACTTCCTAATAATTTGGAGCAACGTCTTAAAGTGCCAAGTGTCTTTTTCGGATTTTACCACTTGGCTTCATGAGGGGCTTTTGTCTTCTGCTTTTAATTATAGATAGATTACGAGCAATAAATGACATTAAAAGAATCGTTACACAATCATTCATATTTAATACAAATTCTCTAACGTATTTGGTATTCAATACTAAATTTGGACTCCTTTACATCATCGGATTCATATCTTCAATCCCTTCTGATCTCTTGGCTTTAAATGACTTAAATAGGTATGAGACTCGTACCATTTGAATATCGTCTCGTGCCTATTTAACTTTCTCCTCCTCGTACCTGTTGTCGCTCGTACCTTTTGTTTTATCGTATTTTGACCATTTAATCAGTCCACGTGTCATGACACGTCATTAAATATTTTCCCAATACATCATCTTATGATCAGATTTTGTCGCATACATTATCTAAATTACATGTACCTTTTTAGTAAAATGGTTGAGAGAGACCATTTTGGATTAGCTTGTAATATTTGTTTCCGTACGTCGCAAGTAGTTTTTGAATCTTGTTGTTCAAAAATTATACGCACCACCTTAACCAAAATTGGGAACATGTTAAAAGCCTCGATAATTGTGGATTGCACCATTATAATAGTGAGAATGACGAGTCCGAAACTTAGTTAATAATTTTTTAGATATAAAATACATTTTTAATGTAAAAGAAGTTACAAAAATGGATAATTCGCATTATTTTACTGCGAATTACTTCAACAAAAATTTAGCCGTTAAAATAATTTGCAGTAAAATACTGTGAATTATTAAAAAATAATAAAATAATTTTTTATAATTTGCAGTATTTTACTGCAAATTAGGTAAAAAATTATTTTAATAATTTATTTCTAAAATTTTAGAAAATTTTATTAAAATTTTTTTCTACCTAATTCACAGTAAAATACTGCAAATTACAAAAAAAAGTTTTTTTTTAAATAAAAATAAAATTATCGATCATCAAATTCGAAAAGACCACAATCCGTCATGTTTATTAAATATCAATATTTTTACTTTGACTCCTGAGCCGAGGGTTGATTGGAAACAGCCTCTCTACCCTTTCGGGTAGGGATAAGGCATGCGTACGTATTACTCTCCCCAGACCTCACTCCGTGGGACTATACTGGGTAGTTATTATTATTGTTGTTGTTATTTTTACTCTGTCCTTACTTGCTAGGGAGGGATAAACTCTTGTTTAAGGACAAAATTACCCATAGAAGCCCTAAGGTGACTAGCAATATTGTTTATCTAGATAAAATTTTTTTATAAAAAATACTTAAATTTATACCTTTTTCCCCTCCCTTTTTCCTTCCTCTAGGGACAGTGTGTACACTCTACTCTCTTCAGACCCACTTGTAAAACTACATTGGGTTTGTTATTGTTGTTGTATTAAATTTATCACTTAAAATAATTCTTAAATTTTATTATTTTATTATTTAAAATTTTCTAAATGATAAACATTTGTTTTTTTTGACTGTTTAAAAAGAAAAAATTGTTAACCATAAAATGAGAAAGGAAGGAGATAATCTCATGCATGGAGATAAATGTCTTTGCATAAAAAGTGGGTCAGTTTCCAATGGCACAATCTTCCACCTCTTTATTGGGAACATATTCAATATTCCTAATAAACGATTTATAAATTTTCAAATTTGAAATTTTATTTTATTTTTTTAAAATTGTAATTCTCAGTATTTTACTGCGAATTAGGTAAAAAAATTAATAAATTTTTTTTAAAATTGAAAAAGAAATTATTAAAAAAAACTTTTTTTTATCTAATTCGCAATAAAATACTACGAATTGTCTATTTTTGTAACTATTTTTTTAGTATTAAAAATATACTTTATGTCTAAAAAATTATTAATTAAGTTTCGGACTCTTGGAATGACTTCATAATCTAAAGAATTTGTTAGTCCTTTCAACAATTTGGCCAAATAGCCAATTGATTATTCTAGCACCCACAACATTTCTTATGGGCTTGAATATCCGGTCAAAGTTCAATAGATGCAGTATTTTGTCAATCTTTCCTTTTCCTTTTGATCTTCTTTGTTTGTGGATTCTTGAGAAGCCAAGTTTCATCTATCGCTAATTTGGCCCCTCCACAGATCCAAGATGTGTAACTTCAGATTGTAGATTAGGGAAAATTACATATTGGCCCCTCCACAGATCCAAAATGTGTAACTTTAGATTGTTGGTTAGGGAAAATTACATATTTGGCCGATCAACAAAGAATATTTGCATACACATAAATTTTACACTAATTATGTATTTATTACTATATTTGTCGGTAATTATTTTGAATATATTGTACAACTACCGATAATTTTTTTGGTGAGCAACCATTTAGCTTCGTTTCTTTGTTTTTAATACTTTAGCGATCACATTGTGCGTGGTTTTACTTTTTGGACGGGTTACATGTCTATGGGCAGCCATGGAACAACGACTAGCAACAAAATTAAGAAAAAAATGTAAGCAATACAATTGCAATTAACATTGTCAATTCCAATAGTTAAAAAATAATGTTAAATTCTTGATGACATCTAAACGATGCCCAAGTCCAAACTACAAACCAGCCTACGTTCCTTAAAATTTCCTCTTAACAACACCTCCTATTTACACTTGGGACCAATTACAATAGCCTTTTCTTAATTTCAGAATATTCAATCACAATCTACCCTTGAGAAAGCTAACACACAATTTCTTCCATGCCTCCCTGTCTGGCTCGCGCCCTTCAACCTTCGCCTTGGCCACATCAGCAATGCTCTCCTATGGATACACAAAATTAACATATAGTCAAGCTTTATAATTGGGATGTTAAATTATTTCACATCGAGTTTGAATATCAATCTTGCCTCTGGGGACAATAATACGTTCTAAAAAAGTGGCACGTTTGACTATTTTGGGAATCATTTGACACACCTAATAATAGGGGGTTATACTAAACTTTAGGTCAGCTAGATAAGGATTCTAAAACATTGACAGCATCAATATACATAGGACCGCCACCACCTAACATGGACGGATATATGAAACATTCTACGAAACTATATTTGCAGTTGAAATTTTGTTTGAACATTTATATTGCCTACGTCCATAACTAAGGGTACATAGGTACATAGGCCGGGTTAGTTCGAATTTTACAATTACCAAATCAAACCAATTGTATTGGGTTATTAAATCTAAAGACCAAACCAAACCAATAAAACTCGGGGTTTTCAATATCGGTTTTTCTCGGGTTTTCAGGTTATTCAGATTTTTTCGGATTTTTTTCCGGTAAAATTTTCGTAGAACAAAGCATATAACGTATGCTCAAAATATTTCTTTAATCCTAGTAAGATACAACTATATAAAGTATTTTTCAAGAAAATAGTACAAAATATGAGATGTGTCATGATATTTTCCTAAATATTCAACAATAAAGACAATAAAATAATGTAATATAAATATTGCTAAATTAAAAAGTCATAATAAAAATAAACATAATCTAAAAAGCACTAAGTCATGCTAAAAATAGGTAGACTAATAAGGAAGTATCAATTATATGACTAAAAGCTAAAGCAAATAAAAATAGATTATGCATTTTTACCTTAATTATTACAAAACAAAAATAGATATCCAATACTTTCCCGTTCGTAATATTAAATTGAATATCTTTTGTTAGCATTATATTGATTGTTAGCATTATTTAATTTACTAATATTAATGGCTATAAAACTTATTGGAACATTCAAAAGTTTTAAGTCCAACCTTGAAATAATACCTTAAAAGATACAACAACAACCCAATATAATCCCACTTAGTGGGGCCTGGGGAAGGTAATATGTACGCAAACCTTACCCCTACCCTTGGGGAAAGAGGCTGTTTCCAAATAGACCCCCGGCATCCTTCCCTCCAAGAACTTCCCACCTTGCTCTTGGGGAGACTCGAACTCACAACCTCCCGGTTGGAAGTGGGGGTTGCTTACCATCAGAGCAACCCCTCTTGTCTAAAATTATATTTATAAAATTATAAAACTATTCAAGAAATATTTATAAATTATATTACAATAAAGTATATTTATTTCCCACTGTGTGGGACTATACTGGGTAGTAGTTGTTGTTGTAAATATATCTAAAATTTCTATATATCTAATGTCGGGTTGGTTTGGTTTCGGTTTGATTTTCTTTAGTTAAAACCAAACCAAACCAATTATGGTCGGGTTTTTTTTCCAACACCAAACCAAGTCAAACCAAACCATAATCGAAATTTTTCTCGGTTTGATTCGGATTATCATGTTGGTGCGGTTTGCCGGTTTCCTTTGTACACCCATATCCACAACTATATTGATATTCTACAATATAAAATCAGAGATTCATTTCCATAAGGGAATTAAGGACTCTTGGCATCAATAGGACCGCTACGACCTATATCGAAAAGGACATAGACGGATGAATCATCTTACCAAAACTTTCAACTAAAACCATATTCGTTTAGTTGATTTTTTTATTTATTTGAATATATAGTTATACTTCATTTATTCATAACTTTACTATAGTATTTTACACCGTAAATGTACTAATACAGATATGTAGTGGTTTACCTCAATAAGGTTGCGCTGAAGAAGACGATCAATGAGATGGAGGAGAATATCTTTGGTGTACTCAGGGTGACCTTGAATCCCCATTATGTGATCACCATACCTAAACATCTCAATTCCAGTTTTATTGGACCATGCCATCACCTCTGCCTTTGGTGGAAGCTCTCGGATCTAATTTCAAATCAGACACATTTTAGTCAGTTTTGTCTTTCATTTTTTCCTTGTCGAAAATATATATGGAGGAATTCGAAGGGGAAAAGGATATTTACTTGTAGAAAGAAAGCAAAAATTGATAGTGTTTGAGGCAAACCTCATCACGGTGACACTCAATAACTTGCATAAATGCAGGTAAGTTGAGAGTGTTGAATAGCTTGGACGTTGTTACATTAACTGTGGTGACGCCAATGTCCCATCCAGTAGTGGCTCTCTCTATAACTCCACCCAATGATCTTCCTAATATCTACAACACATAAACAGACCCTTTCAGATATAAATACATAAACAAAGGAAAAGGCTCAAGAAAAGACATAGTAAACAAAGAAATTATGCATGAATGTATAAAAATAAAATTTAATTGCATCATAGTATGTCAAATTTTCCAAGAAATCACATTATTTGATATGATCCGTATCAAGAAAGAATAGGACCACTACACGACTTACTTTAACAACAACTACCCAGTGTATTCCCACCAGGTGGGGTCTGAGGAATAGGACCACTACACGACTTACTTTAACAACAACTCACTACACGACTTACTTTAATAATTAATAAAAAAAAGGCATTTCCACGTAGAAAATGTTAACGTTGTAATAGTAAGACAATAATTTAGGCAGCCAACATATCAAACTGCCTTTGAAATTTGATTTGGTGGTTGAAATCGCCGACAGTGTCAGCTTGGTACTACACATTGGATGAGCTTATCTTTGTACTTAATGCTCTTTTGATCTAATCCTTCTCATGGGCTTTATTATAAAATAATTAGTTGGACGTTTAGATAACATAAAATAAAGCTTGGATCTTGAACAGGAAATTGATGGCCAAATTGCTATTACGTTTAAGTTACACACACTACATCGTAAAATTTTGTTATACTATCAGTGTAAACTGCACTCTTTTTAACAGATTATTACTCTATTTTCCCGTTTATTATATTTGACTTGTTATAAAGAGACATTTGTTGTTATTGTTCAACTTAGTAGTATGATGTAAAAAACTTATATACTATCAGTACAAAAAACTTAGACTCAATTGCTATAAAGACCCTAATTGCAACCTGGAAAGTTTTATTTAGTCTAGGGACGAACATTCCCTAAACTATCATTTTGTTTTAACGACTGATTTCTTGTGTGATAGTTGCAATATATAGGTTTGCATATTTTTTAATGGGAAGACGTTAATCATATGTCACACTTAGTTAGATATAACTATTCGAAATCTTAGTGAAATACTGGATTTCTTATCTCATACTTGGGTCCAGTGAATTTAACTTTATCAGCGGGAACCAAATAATCTAATATTGTACATAAAGTCAACATCCAATCTTCTGTATCCAACTCTCATTACCCTAAGCCAGAAAAATACCAACGTTATTTTCACATGTTCAATCTCTTTTTAGCAAATGGTCCAAAATCTCACTCATACCTTCATTACTAGTTTTGGACCACTCTATGGTCCTACTATGTAACAAACCCAACGGTCGCAGTCTTAAGTGAATTCTATGGAATAAATTAAATTATTAAAACTGTCGCTTTTGGTATTTAAATTAAATTAAATAATTTCATTATAATTGCTAACAATAAAAGTTAAAATACACTTCACTTAATCATAAATAAGTGATTAATATTTGTAAAAATAAATATCTTGTAGTATTAATTAATATTGTGTAAACATCAAAGTGGGTAAGTTTTCATAAGGAGAAAGAGTTGAGAATTGTCCTAATCACTAAGTAGTATTTAAGCACGAATGGATGTTACTACTTATTACTAAGCGTCTTAGCCAATCTAATTAATTTCCTTTAGGCATTAGGTAATTAAAAAATACTGATTCAATTAAAAAGAATAAAGTATTTCCGATAAGGAGGTTTCCATCTTCAGAACTCATATTCAAATGTCCAAAGCAATTATTGTTATTGGATTATCCCTTGAAAAACATTTATCAACAACAACAACAATAACTATCCAGTATAATCCCACAAAGTGGGGTCTGGGAAGAATAATATGTAGACAGGTCTTATCTCAACCTGAAAGGGCAGAGATGTTGTTTCCAATCGACCATCGGCTCTTGAAAAACATTTATCATTAACGAAAAATTTACGGAAGACGTCAGTAAGTTTTAGTACTAATTTTTGACATAAAAAGAGTTAGGTAACGTAAACTTTTGACTGTGAATGGAGAGAACGAAGACCTTACTTTGTGGAATTGTTATTAAAATAATAGTCCAAACACGTGCAGCCTGAGCAGATTTCCAAATAAAATATTTTTCCCTCCTAGTATTACTCAACCACATAGCATAAAAAATAGAAAAGAATTACACATAATTAACAATTTTCTATATCGAAATTTCCAGTGAATATACAGAATTTTAGGTAAGATTCTACAAAGTAAGCACTTATTAACTTGCCATTATAATAATCCAATTTGCATAACTTAAAAAGTAAAATTAATTAGCTGGGATTTGGCGGGTCTGGGGCAGCTGTCCAAACCTTGCCCTTATTTGTTCCGTACATACTTACCAAAACAAAAGTAAAATTATTTTCATAACAACAATTACAGAAAAATTATAAAACGTCCCTACTGTAAATTACTTTTGAAACTTTACTAAATCATTTGAAATAATTGGTATTATTTCGGCATGGTTTTAATTTAGCTCTTGGATTTTTTCTTTGAAATATAGATAAGGATTTAAAACTTACTCACTCCGTTTCTATTTATGTGAACCTATTTTTCTTTTTGATCCATTCCAAAAAGAATGACCTGTTTCTAAATATATAAACAATTTAGCTTAAATTCTTTATTCTACCCTTATTAAAAAATTTGTATAACCACAGAAATAATCTAGCTCCTTTTTAACTTGTTTAGGACCATAATTTCTAATTGTTTTTTTATTTTTTCTTAAATTTCGTGCCCAGTTAAACATGTTCACATAACTTGGAACAAAAGGAGTATGTGCTTGGATTACTTGTTACTGTTATTGCTCTTTATCTATTTTCTGAATCTTATGTCATTGTTATTACTTCTATATTTTCTGATTATGGTACTGACAGTGGCGAATTTAGGAATTCAAGTTTGTGGGTGTTGAATTTTTTTTGTACATAAATTAATGGGTGCTTTTGTAAATATTTATATATTTTCTCAAACTTTTTATATAACTATACATACTCTGTGTCGAGGTTAATCGGTGTTCGAGCACCCAATATCTTCCCGATACCTTACTTGTAAAATTTTACTAGGTAATTGTCATTGTTGCCACTGCTCGGAGTCCTTGGATTACTTTGTGTGAAAATATCTTTGAATTAAATTTCTGTTGCTTTGAGTGTAAATATAGCTTTGATATTTTAAAAAAAATAAAAAGCCACGTATGAAACGTACTACAACAAAGCGTAACAAATACCTTAATGAAAAGTGGAAAAGACGGCAACCAAAAACTAAAGACTAGAAAGAGACAGAAATTAAAAAAGACAGCTGTAAGTAAAAGAACTCTAAACAGCAACGCATTAAAAAAGTAAATAAACTGACGATCAATTAACAGCTTGAAAATGGAGTTCAAACGACTAAAAATGTAATTTAACACAAATACCTGGTGACCAAAGCAAATACCCAAAACTTGCTTCTTCATAGAATCAATTTTTTTGAGCAGGTTGAGTAGTTTACAGATCCACAAATCATTACCGTGAGCGTCATTACAACTACCGGTGATCACAAATCCGTTATATTCTCCGATCTCATCATCCGCCGGAAACTCGCCGTTAGCCACCCGGAATACGTCCCACGTTTCCCCTTCCTCCGCCAGCATTCTCACGAAAACACCAAAATAACCGCCGTATTTCTTTTTCACATATTCTGAATCCTCTGCACATAATAAAACTGCAAATTTTTTTCCTTCCATTGTTTATTAGTGATTTCTTCAGACGTAAATAAAGTTTTAAAAAGCTTCCTGCTATCTTCTCTCACTGAATAATATATATACATATATATATATGTATAAATATTCTCCCTCTAGTGGAAGGCCTAGAGAGAGGGAGCGATAGAGATTAGATTTTTTCAATTTCGTTTCGGTTATGAGTTGATGAAGGAAGAAAGAAGAAACAAGGTGGTTTATATATACATAATCTGAGAGAGGTGAATAAAGTTATATATTATTTGAGGAAAATAAAGTTATTTTATTTGCAATTTCGTCCTTTGATTCTTAGTTTACTTGTACTTATTTTAAGGTATTTTATAATGACTTAAATACCCCTTGGTTATGTTGAAACTTTCCTCATTCATCCGCTTTGTTTTTAATTGGTAGTAATGTTTAAGACTTCTTTTTGTACTTCTTTAATAGGGGTAATTCTAATTTTGGTGGTTATTAATTTCTTTTTCTAGCTAGATTGTTGAATAATTTGTTTGCCATATTGAATTAAGCAATGAGGTATATATAGACCTAACTTCGCAATACACCAGCATCTAATCTAATCTATAATTAAAAAGAAAGAAGTCAGCAATGAAAATTTATCAAGTGTTGCGTTAGTAAAATATCATGTAGCAATTTTAGGACAAATTAGTTAACGTTAGGTAAAATTAGTTTCTTTTTTGAATTTTAATTTCAAAATACTGAAATAACTATTTTTTCATATTTTTAAAAAATTAATTTATGAACAACGACTAATTTTTGGAAGTTAACAAGAAGTAGTAAAATTTGGGAACGATTGTTTGCAGACTGTAATGATGGAACTTAGTTTATTTTTTAAATTAGATTTTGACATTAGTGAAATATCAAAATTTTACATTCTTAGATAGTTAAGTTACCAACAAAGTCCAATAAAATTTTAGTTAATAAGTTCGATTTGCTTCTTAATATCGTCCTCAATTATTTGATATTTATCTAGTAATAACCGTCATTTTGAAATGAAGAGAACATTTTTCATAAAATTGTTTATGTCAGTCGTCAATTTAAGAAAACATGTTTGGCTAAAAGTTATATGAATACTTGTTAAACTCAGGAACAATCGAAAATATAAAAGGGTAAATCGAAATCAAGCGTAATATGAACTAGAGAGTATTATTAAGCTAAGATTGGTGATAATAATGAGGTGTAGATATCTTAAGATGCAAGAATAATGGAACAAGTAATAATCTTTGCACGAGAGAGAGAATGAGTTGTATATTCTGAGTAGCAAAATACACATGAGAGACTTTACAAAGTAAAGGCCGCTTTTATATATTAGGGAACCTCCCTCGAAATAATCAAAGAGAAGTACAGAAGTTGGTGGCTTCAGTGTACGGAAGAGTCAGAGCTTCAAACAACGTCGTCTTGGGTCGTGTTAACTAGGCCGTCCACTTACTGGGGTCGACCTTACTTAGGTCGGCCTTAGTTGGGTCGGCCTTGATGCCAAGAACGTGCATAAATAGCATGAGGACGTAGGGAACCAAATTTGCCCGATACAGATAGTCCCTCCGTTTGTTGGGGATGTAGTTGAGAATCATCTTCAACGAACGGACATATGTGCTTGACTTTTCTAGAAATTTTGTCGTATCCGTAGGTACTGTCTAAAAAGGCATAAAGGTATGCGAAGACGTTATACCGTTGACATATAACCTCCTTTTAGGGCTTATTTTTAGGATGAAATCATCATCGATCACGTACGTGATAATTACTTTTGCTCCCGAGGCGGTTCAGGACATGATGTGACATTTTGGTTTCCCGCGCTACTTTTCGAATCATGCCTTTTCGATTTTCGTGTGCCTTTCTTTATAAATAGAGGAGAGGTTGGATCCAGTTCAACTTTCGAACCCTTTTAGAGAGTATTTCCTCAATTTTATCTTCGTCTTTTTCTGGTACTCGTTGATCTACTTAAAGTTTCCGTTCCTGGGAATCGAACCATGTACCCTTGAAGCACCTTTCTTTCATAACTCTCACCATGGTAAAGCATCGCCACGATAGCAAAAAGACCAAGGGTGATGCCCCTTCTAGGGTTTCACCGTCCTCAGATGGTAGGGAAGGAGAAGCTGAGGAGGCCCTCGTTCCTCTATCGAGGACCAACGTGCTCCCACATGACATGGTTACGCGGAAGGATTTCAATAATAAATGTAAACTTCCTCCTTGTGAACATAGCGAGCTGACATCATCTCATTTGGTTGCTCTTAGAACGTCATACAATATTCCTGATTACGTTGAGATGGTCCTCGCCAGGACGGATTACGCCAATATGCACGGGCCTTGATATTTCACATTTTATGATTACTCTTTTCGAATTGGATATAGCCTCCCGCTTAATCCTTTGGTGGAGGAGCTTTGTCGCTTGTATGGGCCGTGTCCGGCCCAACTTACCCCATATGCGGTGAAGTTGTGTAGGATTTTTACCACCTGTGCAGCTAAGGCTAAGGAGGAGGTCTATGTTCACCATCTCTTGCAAATGTTCAGCGTGAGCTTCATGAGATTTAACATGCTTCAGTTGGTACGTCGGGACAAGAAAAGTTTTGTGGTGCAATATGATGATAAGGCCAATCGTCAATTTTGGAAGAATTTTTTCTAAACATCTAATGTCTAACCTGGAAGGGTTCCCGGAGGCATGGAACACAACATGTAAGTATTCCTGTATGCAGTTTTTATGACGATATTATTCCGTCGGCCCAGTCACCGTAGATTTTTTTACCTTTATGCAGTAACGGCTTGCACTCCTCGAACGATCGACGACATTAGGTCGTAGGTCGTGGGTGAAAGGATTGATACCATTTGCAGAGGAGTGCCGCACCTGGCCCAAATTCCGCATGCTCTATGGCCCGACAGGTAACGACTTTGCTTTGTTTTTCCCTTCCGTTCTGGCTTGGAGGCTCCTCTTAATTTTCCTTGCTCAACTCATACCTGTTTTGGTAGGTCAGGGTGCTTCTAAGAAGGCACAAAGAAGAAGAAAACTGTAGTCGGCTCTTCCAGAGCAGTGTCTGATTCCGACGAGGAGGATATACTACTTGTAAGCACGCCTAGGGGTAGTGTCCCCCCCCCCCCAAGGCAAGAGGTTGCACTAGCGGCGGCTCTTGAAGCAACGTCTGAGGCGGTGCCTAGGGCCGTGCTTGAAATGACGTCCGAGGAGGTACCTGCGGTGGTGTCTAAGGTGATGCCTACTACCGAAGTGGCGCCATCTGAGCCAAACTTGCATCCCACGGAGGGGGGCTCTGAAAAAGAAGAGCCGTTGGAGGATAAGAGACACCGGATTCGTGCTGGAAAGTAGGTGGTCACATAGACAGAGAAGGTTAGGTCGCCCCGCCGTGAGTCTAGGCCGTTCTTTATGGCGCCATTCGCTCAGGGAGGCCTGCTCGTTGAAGGGAGGCCGTTTTTAGTCCCAGCCCGGCACGTTCTCGGGACGGAGGGTCGCGGGCGGTCGCAGATAGAGCGAATGTGTGGATGTGGCGACCCCGGAAATCGCTATTGAGGATGCGGGCGAAGAAAGCGGGTCCTCAGACCAATTGGAGATGATAGCCGGCCAGTCTGCTCGTCATATAGTAATTCCCAATCATTACAACTTGTTGGAAAATTGCGAGGAGGCAGCTGCAAGCATGACACTTTTATGTGCGGGTGCTGAGAGCGAAGCCTTGGCAGAGACTAGTGATAGGGACTTGGCCCGAAGGGTGGCGGTCACAGCTTTGCAGGTATGTCTTTCAACTTGATTTTATCCTCATTTGTGGAGGGTGATTTTCCGTACACTTACCCTTTGGCCTTTTTCAGACTCTTGTCATGGAGGTGGAGAGGGGTCGACGCCTGAAGAAGAAGTTGTTCAAATACAATAGGTTGTTGCATAAGTTCAACAAGATGCGTGAGGCGCTCCGAACCTTGGCCGATATGTATAGACAAGACCCCGACTTTAGGATGTTCCGTGAGGGCCTCGTGCAGTCTGAGGCATAGTTGAAGAATAGGGTGGCCGAGCTGGAGAAGGTTGACGAGCAACTCATGGATGATATTGCTCAGGCTGCGGAGATGGAGATCCATATTCAATCTAAGGACTAAGAGTTGCAGCTTCGCCGTGTAGTGGCCGAGGAGGCGGCAAAATTGCGCACTCGAGTTGCAGCCTTAACGGCGGAACTTGATGCTAAGGCGGCCAAGGTTGAGGTCCTCAGGCGGGCCCATGTACAGGATGATGCATCTCGTAAGGCACATAAGATGTCAGTGTATGCGGAGTCTCGGCTGGTCGTACTTGAAGAATTTTTTACTACCGGTGAGCTTCTGAGGCGGAGGTTGAGAGTCAACACCAGTTGGCTAGAGTTTCCCGTGAAGCGGCCGGCTATAGTCCTGAATCACTGGCCCGAGAGGGAGGTAACTCCGCAGATGTTAACCGTTTGAAATCTAGCTATTGGATTTCCAAGACGTACCCTCCTAGGAATGAAGACGGGCCACATGAAGACCGGGAGGGGAAGGATGAGCGGAGTGGCGGAGGCCATTAGAATAAGTTCTTTCAAGAATCCTTAGTTTAACATCCGAACCACATGATGTCGGAGTCCTATGCAGTCTTCGGTTCTGTGCCCTTGTTCCTGGTGGAACTCACATAGGGAATTTGATTTTCTAGTGGCAGGGTCGGACTTCATCTTCGTCGGCTATTGTACTTTGTTGCCCAGCTTCTCCAGTGCGTACACTACTTCCGAAGGAGATACACAAAAGTTATGTGCAAATAGTAAAGGAGGCATACCTCTGTCGTTCCGCAGTGGGTGTAAGGCATCCGCGTGCCTTGGTGGTGGCGGATGCGAAGATCTGATCTATGGTTGGTTCCTCTACCTGTTGAGCCGTGGGATTTGTTCCTTTCGTCCCTCGTTGCGTCGGTCTCTTCAGATTTCTGGGTGCACCGTTATTAACCGGCGGGTTGGGCCATTAAGGTCGTCGTCGTCTCCACGTACCTCGCACAGTAGGCATTGTGAATTTCATCCCAGGTGGTGGGGGGATATTTCATAAGGCGGGTAAGCAGTTTCTTGGTTGCCCTTGAGTCGTCTCTACTGAGACCGTCTTGAAAAGATGTGACCGCCATGCCTTATGACACATTTGGTAGGCTTATTCTGACCCTGTTGAACTTGGCTAAGAACTCTCTGAGCCCTTCTCTTGAGGTCTGTCGAACAGCAAAGATGTCGTTGACCCGTGCTTCAGTTTTCTTGGCTCCTGCATGAGCGGTGACAAATTTATCTGCCATTTCCTCGAACGTGGAGATACTTTTCTCCGGTAGCTGGGAATACCACGTTAGCCCCCCCCCTTAGTGTTTCGTCGAACTTCTTCAGAAGTACGGACGGTACCTGCTCCTTTGATAGATCGTTACCTTTGACTGCCGTAACATAATGAATCAGATGGTCCTCGGGATCTGAGGTCCCGTCATATACCCTCAAGTAGGGGGCATTTTGAATGTCTTTGGGATATGGTATGGTGTAGCTCCTTCTGTGTAGGGTTGTTCAACGAACCTCCCCACGTGTTGCTTTGGCAGCAGCTTAGGCGCACCCGGGATCTTGTCAACTCTTTCTTGGTGCTCCTTCATCTGGTCGCGAAACGACCATTTTCATTTTCTATTTCCTCCATCTTTTTGAGGATGGCTGTGAGTGCGCCTCCGTGAGCTTGAGCATCGACGAGCACGTTGTTTGTTCGTGTGACATCGGGTTCATCTTCGGCTGCAACATGGTCTGTTGCTAGTGCACATCTAGCGTTTTGGGGTGGCTTCTCAGCTAAACCACTCAAAGTGTTTGTCAACCACTCTTTCAGTAACCTTTTTACCTCTGGGGGTGCTTCTTTAGTTGTAGATGTAGATACCTCTTTTTATCGTGGAGCCACCAGATCTTCAGAAGGAGAAGGTGGGTTTTTCACGTTTATTAGGGTACTAGGGGTTGTGTGTAAAGCATCTCCTTCAGCAGCCCCATTGAGAGAGCCTATGAGATCAGCTTTAACATCCACGATAGCTTTCAGTCTTGCATTATTTTCAGCCATTTTAGGTTGTCGAAAGTGGTTTTTGAAGGATCTCTAGAAGCAAACTACAGCTTTGATTCACGAAATCCCTACAGACGGCGCCAATTGTTGGGCTAAAAAGTTATATGAATACTTGTTAAGCTCAAGAATAATCGAAAATATAAAATGGTAAATCGAAATCAAGCGTAATATGAACTAGAGAGTATTATTGAGCTAAGATCGGTGATAATAATGAGATGTAGATATCTTAAGATGCAAGAATAATGGAACAAGTAATAATCTTTGCACAAGAGAGAGAGAGAGAGAGAGAGAGAGAGAGAGAGAGAGAGAGAATGAGTTGTATTTTCTGAGTAGCAAAATACACATGAGAGACTTTACAAAGTGAAGGTCTCCTTTAGAAATTAGGGGACCTCCCTCGAAATAATCAAAGAAAAGTGTAGAAGTTGGTGGCTTCAGTCTACGGAAGAGTCAGAGTTTCAAACGACGTCGTCTTGGGTCGTGTTAACCGGGTCGTCCACTTACTGGGGTCGACCTTAGTTGGGCCGGCCTTGATGCCAAGGACGTGCATAAATAGCATGAGAACGCGAGAAACCAAATTTGCCCGATACAAACACAATATCTTTAATAAATTACATGAATTATTCTTCAATTTTGGCTAACTATGTATCATCAGTGAATATCATGATTACTTCATGGTACTGAACAATTCAGATGGTTATTCATACTTCAAGAAGTTGAATAGCGGATTTTGTATTTTGAATCTAAAAAAAAAGAAAGATTTCAGGCAGATGGAAAGAAATATATGCATGGGAAATACTTCCTAACACTCAGACATTTATACGAAACTGAATAATTTTAACTTTGAGAGTTACGTATTAATTAAAGTGAGAGTGCGATTATTTTATCACATAATTGTGATTGCTCATAAAAATTTGTATAAAAAATATGTGTTGCATTAATTGATTTAGTATAATTTTTTTTATATATGCGTATAAATTTCCAACCAACTGAAATGCTATGACATCGTAGAGATTGTGGAGATAATGAAATAAATTTATGCATATAAACGTTGAGAGAACTACAAGAGAGAAGATAATGGCAGCTTCAATTTTAAGCCTCGATTCACATGTAAACTAGATACTAAAATTTACAATTTAATCAATCCATTAGTAGGGACTACGAGTCTTGATATAGAAAGAAATAAGGAGTAAAAATACTTAATTCTATCAGTTCTTACTTTCTAGTATGTCAGCCAGCTGCTTTTGCAGCAATTATATAGTTTATTTAGTTTATCAATATCGATCACAAACTTTTTGCTTGAGTTTATAAACAGACTAATTATTATTATTATTATCATTTGGGATAATGCATAAAATTCACCCCATCCTATGATCAAATCGTCAATGACATATCTTTTTTTTATGGAGGTCCTATTACCCCCTGAACTATTTTAAAGATAATAAACACCACCTTAAGTGTTGATAGCATAGAGAGTGTGCACTCTCTCAAAGGCAAGTGGAAGATTAAGAACTCAGCTACTTCTTCTACACCAATGATGCTTCCTTCTGTTTACTCTATTTAAATTCTTCCCATTCTTAGCAAATGGTACGGTCTAATCACGAAAAAGGCACCCCTCATTCATTACACCAGTTATCATGTGTACACAAAAATAACAATTCGGAAGAACATCAGTTTTTTGAACTAAAATAACTTATTTGATGCCATAGTAATGATTCTTTGTTCAAAGGATTTGACGTTTTGTTCTTTCCTTTCTCTCTCTCTGTATATATATATATAGGGGATGTTGGATATAGTAAAATAGATTCATCTTAAATATGTGAATTTATCCAAAGAATCATAGTTAATTTTCGTAGTTTTAATCATAATCCATCAAAAACTAATGGTTGTCAAAATATGAAAATTGATACGGCGTAACTTAGTTATGTATCAGTGTCATTTAACCTTGAAATGAGTGAAAAATGGCTGAAAATCCGTCAAAAATGGCTGTTCTCAGAACTCCAGGCGCGTGTATTTCACCACCTTGCACGCATCTGGTGGTTGATTTTTAAGGGGTAAATAATAATACTTTAAAAGAGTTCGGGGGGAGGGGGGGGAAGGGGTAATAGGACCTTCGCAAAAGAAATGTGTGTAGTTGGCAATTTGATCATAGCATGAGATGGATTTTATGCATTATCCCTTATTATTTCTTTAAACTTGCCATTGAAAACCTGAATTGAATGTATTTAGACTTCAAAGTGTATTATGTTCGGTTCACTACTTTTTCCTTTCAATCAAACTATATTTCTTCCTCTAAACATAGATGGGAGGCTATGTCACCTAAACCAGTGGGCCAGGCCATGACTTAATTTTTACTATTAAGAATGATCTCGAAAATAATAATTGCGCGCAAGTTTGCTCGAACACTAAATATTCTTGGTTACAACTTACAGGTCTTGTAATGAAAAAATGGATATATAACGGGTCGAAAGCGGGTAATGAAAACGGATAAAGTATCCGATCCGATCTATATTTAATACGAACGGGTTAATTGGCGGATAATATAGGTAACCATATTATTTATGACTTTTTGAATACGATGATTTTTGAAAGAATTCCTGATCTTCTAAACTTGATGAACCGTCAATTGTTGAATATGGTTCGCGAAGCATCTGGCTTACCGGTAATCTCCCATTCCCGCCGTCGAGAGACTTTAATAACTATAGCATGCCAGAAACGGGGAGTTGAGGTGGTTAGACCTATACCCCGAAATGCTCCCAGCATAGGAGCCTATGGTTCCATTCTTGTTGTTGCTGGAGGTACACATCCCTCTTCTCGGTGTGGAACGATATACGAGAAATAGATGCTCAGCCTGCAATGTCCGATAACGGCGCTGAAGTAGTGAATCTATCGGCAGTTTCTAATAGGAGTAATGTTATTGATTATCCATTTTCTAAATGGATAATATGGTTCTTATCTATATTTGACATATTTTTAAAAAGTTCATTATTCAACTCATTATTCAATGGTTAACTATTTTCTTTTAATCATTTTACCGATCACTGTTAAGTAAGAAAAATAAAGATTCAAAAACACTTGTTCCCTACTACTACCATTAGAACTTCAGTTTCTAATAGGAGTAATGTTACTCTATGGAAAACTTGAACTGAATGTATCCAGAGTTGAAAGTGTATTATGTTCGGTTCACTACTTTTTCATGTCATCAACGATGGGAGGCTATGTCAACTAAACCAGTGGGCCAAACCATAACTTAATTTTCTATTTGTAAGATATTTCCCTAGAACATACGAAATAAATTAAAAAGGTTATATTTGTATGTATGCTGGAGTTTTTTTTTTCTTTCTGATTTTCCTAGCAAAAAGAACAAATGTCTCATATAATAAATTACTATGGACATTGTTCATGGACTGATGGAGTGAATTATTAGAGTGAATGACAAGCATGAGAATTAACATGATTTGTAAGGTCGAATTGAGTGAATTATTAAATTGAATCACAAGCATGGGAGTTAACTTGATATTGGTCAGAATGAGGAGATACAAATATTCAGAAAAGATAAACGACAAAAGAAGGACATAAGACTTTGTCAAGTCATTTTCCACTTAAATTACTTGTAGAAAGAGACGAGTTAATACTATATATAGTTAGAGCTGTCAAATCCCAAATAATCCGTTCAAGGTTAGGTTGGTTATTGACCCGCTTATTTATTGAACTTAGTTTATCTTGATCTCAATTCATCTCAACCCATATAAAGTTGGGTTAATTTTTAGCCCAAATTGATCAATGAGTAAGTTTGTCAAAATATCTTAGAAATAATTTTATTTTGGAATTTTTACATATCTATACCATATGTCAAACCTTATTACCAAAAATGTTCATAATTTGTTATTTACCTGTATTGTCCACACTTTTACTACAAATTATATACCAATCCAAAAATAGGTAGATTTACCATTAAAAACGCGCTAAAATAAAGGGACCAAATCTGCGTGTGATTCTGTCAACAGTAAATACGAAATTTGAAATGGAAAGAGATCTTAAAATTGAAAAAATTTGTTCTTTCATATATTTTCCACCATTGATAGCCATTAAAAAGCTTGAAAGCTTTGAATTTAAATTTGGGTTTTCAAAAATCATCATTTATTTGGATTGGGTGATGTTGTAAATAATTCGGAATATGTTTAGGAGTTTATATCTCAATTTTGAGGGGTTTTGGTGAAGATTAGACTTGATTTTGATTGAATTTCACATTGAAAAGAAGAAGAAGAAGAAGAAGAAGAAGAAGAAGAAGAAGAAGAAGAAGAAGAAGAAGAAGAAGAAGAAGAAGAAGAAGAAGAAGAAGAAGAAGAAGAAGAAGAAGAAGAAGAAGAAGAAGAAGAAGAAGAAGAAGAAGAAGAAGAAGAAGAAGAAGAAGAAGAAGAAGAAGAAGAAGAAGAAGAAGAAGAAGAAGAAGAAGAAGAAGAAGAAGAAGAAGAAGAAGAAGAAGAAGAAGAAGAAGAAATTTCCAAAAATTGTAGATAAATTGTACAAATGTCGATAAATTGGAGATAGTTTGTAGATAAATTATAGATTGGGAAGACTAAAACTTCTAGAAGTCTTCTACAATTATGTCGAAAATGCCAAATTATGCTACAATTAAAATGGAAATTGGGATATTAAAATTCAATGTATCCAGTTTGTAGATATCTTGTAGATAAATTGCAAATTATTTGTATTCTTATTGTAGATGCATTTTTTTCTATTTTCACAATTTATCTACAATTTTTCTAATTTTTCTACAATTTATCTACTATTTCTGGAAATATGTCTTCTTCTTCTTCTTCTTCTTCTTCTTTTTCTTCTTCTTCTTCTTCTTCATCTTCATCTTCTTCTTCTTCTTCTTCTCCTTCTTCTTCTTCTTCTTCGAGTTTCAATCGACTGTGTTAACCAATAACCTTCAGCCACTGCCCAAAAAAAAATTTAGAGTTTAATGAAAATAACGATACATTGATATTTTGTACGTGTAAATAGAGAATTGGTAAATAGTAGTGGAACTATTTAATTTTATAGTGTAGTAACTATTTATTAATTCCTTCTCCATTCTGGGAACACTGGACCATTGCAAGAAAAGCTCTTGGTACTTACTTAACCAAACAATGGACATAGCCTTACTACCCGAACAATGAAGAGGGAGACTTTTCCTTCTTAAGCACTCCAAAAGGATCTGCTTATTTTATGGAATTATGGGGATAGAGAAAAGTGAGATATATGGATACCTTTAATTAAGGATTAAAAAATGTCCATTAATTAGACCCTTAATTAAGTATGATATATGATTGATAATTTGGTATACGAGTTTGTAATTAAATCAAACCTTAAACATTGAAGGTAATAAGGTTTCATATGTGGTATAGGGACGTAAAAATCCCTTTTATTTTTTATTTAGTATTTTAAATATGACCATAACAAAAGAAAAAAAGCCTTACTTAGTAATTATACAATTTATAAAAAAAATAACACATATTAATTAAAGTTTAATAAGAGTTGGGCGGGTTGGGTTATGACCCGAATTTTAATCCATCTTGACCCATCCCATATTAGCCCAAGTAACTTTTGGGCTGGTCCAGGAGCGGACCTACGTGTTAGGTCGAGGGGTCACGTGCACCGTTAGTCTCGACAAAAACTCTATATATGTATTCTATATATATTTATACATACAGTTAAGAGCTATCAAATAGTTTTCTTTGCCCCCAAACAGAGAAATGCAGGCAGAAGGAATTGCAATGGTGGCACACTTTGTTTTCCTCCTTTGCAGGAGGTTGTGGGTTCGATACTTGCTATGCATTTCCATTTTCTAAATGCTATTTTATACAGTAATAAATTATTTAGATATTTTTTCTTGTGCCCCTACACAGAGAGATGCAGACGGAAGGAATGGTAACGCGGCACACTTTGATTGCTCATTAGGCCGTGGGTCCGATACCTGCTCAAGCATTTTGACTTTATCCTAGAGAACTTTATTTATTATTTTTATATTTTGTTGAAGCTAATTATAGTTAAGTATTACTTAATTAATTTTATTCTCTTCAAATTCCTCCCTTATAATTAAAAAGCTTCAAATGACAACTTATTGCTCCATAAACAGAAAAATAAATTATTTTGTCACCGCCTTTTTATTTTAAGGAGAAGAAGGCTGTGACTTTACTTATTACTTTTATATTTTATTGAATTCAAATGTAGTTTAGTATTCATGCATAATAGTTTAGTTAATTAATTTTATTATTTTTCAAATTCCTTTCTTAAAATTTAAAGCTTCAATTACAAATTATTGCTCCACAAATAAAAAAATATAGATTATTCTATCACAACTTTCTTTAACAATCATTTTGACAATGTAGCGGATATAAACTCGACTTAGCAATGGAAACTAAGAGTTGAGTATTCTTTGACTATTAATATGCCCTTAATCTTGATTTCTTTCGTTAATTTTTTACGTTTGAACAACCTTTGACCGCTGACACTTTTTTTATTCGAGAAAAAAATCTAAAATTTAGGCTTGAAAAAGGTTTAAATCAACACTTTTACTTCCTATAGCACCCATTTTGCGAAAAAATCTCCCCCCTTTTGGTACTTTCTCCTTTTAGAACTTTTTGTTTATATTTGGGTGATTAGTCATCATACTTGTTAAAATTTCAAAGATTTGCACATCAAATTTTATTGCTAGTAATTAGTATATAATGGTGCCTCCACTGTGCTAAAATTCTGGGCCCACCTCTGGGTTGGTTAATTGACCCGTCTAACTATTAACTCAACCAATTTTGACCCGTCCAAAATTGATCCAACCCACCCATTTAACACTCATATATATTGTTATGTCATAAAAATAAAACTACTCGTTAAATCTATTTGCTTGTTAGGCGTCGACTAGTCAGACAAGCCAAACTGATGGCCAAATATTAAGAATCGGAAAAGAAAAGAAAAATAGTATCGATTTGAATTGACTGAACGACACCAGATTAGAAATAATGCACGTTTATTTGTTGAGATAAGTATTACCCATTTCCAAATTCACTTCATGAAATTGCAATAAAATGGACTAAGTCAAAAGTTTTCCCCTTTTTTTGGAAAAGAGGTGATGGATTTTTTTACTTTAATTTTCTAAAAGAGGTGATGGGATTCCCTACACCAGACCGTTTGAACATAGAGTCCAAAATATTTTTTGAAAAAATTGATTTTAGGTGAAGTTTGATGCGAAATTGAAAATACAAATATAAATTTGGGGGCAAGTTTTGACATATTATAATATTCTTTTTTTTCTAGCTAAAAAGTCTCAAACGATCATGAATTGGCCCAAAAAGAAATCTTCAGCTATATTTGAGATTTAAAGTTTTGATTTTTAAAATCTCCCAAAAACTAAACTAATTCTATAAACAACAAAAATATATTTTAAATAAAAAAAATTGAAAAGAAACTTCCAAAATCTATGGCCAAACACCTACTAAAAGAAATCATAAATTAAGCAATGAGTAATTTCAATGGTAAATACAGTGTTCCCCACATTTTAAAAAGTGTTTAAACTATATTAATTGACTTTAGATTATCCAAATTGCAGAAAGTTGATCATTTATCTATTTTTGCGTGTTATCCATCTATTTTGAGGTAAGGGCAATGGAAAAGGCTTCACTAAAATGAACGAAAGTAGAACTTAATGGGTGAAAGTGTTATGTTTCCTAATTCGAAGGGTGTAATAGAAAAGGGAAATAAAATTGGTCGTCAGATAGAAACTGTTTGGGAGAGACAAAAAGATATTTGGAAATTATCATCACGTGCTCTACAGATATGCATAAAAACACGTGGGCTTCACAATTTGTTTCGGGATGCTGTAATATTTTATACTGCTTGTTTTGACTTTTTTAAGGCCGTCTCCAACGCTTGTCTCAATTTTCTCCTTAAAATTGGAGTAAAATTACTACCGTATTAAGAATAAAATTTTATTTAGAATGAATATTTATTTTATAGAAAATTTTACTTTAAAGCTAAGTTATTTTTTTCCTATAAATAAAGGGGTCTTACCCCATTATAAATCATCTCAACTCTCTCTTTCTCTGCAATATTGCTCTTATTCTTTTATTATTTTATAACACGTTATCAGCACGAGACTCTACCGTCTCAAGAAGCTCTTTGAGAAGATTAAGGTAATTTTTCTTCTCTTTTTAATTATGACTAATATTATGAAAAAAAAGTTCGTTGCCCTTGAAATTTCGGGCAAGAACTATATGACATGGGTATTGGACGCTGAAATCCATTTAGATGCAATGGGTCATGGAGACACCATTAAAGACAGAAATAAAGCATCCACCCAAGATTGTGCTAAGGCCGTAATTTTCTTGCGCCATCACCTTGATAAAAGGTTGAAAATTGAATATCTCACAATCAAATATCCACTTATTTTGTGGAATGGCTTAAAAGAAAGATATGACAACTTAAAGTTGGTCACTCTAGGACAAGCACGATATGATTGGGCTCATCTGAGGCCCCTTTGTGATACCAAAAATCACAGGAACTTTCCCGAGGCTACGCCAACGGCGCACTTTTCAAGATTCAGTTTCGTACCGTATCTCCTTAGTATTTCGAAGGCTTATTTTAGATAATCAAGGTGGTCCTCTTTTTTCGACGACTTCACTAGCATGTCGTCGATATAGACCTCCATCGTTTTGCCGCGTTGCACTTTGAACATCGTGGTGACTAGCCTCTGGTATGTAGCCCCCACAATCTTGAGCCCGAAGGACATTACCCTGTTGTTGCGTCTATCAATTGGTCGATGTGGGGTAGTGGGGATGAATCTTTCGGACACGCTTTATTTAGATAGGTAAAATTCACGCAAATCCGCCACTTCCCATTTGATTTTTGACCATTACAACGTTGGCGACCCATTCTCGATACTTGGACTCCATAATGGAACCGTTCGCCAGCAACTTATCTACTTCTTCACTTACTGCTTCGTTGATGGCGACATTGAATTTTCTCCTCGCCTGCCGCACGGGCGGGTGTAGCGGATCAACATTCATTTTGTGGGATTTCTCGTGTAATCCATGGCATATCTGCATGGGAAAAAGCAAACAGGTCTTCGTGGTTAGATAGAAATTTACGATACTTACTTGAATTTGAAAGACCGTGGACTATGTAAGCCTTCTTTGTGGAATCGCTGTTGCTCAGCTGGACGGGGTCGAGGTCTTTGACCGTGGCCTTGTTAGCCTCAATGTCGTTGGGATCTTTGATGGCGTCTTCTGTCGGGTGGACCTTAGTCCCCGACAGGGCTGATTGCTATGCCTCCACACTCTCCCCTTCGAGCTGCTTGGTGTGAGTGTAATCTTGAGCTATTTTATAACACTCTTGGGCGGTGCGTGGCTCGCCCCGTATGCTGTACACCCCCCATGGAGTAGGGAATTTGATCACTTGATAAACACTGGAGGGGACTGCCCTCATGGCATGTATCCACGGACGTCCGATGATGGCGTTGTATGCCGTTTCTTGGTTCATTACGTTGAAAGTGGTTTCCATCGTAACTCCTCCAGCCAGAACGGGTAGCGTCACTTCCCTAGAGGTTCTTTCCACTGCATTGTTATAACCAGTTAGCGCTATACAACGTGGAATTATCTTATCCTTGAGTCCATTAGAGGAAGGACTCTTGGATGAATGATACATACGCCGCAGCCATCGTCGACCATAATCCTTTTAACGTCAGTATCTACTATGCGTAAAGTAATAACCAAAGCATCATAATGGGGGAAAGACAAACCGTCGGTATCATACTTTTCGAAGGTGATACTATCTTCGAAGTCATCATATCGTTCGTGAGCGATGGCCCGCTTTAATTTGTGAGTGGCGGTGAATTTTACATGGTTGATTATTAAGTCATTGCCGTCCCCAATGATCATGTTGATGGTGCGTGTGGGTGAGGACGGCCTTGCTGGGCCGTTAAGTTGTTCCCGCCCACGTGCGAAGTTGAGTTTTCCTTTGTCGCTGAGAAGTTCCTTCAAGAATCCTTGGTTCAACATCCGGACCACCTCCTGCCGGAGACCTATGCAGTCTTCGTTCTGTGCCCTCGTTCCTAGTGGAGATCACATAGAGCATCTTATTTTCTAGTGGCGGGGTCGGACTTCATCTTCACTGGCCATTGTACTTTGTTTCCCAGCTTCTCCAGTGCGTACACTACTTCTAAAGGAGATACACAAAAGTTATGTACAGATAGTAAATGAGGCATACCTCTGTCGTTCCTCAGTAGGGCGACATGTCGTTGCAAGGCATCCGCGTGCCTTGGCGGATGCGAAAATCTGATGTAGGGTTGGTGCCTCTCCCTGTTGAGTAGTGGGACTTGTTCCCGTCGTCCCTCATTGTGTCAGTCTCTTCGGATTTCTGGGCTTATCGTTATTAGCCTCCTGGTCGGGCTATTAAGATCGTTGTCGTCTCCACGTACCTCGATGTAGCAGGCGTTGTGAATTTCTTCCTAGGTGGTGGGGGGATATTTCATAAGACGGCTAAGCAGTTTTCTGGTCACCCGTGAGTTGTCCCTACTAAGTCCGTTATGGAAAGCAGCGACTGCCAAGCTTTGAGACACGTTTGGTAGGCTCATCTTGACCCTGTTGAACCTGGCTAAGAACTCTCTGAGCCCTTCTCCTGAGACCTTTCGGACATAAAAGATGTCGTTGACCCGTATTCTGCTTTCTTGGCTCCTGCGTGGGCGGTGACAAATTTATCTGTTATTTCCTCAAACGTGGAGATGCTTTTTGCCGGCAACTGGGAGTACCACGTTAGGGCCCCTCCTGTTAGTGTTTCTCCGAACTTCTTCAGAAGTATGGATGGTACCTGTTTCTTTGATAAATCATTACCTTTGACTGACGTGACATAGTGAATCAGGTGGTCCTCGGGATTTGAGGTCCCGTCAGATACCTTCAAGTAGGGGCCATTTTGAAGGTCTTTGGGATGGGGTATGGTGCAACTCCTTCTGTGTAGGGTTGTTCAACTTATTTCTTTGGGGATGCCGAAGCGGCATATGATGTTCTTCCATATGAAGGCGATGACTTCTTGTTCGCGTATTTGCGCATATACACCTGCTTCCACCCATGTAGAGAAATAGTCAGTTAAAACAAGTACAAATCGTACCTTCCCTCGTCTTGTGGGTAACGGGCCGACTATATCCATTCCCCATTTGATGAATGGCCAGGGGGAAGTGACGGAGTAGAGGGGTTCTCCCGGTGGGTGTATTATTAAGAGCGCACTTTTGGCATTGTTCGCATCAACGGACATACTCAACTGCCTCTTTTTTCATAGTGGGCCAGTAGTAGCCGGAACGTATGATGCACTGCACAAGGGCACGGTTGCCAGTATGAGTGCCGTAATGGCCTTCGTGTACTTCTCCTAGTACCGGCCTCGTTTGGTGCGACCCTAAGAATTTGGCTAGGGGGACATCGAACGTCCTTTTATAAAGGTCGTTGTTGATCATGTAGTATCGGGCGGCCTGTATGCGAAGCTTTTTCGCCTTCTTTTTATCGGGGGGTAATATCCCGTCCTGTATATAGGATATGAACTGGTTGTGCCAGTCCCAAGTCAGGTTTAAGGAAAGTACCTCAGTGTGGTCAATGGATGAGTGAAGGAGCGTGACCACACTTCTTTGTTGAAGTTTTTGGTGGCTGCAGCCAACTTTGCCAGGCCGTCCACTTTGATGTTCCGTGCTCGGGGAATTTGTTCGAAGCGACATTCGTCAAATGTAGCCATCAGTTTGCGGATTTCTGTCTGGTACTTTTGTAGCCTCTGCTCTTTAACTTGATAAGTCCTAGTGACCTGGTTTACCACAAGCTGGGAGTCGCAGCGGAAGAGGATTCAGCGAGACCCGTACTTGGTGGCCAGTTTCATGCCTGCAATAACGGCCTCATACTCGACCTCATACTCTGCCTCATTGTTAGTCATTTTTGGTCATCGTATGGACTGGCGAATTGTTTTGGCCGGGGACCTCAAGAACGAATCCCAATCCGATCCCGATGCATTGGCGGCGCCATCCGTATAGCCCATAGGTCATTATTGGAGGATGCGTGTTGTGCCTCGAGTTCTGCCTTTGGCAGGACTTCCAGACTGAAGTCGGCAAGGACTTGCGACTTGATAGTGGCCCTTGGAAGGTATATGATATCACGCTCACTGAGCTCAATGGCCCATCTGGCGAGTCGCCTTAAGAGTTCGGGTTTATGTAAGACACTCCTTAAAGGGAAGTTTGTTAGTACCCTTATGGGGTGGCATTGGAAATAGGGTCGTAGCTTCCGTGAAGCTACTATGATCGCCAATGCCAGCCTTTCAAGGTGTGGGTACCGGGTTTCGGCGTCCACCAAAGTTTTGCTAATGAAATAAATAGGAGACTGCGTACCTTTATTTTTGCACACTAGGACAACGATGACTGTGACTTCCAATGCATCCAAGTTCCACTTGGTCTAAGGACCCGCCTTCTCTGCCCGCATCCTCAATGGAGATCTCCGTGCTCGCCACATCCATGCTTTCGCCCCTTTTTTCTGCGGCCTCCCGCAATCCACCGTTCCAAGCACATGCCGAGCGTAGGTTAGTAGTGGCTTCCCTTCTATGAGCGGACCTCCTAGAGCGAATGGCCTCAGCCATAAAGACCAGCCTAGATCAGGGCGGGGTGGTTTAACCTTCTCTACCTGTGTGACCACCGCCTTGCCAGTACGAATCCGGCGTCTCTTCCTCTCCAACGACTCTTTTTCTTTAAGGTCCCCCTCCGTGGGATGCGAGTCGGATTCAGATGGAATCACCTTGATCGTAGGCGTCCTTATGGGGACAACCTCGCGGACGGTCCTGCACACAGCCGCCGGTACCTCCTCAGGCAACACTTTAAGTAATCCTCCAAGCGCCGCCTCAGATATTGCCTCGGGACCCGCCGCCGATGCGGCCTCTTGTCTTGAGAGGGGAGAAGAACTGCCCCTAGATGTACCTACGAGGATCATATCCTCCTCGTCAGGACCTGATACCACCCTAGAAGGGTCGGCCACAATCTTCTTACTCTTCTTCTTCTTCTACTGCGCCTTCTTGGAAACGCCCCGACCTACCAAAACATGTATGAGAGTAGTAAGGAAAATTGAAAGGGGGCCTCCAAGTCAGAATGGAAAGGGAAAAAAAGCAAGGCCGTTATCTATCGGGCCATAGAGCATAAGGAATTCCGGCCAGGTACGGCACTCCTCCGCAAACGGTATCAACGCTCTCACCTATGACCTAATATCGTCAATCCTTCGAGGAGTGCGAGCCGTCACTACATACAGGTACAAAAAATCTACAATGGTTAAAGCCAACGAGATATGGTCACTATAAAAGACTACATACAAGAGTGCTTACATTCTGCGTTACATGCCTCCGGGAACCCTTCGGGGTTAGATACCAGATGTTCAGTACGCACGTAGAAAATCTCTTCCAATATTTACGGCTGGCTTGTCGTTTTCTTGCGCCACTAAACTCTTCTTGCCCCAACGTACTAACTGGAGCATTGAGCCTCTCATAAAGTTCACGCCGAAAATTTGCAAGAGGTGGTGAACGGTGACCTCCTTCTCAGCCTTAGCCTATGTGGTAAGAATCCTACACACCTTCAACGCATACGGAGTAAGTTGGGCCGGACACGCCCCATACAAACAACAAAGTTCCTCCGCTAGAGGATTGAGCGGGAGGCTATACCCGATCTGAAAAGCATACTCATAGAATGTGCAATACCCAGGCCTGTGCACATTGGCATAGTCCGTCCCAGCGGGAGCCATCTCGGTGTAATCAGGGATATCGTACGACTCCCTGAGAGTAGGCAAATGAGATGGCGTCAGTTCACTGAGTTCCCATGGGGGAAGTTTACACTGGTTCTTAAAATCCTTCCGTGCAACCATATCCAGTGGAAGTATATTGGTCGTTGATAGAGGAAGTATATCATCTGAGGATGACGAAAGCCTAGAGAGGGCGTCACCTTTGGTCCTGGTACTATCGTGGCAACGCTTAACCATGATATAAATTATGAGAGAAAGCCGTTTGAGGGATACAAGGTTCGATTCCCATGAACGAAAATTTTAAAAGAAAAGATCAACGAGTGCCAGGAAAAGATGTAGGAAAAGGTTGAGAAAGTACTCTCTAAAAGGTTCGAAAGTTGAGTCGGATTAAACCTCTGCTCTATTTATAAGGAAAGGTTCACGGAAATCGAAAAGGCTTGATTCAAAAACCGGCGTGGGAAACCAAAATGTCACGTCATGTCCTGAACCGCCTCGGGAGAAAAAGTAATGATCACACACGTGATCGATGATGTCATCCTAAAAAGGAGCCCTAAAAGGAGGTTATATGTCAACGGCGTAACCCCTCCGCATATGATCACGCCTTTTTCCACAGTATTTACAGGTACGGCCAAATTTCTAGAAAAGACGAGCACGCATATCCGTTCGTTTAAGACGTCTCTCAGCTACGTCCCCAACAAACGGAGGGACTATCTGTATTAGGCAAATTTGGTTCCCTATGTTCTCATGTTATCTCCGCACGCGTTTGACGTAGAGAACAACCTAATTGAGGCCAACTCGAATAAGGTCAGCCCCAGTAAGCGGACGGACCGAGTGATATGACTCAAGATGACGTCGTTTAAAGCTCTGACTCTCCCGTACACTGAGACCACCAATCCTTATACTTTTCTTTGATTATTTTGAGGAAGGTCCCTTAATATATAAAGAGGACCTTCCTTTTGTAAAGACTCATGTGTATTTTGTCATTAAGAATATACAACTCTCTATCTCTCTCTCGTAAAAAGATTATTACTTGCCCTATTGTTCTTACATCTTAAGCTACCTTTACTATTATTACAGATCTTAGCTAAACAGTTTTCTCTAGTTCATATTACTCTTGATTCCGATTAATCTTCATTATTTTTGATTGTTACTGAGCCTAAAAAGTATTTACATAACTTTTTAGCCAAACACATAGTATTTTCATATTCAAATTTAGACAAACTGAGGCTGTTTATGATTTAAATCAATTTTTTAGCAATGTGGATTTCATGTTTGCCACCACTTATAGCGAAATAAACCTAGTACCATTAGGCTACGGAAGTTCAGAATGCACATTTCTCCACACACACAAAAAACATGAATTAGATTATTATTAGTATTATTATAGTCGACATGATAGTACGATTTGAATTGAGAACTATAAAAGCTTTTTGGAAGATGATGAAAAGTTCATTTAAAAAAATGAATCACGATACACTAGCTCCTCGATGCCTTTAGAGTGCAATTATCTATGATAGTCAACTTGTCCATCTTGAACAAGCTGGGCCACTTCATTTTTAGGTTGTCCTTTTGCACTTTTTATTATTAAAAAATTAAATTAAAGCACAATCGTGTTAACACAAAGAAAAACGTAAAAAAGTTACTCCTATCGAAAGATTACGTCTCTCCATATTGATAGTGTACGAAAGTACAAAGGTGATTTCTTCACTTTTGATCTCATACATGCTAACGTGCACGGATATTGTAGTCTTTTATTAAAGTTATCGTAAAAAAAAAAAAAAAAGGAGTAATACGTCGTATGGTGTAACCGTGAAAGTAAGTTGTTCTTTTTAAGAAATTTCCATCTAAATTCTAAATTTTAAATTCAAGTTCAAATGCATAATTCAAAACTTAGAGTTACAAAGTCCTAATTCTACATCTTGATAATGCATTAATTAAGTTCTGAAAATGTTTTTGCATCTGAACTCTTAATGTGCACAGAAAAAAAAAAAACTTCTAACCGGATAAAGTAGTCTCTTACTTACTTCTTGCATGAACATTAGCTTCTTGACAACAAATCACGACAGTGGATTTGAGCTGAATTACCAGATAAATTAATTAGGGAGCCTTAATTTGCTCAAAAAATAAACTTCTTTTAGCGTTAATTGAGCTTAGTTTAGTAACTGCAGCTGTTGATGAATTGTGTTTATCAAAATTTACTTACCACCTCATGTGTGTAATATATATATATATATATATATATATATATATATATATATATATATATATATATATATATATATATATGAGACTAAAGCAGGCGGGGTGGCGACCTCATCGCTTTTTTTCCCTTTCTTGACTGCAATTATAAGATCATAGAGAAGAGCCCTCAGAATATTGGAAGTTACAGTTAGTTAGACTTAGACTAATTAATTTGTTAATCTAATTAGTTAGGACCAAAGTGTAAATATTAGAAGTTAGAGAGGTCATAGTCATTATTATGTATGGTTGTGTATATCAGTTAGTTACTACAGTATAAATATCAGTTGGAAAATTCCCAAAATACTGTCTTCTTCTTCTTCTTCATGCTGCAAGCTCTCTCTAATGGCCAACTTTTGACAACGTATCAGATCCACAGAGACTGATTCGTGAAGCTTTCTTCCACCAATTTCCCACTCAATATTGAGTAAACTAGTGTTAATTCCAACAATTCTGTGCTTAATTGTGGAGATCGAGATCTGAAATTTGTGCGACAATGGCGACTGAGAAAATCAACCATACGCATCATCTTTTTCTTCATCCTTCTGATAGCCTGGATTGATTCTAATTCCAATTCAGCTCACAGGTTCAGAGAATTATGAACTGTAGATTAGATCGATGCGACTTGCTCTCAAGGCCAAAAAGAAGCTAGGGTTTGTGACAAGAGAATATACTAAGGAGATGTACAAGGATGCTCTACTGGAGGTGTGGGAGACTTGTAATGCGATAGTGTATTCCTGGATAATGAACTCTGTTTCAAAGGACCTACTCAGTGGGATCATCTACGCATCAGATGCACATGCAGCCTGGGAGGACCTCAAGGAGCGTTTGATAAGATGAATCGAGTACGTATTTTTCAATTGCATAGATCGATCTCTAGGCTATCACATGGATCAGGCTCTGTATCTGTTTACTTTACTAAAGGAGTTATGGGCTGAATATAATGTACTAGTTCCATTTCCAGACTGTGGTTGTCCTAGATCTAAGCAATATATGGTTCATTTGCATCAACAAAGGGTGATGCAATTTCTGAATGGATTAAATGATGCCTATGAGCAAGCTCGTAGATAGATTTTAATGAAAACTACTGAACCAATTCTTAACATATGCACTAATCATTCAAGATGAAAGTTAGCAATCGATGGGAAATATTTCTATGGCTGATAAAGGAGATTCATTGGCTATGCAAGCTGGTAGAGGACACGGATATAGAGGAAAGAAACAACTTATGCAATGTGACCATTGTCGTATGAAAGGCCATACAAAAGAAAATAGTTTTAAAATCATTGGTTATCAAGAAGATTTTAAGGGAAGAAAACCTTTTCAATCTAGAGG
Organism: Nicotiana benthamiana; assembly: GCA_034376525.1. Taxonomy (NCBI): domain Eukaryota; kingdom Viridiplantae; phylum Streptophyta; class Magnoliopsida; order Solanales; family Solanaceae; genus Nicotiana; species Nicotiana benthamiana. The sequence continues at coordinate 15,233,616 of CM067323.1, read as the reverse complement.
AACACTTACTGCAGCTAACCATGTAGAGGGGTCAACAACTCAGCCTTCACAAGCTGTGACACAGTCTAAGGGAGACTACTTCTTCACTGAGGCTCAATATCAACAAATTCTGGGATTGCTCAACAACAAAGACTCACCATGGCTAATAATGCAGGTAAAGCTACTAACTCTCTTGTAATGTAAAAGATTCTAATAAGCTAAAAAATAGATGGATTGCACTATCCTATAATGCAGAAGCCTTGAATGAGTTGAAAGATATATGGGTTGTGGACTCAGGAGTCACACACCACATATCATCTACATTAAACTTGATGTGTGATATGAGTAGAATAACTTATAAGAGAAGGGAAAAGCTTACACTGCCAAATAGAGGTTGTGCAAAAATAGAACATATTGGAAGCTGTATTCTGTCAAACATGAAAGTACAAGAAGGGGGGGTGAATTGTGAATAATTTAAACTTAATAGTAAATAAGTCGACTTAAAATTTTATTAGTCGACTGAATGTGACGATACTGCAGATGAAGATACTTAAAGATAATTATGCAGAAAGTAAGTGCAGAAATATAAACGCTCCCAGAATTTTATACTGGTTCAGATTCAATGTAAATCTTAATCTAGTCCCCTTGGGTTGCAAGGGATTTCCCTTCAGATCAATGACTTTCTTTTGAGTACAGATATGATATTTGTTGCACAGTCTTCTTTCACTCGTTTGATACAATGCCTCACCACTAGAGAACTCTCTTTCTATCTCTGACTTGTTGCACAGTTAATCTATCTAGACTACTATGCTTGTTTGTAGTAAATTGAACAGAGCTATTTGGTTTGGTCAAACTATACTAATGGTACGGAGCACTATGAATTTATACAACATGAAGATGGTGAGGGCTTGTCAACCTAAGGGTTTTGATCCTTGGAAATCATTGATTCTTTCCAAGAATAATACATTAGCCGTTGTTTTGATGACGATCATTTTCCTTTGGCTAGAGATATGATTGAACACATATTGACTTTGATTACGGGCCTTCTAGTCTTGATTGCCGTCCAGATCTTCCGTTCATCAGAGATTTGCGTTGAATCTTTTGTTGTATTTGGGTAGATATAATCTCCCACAATTATGGGAGAATTCTTGATGTGTTGATGATCTTTTCCTTGAGCGCCGACAACTTCCTTTAAGGAAGATTTCCTTGCTTATTTGCTACAACAATTTCGCTTCCTTGTTTGGACACAACGGCAGCTTCTATTTTGGCTCTTTCCTTGTTTGCTACATTAGTTCCAATAATCCCGCTTCCTTGTTTGAATGCCTGCACATGTATATTAATTGCATCTTTAAAATCTGATCTAAACAATCTCCTCATTTTTGATGATGGCAAAATTAATATACAAGAAAGTAAACAACAGTTGACTTCCCTGTTTATGTGCAGTCGAATTACTCCCCCTCAATGTATGGTCAACTAGACTATGTGCAATCGAATTGCTCCCGCTCACTATGTGAAATCGACACATACCTTTCAAGTATTATCTAACAGACTCAAAGAGCATGAGGTATTGGCTGCAAAGTCAACTGAGACATATTTGTCGAGCATAGTCGACTTGTCCTGTTCACATGAGATAATAGCTATGCCACAGCATAGTCACCTTAAACATATATATCCTGCATAGTCGACTTGACCTGTATAATAACTTGACATAGCATAGTTAACTTAACATATATATCTTGCACATGAGAAAAGATGGCATATATTTCTCCCCTTTTTTACATCAGCAAAGAGGGAGCTTAAGCAAAAATAATATCCATAGACAAGAACAAAAATAGAAAAGCATCCACGGGCATAGCCCAACCACAACGAAAACGTTAAACAACCAAAATAATATTATCTATAAACCACAACCTTCAACAACGCACTAAATAAGTAAGGGTGTTGCATATAGCCTCCTTCATTTGATCAAAGTTGGTGTTGGCAGCAATGTTCATTCCATCTAGCCTGTCATGCACCTCTTTGAACGTTTTGACTGCATTCTCTCGTACCCTTCGCATAGCCACTCTGATTTTAGAGACATTAGCCCCTGTTTCCTTGGAAATGGCGTGAATGGAATCCACAGTCGACTTGATATCGGAGAGTTGAGATTCAAAGGACCGCAAGTTTTCACTGAGGTTTGTGGGAATAGGAGAGGGTGAAATGACAGAAGATGGCTTGGTTTCCTCAAGAGTGGGTTTGGCATCAGTTTCTCCCTTTTTGACCCAGAACTTTTTGATACTCGCATACCCCATGCTAGAGAATGCTATAGAGTTATTACATTTGGACACAGAAACAAAGGGGTAGTCTGAAAGCGAAATTTGGTGGGCTTCCAGAATGTGGGTAATGGCCATACCATACTGAAGGCTGGTGGAGTCTTCAGAACTTTCAATCATAAGTTTGATAACCGGGGAGGACAGCTTGATTTTGAGTTTCGAGATGAGACAAGAGACGAAAAAGGTGTCCCTTTGGGGGAGAGTTGAGAAGCAACCAATTCTAGGAAGGAGAGTGGTTGCAACAATGTGAGCAAGAACCCTAGTTTCGAAGCGAACATCACTGGGCCCTAATGATTTGGAAGATTGTCAGAAGGGTTTTCTGCAATGATCTATTTTGCTTGATCAAAAGAGAATTCAAAATCTTCAGGCCACACATTCTTAAACACATTAGAGAAGCCATAACATCGGCAGAGAAAAAGGGAATCAAACAGGCTACAGTCAAGAACAATGCATTTGCCAAGGATAAAGATTTCAAGCCTATCAGATTTTCTAGAGTGAAGATTGGCATAGAACATACAGACCAGAGATCCATACACATTAGGAGGAGAAATAGACAGAAATTTGTCCCACCCTTGATAAACGAAAAGTTCTTTTACCTTACATTTGAAGAATTCCATACTATCGAGATCTACCAAAAGACCATGGGCTATGGGCTTGTCTTTGAGGGAAATAAAGAAGTCCCTATTTGGGGAGTCCCAGAAATTGAGGTCGGATTCAAGAGAGGCAGAGAAATCGAACTTGGTTTCCTGGGAGTGGATACAAGGGGTTCATCCATGGGTTGTTTACTAGAAACTGTCACCAAGAAGCAGGGAGTGCTCAGAATATGCACCTTGAGAAGAGGAACACTCCTCAGACCGGTCAGACCCTAGGTCTACTTGCTCAGGTGGAGCGGAGGAAGGTTTTGTTTTTGAACGAGTGCTTTTTCTTATGGAGGTATAGAGATTTTTGGATGTCTTGGCCATGGTGGAGAGGAGGGTTTGGAACTGGAAGTGTAACGGTTTGGTAGAGAGGATGAAAAATAAGAGAGATGAAAAGGACTATCTAAAGAAGTGGGATTTGACGGTCGAGTGAAAAAAGAAAAGTTGTCAATTGGACCGACACAGTGATTGGCTTTCCATCTTTGGCGCAAAATTATACTTTGGCCCTAAGGGTTTTTTGTAAAATAGATAATTCCAAGAAGTTTCCTTAGAGAACAAAATCTTTTCTCCAACAAAGGTTTAGTAAACATATCAGCAAATTGAGCAAAAGTTCCAACAAAAGCTAATTCTATATCACCTTTGAGAACATGATCTCTAATGAAATGTTGTTTAATATCTATATGCTTAGCTCTAGAGTGATGCACAGGATTTTTCGAAAGACATGTAGAACTAGAATTATCACAAAAAAATTGTATAAGTTTGAAAAAGAGATCATAGACACCTAGTTGATGGGACATCCCTAGCAATTGTGCACATCATTATCCAACAACAGTATTCTCAGCTTCAGTAGTCAACAATGCAACTAATGCTTGTTTATTACTATTCCAGGATGTTAGAGATTTCATAGTAGTTGACATGTGTTACTTGTGCTTTTCCTGTCTTCTTTATCACCTGCTAAATCTGCATCTAAGAAACCTTATAATTAAAAGGAATTAGATCGAGGATACCATAATTCATGAGATATTGTGCCAATAAGATATCGAATAATTCTTTTTACAACAGTTAGATGTGACTCCTTAGGAGCCGACTGGAACCTGGCACATTTACACACGATGAACATAAAATCTGGTCGACTTGCGGTCAGATATAGTAGCGATCCAATCATTCCTCTGTATTTGGTTTCATCAACTGGAGTACCATGTTCATCCTCATATAAATTTGTAGCGGGACTCATTGAAGTTCCAAAGATTTTGCATTCCTCATACTGAATTTTTGAATCAGCTCCTTAGTGTATTTACATTGACAGATAAAGGTTCCTTATTCAAATTGATGAATTTGAAGTCCAAGGAAGAAAGCGAGTTCGCCCATCATACTCATTTCAAATTCGCTTTGCAGGAGATTTTCAAATTCCTTACACATAAGAGGGTTAGCACTACCAAAGATAATATCATCAACATAAATTTGAATTATAAGATTACCTTCTGGAGATCTTTTAATGAAAAGAGTGGTATCAATTTTACCTCTGGTGAACCCATGATCAATAAGAAAGGTACTTAACCTATCATACCAAGCACGTGGAGCCTATTTTAACCCATACAGGGCCTTAGTAAGCTTGTACACATGATATGGGAATTTTAAATTCTCAAACCCCGGAGGTTGTTTCATAAATACTTCTTCTTCGATAAATTAATTTTGAAAAGCACTTTTGACATCCATCTGAAATAATCTAAATCCTTAGATAAAGCATAAGCTAGCAGGATTCGTATCGACTCTAATAGGGCTACTGAAGCAAAAGTTTCACCGTAGTTGACTCCTTCTTGCTGTGAATAACCTTGAGCAACTAGTCTGGCTTTGTTCCTTACAACTTGTCCTTCTTCATTTAACTTGTTCCTGAATACCCATTTAGTTTCGATAACTGAAGCATTTTCAGGTGGGGGTATCAACTCCCATACTTGATTCTTGTTGAATTGATCTAGTTTCTCTTGCATATTACCCAGCTTGAATCCTTTAGAGCTTCCTCTACCTTCTTTGGGGCTATTTGGGAGATCAGTGCAATTCACCTTCTTTTTGAGAGCTGCTTTGGTCTTCATTCGTTCGTTTGGATCTCCAATAATGAATTTCTGTGGATATTCAATTTTATTTCTCCGCTCATTTAGTCTAACAGTGTTTGTAGTTGACTCTACACGTTGCTCTGAGGTGTTATCATTTGCTTATTCAGCCGACTCTACCGCTCATGTGGGAGTAGATGACTCTTGTGATTTTTCCGTGTCTTGAGCCTCTTGAGCTGGATCTCCATCACCTGCTTTAGATCCTTTCTCAACCAAGCGATTATTTTTATTAAACATAACGTGAACTGATTCTTTTACACATAAAGTGCATTTATAAAAACTCAAAAAGATTTGTTATTTAATGAGTAACCGAGAAAAATACCTTCATCTCTTCTTAGATCAAATTTTCCAAGATTATCCTTACCATTGTTATGAACGAAGCATTTTCTTCCAAATGGATGAAAGTAGATGATATTAGGACGTTTACCTTTCCAGAGTTCATATGGAGTCATTTTCAGAATGGGCCTTATAAGGCAACGATTGAGAATATGGCAAGCAGTACTAACTCTTTCAACCCAGAAGTGATTTGGCAATGAGCACTCCAAAAGCATAGTTCTGGCCATGTCTTGCAACGTTCTATTCTTTCTTTCAACCATTCCGTTTTGTTGAGGAGACCAGAGAGCAGAGAAATTATTGGTAATGCCTTGATTATTACAGAAATCTTCGAATGCCTTACTTTCAAATTTTTCTCCATGATCACTTTGAATTATGGAGATTTGATAGCCCTTCTATCGTTCAATTTTCTTACAGAAGATCTCAAAGTTTCTCATGGATTCATCTTTGTGAGATAGCAAAATCACCCAAGAGAAATGTGAAAAATTATCAACAATAACAAATGCATATTTTTTGCCACCTATGTTAGCAGTTCTAGTTGGGACAAATAAATCCATATAAAGTAGTTGTAAGGGTTTTGACGTAGAAACTATGTCTTTGGTTTTGAAAGAGTCTCTAGTTTCCTTATCCATCTGACATGCATCAAAGATATGAGTTCTAGAGAAGGTTAGTTTGGGTAACCCGATGACTAAATCATGCTTTGACAGTTTTTTAATTAAATTCATGCTAGAATATCCTAATATTCTGTGCCATAACCAAGGATCATTAGATATAGATGTTAAGCATATATGACCATCTATATTTTCAAAACCATCAAGTATATACATGTTTCCATACCTTTCTCTTGGAAGAATTATTTTACCTGACTCGTCTTCGGTGGCACATCCAGTTCTCTTGACTTTTACCTCATATCCTGAGCCGAAAAGTTGACTTATGCTGAGGAGATTGTAGTTTAGTCCATCAACTAGATGCAGTTCAGTAATATCACAGTTGTTGTTGAATGGAACAGTTCCAGTGCCAACTATTTTGCCTTTTGAGTCGTCTCCAAATTTAACACTTACTCCATTAATTTTGTAATTTCTTTAAATAGGTTTTTGTCACCTGTCATGCGAATGGAACACGCACTATCTAGATACCATTTTTCTTTTAGGTAACCAAGTTTTCTTGGGTCTTGGTGAGTTAGTGTTACTAGATTCAGAATTCTTAGGTTTCCAAATCCATTCGGACATATGAGATTTATGAAAGTGACAACCAGAATATTTATGTCGGTTTTTATTGCAGTAATAACATTTAACACTAGACCCTTTTACAGGCCTCTCATGAGAGTTGGAGATAGCAATTCTAGGGTTTGTTGACTCCTTTCCAGTTGACTTGTAAGTCAACTGCTTTGATCGACTGGTCGATCTAGTTTTAATTTGTTCTTTTTCAATTGACCTGTAAGTCGGCTGATTAGACCTAAGAGAATTGTGACTGGTGGATTTGAGTAAGCTGTTAAACTGTATTTGCAATTCCTCAAACTCTTCTTGAAGTACTTCTTTTTCAATTTCACATACTTCATGTTTGAGTTTCCAGTCTTTGACTTCCCTGGTGAGTTTTTTAAGCTCGTTCATTATCTTTTGATATTCTTTAAGGGTAGAGTCAAGAATGTCTTGCAATCCATTGCATCTTTGCCAGACATAAGATCTTACCTCGACAGTTTCTCCCTTTGTCATGAAGCAATTTTCATCGTCTGAATCGTCTTCATCCGTCCAACATCCTGACGTTTTATTGATCTCGTTTTCTAAAATCATCATGAAGCATAGATTTTCTATCTCTTCAGGTTCTGAATCATCCTCATCACCCCAGCTTCCAAATGATCTGTTCTTGTTGAATCCTCTAGATATCATTTTCTTTAGTTCTAGGCACTCCGCTTGGATGTGTCAAAACTTTCCACATTCATAGCACTTTCCATCATTCTTGTTTTGATCGTTGTATTGTCTAGATCTTCTTGGTGGAAATTTTCCTCTCTTTGTATTTCTGTATCTTCTCATTAACCCATCCATGTTTCTAGACATCATAGCAATTTCTTTTTGTAGGGCTTCAAGATCATCAGTTTCATTCTCAACTGCCTCAGTGGTAGCTTTGAATGCAATAATTTTCTTTTTCTCTTCTTGATTTGTCTTCTTCAAATGTGTTCTTTCAAATGCAATGAGTTCTCCTAGCAGTTAATCATAATATAGTTTATTCAGATCTTGAGATTCAAACGTGACAACTTTAGTCTGCCAAGTGGTTGGTAGACTCCTAAGAATTTTCCTGACTTGATCTCCATAATTGTAAGGTTTTCCAAAAGCTTTTAAGTCAATGATTAAGCAAAAATAAAAAGTGTGAGCTTTGATATGTTACTAATTGAAAGTACAAGGGGGGGGGGGGTATGAATTGTGAAAATTTTAAACTTAATCGTAAATAAGTCGACATAAAACTTTGTTAGTCGATTGAATATGATGATACTACAGATGAAGATATTTAAAGATAATTATGCAGAAAGTAAGTGCAGAAATATAAAGACTCCCAGAATTTTATACTGGTTCGAATTAAATGTGAATCCTAATCCAGTCCCCTTGGGTTACAAGGGATTTCAATTCAGATTAATGATTTTCTTTTGAGTACAGATATGATATTTGTCGCATAGTCTTCTTTCACTCGTTTGGTACAATGCCTTACCAGTTGAGAACTCTCTTTCTATATCTGACTTGCTATACAATTAATCTATCTAGACTACTATGCTTGTTTGCAGTAAATTAAAGAGAGCCATTTGGTTTGATCAATGTATGAATGGTACGGAGCACTAGGAATACATAGAGCATGGAGATGATGAAGGCTTGTCAACCCAATGGTTTTGATCCTTGGAAAGCGTTGATTCTTTCCAAGAATAATACACTAGTCGTTGCTTTGATGACGATCATTTTCCTTTGGCTAGAGATATGATTGAACACAGAATGACTTTGATTGCGGACCTTCCAGTCTTGATTGCCGTCCAGATCTTCCGTTCATCAAAGATTTGCATTGAATCTTTGTTGTATCTAGGTAGATATGATTTCCCATAATTATGGGAGAGTTCCTGATTTGCTCATGAGATGCTGATCTTTTTCTTGATCGTTGAAAGCTTTCTTTAAGGAAGATTTCCTTCCTTATTTTCTAAAACAATTTTGCTTCCTTGTTTGGACACAACAACAACTTCTCTTTTAGCTCTTTCCTTGTTTGCTACATTAGTTCCAATAATTCTGCTTCCTTTTTTGAATGCTTGAACATGGATATTAATTGCATCATTAAAATCTGATCTAACAAAACATTGATAAACTGAAAAATGTGCTTCACGTGCCACACTTTAAGTTCAACCTAATGTCAGTGTTAAAACTAACCAGAGACCTAAGTTGTACTGCTATATTTATGTTTCTTATGTTTCTTATGTTTACATAATTATTTACGTTATTTCTGCGGGATTTACTAGTGCTTTATTGTTTTGTTTTGTTTTGTTTTTGTTTCTAATTTTGTCTTTGTTTTTGTTTTTGTTTTAATGCTGCTTTCCATTTTATCCTATGCGCCGAGGGTCGACTGGAAACAGTCTCTCTGCCCTTTCGGGTAGGGGTAAGGCTCGTCTACATATTACCCTCCCCAGACCCCACCTGGTGGGAATAGACTGGGTAGTTGTTGTTGTTGTTGTTGTTGTGTGTGTGTTTCAGGATTTTTATTATGGCAGGGTGAAGGCGATTGGTAAGGAAGATGAAGGATTATATGTGCTGAAGGGAAGAGGAATCATACAACTAGCAGCTCATGTTGGTGTGAAGGTCACAACTGGAGATGCAGGGAATCTATGGCATAGGCTTGGTCATGCCTCTACTCCAGTAATGCAGCATGTTCCCTTCTTACAGAATAAAGTAGATAGTGAGATACAAAATAAATGTTCTGTATGCCCCTTCGTAAAGCAGTGTAGGTCAAGTTTCCCAGATAGTGAAAAAAGGAGTAATAGACCTTTTGAACTTGTTCACATGGATGTTTGGTGACCAGTTATAAAAGTAACTCATGACAGGAAACACTATTTCTTTAGAATTGTTGATGACTTCTAGAGGGCTACTTGGATTTCTCGGCACCTGTGTGGGCTATCATCATCTTGGAAATTGGCTCCGTAATGACTCATCTTTTCCACTCTTGGTATAATCTGCTTCCTTCTGGCTGCCTCATGACTCAGAGAGGGACATAAGAGTAATTTCCTCTCAAACCGATGAGTACAAGAAATGGCGCATTCCTAGACTGAACAATAAACTCTCCAGTTGGAAACCACTTGTACATCCACTGTACTTGCTCTTCTCTCAGGTTTCTTAAAAGTTCCACCCATCCATTGGCGTCTTTCGGGTGAGAAAACATATCCGGCATGAAGTCCGTCTGCTTTGGATGATGGAAAGCAATGTGATCATCCCAATCCCGCCGTATGATCTCGTGCCTATACTCTCCCTTTTGAAGATGTTCAATGAGCCAGATTTGTAGTAGTAGATTGCACCCTTCAAAGTGTGGTTCTCCTTGCTGATATTTTTCTAAGGCTCGATACAGTTCTGCGAGGATCATGGGTGATATTCTGAACGTCTGCCCGTCGATACCCTCCATTACGAATTTGGTTACCATGGCTAGTCTTGTATGGATCCTATCCTTCTTCATCGGGAAAATTATCATTCCCAAAAAGTAGAACATGAACACAATAGCCCTCCTATGTATGTGCCCCAAAGAGGTAAGGGCAAACTCGTCCATGTGATTGCGGTATGATTTACTATGTCCGAATCTCTCATACATGAAGTCAAAGGATATGTAGGAATCCTTCAAGCTGGTCAGATTTGGATTCTTTTTGAGCTCCATCATCTTCAAGAACCCTCTACCTTTGCGGTTTTCTGGCATGAGCAACCCCGTGCTATCCGAACGAATTCCGGCTAGACCCCCAATTTCCTCCAACAGCAGCGTCATTTCAATATCCCCAAAGAGAAGACAGACCGTTCGTTATCCCAAAACATAGTAGCAGCTTCCACGATCTTGTTATCTGGCCTAACTTCCAAAAGTGAAGGAAGATTTCCTAAATGTTTGCGGATGACAACCCGATCACTACCATGCAAATCATCCCACCAGCTTAGCAACTTTGGATGAATGTTTGATACCATACCGAACCTGGGGACCTCGTGCCTTATTCCTGCAAAACAAAGAGTTAGGCCCTTACCCCCACCGGACTCGACTATTTAAATCAATAATTAGCGAAGGCATTTAATTCTCCAAATCAATGCACACAGCGTGAACGTACATTTGGGTTTCGAGGAAATCCGGTGGACTTTGGTTTAGGCTATCCGAAATGGGTCATTATGCGGATGACATAACTTACTTGGCTAAGTTTGACCATGATGCATGAGCAATTAAATGGAGTAAGGTTTCTACTTTTGAAGTGCTAGACAAGGTACCCTTGAGCGGACAACTCAAGAGGGAAAGGCGCGGAACCGTCGACTACACCGTAGAGCGACTGGTTTTACCGCAAATATCCCTTTGCCAAATTTGGGGGGTTCGCAAGTATTGGAAAGGCGCAGCCACTCATTATAAGCGTTGCTATAAGATTTGTTTGGCACGAGTGGAAAATGATGTTGAAGGATGCAATTACAACAATGAAATAAATACATGTATTTTCACGTTCATAATGATTACAATAAATGCTCGAAATTAAAGATGGAATTGATTTAAAGTGAGGTAATAAAGCGATAAAACAGTTAAAGGAAAAGAAAGACACGAAGAAACAAGTTAGTAATTGTGAAAAAATAATTGAAGCAATAAATAAAAAAGTAGTAAAGTCACAAAACACGTAGTGGTAAAATCCTAAAAGAAGTCCCCAACATAGTCGCCATGCTATCGACGCCCCCCTTTTCTCAAAAGTGCGAAATCGGGATTCAAGACATTATGAGCAAAACAACTCTATTTCCCATTTGGGAATTGGGTTATGGAATTGGAAAAGACTCCACTTAATGATTATGGTGCATTAGGACACTTTAAGAGAGTGTTTTTTGAGAGAGAAACCAGAGTTGGGTAAGGGCTTGAGATTATCTCGAGGGGAAGGTGTTAGGCACCCCTCAATATCCACAAATGTGGTTCCCGGCCGTGCTAATTGTGACTTTATAAAGAAGATGAAGCAAGTAGACACATGAAGTACACGTATTCACATAATTCGAGAGCTTTAAATAAAAAGTCGTAAGTTTGAAATAAAAGGGGATTAGTTTAGAAAGTATTGAAAGAACAACAAAACACATAGAAAAGAAAGAAGGGTCCTAGGTATAGCTATAATATGGATTATTCGATGCAATATCTAGCCAATATTCCCAAAGAGGGGCCGCTTCATGATATTATCGCATCGTCATCATCTCCATATTCTACCCTTCCCCACCCCGTAGAGGTTATTTGAACGTGTGGATTGGTCACGAATACTTATTGCGTGCTATTACCCGTCTCGTTCTATAGATCCTAGAGGGCACTTAGGATCACTATTCTTATAAGGTAGGAACTAGGCTGAACCCCTAGGTTCAAAGGTTAAAATCTAGGCGACATACAAAAACAAATAGGACTTGCACGTAAAGGGATCATGTAAAACATATAAAGGCCCAAATATCCCTCTATAAAACGAACACATAATAAGCACGACTCAAACACATTTGAGGTCTAGGGAATGGAGAGTTTTAAAACTGAAGTACAAGTTTTAACAAAAACAGAAAACTGGAGAGTTTTGCAGAAAATAGTTGTGAGGAAAGCGTTCAGAAACTTTAAAAAAGGCAATAGCAGTTTTTAGGAATCTGCAGAAATCACTTAAGAGCATTTGTTGGAACATACGGTAGAACAGTTTCCGGACAGGCGGAGTAAAAACAAGTGTGAAGGCATTGTTTTTAAGATTGCAAAAGTGTAAAGAAAACATATCAGTTTTTTGAACTTTCAAAAATTACAGTATTAGATAGTTGAAAAATAGTAGTCTAATTTTGGACGATAGAAACCTTTGCATAGATAGTATAAAATAGGGCAGAAGTATAAATTTTTTAGAGAGCTTCGTAGACAAACGAATCAAACAGAGGTGAATCAATTAGAACATGACTTAAAGGCGATTAGTCAGTTTTTGTTTGGCCTAAGGCTTGCCTAGGCGTTACTAAAGATGGTGAATATGCACATTCATTTCAAGTTTTAACAAAGAGTTGTTAACCAATTGTTTACCCAGATTAGGGGAGTGTTCAACAGTTGCAAGTAAAAATCCTAAAGGCATGATATATAATGCACAAAATTCCTAAAAGAACATGGCATCTAAATGTACTGGTGATGACTTATTGATTATTGATTGGTTACGATTATGAAAAATATACAGAATAACAATTGAGAGTGAAAGGCCTAGAAACATGATTTCTATATGCAATAATGTATGTCCTAAAGCATGGAATCTAATGCACAAGCAAGTAAATAAGCCCTATAGACATATTTTCTACCCATCCCCTTAACTAAGCATGCATAACCCTCCCAATTTCACTATAAACCCCATTATTCTTTTACAAGTTATTACAGACCAAGCAATTAAAAATACAATAGTGAGAAAAGAAAATAAGAAGTTACTCTATAGAGAGCCTTCAGCCAGGCCCAAACATCTCCAACCTCACTTCTTTCAAATTTCAGAGCCAGTACCAAGGTTTGGGTACGACAAAGCTCCCTAAGGGTTCGTTTGAACCCCTGGCCAATACCAGGCACCCAAAAGATGTCCCAATTGGAAAGTTTCAAACATTGAAAGCCAGCCTTGGGCAACAAAGTTCCATGGGTGCTCAAGGCTCCCATGGCAGTGCTTATACCAAGGAGGCAGGACCTATGGTTCTAAGAGTAGTGAAGTTGGGACATGACTTTTAAAACAATTGAGAGTCAGAGAAATAGTTTGAGAAAGTAGTTTAAGAGAAGTTGAGAGTCAGTTTAAGAAAACCAGCAGAAGGATTTGGGAGACAGTTTAAGAAAATAGTTTAAAAGAGTTAAAAGAGTTGAAAGGAATTCTTTTAAAATCATTTATACTAACCAGTTTAGAATAGAGCATTATACAACCCGGGCAAAGGGGGAGGGAACAGATAAAGTACAAGGATCTACTCACACACAGGCAAACATAATGAAGGCATCTAATCAGACCTAGTTGTAGAACAAATAGGGGTTCAACTCTTACTGCACAAAACCTCAATACATTTAACCTCGGGAAGAGATATCAAGTAGCCAAGAAGCCCTGGACACATGGTAATAGTGCACAAAGAAAAGTAAACATTCATTGAGACAGGAAAGGGGTAAGGGGAACATGCTAATCTAAGCTAAATAGGTTGGTAAGTGTATAATATTGACAACAAGAACATCAGAACCATAGATAAAAGCACACAAGAAACAAGAAGAAATGCAAAACTAGTAAAAACATGTTGTTTTGGAAATTGTATATTAAATAGGTAACATACCAGTTGCAGACAAGAGAACACAATAACAATAAGCAGTAGTGCACAAAGAGAGCAAAGTATGCAGAGAATGAGAGCAGCAAGGTGAGAGCAGCAGTGTGCAGCAAAGAGAGAATGACAATGTGCAGCAAAGAGAGCAGCAGGCAAACCCAAGCAAATAATGCAGCTGAACCTTGGTAGTGCAGAAGTAAACAGCCAAGATTATTCAATCTTGGCTTTCAGCCGATTGAGTGAGAGAGTTTGTAGAAAAGAAACAAAACAGTAGAGAGATAGAGAGCATTGAGTTTTATTGAAAGAAAGTTCAGAGAGACTGTAATGTCCTAGTATGAGAGATATGCAATGTGTTGGTTGTGTTTCAAAGAGAATGGGTGGGGTACTTATAGTACTAAAATGAGTGAACAAACAAGGCACCAAACTATAATTATGGAACGAGCATCAATCACAACCCCATCAGTGTAAGGATTTCCCTTTAACTAAGGAGTCCAAGACAAACGGTAACAAGCAGTGGATTTTAAAAAAAAGGAAAAGAATTCATCAGACTCTACACTTACCCTGGTAAGAGTAGTAGATCACATAATATGCAATAGAGGTTAGATACGTAATAATTCAAGTAAGGAAAATATATGCTGACGATTATGAAAGCCTATTTATGCACAAATATGGTAAGGGAATACAAATTAGTTCTGTCAATTAGTCAAAGAATCATGGACAAAACCAAAAATCAGAGGGAATGTTTATAAGTAAGGAAAGCACATCTAAATAAGGAAGTAATTCAAAAAGAAATCAGTGTAAAACGTCTGAGGAAAATCATATACAAATCATCAATTCACACAGATGCACAAATCAGTAGAATATCACATGAGCGATGAACAATTAGACTTATAAAGCATAGTAGACATGAAAATCAGAGAACCCTAAGCAAAGGAATCATGGAGGCAACAAAGGGTCGGAACCCTAGCAAGAAACTGAAGCAGGGAACTCAAATTGACAAGGAAACCAAACAAACTCGCAACACAAACAAGCATAATACTCACGAAAAGCAGAAGATATACGATTTTGAAAAGGGGTGAAAACCCCTAGTTTTGAAAAAGAGAGGTACAGAACGTTTGAAAAAAATTCGAATTAATCGAAGATATCGAGTGAGATGGAGTGTAGAAAACAAAGATTAAACCAGAAATTGCTTAGAAAGACAGAAGTTTAAGAGATTTAGGCAAAACAAATTAGGGTTTGCAAAATAAGTTAGGGAAATGAGAAACCTGGCCGTGAAACTCGTGTACAATGCCATAGAAGGCATCATCGGACAAAAACCACCAGAGAAAAGGACAAAAACAGACCCAAATAAAGCTTCAGTGACCCCTTTCATGACAGAAGCTGCTGGCTTCAAGCTTCAGAGAGAAAATAGCGATTCAGGGACTCCATGGTTGCTAGAGGTCGAGAGAAGTAAGGGAGGAGTGAGCCGGAGAGGCGATGGTCTTCATCGGAGAAGACTGAGAGAACCAGAAGGTTCTAGAGAGATGAAAGGTTAGAGAGCATAGGTTAGTAGAGACAGAGAGACGGGCTGGTGAGAATGAGGGTTTGGGGTTGTTGTTTGATTTAATTATGGAAAAGAGATATAGGCCGTTGATCTTATTTGATCAACGGCTCATATTAAATCTGAGGCGGGTTGGGTAAATTAAAGGGGTGTGGGTCATTGAATTGGGTTGGGAATTTTGGGCTGAAAATAGGGGTGTAATTGGGCCATATTTTAAATAAAATGTGGCTATCTTTTAAATAACCAATTTTCCCCAAATATAATTTTATAAAAATAGCAGGTGATTTATAAAAAACTCAATAAAACTGAGACACTAAAATATGTTTGGGAACTGACTAAAAATATCAGGAATGATTTTATGCTTGAAATACTTATTAAATTGAGAAAATAGGCTAAATTGCAATTTAATGCAATTTTAGTTTCAAACTACTTAATGACTTTGTAAAATCTTGTAAAAATTATATAAATTATATTCTTATGCAAATGAGAGAATAAAATAATTTATTTACTAAAATAGCAAGGTTTGATAAAAAATATTGAATTTTATAGTACAAATGAGCTGTAAATCAATTTTAAAAATGCTTGAAAAATCATAGAAAATACCAAATCCTTTGTGAATGCTTATATATGCATTCACAAGCTATTTTGAAAGTATTTTGGGTGCAAAAAATATATAGGGAAAAATTGGGTATCAACATATAGTGTATCATGTAGTTCATTATAAAAATGATAATTTTGTACCGAATTAGTTATGTTCAAGACTATGGTTTGTGATAATATAATGAATATTATTGATAATGGTATTGTTGGGTAGTTGTGATAGTTTTCAGAATTTGTGGGTATAAGTCATGTTTCATATTTTTCCAAAATAAATTTGGGAAATATATTTTGAAAATTGATGTCCAAACACATTTTCATCTTCAAACCAAATTTCACTCAAATCAAATTTTTTAAAACAAATTTAAAAATTTATAGCCAAGCGCTACCTTAATTGTTTGCTTAATGATGACCTAAGACAAAGAAGCACTTGCCCACGAATGTGCCTGCTGCCTGCTGGAAGCCATCTGATTTTATGTCACAAAATTGATTTCTCAATCTACTGCGATCGTAAGTTCTTTTATATTATATACTGAGTCTTACATTTAATTAATACTAGTTATTGAATTTTCTTTATGTGACGTTACTATTGTGGAATGACATGTACATACATACTTGATAAAAAAGATAACGTGAGACAGATGGAAGCTTCTTGAATTTGCCTGCAAATGTATTGTAATAAAAGGGCCATAATATGAATTTTATATGAAAGAAAAAATTTCTTTGTATTTGGCACAATTTGTCAACATTATTCAGGTCAACCACAGCAAAAGTTGATCTGGTCTGCTCAAATAATGAATCAAATTATTCGTTAAGAACAAAACGTTAGTTGTTTGATATAGAGTAATTCTTTCTAATTTAGTAACTCCCAACTATTTTCGGATGAAACTTTGAAGGACTAAGGACAATTATCACTTTTCAAATTACTTAAATTGGCAGCTAAAAACAAATTAAACCACTTAAAGTGAGATGGAAGTTATATGCACTAATATTATTTAATTTTGTCAACACGTCCCAACTCAGTTTCTTTTTTAATTTTAAAAAGGACGTCCCAACCAAAAACTCGATTGCAATATATTAAAGTTCTCAAAGGATGTAGGAAAGAATAAAATATGGAATATATAGTTTTAAATATATGATATATGCTTTTTCATAACATATATATTCGATTCATAATGTAGTAAAGCAGAAAAGGTCGATCAGTTAGGTAGGTTATCAGTTGTTCTGAAAATAAAGGGATATTATCACTTTTACCTCGTGCCGGAAATTTATATTTGGTAGTCAAAAAAGTATATAAAATTTATATAATTTTTATATATAACAACATACAGAATATATATATATATATATATCAAAAAAATATACAAATTTTATACTTTCGGTAATTATTTTTACAGCGGCTAGATAGTGTCATTTTTTTCGAAAATAAACTTGGGTCAAGGGTATGGGCTAGCCCAGTTTGATGCTGAATAAGCATGGACCTTTCTATATGGGATTTTTACATACATATGTCATATATGAAACTTTATTACCTTTAATGTTTAAGGTTTGTGTTTATTACATTTAAGCCTACTAAATTATCATTTATATACCATAATTAATTTAGAGATATAATTAATTGGCAGTTTTTTACTCCTTAATTAAAGGTGTCCATATATCTCACGTTTCTCTCTCCTCTTAATTTCCAAGATCTGACCTAGCCGTTTTCCTCTCCCATTTCTTTCTCTTCTCTGTTCCTTCTCTTCTCCATTCCAAATGCCACAATTTCGCCTCCATTATATGCTCTTTCAGCCAACTATTATTCAACGTTAAGTTTTAAGTCTTGGCGGTTTAGATATTTTTTTCTTTTATCTGCCTTTTTCCTAAGCAAGACAGCTAGTTTTTCTCACCGGTCTTTGAATCCTTTATCAATTAATGTTCTTTGATGATTGTTGTTAGAATTCAAATACAGAATTTATTTGGGAATCAAGTAAAGATTGGATCTTTGTGGGAAAATCTGAAGATTTACTTGAGGGAATGAATGCATTTTTTTTTTATGAAGCTTCTTTTTCTTTTTAACTGTAGTATAAATATAGTAATTTTATAGATACCCTTAAAAATAATACAACTTTATACAATACTTAAACTGAATTGTAGTTTATTTGTAGAAATTTTGTATATAAAGAGAAAGTTTTGTAGTCAATATTTTTTTAACATAGATTGTAGTTTAATTGCAGTATAAATGTAGTAATTTTGTAGATATTCTTAAAAACAATACAAATTTATACAATACTTAAACTGATTTGTAGTTTATTTTTAGAAATTTTATCTACAAGATATCTACAAACTGAATACATTGAATTTGAATATCCCAATTCCCAATTCAATTGTAGCATAATTGGCATTTTTCGACATAATTGTAGAAGACTTGTAAAAGTTTTAGTCTTCCAAATCTAGAAATTCATCTACAACTTATCTATAATTTAGCTACAATTTATCTACAATTCTACAATTTAACTACAATTTATCTACAATTTCTGAAAATATGTCTTCTTCTTCTTCTTCGACTAGTTTTAATCTGAAATCCAGTCAAAACCAAGTCTAATCTTCACCAAAACCCCTCAAAATTGAGATATAAACTCCTAATCATATTCCGAATTATTTACAACAACACCCAATCCAAGCAAATAATAATTTTTGAAAATTCAAATTTGAATTCAAAGCTTTCAAGCCTTTTAATGGCTATCAATGGTAGAATATATGGAGAATGAGAGAATTACGCAGCAATGGCATTTCCTTCCATTTCAAAATTTGAATTTAATGGTGATAGGATCACACGCAGATCTGGTGCCTTATTTTTAGCGCTTTTTATGGCAAAATTTACCTATTATTAGATTGGTATATATTTTGTAAAAAAAAGTGTGGACTACACGGATAAATAACAAATTATGAACATTTTTTATAATACGATTTCATATATGATATAAATAGGTAAAAATCCATTTCTATATTTGGGTCATGAAAATTGTATGCAACATCTGGCAAGGCATTTCATTGAGGCCTATATCAATGGGACTAAGGAATCTTTTGGGCTTTTAACATACTTGACTGGTCGGCCTAAACTGACTGCAACCTGGGGTAAGTGCACAGATAGCCATTCTTACGGATATTATTTAGAGATTAGTTATTATTTATTTTGTCCTGATTTTTTAAACTAAAAACCTTAACTTCAGGATGTTTTTGTCCCAAAAAATTAAATTGAAAAACTAAAATTCAGGATATATTATCTAATTCCTAAATAGTTGTCTTTTAGAGTCACTACTTGGTGTCATTTATACTTGCAACCTCTAGCAACATATTAATTTTGCATAAAACAATTATATTTTATACATTAATATACCAAAAAAAAATTGTGGCTATTGTTTTGGAGGGTGGTGATAGTGTGTAAAAAACTCAAGTTATATTTTTTTTATGGAGGTTATTCTCTTTCCATTCAATTTGCTTATTTTTATGAATGGTTAATGTTTAGCTCAAAGTTTATCACACACTTTGCAAGCATAATACAATCAAAATAAATCAAGGGCCAATCATAACAGATCGTAATAAATAAAGGGACCAAGTGAAAAAAATAAAAAACAAATGTCTGGAATTAAGGAGAAATGTGTAAAGAGCTTTTATTGATAATATTGATTTGGTCTGCATCTGTATGGAGAGGTTCAGAGCTTTGTAATGGTGTTATCCTTTTTTTGGGAATAGTGGTCAAGAAGAAAGAGCCCCCCCCCCCCCCCTTAGGGTTACTTCTCTTATTATTTATAGCTGTAAGATGTATGAGCTGGCGATAAATGGCCGTGACCATGTTAAGGTTCCGTCCTTATGATGGCGGATGGGTTGTAGCCTTGTTGATCGAGCCGGATGACTACCGGGTATCGTGATTAATAAGTGGCCATACCACTTATTAACCAAGAATTAGCCTAAGATATAATTAATTTCATTAATTATTATGGGATCGGATTCTGACCTATACAGTCAGTCCCTGCTTATTGAGGTCGTGCCTTGGCCGAGCTTGATGAAGGGACTTCACCGAATGCAGTTTGAGAAGTTCGGAAAGGGAAGTCGAATGCAGTTTTGCTCGAGATCGAATTCTCTTTGGCGATGATCTTTAACTTTACTACTGTTGACGGCCTTAGCCGTTTACATACTGGAGATGGCAATAGCCTTAATACTGTGGACGGTCTTAGCCGTTTACTTACTAAAAATGGCCATAGCCTTAATACTGTGGACGGTCTTAGCCGTTTACATACTGGAGATGGCCATATCCTTAATACTGTGGACGACCTTATCTGTTTACATACTGGAGATGGCCATCTCCTTAATATTGTGGACGCCCTTAGCTGTTTACATACTAGAGATGGACATAGCCTTAATACTATAGGTTGAATGATGTTTTGGCTGAGGCCACGATCTTTTTTGGCGACGACCTTTAGCCTTGTGGGTTGTTGATATTATCTCGACGTTACTGTGCCATCGTTCGGGGGAGGTCGAATTCTCTCCCTTGGCGAAGGCACTTAGCCTTTCAACTTATTTCGGGTGGGGTCGGGTTCTATGGCATTTGAATCTTTATTTGTTTGAAGGCATAGTCATCTTCCTCAGAGACGACTCGTATGTTGCGCAGCCGAAGGGAGTACGTGCATGCTTGGTATGCGTTTGGCGACGTCCAAAGTTTTGGAGGTACACAGCACGTTCCCTCAACGTTCACATGCCGTTTCAACCGTTACGAAGGTGAAACGCCGATTGGTGACTGAAAAGCCGCTTCATAGAGCCCGTCATAATGACGCACGTTTCTGTGGAACTGAACTGTTTTACGGTTGGTCATGTAGTTAATGATGGCTATTGGAATTCATGAAAGCCACTTTGTTGCCTATAAATAAGGGGTTGAGGTATTTATTTCTCACCTTTTCATTATTTGTCTGAGTAAGATTTCTGAATGAGCTCTCTCCCTTGTTAGTTCATTTTCGTCTTTATTCTTTATTCGTTACAATCCTCATCTTTTCCGTTGAATCTTGCTCTTTTCTTGTTTTCTAATCAACAATGGCAAGCAGTTCTTACAAATTATTTCTACGACGTATCTTCCAGTTAGCCTTCTGGTAGGTGAAGGGCCATCTTCGGCGCTAAGAGGTGCAGAACCGGTGGATATTGAAGGGGTTTTGTCGGTTGACGAGATTTTATCTCTACCTCGGGGCCTGGCCGCTGACTTCACCGCCGATGGTGGAGAGGATCTAGTGGATGAAACCCCGCTAATTATTTAGATTAAGCCGTTACTCCTTATTATCTATAAAAGGAGGAGGTTTCATCATTTGTAAGAACACGAAAAATTATTTACATCATATTGAAATACAAACTTTTTACTGCTTTATTTATATTTTCAGAAAGTCTATTATTCTTTTTGGTCTTTTGATTATCAGTATCCCGAGTTCTTCTCTCAAAAGTCTAGCTTTGACCAATTAACAACTTTTTGGTTAAACATTGCCTATTGTCATAGGTAGACTTAATCTATGATGGTGTGAAAAAATTCCATACTGTCAGTGCATATAGAACTCAAGCTTTTATTATGTATTACCTGGTAGCATCTAAAGCCTCTTAATGCTACTAGTCAGCTTTCTGCTTTTTCTATTTCAGTTTTATTTTATCAAAACTTTTATGCATCTGAAAACTGTTGAAATGTGCAACCTGCAGCCCCTATAAGTCTCAAAAGCCTCCAAGTTGCTCACTAATTTATCTCCATGGCATGTTTTGAAAGAGAATCATGTTGCTTATGGAGAATTTGAGAGTGTTAAAAGAGTTATTTACATGAAAACTCAAGCCTTGACTATTTCTGTGGGTACCTATTACCTCCCACCAGATAAAGCCCAATGAAGCAATTACAAATGACAAAGATCGAATCCTAAGTAAAATCCCAAATCTAGCCAAGAATCACACCCCGAGCCCGGAACTGACACAAAACTAATAAAATCCGACAACCCATTCGATTACGAGTTCAACTATACTAGTTTCACTCCAATCCGACTTCAATTCAACATTCAAATCTCAAAAATTCATTTTATGATATTTCTACATTTTTTTCTCAAATTTTCATCTCAAAATACCAATTGAATGATGAAGACAATGATATATTAATGTATATTAACCAAATTCGAGTTAGAATCACTTACCCCGATGATCTGATTGATTCAGGGCGCAGCGAAGCCAAATTCAATCAAGGCAAGGGGACTTACTTTTCCTGAGGTTGATTCATCCTATTCAAATTTGGATATGCTAATGGAAGAAGAAAATTGTTCTCTTGGAAATCTCACGAAAAATCATCTCAAATCAAGCTCTCAAAGTACAAAATGTGAAATAAAACCCTAAGTATTGCTTATGTAGTACTTCCTCTGAACTTCCTTGTGCGGTCTGCACAAATCCAAGTGCGGCCGCACACTCCCAAATCCTGCGGCCGCACAAAAATTGTGTGGCCACACACCACGGTTTCCTCCATATCAGGCTTCAGTATTTTGACCATAATTTTCTCTAAAAATGTCCAAATGATGACTTCTTTACTTTTCTGGAAGCTAGACACAAAGGGATATAACTTTTATTTTTGAATCATCTCAAAATTTCTTGTAGATCAAAAGATATAAGCTTCTAAAGTTGGACAATCGAATTTGCAGAACTCCCTTGAGTGCGGCCGCAGACAAAATTGTGCGGTCCGCACTCCTCCTCTGAGGTCCGCATTTTTATGCTGCGGTCCGCATTCTTATTTGAGGTTTGCACCTCTCCTTCACCTTAGCAGCCCAAAATGTGTGGTCTGCATCCTTAAAAGTGCCAAAACAATATCAGAGGGTCGAAATGCCCGAACTCGCTCAAAACTCACTCCGAAACACACCCGAGGCCCCCGAGGCCCCCGAGACCTCAAACAAAATGTATCATCAAGTCCTAGAATACCATATAAACTTAGTCGAGCTCTCATATCACATCAAACAACAACGAAAACATGAATCACACACCAATTCAAGCTTAATGAACTTGAAACCTCAAACTTCTATAACCCATGCGAAACCTATCAAATAACGTACGTCCGATTTATCCCAAATTTTGCACACAAGTCATAAATGATATAATGGATTTATTCCAATTTTCGAAATCGGATTTCGATCCCGATATCAAAAGTCAACTCTTCGGCCAAACTTCCAAACTTAAATTTTCGAATAATTTGAAAATCAAAACCAACGATTCGCATAAGTCATAATACATCATACGGAGCTACTCATGCCCTCAAACAACCAAACAAAGTGTAAATACTCAAAACGATCAGTCAGGTCATTACAATATAGCATATATAGAAGGTATTACATAAATGAGAGGGTTTATAATGTCAAGGACATAATAAACTTTTCAGGTGAAAAGTTTGTAAAATTTGATTAAAGTGATTATTGTGATATCTAGAACAGAGTAAATGATTTTGACGTAACAAAAGAAAAAAAAATAACTTTTGGATAATGAACACAAAGTTGAATTACATTTATGTAACCAAAAAATATATATATTAGTCCAATTTAGAGTATAGTTTAGTGTAAACGTTACATGTGGTTTGAATGGGAACATAGGAGGGATTAGATTCCCGAAAATGACTTCCATTTTCCAATAAACACGAGTTCCTTTATTACAAAGCAAATGCACCTCGCTTCTATTTTCATACCCTTTCGTCTTCTTAATTTTCCTCCTCAAAGACCGTCTAAGTTCTGGCTGATCACATAATAAAAATTTTCTCTATATGTGTTTGGTTAAAATCCAAACACATATAAGTCCTCTTTCTATAATGACCACTAGAAATCAGTCTCATTCTTTTGGTGGTAATGTGTTAGGTGTCAAACCAGTTGAATTTCTTGAGTCATTTTATAGTTTTATTTGCTCTGTCCATCCTTTGACTAATCATTTCCTCTAAATTATGGGCTCTTAGCCAATGGCCTCATTAATTTGCTACATTTTTCCTGGGATTCTCGAGCTGTGAAGGGTAAGAAGTTGCTGATGGTTGTTGCCCCTCCTTGTTGTGGCTTTGGATTTTTATTTGCATTTTAGCTCCATATTAGACCGTTTCAAGCTTTTTGGCTCTTCATGTTGATCTCTTGCTTTAAATAGCTTTTCATTTTATCCTATGCGCCGAGGGTCGATTGGAAACAGCCTCTCTGCCCTTTCGGGCAGGGATAAGGCTCGTCTACATATTACCCTCCCCAGACCCCACCTGGTGGGAATATACTGGGTAGTTGTTGTTGTTGTTGTTGGCTCTTGTCACTCTAACTCTTCAATGCATGGATTTTCTAGCTTGGTAATTCATTCTTCTTAATTTCTCCATGCTTTTTGTTCTTGCTTCAGAAATTGAAACTGACCATACAAAATCTTACTTATAAAGTAAGTTGGAAATAAGAAGGGAACTTTTCAAGTACATTTTGCGTGTATGGTATATAATTATGTGGTGTACTAGGGGTAAGGTCTGCGTACATACTACCCTCCTCATACCCCACTAAATGGGATTATACTGGGTTGTTGTTGTTGTTGGTATACAATTATGTATTTTGCAAGTATTTTTAATTGCTTTTAATTATTGGCAGGCCGATACTTGCTCTAGGATATCCTCTGTAAGACTCGAAATTCTTCATCACAACAATTGATTTTTCTTTTCTTCTCGATATACCAAATTGCACTATACCCACAAAGAAATGTTAACAAATTGTTTTATGTGGTAGTATTTCAGGTATGTGTCTATTCGAACGATTGAGACTGGCTCCAAGTATGAGTTGAGGAAGCTAGTAACATATTGGATCATCTTTTCTTGTATTTATCTGTTCGAGCAAGTTTTTGAGAATCTTATTAAATGGTAAGTTGGTGTTCTCTATATATATAGTTAGTAATACAAAAAAGGATTAAATTCATCCTATAAACCGTACTCTATGTATTTCCGCAAAACATTTACAACCACATTTACCCTCCCCAGACCCCACTTTGTGGGATTATACTGGGTAGTTGTTGTATTTACAACAACAAACCCAGTGGAATCCCATAAGTGGGGTGGGCGCAAATGGAGCAACGTGCAATAACAGAGATTTAGGAATATGATATTATAAGAATAGAGTCAATCTAGCTGGAAATAATAACACAATGTGTAATAGGAAGGGGTTAGGAATAGGAAGATACAAGACTAGTACTAAATTATATACTAACAATATAAAGAATTTACACTACAAGTGGCCATATACTGATGTTTCTGATCTACCATTGCAGGATACCTCTGTGGCCATATATAATATTAAGTGCCATCTGTATGTTGGTGATACCTCAGTTTAATGGGGCATTTTACTTTTACCAAAAAATTATTTATCCAAGTTTGCAAGTGAAACTGCTTGATGTCAACCTATATACTGTCACTGAATGGTTTAATGATCTAAAAAAAGATTCATCTATCAAGAAAGAAAAGTTTCTGGCTGTAGCGGAGAGGTCTTTTGAGGAGAATGAATCTGAACCTCTGGCAAAACTTACTGTAAGCAAGGTGATTTACGTTACATACATTGACATTATAAAAAAAATTTGCGACATTTTTGTATCATTCTTTTACTTTGTAAAAATGAATTTTTCTGCCTGAGTATACTTTAAATCCTGAAAATCCACAAAGTAATAATCTTATGGCCTATACAGCCTGAGTGCAATGGGGATGGCCTGGTTTTGGGAGAGGTGGAGGTAATGGAATGCACAGCAAAAGGTGATGCAGCTGAATCAAACCAGGTTATGTTTTATAAATCCTTGGAAGAAATTCCCAAGTTTGATACACCTTATTTTCCTCAAGTTATCTCTCATTAGATTCCAGATTTCTTATCGCTATTTTTGTTGATAAACCGATCATGTAATCAGCAACTTGGGGGTTAAGATATCCGCTGCAAAATTGCAGGTTGGAAGTGAAGGATTGCGTATAGGTGTTCGTAACACGCAGCGGAAGACAATAACAATCCTAGGTAGATTTTTCATGTTTAAAATTTATTTACGTGTAAAAGATAGGATCTAAGACATACCTGGTGAAGAGAGTTTCTTTTTCAAAATTTCTTCGATAGTGCGAAGACTCTATGCGTATCCATACCGAGACCGATCCTTGCTATCAACTTGTTGATCAATGAAACCCGCGAACAAATTGAACGAATAATATTGTGTTGAAATTTTTCTCAAAAATCTCAACTCAAATTAGAAGAACAAGAAACACTTTTCTTGCAATTGTATTTTCTCTCTTGGCTTTGTATTGCACTCTCACTTTCACGGGTTTTCCTTCTCAAGAAAATTAAAAACTAAAACCGAAAAACTAAAAACAACTATGCAAATTTTCTCCATCACCCTTTATATAGAATCACCTACAAACCCTTTTCCTATTTGGTTGAGGTAATAATTTACTTAGGGTAAAAGTTTATTTTTGAATAAACTTTAATGGGAATTTTATATGGAAATTCGTAATTTCATCTGATTGCCATCATGACTGCCGATTTCATTGTCAAAGTTGGATTCTGGTGAATCCAAATTAACTAGGGATTCAATTTATATGTCCTTTGTGGACTTTACCTTTCTAATTCCAAATTGGTAAATTGACTAATATTTTATATATAACCTTTATATAAATTAATATTATTTTATATTATATATATCACATATATATTTCAACCAAGAGATATAATTTAATTTCTATTAAAAATAGAAACTTCAATTTATTCACAATATTAATTATAATCTTTGTGCTAGCAAAGAATATAATAATATTTCATTTGAACTAATAACTAAATTTATTTGACCAATTAAATTCTTTAATTTAATTATCAAATAATAAGTTAATTAATCCTTTAGCAAAGATCAGAACACTCGTTAGTGTGCGACCCCATAGGTTCAATACTAAACCGGTAGTAAATTGATCATATCAATAAACTAATCAAGGGTGGCGTCTAGCAACACTCCTTAACGACCGGATAGCATGAAGTATACAATTTACTCTCAAGAACCAGTAGAAGAATAATGTAGTAATTCCTTCTGTCCTTATAGCTTTGGATCACCCTAGGATATGGTTCAACTGTCAAATCCTAATAGGCGATCAACTATGTGTTCACGTCAAATATAATCGACCATTGAATGACCTAAGAAACTCATTTCTTCTTTCATTCAATTGCCCTGGCCAAGGTCTTAGTTTGGTCGTTTATAATTCATGACAACATGGAGCTTAAACTCATTACCAAGAGTTGACAGATTCCGTCTTGATCAATCACTAATTCTACAAGTATTTAATCGTAGCCAATATCCTTTCAACTATCGCCCTAGGGCCATAGATGTCTAGTATCAAAGCACAATAAATAACTTGTCAATTACTATGACGATCTCAAGTCAAAGGAAACAGTTACATCACATTCTTCAAGAAAATATTCTATTGACAGTTTATGGTAATTCTAACCATTAGGAATTATCCAATGAGTCGGTTCAATGATCATATCTCTATATGCATCATCTATCTATGTGATTTAGTTAATGAGATCAACTAATCTTTATCCGATAAAGACGATCACATAAATATTGATCTAACCGGATTACTAATGTCCAAATTAATAATCCTACGATCAAGAACAAATTTAGATTAAATTGTAAAAGACTTTGCTCTCATTATCATGATCTCTATCACGATGACAAATCTCAAAATTTAATCAAGGACCTTATCAAAATAATCAAACAATTGATAATAATGATAAAAGAATATCAAATGCCATATATTTTATATCAAATGACATTCACAAAAATATGTTTAAGTTATCAAATATGATATTGGATCTAGGGCATATCTACTATATCCCTAACAGGAAGTATAGTTGAAAAACTAGTTCAGATTGAGAAGAAAGCAAGTTCAGCTATACAGGTCTACGAACCAGCCATTCCGAGCAAGTGTTGAAGTGATCAAACTGCCCGAGACTTCTTTTATACAGAAATTCCAGACAAGGTGGACATGTGAAATATGTCAAGTGACAAACTCCTCAGAGCAGAATTTACAATCCCATCTTCGTGGGAAAAGACATCTGGCTGAGGCTAAGCTATGGTGCCATTTCTGTAACTTGAGGTGCTCTGGTGAGATTGATATGATTGCACATCTTAAGGGGAGGAAGCACTTGACAAAGCTTCAAGAAGCTTTTGCTGCTGCTAATACAGGAGCTTCTTAGAGATATTTGAGTTTTGTTTTGATCAGGGCATATCTATAGACAGCTTTGTTTGTTAATGGTCTATGTCAAAAGATGACATATTGATATGGATTCCAATTATGTGATATACTGACAGTTTATGAATTTTACACCATCATATGGTAATAACCAGCTATTGCTAGTTATTACCATATTTTCTAGTTAGTTATCATAGCAGGTTTGCTATGAAAAGTTACCTATTGTCATAGGTAGACTTGATCTATGATGGTGTGAAAAAATTCCCTACTGTCAGTGCATAGAACTCAAGCTTTTAATATGTATTATCAGAATATCAGGTATAGCATCTCAAGCTTCTTAATGCTACTTAACTGTTTTTCTTTTCAGTTTTATTTTATCAACTTTTATGCCTCTGAAGACTGTTGAAATGTGCAACCAACCCCTATAAGTCTCAAAAGCCTCCAAGTTGCTCACCATTTTATCTCCGGGGCAAGTTTTCAAAGAGAATCATGTGTCTTAACGGGGAATTTGAGAGTATTAAATGAGTTATTTACATGAAACTCACATCTTGACCTTTTCCCTATTTGGATGAGATATCCGAAATCCAAGCTAATCTATTCAATTTCGGATTGTGTTTATTAAAATTTTCTGATTTCGGATAGGTATATTTTAATCCGATCCGAAATTATTAGGCAATGTATAAATACAACATTTCAATTTCGAATAGTAGATACTTCCTTTACATCTTCCTCCAAGTTATTACCTTTACAATTGCTAGATTTAACTATAATATTGGCACCATAGTACTTTCATAATTATATAAACATGAATTTTTCTTAATGTCTTGCTTCTTTTACAAAGAAAATATACATATTAGTTTGCAACTTTAAGGCATAATAATATCTGAAATCTGATCGGATCCAAACTTTAAAATTCGATCCGATCCAATATAATTCGGATCAAATTTGGATTGCATTTTCTAAAATTCAAAATGCAAATTTAAAATGTACTAAATCCGATCCAATCCGTGCACAACCCTACTACCAAGGCTTAGCGGGCATTTTGGACACAAGAATGGTAAAATTCCAAAAAAAGAGTAAAAAAAAAAAATTTCAAGTGAAAATGATATTTGAAAATTAGAGTTGTGTTTAGAAATAAATATAATTTTGGGTTATTTTTGAATTTTTGTGAGTGGAGTGAGCGAAAATTTTGAAAAACATCTCTTTGGAGTTTTTTGAATCTTCAAAAACTTCCAAAATGCATCTTTTAAGTGAAAATTGAAAATTTTATGTCCAAACGGGCTCTTAGACAGAAAAAATTGGCTTGCATTTTTTTCTCCACATCTAAACCCTGATCTCTTGTAGTTGGTGTTCTGATTATATTCCTTTCTAAGGACATCAAACAAAAACACACAAGGGAAGCAGAGTACTTTTAGCCGGAGGAATTGAAAATAACACAGGGGACATGAAGGGGCTAGTTTGAGAGGGACAATTTCAGAAAAAGGATGTTTTATTGCTGCACTCTAGAAAGGGTATTCTCAAGTTCATCAATACATTTTTTATTACTTCTGAGAAGTTGGCATTGCTAGAGATACACCAGAGCCACCCCGCAAATCCTTCCATTGCTGTGTTATAGTCTTGATCTGAGTGTAAAACTGAACTCCAGCCTTGCCTATAATGCACGTCAAATTGAGTACCATTTCCTGAGCAGGAAGCAGATACATATAAGACTAGAATGAACATCTTTATTCCTTACCATAGAAATTGAGATCACCAGCGAAAGAAGCCTTAGATCCGGTAAAAGAGAAGAATGGTAGTGGAACTGGAATGGGAACATTGATCCCAACCTTCAAAAGGAATCACAAGAAAAAAAACAACAATTTTATCAGCAAGCAGAAACACA
The DNA here is from genome assembly GCA_034376525.1 of Nicotiana benthamiana. Lineage (NCBI taxonomy): Eukaryota > Viridiplantae > Streptophyta > Magnoliopsida > Solanales > Solanaceae > Nicotiana > Nicotiana benthamiana. Next base: position 15,203,503 of record CM067323.1, on the reverse strand, counting down.
CAAAAATTACACGACGGATGTGTTGCTTTATGGAATTATGCAACACCTAAAATGGCATGTCAAATCGTACATACATGAATTACAGATAGGCAGAAACAGAGTGAAGCACAATTCTCTATTCCTAGTAAATTGTTTTTGAGCATTACTAATCCAAACACGCTATAAGAAAGCATAAACTGCTAATACTAGAAAAACATTGACACATTTTCAGAATCTGATAATGAATAGTATCATCCAGTAATTCATACGACTTTAAGTGAGGATTTTATCACCATTAGTTTTTTCCCTCCAAATGGGTTACCAAGTTTATGCAGCGAAATATCATACCTGGCCTGCCTCGATCTCTGTTTGGAACTTCCTTGCTGCTACACCAGAAGTAGTAAAGATAGCAGCACCATTACCCCACCTGCAAAAGCAGGATGACATTGGCATAGGACACAAACACACTTCAGCGGAACATGGGTTTGAGGGTGGGAGGGAAAGAAAAAGAACAGGGCACATGGCTTACTTATTCTTGTTAACAATATTAATGGCCTCGTCTAAGCTGTTGGCCTGAGAGCAGCAAAATCACAATTCTAGCTTAGTATATCACTTGATAAGTATTGGTAATGCGAGATGGAGGAATGGTTAACAACTAACCTGCATGCAAATAAGAACTGGGCCAAAGATCTCCTCCTGCAAAAATGCATATATTCTGTGTGGTTAATATGCCATAATCTGAAACTCAAGAGGGAGATTGGAGAATGTAGGACGGCTACCTTGTAACAATCCATATCAGGAGTGACATCAGACAAGATTGTGGGACCAACAAAATTGCCTTTTTCATATCCTGGGACCTATTAGGCATCAGGGTGAAACAAGTTAAAACTTTACTGACCCAGCTCATGTCATAATTAAGAACAGAAACTGCTACTGATGAAAGAAAAAGAACCTTATAAAGCTGATTTTTTCTTTTCTTTTTTGACAACTTCTTTTTACTTGGTAAGCAGTAATTTTTTCCCTTTACATTAGGGCATGAAGGGACTGTACTCGATATTTAGCTAAAATGCAGTTTAATGCCAAATCTACCTATCCTATAAACTTTGCCTGTCGATCATTTTTGGAGACATAGTATTAGCGCACCTTCTCGCTGTTTTGCCTTATAAGTTTAGAAAGATTTATAACTCAATCACGTGCAAGTAAATCCAAAAGTAGCGCAAGAATAAGATCAATTTTGCCGAATGGAATAAAGGATTGGATTTGCCAAACATTACTATGTTTGGTTGGCAAGAAGCTCCGTTACTTCTAAAATTATGATGACTATATGAGAATCGAACTCCAGCAACCATTTGAACTAATAAACTGATTAATTTACACCCTGAAATTAAGCGGATATGACAAATGTCCGATATATGTTTCAGACACTCATAACTCTTTAATCATTTTAAGTCATTATTTCCTAGAGCCTCTTTATCATCGATAACTCACCCCTTTGTTTGCAACTTTATGAAAAAGAACATCTCAATGGAAATTTGGGTGCTATCAGAAACACAAATAAGAAGATATAAGCAGATACCACAATATCTCTTCCATCAAGCAACAATCTCGCTCCACTATCAATGCTGCTTTGAACCAATCGGCATACTCGTTCTTTAGCCTGTGGTCTCCGAAAAATGAATAAAAGCAGAAAAATGTTGGTCCAGATTCATAAACATGGAAATTTGCAAGCAGCAGAGGTCATTGAGTAACATGTTTGTGCAATCTTGAACCATGCACCCACCTGCTTGCTAATTACTGGACCTAAGTCTGCATTGGGTTCTGTTCCACCACTGACCTTTAGGGCTTTTGCACGTTCCAACAGCTTTTCTTCCCTGCAAGATAAAATAGTAATACCATGCTTCAAAGGTGTCAAAGGTAAACCAAAAGATAAAAGAAAAGTAGAGTAATACTAAGCAAGGTGAAATGTATTACCAAGGTTTTGAGTCCCCAACAAAGACCACTGTGCTTAATGCCATGCATCTTTGTCCTGCTGCACCAAAACCAGCTGCCACTAGAGCATTTACCGTGGAATCTATGTTTGCATCAGGCATGACGACGCCATGGTTTTTGGCTCCCATATTGGACTAAGGCATTTTTAGATGGTTAGTCGTGTCTTTAAACTCAATAAGTGAGAGGGGGTTGGTAATATTGGACTAACCTGAACGCGTTTTCCTTTAGCTGATGCTCTAGCATATATATGCATACCAGCCTGGGAGGTAATAGTAAAGCATGGAAAGCTCAATAAACCACATGGTGAACGCAATGATACAAAACAGATGATTCCTGGTTTCTTACCGATTTCATTCGAAAAAGAAACTAGGATTTCATTCATTGATGTGTTAAACTTTAGTAGACACTTAACCATCCACCCCGGCCTTTGTGATGTGTCAAAACCTTATTGATGGCGAATGGGTGAAAGCCAAAAGAGGCAGACAAATGGGAGAGACTTGACCACCCAAATATAAAGCACAAAAACTAAGCATGAGATAACTACCAAAATATTAAGCGTAAAAGAAAATGTAAAATTCCATTAAGTGAATCTTTAAAGAGACAATATGTAGCATCTAGGGCGTGTTTGGGATGACGGAAACATTTTTTAGAAAATAAGTCATTTCCCGGCACCAAAAACCAAAAAATATTTTCCATTAAAAGGGGAAAGACAACTTACGTCACTCATGTTCTCTGATAGTTCATTTGAAATAGTTTGAGTTTTAGGGAGTACCAACACCTTTTTGGGTACAGATTCAACTTAAAACACCAAATTTAGAAAACAAAGAATAAAGATAGCTGCAGATCATTACTAGAAAAATGTGTGCAGAGACAAGCTATGCTCAACTCAAAAACCAAACCAAAACCAAAAACCAAAAACAAACAACAACAACAACAATAACAACAACTACCCAATATAGTCCCACAAGGTGGGGTCTGGGGAGGGTAATATGTAGACGGGCCTTACCCCTACCCGAAAGGGCAGAGAGGCTGTTTCCAATCGATCCTCGGCTCAGCGAAAGAAAAGAAAAACAAAAACAAACAAAAACTAGAACAAAAGAGTATTAGTAACTCCAGCAGAAATAGCGTAAATAATAATCTAAACATAAGGACCATAAATAAAATAGCATGTAGTAATAACAGACAGTAACTACCATAACTAACATAAATAACTACCATAAGGGAGACACAATCCAAAACACAAATCATCTATGATTAGCCCTGCCAAGCCTCACCCCACCCCGGGTGAGGAGAACGTAAAACTCTAGGAGCCCCTACCCTACAACCCTGATACTAGACCTCCAGACTTTCCTATCAAGGGCCATGTTCTCGGAAACTCGCATACTAGCCATGTCATGCCTAATCACCTCTCCCCAATACCTCTTAGGCCTCCCTCTGCCTCGCCGTGCGCCGACAATCGCCAGCCGCTCACAACTCCTCACTGGGGCATCAGGACTTCTCCTCCACACATGCCCGAACCACCTCAGCTTCGCTTCACGCATCTTCTCATCCACCGGGGCCACCCCCACCTTCTCTCGAATAACTTCATTCCTAATCTTATCTGACCTGGTGAGCCCTCACATCCACCTGAGCATCCTCATCTCCGCAACCTTCATTCTCTGAACATGAGAGTTCTTCACTGGCCAACACTCCGCCCCATACAACATGGCAGGTCTAACCACGGCTCTATAAAATTTCCCCTTGAGTTTCGGTGGAACTTTCTTGTCACACAAGACTCCTGATGCAAGCCTCCACTTAGACCACCCCGCTCCTATACGATGAGTAACGTCCCAGTCAATCTTTCCGTCCCCCTGAATCACTGACCCGAGATATCGAACACTGTCCTTCTTGGCGATGACCTGAGATCCAATCATCACGTCCCTGCCTACTTCGCTCGGCTCGGCGATAAACTTGCACTCCAGGTATTCTGTCTAAGATCTGCTTATTTTGAAACTCATAGACTCGAGAGTCTGTCTCCATGCCTCTAACCTCTCAATAACACAACCCTCATCTCGTCTATCAAGACTATATCATCAGCAAATAGCATACACCACGGCACATCCCCTTGAATAGGACGGGTTAGAGCATCCATCACCAAGGCAAAAACAAATAAAAAAAACAAGAAGAAGAAGAAAGAAAGAAAACACCCACAAACAATTATAACCATCTACTGATCCATCACTAGACAACATAACCAAACCAAGCTACAGAAATTAGAAGATCAAAACCATGCAAATTATAGGTTCATTTGGTCTTGAGAACGCTACTATTTATTGTCCTGTATTTAACTGCGCATAAATTACTTAAGAATTGTGACTTAAAGAGTCAAAAAAATCAATGGTACTCACTTGATTTGAGCCAACAAATGATACGGCTCTGATATCGTCATCATCACATATAGCATTCACAATGTCCTGCAAGACACAGAGGTATCATGAATATTCATACATACACCATTAAGACACAACTATATCTCACTACTAATACCAGTAAGCCGTGTTGTTAAAACGGTATGGACAGGATAGAATGAGGCCAAGAAAAATACCTTCCTTGGAAACATCAATATATTTTTTATTGTGGGATAAAAGGCAATAGGATAGGGTCAGACGGAAACTATACATATAGTGGACTAGGACAAGGAAGCAGAAAACACATATCACTAGCAATTATAGGGAAAGACCTACATGAGTTCCATGAACAATATTTAGAACACCATCAGGCAAACCAGCTTCCATTGCCAACTCTGCCAACATCATGGAAGCCCCTGAAACCAAACGGTGAAACAAAAATAAGTCAAATTCAGAAGAGCATAAGTGATACTCCATGACTGGTAATATACATGTACTTCTTCCCCTAAATGTCGTATGCTACAATAAGTCAATAATAATTGATAGATATGAGAACAAGTACCTGGGTCCTTCTCTGAAGGCTTAAGAACGTAGGTGTTACCACAAGTAGCTGCAACAGGAAACATCTGCACCAAATTCAGATACAAATTACATAAAGATATTCATATTTTGTGAAACTTAAGCTTAACCCCCTTCCCAAGCCCCCCCCCCCCCCCCCAAAAAAAAAGGAAAAGAAAAGAAAAAACAAATTCATACTAATCACAAACAAAAGCTTTCTTGATCTCATAGTGTTGTTATGTGAAAATGAGACTGATTCCTCAAGCAAGTTAGAAGTCAAAGAGAAGGCAACCCAGTTCGAACACAGACTAAATGATAAAGAGATTTGAGAAATGCACTTGAAATGTATGGAAACTGCGAAAGGAGCAAAAAAAAAAAGATAGGCCTACCCATAAGGGAATCATTGCCGGAAAGTTGAACGGACAAATCCCAGCACAAACACCCAGAGGTTCCCTTATGCTATAGGTATCTATTCCATTTGATACATTAGACATATACTCGCCCATCTGCAAAGTCGCCATTCCGCATGCATGCTCCACCACCTCTTCATAAAACAGAAAACAGAAAATTCAAGTACACAGTCATCATATAGAAGATGTTTTCCTATGCCTTTCTTTTTGCTTTTTGCTTTTTTCTTTTTTCTTTTTTTTAAAAAAAAAAGAGTGGAGAACCAACCAAGACCACGGAATACATCGCCTTGCGCATCTTTCAATGTCTTTCCTTGTTCAGTAGTCACATTCAAGGCAAGCTTATCCTGGAATAAACATATGATAAGTGATGTGAACAGAGATCACAAGCAAAGAAATGCAGAAAGATACGGAATTGAGCCAAAAACAAACCATGTTCTTCCTAATAAGCTCTTGGAATTTGAGCATGACCCGTTGCCTTGTTGTTATGGGTGTGTTCCTCCATGACGGGAACGCCTCCTTGGCTGCAGTAACTGCAGATTTGAACTCCTCATTTGTGGTTAAAGGTATCTGAGAAACCACCTCTTGTGTTGCCTATAATCAAAACTCAAGCAATCAAAAACGTTCCCTATCTGGAACCACGAACATTCTGCACCCAACATATTACCATTTCATGTAAAAATTGCAACTTTAATGCGATTCACTTACTGGGTTTATAACATCAATGAATTCTGGTGATTTTGAATCTACAAAGCTGCCACCAATTAAATTTGGAACTCTCTGATAAACAAGACCAAGAAAGGTTTTAGCTCAAAACACTCTTTCATAAAAAAAACTAAGATAGACTAAAAGCTGCCTCTCCGATTGAACTAAGCTATTCTATCAACAGTAAGTCTGATTACACTAAGCCTATTTTTCATATCAGAAAGGAAGAACCTTAAACATTAATTAATCTTCAACTTGCTACATTTCGGTTCATTTCGTATTCATGGGGAAAAAAAATCAAGACTGATTGATTAAGGGAAAAAAGAGTAGAATAAACTAAAAAAAAATGGGGTAAATAGGTACTGACAGCAACTGAGAAGTGATGATTAGAGAGAGCAAAAACCCTTGGAGTCAAAGACCTCAATTTCCTCACTGAAACAAACACAAGATTTATGGGTTATTAATATCAATTAACAGACATGATTAATATGGAAAATAATAAAAAAAAGGTATTCTATAAATTGGGGAAATCTTACTTCTATGGACTGGAAACTGCATCATTGTTCCTCAGACAAACCGTGCTATATATTTGGTCCAAGAAAATGGTGTTTTTAAAGAGAAATGCTATTACAATTTTCTAACTCTTTATCGATTTCACAATTTATTTTAGAGATTATCGGATAGTTGATGATTGATGATGAAGATCAGAGTCAGTGATAAGGAGTTAGGAAAATATTGCCTCGCTGCATTTTAAAATGGAAAATTTTGGTAGGTAAATAATTTTGCCCTTTTCGAAGCTATCCAGTTTGGAGATCAGCCACGTCACTTGTCATACTGTGTCGGGTATCTTTTGTTTTTTAAAAGTTAAAGAAACCCTTTTAGAATTTGGAAAAGATTATTAAAGGAGAAATAACCAATTAATTAGCTCTCTAAATATATTCCAAAAATAGGTAATAAAAAAAGAAAAAATATCAGTTATGTCCATTTAGAAGTAGCTCATTACAAAAATTGGTCAATTGTTAAAATATTACTAATATTAGTCAAAATGGCCAATTAGCTATTTGTAGCAAAAAAATATCAAATTTTTACTTTATTTTGAGTGGATGCTATTAGAATAGATTGGATATATCATAAGGAGCTTGAATCTCAGTTTTGGGATGATTTTGTGAAGTTTTGAGATGATTTTGTGAAGTTTTGAGGTGGTTTGAATTGAAAATTCGAATTAAAAACTGAATATGAAAAAAATGATATGTATATCACATTGTGTATCACATATGTATCATATTTGTATCGATTGTGTATCACGTGTATATCCATGTGTGTGAGATACATGTGTGATACATGTTTGATACATGTGTCCCACAAGAATTTTTTTACATCGATTTAATTATGAATTTTGATACAAAACCAGTCCAAATCACCTCCAATCTTCCTCAAATATTGTATATTGACTTATCTATATGTTTTCAATGAATTTCGACTATACCAATTAAAAAAATTCCTTATTTTTTTCGATTTTTTGAATATTGGCTAGAGGTTGGTAAGTTAAAACTTATATGTGACATTTTTGTAAGTTTCCCTGTAAACGGATCAATTATCCGACCCGTCTCATATTTAATATGGATAAAAAAGAAGTTAACCGGCGGATAATATGGGTTACCCATATTATCCATGACTTCTTGTGTATGATCACTTTTGGGAGAATTTTTAGTCTCCCTAACTTGAGGAACCCCCGATTTGAGGCTTTACAAATGTAAAAGTTAGACTCATTGGTTATTCATTTTTTAAATGGATAATATTGTTCTTATCCATATTTGACTCGTTTTTAAAAAGTTCATTATCCAACCTATTTTTTAGTGGACTAGTCTAAGGGTACGCGCTTTGCGCGTGTACCCCATCCAATAGTATGTTTAAAATAATTATATAAATATTATATTAAAATTATATTTGAGTTATAAAATAAAACTTTATATAATTAAACAAGAAAATAATTTAATAATAATAATAATAATAATAATAATAATAATTGTTATGAAATAATATAAGAAAAAGAACAATAGAGAGAAAAGTAGAGAGAGGACTATTCTTATTGATACTTTGAGATGATTTACAATGGGAGAGAACCCCTTTATTTATAGGCATAGAAAAGACTTAGCCTCAAAGTAAAACTCTTCTATAAGATAGACATTCACTCTAATTAGAGTTCTATTTATAACACTCCCCTTTGAATGTCTATTCAATAATGTGCCTCGTTAAAACCTTAACTAAAACAAAACCCAATGGGAAAAAATTATAGAAAAGGAAAAAGAGTACACATGTTTGAATATGCGCCTATTGGTTGCCTCGTTAAAAACCTTGCAAGGAAAACCCAGTGGGACAAAACCTTGTAAGGGAAAAAGAGTGCAACGCGCATTAACTCCCCCTGAAAAGAGCATCAATTCACATCCTTAAGCATTTGCATTCCAATCTTGTGCACCATCTTCAAAACGATCTTTTGTAGAGATTTGATAAATAAATCAGCCATATTGATTTGAATAACCTTGAAATTATCATTCTTGATAGATATGAACATCTTCATATAATGTCGTGGAATGACTCTTCAATATCTCCATAGAGGTATTCTCGATGTCATCATGCTTATAGTTATAGCAAGATCATATGTACACAAGTTACACTCAGGATGTGGTACTTCAGGACCAAGAATTGTATCTGCTTCAAGCAACTTCAATCTTTCATGGATTGACATATAAGTTAAGTCATATAAGCCCTATAATAGACTTTAGATGCATATCAAGTTTTCATGTCATGCTAAACAAATAAGATATCGAAAACTGATTACACATACCATTGACTTTATACTTTCAAGTATTTGAACTACATGTCCAAAACTACATGTCTTTCATATGGAATCAATTCTGCTTGAATTGTATCTCTTCCATTTAGCCAATATTTTTGTTTGTATTCGACAAACATAAGATCCTCATCAATATTTATCGCTATCATAGATGTCATCGACGAACATTTTATATCGGTTCCAGTAAATTTTCATAAAGACATAACATGGAGATCTCTTTATTTATATATTCAGGTACCTGAATCTCTCATGAGATTTTATGAAGTGTTATGTCATGTGATCTTCTGGATCACTTGCCTCCTTATTATGATCACTTTGATCATTTGCTCATCTTCTTTATTAAGAAGCTCCTTTTGAAACCGATTTGCCTATACGCCTTAAGCGTATCAAAGACTTTGTCCTTCTGGGACTTAATATGAGCATTTGCAGTGAGAATATAGTTACTTTCTTTGGGTCAGCAAATGCGTATAGCATGCTTTGCAATATGTTGCAATTGAATTATCCTTTTATGAACTTCAGGTTCATATTATGATATTCGAGGATCTATATATACAAATGATAATTCATCCCATGTAACCTTTTCTCAAGTGTTTATCATGTCTCCCCCTCATGTTAGAAAAGCTAACTTGTTTCCTCAACTTTGAGAGTCCATCTTTGTGCATTATGGTGTTAATGAAAATATACACCGCACATCAATAATAAGATGGAGTTATTTGGTTCCTGACCCTGAACCACTTGTGAGGGGAGAATATAATATACTCTCGCATACAACGTATATCAAACTGATATATATAATTTTGTTCTCATAAGAAACAGTTTAGCTATTAAGTGGAGGCACTCAATAATTATCTTGCTAAACCAACTATGATGTAAACCAACTTATCAAGATGAACTATCTTGAATAGAAAATCTGGAAATTATGCTCGAAGTTGGATTACTGAGCAATTTACCTCGCAAGCACCGGCCAGGCTGCAGGTTAATAACAATCGCACATGTAACCATATCATAGATGCATCATATGTGGTATACATGGCAGGTGAATGGGCCCATATTCACCTTTGATATTTCCAGAATTTATGGGATTCAACCCGAACTCTTTAGTTGGTCAATTAATTAATGAGAACAAGTAATACAAGAGAATTCGTAAAGAACTTTCTAGTTCTTTAATATTTACCCATGTGAATTCTCTATTACTGCACATCATACTTAAAATGATATGGCTAACCCGAATGCCAACTGAATAAATTGTCAATATTGATAAACTTCAAATTTACACCATGACATGTGCAATTATCAATAAACTTCAAGTTTATTATGATATGGGTTTTTATATCAATAAACGTCCACTTTATTGTGGTATTCTTGTGTAGTACAAACTGGAGAATAAAGCGGGTAATTTTTCACATACAGATTATCCCGCTACAAGTTGTAGTAATAGAAGATATCAAATCTTTCCTTTATTTATAGTCTCAATATAATCAATCGCTTTCGCATATACTTTGGAAACTGAATAAGTTTCTTTGATACTTACTACAACACAATACCTTATTGGTAATCAATTGTGTTTCTCCAACATAGTAATAATTGGCTCTTCTAGAGCTCTCAATTAATTTTGTACTACCACAAATTCATCAACATCCATGTGGTGAATATCTCTTTCAAAGAGAAAGTTATACCATTATGGTCATGTCAAAATTATATGCAAGATATGTTTCCTGCATTATTATTGTCCTTTGATAATCACATTGACAAATTATTTTGGCGTACAATAGGTGCGTGACCAAATGACTATTCATGCCATAACAATGACATTATTTTCATATATCATCTCAAACCTCCTTCTAGGGGTGAGTGTGGTATATTCAATACCAATTTCATGTTCATATTCTTCCAATAATGAATATGTATTCGTGAATCAGATGTTGTCACATTCACTGCGGGGATATGTGATTTTGTTATCCTATTCAAATCTGTCTGGCATTCGATTTGCTATTCTTTGCAAATGGATAATATTTTGCACCTCTTTTTCACAAATAGAGATATGTGGATCAAGATGAGATAATGATGCATTTTTCCACAAAATTTCCCGTTTGGTTTCACCAACATCTCCCCCTAATTTTGGGAAAAGTGTCTCATCGAATTGACAGTCTGCAAATCGTGCAGTGAACAAATCCCCTGTCAATGTTTCGAGGTAGCGAATAATGGAGGGCGATTCAAACTCAACATATATTCCTAACCTTCTTTGCAAATCCATTTTGGTGCAATATGGCGGTGCTACAGGCACATATACTGCACATCCAAAAATTCTTATGTGGAATATATTAGGTTCATGACCCAAAACTCATTGCAACGGGGAATATTTGTGATAATTCGTCGTTCTGAGATGAACTAGCATTGCTGCATGCAAAATGGCGTGACCCCAAACCGAAGTGGGCAGCCTCGTTTTCATGAGTAAATGAGGAATTCAAGATTATTCTCATCTATTGTCTCAATATGATATCCATTTTGAATGATATCTTTAAAACTCAACAAGTTCCTTTTAGACTTGGAGGAGAACATTGCATTCTCTAAGATGTTGTTCCTTTAGGCAGAGTTATAGTTGCTCTTCCGGAGCCTTCAATCAATTTAATTCCCATAGTTGACAACAAAAGAAAATATACGAACATGAGAATAAACAAATTCAATCCGTTTGTTTCATATTTAAACAATATTTTCAAAATCTGCTGAGGTTATTCGACTAACTTAGTTGATAGTCGACAATCTTGGGAAGCAGTCATTAGGTTATTCGAATAACTAAACCTGATATTCGACTAACTAGCCTTGCGGAAAAATCCATTTTTAATGCGAAATATTGGTTAGTCGAATAACTAGTTAGTTATTCGACTAACTTAGTAAACAGTCATCAGGTAAGTCGACTAACTAAACTGGTTAGTCGACTAACTTAGCTTGCGAAAAATCCAGTTTTTAATACGAAATATTAGATAGTCGACTAACTTATTAGTTAATCGACTAACTTTACTGGGAAGTAAAAATGTCTTCGAAATTTAAGCATATTGAAACATTCTAAAGAGCTAATACTAACATTATATCATAAGCTAACTAATACGAGCTGATACTAATGACTATTAGTTTATTCACTAACTAATACAAATAAGTAAAATAAAATCCAACAATTCCATCTTCCTTCATCACAGATCCATCACCAATTAAGTGGTCTATTTTCCCCTCAGGGTGCTCAAAGAAGTCTGCCACATCCAAGTGGGTGATGTCAAAATTGTCGTCAGAGATAAAATTGGTTTCAGGGCCTTTACTCTTTAGAGATGCTTGATAAAGCTCAACCAAATGTCTTGGTACACGGCAAATTTTCGCCCAGTGCCCTTTTCCACCGCAGCGATAACATATAGTTTATGAACTATTTGCTTTTGGATTCTTATCATATCGTGCTTGTGGCAGAGTGACCAACTTCAGGTTGTCATATCTCTCCTTTAAGCCATTCCACAAGATAGGTGGATCTTTGACTGTGATATATTCAATTTTCAAACCTTCATCAAGGTGATGGCGCAAGAAAATCAAGGCCTTAGCACAGTTTCAAACCTTCATCAAGGTGATGGCGCAAGAAAATTAAGGCCTTAGCATAATCTTGGGTGGATGCATTATTTCTGTCTTTAATGGTGTCTCCAAGGCCCATTGCATCCAAATGGATTTCAGCATCCAACACCCATGTCATATAGTTCTTGCCCGAAATTTCAAGGGCAACGAACTTTCTTTTCATAATGTCAGACATAAAACAAAATTACATCAAGAGCGTGTTCATACTTACGGGCTTTATTACAATTATTACATTCACTTCAGGGAATGGATCATAATCATCTGTACGTGCTATATATATAATCTCATGTCAAATATTACTTTCATAAAGTGAAAGATTATTTTGAGAGTCTTTATTATTCTCATTATCACAATGATGACGATTATAATTCCGTCTATTGCCACGTCCACATTCATTGATACCTTCATGGTAATAATTTTGTCTTCTTTCAGACTTATCACATACAGCTATCACATTCTCTAAAGGGAATGAGAATGAAGCAAATTCAATGGGACGGATTTTCAATTCTTTGCCCACAATCATACATGAATTTAATCATGGCAAGACATAGAACTTTTACCACTTCACGTGGTTATAATTCCTTACAAATTCCATTAGAGTTATAATCAAACTTTGTTGTTTATGTTTGTATATGAAATCAAATCGTAGAATTTCAAGAATTTGAAAGGGAAAAGTAAATTACTTACCTTTAAGGTATACCAATAAATGTTGTGATATCAAATATACCTCTTGAGTTTCCATCCCGTTGCATTATTTTATGATGATACCATCTCTTCTATTTTTCCGTATAGAAATTCTCATATGGAGCAATAGCAATCGTTATTACACTCTTTTGCTTGGAAATTCACCTTCAAAAAGAAAACAAAAGTAAACAACGAGAAAGAAAAAAAAATTGAAGAATTTCAGAAACCAAAATATCACAAATCTCGTTTCACTCGAATAGAAAAACCCAAACGACGGAACACGAATTAGAGTGGGTGAATCTGATTGCAACTCGAGATTCTGAGAGCGATAATTGCTGAATATTAAACTCAGTTGGTTAGAGCTTCGTGCTGATAACGTGTTATAAAATAATATAAGAACAAGAACAATAGAGAGAAAAGTAGAGAGAGGAGTATTCTTATTGATACTTTGGGATGATTTACAATGGGAGAGAACCCCTTTATTTATAGGCATAAAAAAGACTTAGCCTCAAAGTAAAACTCTTCTATAAGATAGACATTCACTCTAATTAGAGTTCTATTTATAACAATAATAATAATAACAACAACATTTTTGTCTCCTCGAGTGTTGGATATTATATCGTTTGAACTTGATGTGCAATAGTTAAGTGTGCTTTTATTGATAAATTATTTCTAGGATTTGATATTGAATTAATTAGTATAATAATAGCAGGTAACGAAAATATTTATTAGAATATGTATCTACTTTTTTGTAGATAAATGTTATAGAATGAGTGCTTCTTTTTAAGGTTAAAAGGCCGTTCAACTTTACATAAGGGTTTGATCAATTAATTTCGAGTGAATTTGATAAGATTATTTTTTCAATATATTTTTTGAAAAATATTATTAATTGTGTGACCTAATATTAAATCCTAAAATTATGAATATTTGTTACTCATATTGATCAATTAACTTCATATGCTTTTATCACAATTTGTCAAGATTTATCAACTAACACAAATAACTTAATGTAATAAAAAATACATTTAGTCATTAGTTGGAGTAAATGCAGAAAGAAAAATCTTTGTTAGGTGAATTTTGTATTTAGGTGAATTGCACCCATTTGGTAGAGCTGTTGGAAGTATATTTGGGTGTCGTAAGCTTTAGGATCTTTTCCATTGAATTTTTTTTTGAATAAAACTGGCAAATTTAGTGATGATCTCAAATTTCTAAATATTAGTAGTAGTTTATTTATAAAAGGAGATTTAGTGCATTTGGTATCGTTTCAAATAAGGGATGATTTAATAATCAATATTTTAAAGTCCAGTTATAGTTTCATGTTTCACTCCATGAATACAGTTACTGATTAGCTGGACTTTCCTGATTCACGTCTATTTTTGTTATTGTATTCATGAATACAATAGCTTAAATACATTAAATGTTGGGAAAAAAAGGAATTGACCGTTTTCCCGTAAACCCCGAGATCTCCGCCCCTTTTTTAAAGAGAAAAAATGAGAAATAAAACAACACAAGAATTTAACGTGGAAACCCAAACCCGGGAAAAAACCACAACCGTTGTCAAAAGATAACAACCGACCACTATGTGAAAAATTCTTACAATCACATAAACCTTAGTACTTTCTCCTAACAAAAAGTGTTAGAAATACATTTGGTTTGGTACATTTGAAAATATAACTTAAGCCCCCTTATATAGGCAAGCCTCCAAGCTACTCTTTTATATTTTTCCAATGTGGGACAATGACCATTCTCATTTTTAAACAAAATCCAAACAAACTCCACCTTGATTAAAAATGATCATAGCAGCAGCTATCCGTCATACTCCACATTACTGAACACCTGTCATACTCCACCATAAACAGTATCGCCACTTAGAATAAATCATTCTAAGAATTTTCACTTCGGCTCATGTCGAAAAACACCTTGCTGATTATTATGGTGCAACCTCCACTATTGGCTCTCCTTGGAAGTCCATCAGCTATCGACATAACTATTTCATCACACACCTTGCATTCTTGCCAAACCATTACCCGTGTGTAATTCCTCTATTAATCTCACATCCTTCACCATGGCAAATAGCGGCATGCCATAAGGATGTACATGTCTTTGGGTCATACAAGGTCATATGGGTCCCTATCAAAGACCATATTAACAGCACCACTTGACTTGGAGCCTGTAGCCGAACCTGCTCCACCTGCTGGACAATCCTTCTTTATGTGTCCAGGCTCTCCACACTTCCAGCAAACAACATTCCGCTTCATGGGGTTCCTCTTTTCCTTTCGTTTCCCGTAGCACATATACACGCCTTCAGAAGACGTATCCCTCCCATCTCCTTTGAGTCTTCTTTCTTCAGAGATGAGCGTGTTGATAACTTCCGAAAGATCCACCTGCTCCTTCCCATGGAGCAATATTGGCTTCATGTGCGCAAAAGACGAAGGAAGAGACCAGACGAGCCATAAGACTTGATCCTCCTCATCTATCTTCACCCCAATAGCTTCAAGCTCAGAGACAATCCCATTGAGAACACTCAAATGATCCGAGATTTTAGTACCCTCACCCATACGCAATGTATGAAATTGTTCCTTCAGGTACACCCGATTTGAGACTCCCTTTGTTTGATACAGCTTTTCCAACTTTTCCTATAGCTCCTTGGCCGTCGCAATTCCATGCACATTTGCAAGGACATTCTTTGCCAATGATTACCGTATCGCACTTGCAGCTCTCAAATCCAAATCATCCCATTCTTCATCTCTCTTGCTTGATGAATCATCGCTAGAACCTGCTTTTGGTTTTCCCTTAAGGGCCTTGTGTAGACCTGATTGAATCAATATATCCCCGACTTGAACTTGCCACAAGCCAAAATTGATTCTTCCATCAAATTTCTCAATATCAAACTTGATGCTTCCCATTGTAACCGTATCGCTAACCAATATCTGTGGATGAAAAACACTTGCTTAGAACCTCGTCTGTAGCTCGTGAACAGCACACCAGGTAAGTTCCCAGGAAAGAGAGGTAGGTCCGGCGTGACCACTTAATTACCAAGTCTTTCCTAGCTAGAGCTTACCTAGACATGTACCTCCACACTTGATTCTAACCGCCAGAATTTACCATAAGCCTCGATACTCCAATTGCACCAACTTCCCCTCCTACAAGCTTCTTGAACCAGAAAATCTTTTCTGATGTGGAAGATCAGCCAAAGCTGCGGCCACAGAGCATACTAAGATTCCCCCTCTCAAGCTAGGCGACCTCGCTCTGATACCACTTGTTGGGAAAAAAAGGAATTGACCCTTTTCCCGTAAACCCCGAGATCTCCTCCCCTTTTGTACAGAGAAAAAATGAGAAATAAAACAACACAAGAATTTAACGTGGAAACCCAAAACCGGGAAAAAACCACAACCGTTATCAAAAGACAACAACCGACCAGTATGTGAAAATTTTTTACAATCACATAAACCTTAGTACTTTCTCCTAACAAAAAGTATTAGAAATACATTTGGTTTGCTACATTTGAAAACATAACTTAAGCCCCCTTATATAGGCAAGCATCCAAGCTACTCTTCAACATTTTTTCAATGTGGGACAATGACCATTCTCATTTTTAAGCAAAATCCCAACATTAAATATATCTTATAATCACATAAAAGATATCTATAATTCGTAATATAACAAATAATATCTATTTATGACTAATTACTACCAAAAGATAGTATTTTATGAAAATTTCTCTATTAAATATTGATCAAAAGTGTTATAACATTGTTACTGGATAGGAAGACATTCACCCAAAATGAAATGCAAGTTTTTTAAGAATGTTATGGGACTATCGATATTATATGTGAATAAATACTAAGTTTATAAATTACAAATTTTTGCAAGATAATCATCCCTATGGGAATGTAAATGTTAAGTGAATCTGCAAAGAAAGGCAATATTCGAATGATAACATCTAACGACAACGTGCAAGTAACATACGTATGGGGGATTTGATCATGTCAATCACCATCAAATGTACAATGGTACCTGATGTATAGACAAGACCAATTAGTGGCGGCTAAGACTAAGGCCAAATACATAAACAATTCATTTAATTTGATATTATTTTTCATTTTGGCACTTTATCATTACCTTGTTTCATTTTAATTCTCTAATTCTATTTTATATGTTTCATTTTGGCCCTCCAACTCTATTTCTTATGTTCCACTTTAACACAATAGTTTAAATCAGTGTAAAAAATATAGCGCGTGTGTATACACAAATTTGAGGTGTAATAAATATCTAACTAAATATTGTCTCCTAATTTTTCCATCCAATGTCAAATGGGTCAATACTAAAATACCTGAACCCAACCATATTTTTTGTGAATTTATTTCATCTAAACAGGCCATGTATGAAATCGGCATATGAAAGCTTTGGAACTTAGGGAATAAAGATAGGGCAACAATGGATGAAAAAAATACGTTCGGGTTCAGGTACTTTAGTATTGACCCATTTGACATGGATAAAAAATCAAGTGGCAATATTTAATTGGATATTTATTACACCTTAGATTTGTACATACACGCGCGCTATATTTTTGCACTGATTTCAGCTTTTGTGTTAAAATAGAACATAAGAAATAGAGTTGCTGGGCCAAACTGAAACACATAAAATAGAGTTGAAGGGTCAAAATGGAACAAGTTACAGACAAAATGCCAGAATAAAAATAACACCAAGTTGAATGGGCTTTATATGTATTGGGCCTAAGATTAATCATTAGTGGCACTATACATTAAGAGGTCGTTTGATAGTTGGTTAGGAGAAAAATTATTCATGCATTGAGAATAACATAATTATATAATGTTTGATATTCATTAGTTATTTTGTACAAAATTCAGCATAATTAATACCATATTTAGTTTGTCATTTTATAGTTCTGTATAGATAATATATGTATAAGTTGTGAGCAATCTGTGTATTAATTTATGCGGGTAGAAGATGAAATAACTAATACTTACATGTATTAGTAATATATGAATAAAATATTGAAATGACAAATTTACCCCTATCATTTTACACATAAAGGTTTCCTTCTATAAATTAATTTGTATCAAACCCTTTGGAGAAATAGCATAGAGATACTTATGCCTCACTGCTAGGTTCTTCATCTTCTCAATCTATTAAAGACAATATCAATAAATATATATTTTACTTTAAAATTTATATAATGTATATCAATTCTAATACAACAACGCAAATATTCAAAAAATAATAATCCTTGCGTAACTGATTCATGTATAATTAATAGGGAAAACTACCCTCTATATAGCCCCTCAAAATTTTAATAGCCTGTGTTTTGTACCACTTACAAAAATGGCCTTCGGCCCATACATATTGCATATAGTAGCCGAAAGGAATGAGTATGACAACACAAGCTCATGTAGCTCAGTGGATAGGGTGTATTTTCTAAGCTGAAGGTAGTAGGTTCGACCCTTACCTGGCGTGATGGAGCAACTTTTTTTTGCCTTTTTAAATTGTATTTTATACTTCTGGATCTAATAATATTAGCTAAGAATTGAATGACATTCTATTTTGTACATTTTTTGTATAGTAACAGTCTATTTTGTATAGTGACGGTCTATTTTGTATATTTTTTGTATAGTAACAGTCTATTTTGTATAGTGACTATCTATTTTGTATATCTTTTGTATAGCAACAGTCTATTTTGTATATTTTTGTATAGTGACTATCTATTTTGTATATTGACAGTTTA
The DNA here is from genome assembly GCA_034376525.1 of Nicotiana benthamiana. NCBI lineage: Eukaryota > Viridiplantae > Streptophyta > Magnoliopsida > Solanales > Solanaceae > Nicotiana > Nicotiana benthamiana. The sequence goes on along the minus strand of CM067323.1, from coordinate 15,184,585 downwards.
TTTTGTATATTTTCTATATAATGACAGTCTATTTTTGTATATCTATTGTATATAAATTGTATAATGATAGTCTATACTATTAATCGTTGTTGTTGTTGTTACTGTCATCTCTTCTATTACAGATAAAACTACATATATTCATCTCCTGAACACTCGACCTGAAAACAAATCCTAACTCATTATTTTTCTCAAATCAGGAATATTACAATTGAGGCATGTATGCACAAAACGCCAGCATATGCTTTTAAAAGTGACAGTCTAACACTTCTGTTTGAATCGTGTAACACTTCTGTTTCTTCTCATTCAGCTCCCCAAACTTGTTATATATTTGGATAACTTCATCATCTGATGGCAAAGAAAAACCAGCTGCGAATGTCACTATCAGAATGACAGGTGAAGATTTTTTACCAGCTTCCTCGTGTTCTGTTCCTTGACTAGATGATTTTCTCTTCTTTCATGTCTTCACTTTGTGATATTGCTTGTAGTTTGATCCGTCCAGATAGACGGAGTTCGTGAAGGTGGAGATGAAATTTCTTGATAGCAGTAGATTGAACCTCAGAGAGATCCTCATCGAGCGATGAATCGATACCCATGGTGTCAAAAGTCATGTCAAATCGTTCAGCCTAGATGAAGTTTCCATCTATACTTTTGAAATAACGAGAGAAACCAAAGAGGTTTTTTAAAGAGAGAGCGAGAGAGAGAAAGAGAAAAGCGTCCATGGAACTACAGCCATGGGTTGCTGGCGTGAGAAAGAAGAATAAAGATAGGGATGAGAGGCGACGACTACCAGTTGTTATTGTTTTTAGTTTATGAATTGTATGGGTCAATTTGTGGCTATCAGATGATATATGTTTGGCCTGATGGGCCACAAATGATATTTACTCTAACTAATACTTGTATAACTAATGCCTGAATAACTCTAACCGACAGTCAATCCAAACGATTGTACAAGAATGAAACAGATCCAGACGAATGAATTTATTTTCTTAAGGGGACTCTTACTTTTCTCGTCAGCCTACGTTTTCCTTTCCAACCGAAGGCAGTTTAACGGGAAAAGAAATGTAGCCACATAAAAACGCAAAATAATCATTCAACGTTTCCAAAAACGTTCAGATTATGCTTCCATTAGCACCAACAGTATATAGCTCTCACATCAAAGATTACACCGAAATATGCACGACTTTAACGTCAAATTCGTTGTTTCTAGCATTGGAAATTGTTTCTAGCCTATAAAGACTGAGACTTTTTAACACTTCCAAGCAACCAATCTTCACATATGAGCCTCGTCACTTCTTGGATCAGATCCATCAGACAAAGAAAAAACCTAAAACCAATCCTTCAGCAAACAAAACTATAACTATTATTCACATTTTTGTAGTTCCAATTGTAAATAATTACTATTCAAAAGTTCAATGTGCAATGTGATCCATCAGATATTGGTATTACCACTTGGAATGTCCCCTGAATGTTCTCCCAGAGATTCACCATCACTACCTCCTGGGGATTGTAAAGCCAGTTGGACTCCATCTCCATTTGAGAAATCCCTTGAATGTAACGCCAGCGGTTCTCCACCACTCTGGTAATCAATAGATTGTAATCCCTCAGATACACCAGCGCCACTCTGATATACAAAAGCTTGCAGTCCCTGAGATAATCCATCATCACTTTGGGGATAGTTTGATGTTAAAGGTGGCAACCCTCCACTACTGGAGAACTCCTTCCATTGCTGAGTCACTGTCTTTATTTGGGTGTAAAATTGTACACCAGCTTTGCCTACATATCCCACAGCTCCAATTAAGACAACTAAGATGCAGGACAAATTAGTAAATAATAGGAACAAAGGCATTTATTCCAAGTATGTTTTACCATTGGCATTGATATCCCCAGCAAAAGACAACTCTGAGCATGTGAGAGAGAAGAGGGGCAGAGGAGCAGGAACAGCAGCATTTATGCAAACCTGAGTTCATCAATATGCGCAAAATTATCAAATTTTCTGACACCAATTTGGATGGTACAAGTTTCTCAATTTCACCATTCACTATTGTTATTTTTTTTTCTGGCGATGTCTAGGTTAGCTTGTGAGCATCTTGACTACTACACTCGATACCTGCTACCTTTGACTAGCACAGGTACCGAATAACTCTTGTTTCTCACGGTTTTCACCCACTTTTTTTATTGCTAGGCCACACCCTTGGATGCCTCAGTTTCTCCATAATACAACTTACTTCAAATCTTTCCTTGTCAGACCTTTTTCGGAGTGTTAATAATTGTAGTTGCTAGTTGTTACTTATTGTGAGTGGACTAAATTGTCCCTCATTTATTTCGATAAGAATTAAATTTGTTCACTAATTGAGGCTTCTTCTTCTTATTGAGGGCTATTTCTTCTCGTTATATTAAATAGCAAAGGTGGTTTTAAGTTGTACTTAAAATGTACTTTTTATATTCTTCACCTTTTAAAATTTAGTGTTTATTTTGTATCAGTTCTGAATTGATAACTTTAATCAGAATGTATTTTCTCATATTCCTGAACTTGACCATTCCTTTATCCTTCATAAAGATGCAACCTGAATAAAATCTATCAAAAATATCCCACCTATTTCTACTCCCCTATTGCAATGTCTTACCTGCCTTGTTTCGATCTCAATCTGGAATTTCCTTGCAAGTGCCCCACAGCCCGTGAAGATAGATGTTCCATTGCAATATTTTCTTCATAAAAGCAGCATAAATGATAAGATAAAAATAAAACAGAAAACTTTACACAAAGATTTAATAAGGAAGTAACGGGAAATACTTATTTTGGTTCACTAAGTTAATGGCCTCATCTATGCTATTAGCCTGCAGTTAATAGACCAAGACGTGAGAAAATTTCAGTGAATTCACAAGAAATGAAGCAAAAGAACAGGGATCTGGAACTTGGAAATATATGACTAACCTGCATACAAAGAAGTACGGGACCTAGTATTTCCTCCTGCATACAAAAGGAACAATAGCACTTAGTAATACTCTTTTTGCAAGCGCATCAAAGTACTCTAGGAATTAGATAGAAAACTAGATACCTTGGCACATTTAATGTCTTCTGTGACATCAGATAATATTGTGGGACCAAAGAAGTTGCCCGACTCGTATTTGGAAACCTATTTGTCATCCACAAATGTTTAAGAGAGAGGAAAGCAGCTTTGGTACCTTTAAGTTGCAAAAAGGAACTCCATATTAGACCACATTCCTTCTCCTATCTCTAGGAGTTTCTCAACGAAAATGCAATCACTGGCATGGAAACTGACATAAGAATATTCTAATGTTGAAAACTATGCAACACTACCCTTTTTTCTAGCAGAAAAAAATAATCCAAGGAATCAAACTAATAGGTGGTCAATCTGGAAGAAAACGCAAACAAGAATCTAATAGATTAGCCAATTAAGGAAGTTATTGCTTTCAAGACATGAAACATGACCTCAATCAAAGAAAGAAGATTATGAAAAATTGACCCTGCTATTCTTCTTTAGCCCTGTTACAAGCGGAGACAAGAAAGATTGACTTTATTTGACCTCCTATTGCATTCAGTTTTATTTGTATGTCTTCAGAAGAAATATTGCTAACTTAGACGCAAGAATAACGTATGAGGTAGCACTATCAGGACAATCCAGTATATTATACAACCACTACAATACCAACGGTAAGAAAAGTTCAATTTTTTTTTTAATGAAGTAAGGTATTGCATTTTTTTTATAAGGTATATTGTATTAATCAAAAGGGAGAGATCTCCCGTATACATAAGTAGAGAATTTATATCAGAACATGATTCTCTACAAAAGACGCCCAATCTTTTATACAAGTACGGGCTATTTGAGTGCACCAAAAAGCGATCAAAGATAAAAGACTACTCTTAATATGTGAAAAAGTAGACTCAATCCCCTCAAAAGCTCTCTTATTTCTCTCTCCCCAAACTATCCACATGAGAGCTAACAGGTCGAACTTCCACGCCTTTTGCTTTCTTCTTCTACAGAAGCCTGCCCAACTATATAACATTCTACAGAAACCAGACCAACTATATAACATTTCCTTTACGGTACTTGGCATCACCCATTGAACACCAAAAAGGTTCAGGATCGTCCTCGGACAATGCAACAAAAGATGATCAACTTCTTCCCCTAAGCTTTAACACATATAGCGCCAACTAACAAGTGTAATTCCTCTCTTTCGCAGATTCTCATCAGTCAAAATTACTCCCCTTGCCGCTAGCCATACAAAAAAGCACACCTTCGTGGGCGCCTTAGGAATCCAGATCGAGGAGTATGGAAAAGAGGTCTCCTCTCTCACCAACATATTTTGGTAAAAAGACTTTACGGTGAATAAACCATCGCCACGCAAATCCCATCTCCAAGAATCCGATCTGTTGGACCATCAGTTCCTTCTGGTTTGAAACTCTGAAGATGTGGGGAAGGAGACCCTCAGAGTTTCCTCTCCACACCACCTATGATTCCAAAAGCTGATTCTCCTTCTATCTCCCACCCTGTAAGTGATGTTACACTGAAGGATTCCCAATTCTTCATGATACTCCTCCACATGCCACACCTGAAAGTTGTTGTGATTGCCTTGGTCCTCCAAACCCCTCCCCTCGAATTGTACTTTCTACTATGACCTCCCTCCATAGAGCATGCTCTTCTACCCCGAATCTCCACAGCCATTTCCCCAACAAAGCTTTGTTGAATACCCAAAGAACTTTTACTCCAAGTCCACCCCCACTTCTTTAGGGAAGTGACTGTCTGCCAATTCACTAGATGATACTTTCTAGTTCCATCTGCCGCATTCCAAAGAAAATTCCTTTGAAGCCGCCCCAATTTTTCTGTGATGCTCACAGGAGCTTGCAATAGGGAAGAGTAATAGGTGGGCATACACGATAAAGTGCTTTTGATAAGCACTTTCGTTCCGCCTTTTGACAAGTACCGTTTCTACCAGCCTGCTAATCTGCAATAGGGACGAGTAATTGGTGGGCATACTCGATAAAGTGCTTTTGATAAGCACTTTCGTTCCGCCTTTTGACAAGTACCCTTTCTACCAGCCTGCTAATCTTTTTTCAACTCTTTCGATCACTGGATTCCAAACCATAGTATCCTTATGCAAAGCGCCCAATGGGAGACCCAGGTAAGTAATGGGAAGGGAGCCCACCTTACGTCTAATAACATAAGACAAAGCATCAATGTTAGCAACCTCACCCACCGGGAAAATCTCACACTTGTCGAGGTTGATTTTGAGACCTGATACTATCTGAAACCACTGCAGGTAGGTCAACTGATCCACATCGGCATCACAGAAAACCAAGGTGTCATCCGTAAAAAGCAAATGAGAGACTCTTCGGGCATTGGGCACCTCGATCGGAGCTGAGAATCCTCTCAAGAAGCCTCCGGCCGCCGCACGATCCATCATTTACTCAGAGCATCCATCACTAGAATGAATATCATGGGAGATATGAGGTCTCTTTACCTAAGACCCCTGGAGGTGCCAAAGAAACCACACGGGCTACCGTTAACCAGGACAGAGAATCTGACAGAGGAAATGCAGTAACTTGATCCATCCCCTCCATCTTGCCCCAAACCCCATCCGCATCATAATGAAATCGAGGAAGTCCCAATTGACATGGTCGAAAGCCTTCTCAAGGTCCAACTTGCATAGTAAGCCGGGATCTCTATTTTTCCTTCTAGAGTCTACAAGTTCATTTGCCACCAAAGCGGCATCCAGGATCTGCTTACCTTCCACAAACGCAATCTGGGAGGACGAAACAGACACGTCAAGAACCTTCTTGAGTATGTTGGAAAGCACTCTAGAAATAATTTTGTAAATGCTTCCCACGAGACTAATAGGCATGTAGTCTCTGATACAAGATGCACCTTCTTTCTTAGGCACGATAGTAATAAAAGTAGCATTGATACTTCTCTCGAAAACACCATTCACATAGAAGTATTCAATGGTTTCCATCAACTCCCCCTTGATAGTGTCCCGACAGAGTTGGAATAAGGCTAAGGAGAAACCATCAGGGTCGGGAGCCTTATCACCAGCACAACTCGACACAGTCTCGTACACCTCCTCCTCCTCGAAAGCCCTTTCTAGCCACTCAATGTCTCCCTCTCATGTGTGATTGAACTCTATTCCCCCCAAAATCAGCCTGCAACTAACTTCATCTTTGTGTAAATTCTCATAAAATCCCAATATCGCCCCTTTTACCTCCTCCTCTCCCTCAATCCTCAGCCTATCCACAACTAAGGATTCTATTAAGTTTCTCCTTCGATTTGCACCGCCACCCTATAGAAAAATTTGGTATTCGAATCCCTTCCTCTAACCATAGCGCCCCCGATTTCTGCGCTAACTAGTCTCCTGAGCTATTGCTAACTCGACTATTCCCTCTTAACCTCCCCTAATCTCTCTTTCTCAAATTCATCTAACTCTCTCGCCCTTTTCCCTCTCTCTAGTTCCCCCAATTCATGCATAAGCTCCCTCATTTTAACCTCTACCCTCCCAAAAACCTCCTTATTCCACCTAATAATATCTCCCTTGAGTAATTTGAGTTTCTTCGAAAGATAGAATGAAGGTGTCCCCGATACCCCGTAGCTTGTCCACCATTCTCTCACCTTGTCACCAAATCCTGGCACCTTCAACCACATGTTCTCGAATCGAAAGGGAGCACCTCCACCCCCCCCCCCCCCCCGCATCCATATAGCAAGATAGACAAATGATCTGAAGTTAGCCTAGGTAAAGGAATCTGCAGCACATTCGGCACCAGCTCATCCCAGGAGGGCGATATCATAAATCTATCAAGTCTAGCCCTTTAGTTGGTATCCTCCGCCCAAGCCCAAGTAAAACTTTCCCTTGCCAAAGGAATATCAACGAGAAAGTGATCATTGATGAAGTCAGAAAACTCCTCCATGGCCCTCAAAATCATACTACACCCTAATATCTCGTCTGGGAATCTTTTTTTTTTTTTTGAGATGATAACACCTCCGGGAATCTAATAGAGTTAAAGCCTCCCCCTAGAACCCATGGAATGTCACATGACAAGAGCTGCTAAAGATAAACTCCCTTCTTAACTTCCTTTACCTCCAGGCTTCTATCATCCCACATTAGAAGAATGCCCCAGCACTTCCCGCTGCTAGAATCCAGTCATATTACCCAACAACCTCCCCCGACACTCCTCACAATCACATCCGACACAACTTCCATTTTTGTCTTCTGAAAGCAAACTAGGTTAGCACCCCACTCTCTAACTCCCACTTTGATGATGAACCTTTTGATTGGGTTATTCATCCCCCTCACACTCCATGAAAGAATCTTAAGTTCCATAAGAAACAATATCCCCCTTCTCCCCACCCCTCCTAATCCCCTAAAGTATTTTGCTGAACACCTCGACCTAACTTCCTCCTGCGCCATCATTAAAAGATTATTGCTCAATCTCCCTCAACAGTTCTAACACCCTATCTTCCTTCCCTTCAAAAGAAACACCTAGGAACTTCCCAAAGTTTAGTAGTTTATCCTCCATCCAGAAAGACATATCCCCTCCTCCCATCCGTGATTGGACAGGCGTCTTCTATATGAACCCTTTCCTTGCTCCTTCCAGAGGACTACACGACCATAGCATTGCTAGCAATAGGAACTTTAGGTACCGAAAGGATCTCACCATTTCCTTGAGGGGTATCAACCTCTGAAATTAGCAACCCGCCCAGAAACACCAGTAAGGAAGCATGAAGGCGGAGAACATGGAACCCTTGACGGTATTTTAACTAGGAGTACTTGTCCGGCACGAACATCAGATGGTGCATGCTCAACAATTTCCCAGAAAAAAGAAGCAGTTTTAAGTGTAGCCTCAATACAACTAAGCCCAGGAGCAACTGAGGGATGGAGCTGGGCACATCAGAGGCTGGAGGCCGTGAAATAACAGCACAATCGATAGCCGATGCTGCCCCTGAAGCAGCAGCCATCGAAGATGGGCGCAGGTCACTAGTGCTCGGTGAAGAAATACCATTGTAAGTAACACCATTAGCAGAAGAACGAAGAACGATTGTTCCCATATGCTTAGGATCCTTATTTGACGCAACTTGAAATAATCTGGGCCCCTTATTGGAATTGGGAAAAGTTGTTGGGCTCCTGGGCCCATGTGAAGAGGCCCAGGCTTATACTTGCTGAAATCTTGCCTGGCCCTAGGATAATTAGAAGAGGACCGGCCCATTCTGCCTTTTCAGCCCGCATCACTAACCCATTCACGTCTTTTTCTCCCATTGGAATTTTGTCTACTTCTCCAAAAATCAAACCTCCCCTCTCTTCTCGATCTAACACCTGACCAGTGTTATAAATAGCGCTCGCCTCAGCGCTAATAGCGTGAGGCGAGGCGAGGGTCTGTCGCTTCAGAGCATCTGTTGCGTTGCGATTCCAAATAGCGCTCGTTTGAGGGTGTGTTGCGTGAGGCGACAGAGTGGCGAGTAACGACTGTAGCGTCGCTAATTTTCAAAAAAATGGTGAGAGTTAAGATGAAGAAGACGAAGCTACAGTAATGGTGAACGGATGAAGAAGAGACAAAGTTGAAATTTAGAGTTTTTAATAAATATTTAATTGTAAATTAAGATACTTTTGAGGCAAAGACACATGCTATGATGAGCGGTGAAATCACCACTCATTCTAGCCTCTTTTCCTTAGCTTTTATGTCCATTTAATTATAAAATGAGGTTGTTTATGGTGTTTATTGTTAGATTTTCAGGTAAATGATTCTACGAGGTGATTTGAATTGAATTGAAGTGGAATTGAGCAAAAGAAGGAGAAATCATGCCAAAAACTTCCAGTGAATTCCGCTTCTGCAGAAGAATGGCCGCAGAAGCGACCTCTGCTTCCGCGATGGGAGAACCGCTTTTGCGGAAAATGCCGAGATAGAAGAAACCGCTTCTGCGGTAGGTTTCCCGCTTCTGCGGAAGCACTTCTGCGACTATTGTTCCGCTTCTGCGATGGAAGGCAGCCCTATAGAGTTCCGTTTCTGCGGTTATTTTCTCCGCTCCTGCGGAACCGCTTCTGCGTGAATACTTCCGCAGAAGCAGAAATCGTGCATCAGACCTGGGGCAGAGTTGACATTTCATATTTTCCCATCCCAAATCATTTTTATACTCGTCCAAGCAAACATTTTAGATATCTTTGGCTTATTTTTCAGTCCTTACACTAGAGAAGAACAAGTTTTGAAGCTAGGGTTTGCACAAACACACTTGGGTCTTGAAGATTAAAGCTTGTGCTTAAGATTTTCTTACCCATTTATATTTGTTTCTTCATTTCCTTGCTTTGTATTGAATTTTTAAGTGTGTAGTATTTATTTCCAACACTTGAATCTTGTTTATGCAAGTATTCATATTTAAAGTGTGGATTAAATATCTTGTTGTGCTTATGTATTGAATGATTTTTATTTATTTATGAAGTAAGTTGTTGTTACTTTAATTATTCTTGTTCTTTAATGTTTCCAAAAGGGATTAGCTAACCCTAGGACTCGCCCATTAACTCCGAATTGATTTTGGAAAAAATAGTTTGGGGTTGGGAAAGATTAATTAACTAGAACTTGAGGCGTTAACCCTCATTTTATAGATTCTACCTATGGATAGGATTGAACTACTTGTAGCCTTCCGGGTGTGCTTAATCTTCTAATTGTTTTATGGATAATTCAATTAGGAAGTCTTGTTAGACTTCGGAAGAAGCTAATTAAGAATTATTATCCGTGGCTAATTAACATAAACTCGCTCATATTTGTAAAATCATGAAATGCATTGGATCGTTACTTAAGTGTAATTCCCGATGCATTCATACTTGTAGCCCTTGATCATTTTATTTGCGTTCTAGGTTAGTTTACATTTCCGCAATTAGATATAAAAACCTTTTTAAACCAAAATTCGTATTGTTTTGCATCGCGCAACTAGCGATAATTTTCTTACATTCCTAATCGCCTACACATTGTTCTCTGTGGGATTCGACCCCAACTCAAAGTTTGATAAATTATATTGCATGAGACCGTGTCTATTACTTTTTAATAGTGGATTTGGACGTCACCAAAATTGGCACCATTGTCGGGGAACAATTTGGCGTAATTTAGGTGGTTTGAGAAGTAAGCGAAAGTGCTTTGGTCCAAACTTGTGAATATTTGTGTAATTATTTTACTTACCTTGGGTCTATTTTTCTTGTTTGTTTCTTGTTTACTTTCTTAATTTTTGAAAAAAAATGGCATCATATAATGAAAATTGGTCGGATAGTAGTTGTTCATACTTTGATGACCCTTGTCCTTGTTGTGGAGGACCACACTCGTGGCAAAATTATTTAAATTCTCCCGGGGGTGGATTGTACACACAATCTCAACCCCATGATTGGAATATTTGTGAAAAGTGTGGTTGCCAAAATGGTCATTAGGATTATTGTGCATATTTGTCCTTCCCTTCCCCAAGCCCCTACTATGATGATTCTACTTGTTTTGATGAGAATTATAGGGCTATGGAAATGGAAAAAGTTGAGCATGGCCAAAGTGGAGAGTTCAAGCTCATGTTGGAGTGTCTACTTGAAGAAGGAAACAAGAAGCAAAATGCCTTGAAACATCTTTTGGAGACTAGTCTCCAAAATGATTTAGCACTTCAACGGTTTGCACTCATAAATGGATGAAATGATTGAAGCCTCAAGGGCTCAAAAAGCCTCGGAAGTGAATGAAAACCAAGAATCTTCCTTGGACATTGAAAGTGAAAATCCTTCCTTGGCACTTGATCAAAATCAAGAAGAACTCTCAAATGCTCAAAATAAGAAAATAATGCTCATGTTGGAGACGATTCTTGAAAATGAGGAGAAGCACAACTTTGCACTCGAGGACTTGAAACAAGGCTTGAATTACAATGATGAACATATCCACACTTTGGAAGATCAAATGCAAATTTTGGTTGAGGCTCACTATAACCAACAACTTGAGTGTGCGGAAGAAACCAAGAAGAGTCCAATTCCGAGGAAGAAAGTGAGCTTGATTATGAGGATTCAAGAATTGAACATCCGTCAACCGACCCCATGAGTGTTAGTGATGCCAAGAAAAAAATGGAATTAGAGTCAACCGGTGTAAATGCAAATGTGGTTGATATTGACTCTAATCCGGGGAAAAGGAGGATGTGCAACAGGGTCTCCCATGCGGAAATGTTACAGATATCTCTTACACTCGAGCATTGATTATTGCATACCTATTGGACGACATTCCTGTGAATGTCGGATACTACATTCTGCAAGAGATGAAGGAATACTTGAGAGACAAGGATGCAGGCATGATGTTCCCCTCCCTGATCACACAGCTATGCACCAGAGCAAAGGTTGTCGTCCGTAGCACCGATCGGTGGCTACCAGTTGACAAACTTTTTCATCCTTTGAGAGTGACAGGAAAGGGAAGTGTGGTCAAGAGCAAAAAGAGAAAAGTCACCACCACGGCCACCGATTCAGAGTCCTCTTCACAGGCAGCTGCTCAAGGGCCATTCGGGATACTTAACTCCGAGCTTGCATCAATTAAGGAGTTAGTATCGCAACTTCCGAGTGGGCCCTCATCCTTCCAGCCTGGGCCTTTTTACTTCTCCAGGGACGAGATGCAGAGTTACTTGGATGCTCAGAGAAGCCAGAATGAGTCTACTAAGAAGATGACAGCTTCAGTGACCAAACTGGAAGAAGCCTACGGCACTTTGGCCAAGGCCCATGCTACCCTTCAGTCAGACTTTCAGAAGGAGAAGAAGAACAAGAAAAAGAGCAAAATCATGATCAAAATGTGGAGAGGCATCAAAGCCATCTTCAAATGGGGAAACCCAGACGCAAAGATGCCAGTAGCAGCCCAAGATGACAGTGAGGATTATTCCTTCATTTCAGAGTCTGCTGGCGATGGTGGTGATGATGATGATGACGACGATGAGGAGACCGAGGATGATGGAGCCACGAGCAAAGCTCAGCACTGATCAGTCGTCTTCCCACAATCTGCTAGTCTGATGCAGACCTCAGGGAGACCCTCAAACTAGTTATTTTTTATATTTGATATTGTGCAGCGGGGACACTGCAATGTTTTAGTTGGGGGTGGCTACTGTATTGTATTCATGTTTTGAGATTATGTGCCCTTGCCGGGCTTAGATTTACGTTATGGGTACTGTATACCTTTGTCGGGCTTGTGATTATGCTGTTTTGTACATTGTGTGCCCTTGCCGGGCTATTATATGTAGTAGGTGCCCTTGCCGGGCTTGGTATTGATTAGTCAACAACAACAACAACTACCCAGTATAGTCCCACAAGATGGAGTCTGGGGAGGGTAATATGTAGACAGGGCTTACCCGTACCCGAAAAGGCAGAGAGGTTGTTTCCAATCGACCCTCGGCTCAGGGAAGGAAAGGAAAAACAAAAACAAAAACAAAAGAGATTTAGTCATGTTTGTGTTTTAATTTTTCTTTCATTATTTATTTTTCTTCTTATTAGCTTACACTATTTTTAGTGGTAGTAGCTTCTTTTATTTTTATTTCCTAAAATAAAAATTCCTTGGGTTTTCTTCATGCTACGATTCTTTAAGGAACACTTTTGAAGTGAACCGGTTGACTTTTCCCGATGATGGATAGATTGACAACTTTCTTAAGGGAATTAGTCTTGTTTTGCTAGGATGAAGCTTTTGGATTACTTGATACTAATAATATTAGTCTCTTGTATGCAAATTGTAAATTACGAATACCCTTCCAAAAATTTGGTGCTTTGGTGTTGAACTTAAAAAAGTAAGTGCTTGGTGCAAAATAATTTTTGTGATAAATTTTTTGGCTCTTTTAGTGACTCTTTACCTACTAGTTTAAATATTGCTCTAAATGCCATTATCAGAAAATAAAATTGATCCATCTTGATTAGTTCATGTGCCATGTGTGTTAGTATTTGTTCAAATAAATCTTGCGTTACTTCTATCATCCAGAACTTTCCCGGTTGGTCTTTCAATGCTAATGATAGTATGTTTGGTTAGAGGAATGACCTTAGGCATTCTTTGTTGTTATTTGCAAAACCTCTTTAGCCTTTTAAGCCTACATTTGCATAAATGATATCACTAGTACCCAATTTGAGCCTTTCAACCTTTTCTTTGGCCAAACTCATTACAAACCTTTCCCCTTTTGAAAAATAATTCCCTCTCTTGAACTCATCCCTCTTTGAACATTGACAATGAGGCTAAAACCTAAGTTGGGGGTGGTGTCGAAGTGGAGATTGGTTATGTTGAGTTTAGGACCGCATGCTCAAAAGTGTTTGTTTTAATTATTCAAGCTCCAAAAGAAGAAAAAAAAAGAGATGAAAAATATGTGTACATAAAAACAAAATTTTGAGAAAGAGAAAAGATGTGTATGTATATTAAATATGGAGTCTTGAATAAAAATTAGAAGAGGTATGTGAGGTGGTTCTATATTGGGAACTAATGAAAATGAGCCTATGGGGGTTTGAAAATGAGCAAAGTGCAAAAGAACGGAAAAATTGTGAGTAGTGTTCAAGGAGGGGGAAGTCACTTGTACACAAATGTTTATCCAACTCTTCCCTAAACCTACATTACAAGCTAAAAAGAAGTCCTTATGAGACCTCCAACCGAGCATTCTTGAATAAGCGATTAATTAAAATAAGGGCAAGCTTATGGAATGAAATGTTGCAACACTTCAAGTTCTTTGTGAGAGTGAGTGTTTTTGAAAAATTTGTCCCTTATGTTGTATTGTAAATATAGTGATTTTGGGACTTTCTTTCTTGTGAGGGCACATGAATTGGGAAAGATTGGAAAAATTGAATAAAGTGAACATTTTTAGTGAACTAATGCTTTTGAGTCACTTCTTGAAACTTATGTTGATCACTTGATTATTTTGGAACTCCCTTGCACATTCTTGAAGTTGTTTTTCTTTATGAGGGAGACATTCGGGAAAGATGTGCATATTTGAGCCTAATTGTTAGTACCAACCAAATCCATTAGCATGGTGTTTAAATTGGAGAATGTGATATGTAAATAATAGCAATACCACTTGTGTTTTAAATGGTGAGTCCTCATTGAAGTTTGGTTTTGATTTGCTTGAGGACAAGCAAAAGCTTTAAGTTGGGGATGTTGATGAGTGGTGATTTTACCACTCATTCTAGCCTCTTTTCCTTAGCTTTTATGTCCATTTAATTATAAAATGAGGTTGTTTATGGTGGTTATTGTTAGAATTTCAGGTAAATGATGCTACAAGGTGATTTGAATTGAATTGAAGTGGAATTGAGCAAAAGAAGGTGAAAACTTCCAGTGAATTCCGCTTCTGCGGAAGAATGGCCGCAGAAGCGACCTCCACTTCTGCAATGGGAGAACCGTTTTTGCAGAAAATGCTGAGATAGAAAAAACCCCTTCAGCGGAAGCGCTTCTGCGACTATTGTTCCGCTTCAGCGATGGAAAGCAGCCATGTAGAGTTCCGCTTCTGCGGTTATTTTGTCCGCTTCTGCGTGAATACTTCCGCATAAGTGGAAATCGTGCATCAGACCTGGGGCAGAGTTGACATTTTATATTTTCTCATCCCAAATCATTTTTATACTCGTCCAAGCAGACATTTTAGATATCTTTGGCTTATTTTTCAATCCTTAGACTAGAAAAGAACAAGTTTTGAAGCTAGGGTTTGCACAAACACACTTGGGTCTTGAAGATTAAAGTTGTGGTTAAAATTTTCTTACCCATTTATGTTTGTTTCTTCATTTCCTTGCTTTGTATTGAATATTTAAGATTGTAGTATTTATTTCTAACACTTGAATCTTGTTTATGGAAGTATTCATATTTAAAGTGTGGATTAAATATCTTGTAATGTATTGAATGATTTTTATTTATTTATGAAGTGAGTTATTGTTACTTTAATTATTCTTGTTATTTAATGTTTCCAAAGGGATTAGCTAACCCTAGGACTCGCCCATTAACTCCGAATTGATTTTGGGGAAAATAGTTTGGGGTTGGGAAAGATTAATTTACAAGAACTTGAGGCGTTAACCATCATTTTTTAGATTCCACCTAGAGATAGGATTGAACTACTTGTAGCCTTTCGGGTGTGCATAATCTTCTAATTGTTTTAGGGATGATTCAATTGGGAAGTCTTGTTAGTCTTCGGAAGAAGCTAATTAAGAATTATTATCCGTGGCTAATTAACATAAACTCGCTCATATTTATAAAATCATGAAATGCATACTTGAGTGTAGTTCCCGATGCATTCATACTTGTAGCCATTGATCATTTTACTTGCTTTCTAGGTTAGTTTATATTTCCGCAAATAGAGATAAAAACCTTTTTACACCAAAATTCTTAGTATTTGGCATTGCGCAACTAGCGATAATTTTCTTACATTCCTAATCGCCTACACATTGTTCTCTGTGGGATTCGACCCCGACTTATAGTTGGATAAATTATATTGCATACGACCATGTCTATTACTTTTTAGTAGTGGATTTGGACGTCATCAGCTGACACATTGAATAGTTGAACACTTTATCTTTTTAAATGTAAAGTAAGTTCTTTTTAGGCAAAGGCACATGCTGGCATTACCTTTAATTCAGAGAATCAAGTCCTTTCTCCTTTCTCTTTCTCCTTTCTAGTTTTTTCCCTTTGTTTTTCGAAAAGAAACAGACCCTTCCTCTCTATTTTTTTTTACTCTGTTTTTCAAAAAAAAAAACAGAGCCAATAGGGTCTGTTTTTGTGCTGTATTTTTCGAGCCAAATCTGAGTTCTTTCGTTTTCTCTTAATTTTTTTTTTTTTGCTTTGTTTCTCTTCTTCTTTATTTGTTGTTTTTCCAGAGGCAATTTCTTCAGTTTTGCTCTTCTTATTTTGCTGTTTCCAGAGGCAATAGCCTTTTATTTTTTTGCTTTGTTTATTTTTTCTCTTCTTTCTTGCTGTTTTCCAGAGGCAGTAGCCTTTTTTTTGTTTGCTCTATATTGTTTGCTTGTTTTAGAGTTTAGACTATTAGTCTTTAATTTATGAATCTTCAGAGACTGATTTCCTCACCCCTGATAAATTTCCTCAGATAAATTTATTAATATATTATTGTTATTAAGTTTTTAGTTACATATATAATATTTTATTTTTGTATAAATTATCGTCTCACATCAAAAAGGCGAGCGCTTTTCTACGCGCCTCTCGACTCATTGAAGCGAGCCCTCGTCGCTATTTGTCGCCGCGCGCTATCCAAACCACGGAGTCTGACTCCGGCTTAGTCCACTATCCGGTGAGCCCTCCCCTCCTCAGAGCCTGATTTCCCCACCCCTCCCTTCTATTTGACCTTCCCTTTTCTTCCGCCACTATCTCATGCATAAAGACAGGGCGAAATTCAGGACTCAACCAAACCCTATAACTCAAGTAGCCATCTTCCACCACAGTGGAGACAGGGGGTTTTACCCCCTTTCCTCGCCACAATCCTCACTCGCGAGAGATCGTGTAAGCTGCAACCGACATCAATAAAAACCCCACAGATATCCCCAATCTTCTTGAATAATTAAAGACACTAAAGATGCACCGGGAGACCCACCATGTTGACCACCAATGATTCGCCGGTGAAACGAGGGTCTTGACATCTATCGAGCTCCACCCAGTCTGTCTAGTTTTAAGAAGTTCCCATCGAACCACCTATTTCCTCTTACAAGAATTTCCGAACCTTAATGAAGAAAATAGGCATCAAGAACTTAAATTTTAGGAGATGCAAAACCCTTATAGGCATCAAGAAGATGCAAAAGGTTACAATAGAAGAAAGTTCAATATTTTCTTTCAGTAAGGGTATCAAGTTAAATATTTTTCAATCAGCTCATGCCTCTTTCAACCTAGAGTCCCCTTTGTATTGGAGGTGGGAGGATATCTCCATCTCTGGAAGCATAAAAATTGATAAAACATAAAACAAAATGGAAGTACCGCAATCTGTCTCCCATCAAGAACTAGTCTTGCGCCACTATCAACAATTGCTTGGATGAGCTTGGATATCCGTTCCCTGACCTATGGATGCCACACCAAATAATCACGATAAACTAATCCAAGAAGGTGAACTTGTAGTAGCACTAGAATTCATCAAAGAACTGAAGCTACTTGACAGAAGCAATAACTGCATGGTAATTTTGCAGTACAAGCTCAAGTGGCTCCGGTAACCCAACTGCAAATCTCCTATCAGAGTAGAAATTAGGGTCAAAGTATGTACCTGTTTGCTGATTACTGGTCCAAGGGCTGCATCAGGTTCAGTTCCAGCATTTACTTTGAGTGCCTTTGCACGTTCTGCTAGTTTATCTTCCCTGTCAGTAATAATTAAGAAGCTCGGCATATAAATACAACTAACATCCGCTAATCAAATAACTGAGAAGCAACAACGAATAATATGCAATCTTGTAAAGCCTGAGCCTTGAGGTAAAGATTGGAGGCGTAAAAAGTACAAGATTAACTTGAACTTGGAAAAGGATATACAAGTCCACCACTAAAATGTGAAAAATGGACAAATTATTTGCCTTGTCTTGAACCTTAATGAACTTAAACCCACCTTTTGGTTCTTTGCCCCATTTACCATCAGAAAAGGGAGAGTAAAACACCCTATAATCCAACTCCTCAAACTATTAGCAATGACTTCCTCTCCATACATTACCGACAATCAGGACATATTTAGCCTTAATTACAGAAAAAGTTAAAGTTTGTCATTTTATACTGCTAATACAACAATAGCCCAAATTTTAGGAGTTAGTTTCTTATTTATGAGAAAATTGTTAGTTTCTTATTTTTGAGAAAAGTTTCTCTCTATCTTCCATATATATCCTTCTTGTGCTTAGTTACTTACTACTTTATTAAAAAGAATGTATTGGAATGATTAGAGTTAAAGTTCTCGGCATCTTCTTTCACCATAAATTGAAGTGCTGGTATCTGTACATAAAAAGCTCCTACTATTTGCTAGTGAAATTTGACTCAACTCTATCAAAGGACTTTTGACATGTAAGGACTCACAATCAGTTGCTTATATT
Organism: Nicotiana benthamiana; assembly: GCA_034376525.1. Taxonomy (NCBI): domain Eukaryota; kingdom Viridiplantae; phylum Streptophyta; class Magnoliopsida; order Solanales; family Solanaceae; genus Nicotiana; species Nicotiana benthamiana. The sequence goes on along the minus strand of CM067323.1, from coordinate 15,166,585 downwards.
TTAAGCAATGAATGGAGTTGTTAAATCATTCTTTTACTTTATTAAGTCAGAAACATTCCCATCACACTATCATAAGTCTTAAGATTCAAAATTCATTACTTTAACTATGATTGTCCACTTATCTGAAGTTCAAGTCGTGTTGTCAAAGGCACACTTAAGCCCTAAAGCGAGGCCCAAAGCATGTTGAGCGTGTCGCATCTAGGCTCTAAGACATACTTTTCCTTGCCAATGAGTGTAATCCTGAAAAGGCGACACTGGACAATTGATATTTCACTTTATCGTAATTTTTTTGTCCATATATTTGTTATTCATGCTTATAATTATTGGTCTTGGACTACATATACATATTTTTACTTTTTTTCCATTTTTGCCTTTTTCATTAAATCCCATGCTTTATTTGTGCTTTGCGCTTAAAGCCCCAACTGGCTTTAGAGGTATTTTCTGCTTTTCGCCTTTGATAATATTGAGTTTAAGTAGAATGTAAGTTTGTCAGTTATAAAAGTGCTTTAACTTGAAATGTCAACAAAAGTTGAGTTTATATACCTATAACATTTAAAGCATGTTAACCGTCGCAATTTTGGATGCTTTTATCCTTCCCATGCATAGCATTCGATTTCTTGGACTATTTAGAGGGGGAGATGGAGTTTCCTTTACAAGAAGAGACTAATGGAATCATATATACATACCAGACAAATGAAATTCTATTACTATCATTTTGACATCAATAATGATCAGCAAAGAGTATGATAAGCATACAGGTGTACTCCAGGCCAGTCTGGTGGCAATTGACTTGAGCCTTGGGGTTTGCTCCCTTTTAAGGTCTCAAGTTCGAAACCCACTGGGTGCAAACAATTTCTGAGGGCCATCGGAGGGTAAAACCTGAATTAACCGTGGTGCACTTGCGGGAAACTCCTTGCCGAGGGCTTGAGCACCCCCGGGATTAGTCGGGGCTCTAAGAGACTCGGACACCCGGTGCAAATAAAAAAAAAAGCATACAGGTGTACTCCACATAGTACATTCTTGGTACTGATTTTAATAAAACATACTTTATTCCCCGCCTAATCAGTGGAACATTGTTCACCAGGATAGAAGACCGGTCCCAACCCGTCTACAAAACAGGGCTAGTGTTCAGTCTTGGTTGGTTCCACCTCTTTGCAGGGTGATGACACCAGTAGCTGTTACGCACATATGACCATTTCTTAGACTATTGAATTCCAACTTAGAGCTCCTCTTCTTACCGTCAAGTGGCTTTCACTCCTTCTACTCTAAACTACTGTGTGCCTATTTTCCGCTTTTCCAAGTCAAAGTCAAAAGTTTGTTGGTGGCAAGATCAAAAACAAGAATACGATAAGCATACAGTCGACCTTCAAGTAAACTGGAAGTTCTTGCCTCAGCAACTAACGAGAGAGAAGCTGGACTAAGCAAAAGGCAGAAAAGAGACTTGATCAAATGAAAAACAGGAGAATAAATATGAGTACCATGAATTTGAGCCTCCAACAAAAACCACAATGTTGATTGTTGTGCAGCGTTAGCCTGCTGCACCAAAACCAGCAGCAACTAGAGCATTCAAAGTAGCTTCAACATATGCATCAGGCATGACAATAGCATAATTCTTGGCTCCCGCATTGGCCTGAGGAGAAAAATTATAACAGCAATTGGCAACAATAGGATTATGTTATATGGACTCGTTTACTGGTACGTTTGAATATGGGTATGTACAAGTATCCAAAACGTGTGCGTGCAGTTTTTTCTTTTTCAGGATGTCCAGTATATCTTAAAGATCCACATAAAGTAAGCGGCTAGTTAGAGACAGAAACTATCTTTTCTCACTAGACTTTGCCAGACAAATCAAGTCCTCGGCAGTACCCCAGTGATCACCAAAACTTCTATAGAAAATCTGGAGCGATCTGATCGTGCTGACTACTGAGTAATGTAAACTTAGTATATCATGAAGAGAAAGATTTGCTTACTAGATTGAATGACATGAAACTGGTGAGATCCTACAGAGAGGTAGCTACTACCTGCCCAGCCCTATTCCTAGAAAGGATTCTAGCCAGAAAGGGAGGCTTTTGTCAAGGTGTCAAGAGAAAAGACAGCAGACTGAAGTTTCGAGAAACCTGTCTTGGTAGATGTTTCAAAGCAGAGTAGGTTCCATTAATATGATTCAACTAGGTTCCATTGGAAACACCATAGAGGGCTGCTCAGTGTTGGTGAGTGACTGCAGGCTTGAAAGTGTCGAGCCTGCATAGAGATGGATGGCGGACTAATTCTTGCTATTGTACCACTGGGCTTCCAGCACTAGGTGCACTGATCAAGATAAAATGAGTGGAATCTTTGCGTCGAGCTTGATTGGTATCCCAATCTCTCTCTAGTGTGTAGACTTGTACAGGCAGATAGGTGACTTGTGTGGAGATTATGCCTACTTTTGCGCATAACAGACATGTTTAGTATGAAATCTGAAGAGAGAGACAGAGAGAGACAGAGAGAGAGAGAGAGAGAGACAAAAGCGATGTTCTGATCATGTTGTTGTCGAAGATGGAAGCTTCTGTTACAAAATTTGGATTTTGTTGTTGGAGATGGAGATAGTATTTGATTCCAAAACTAGCACCACCAGAAAGTTGAAGAAGATGATGAAAGGGATGGAAAGGAAAAGCAGTTATGGAAGATCTCCTTTTTGCATTTTTTGGATTTTGTGGAGGAAAAGAAACAGGAAGCTTTTGAAAGAATAGAGAGTCCACTATTGAGGGTCGAGAGTTTTCTTTTACTTCTTTTATACTTGGGTGTAAAATGAAATTTGTGCAGAGAGCAGGTTAGACTTTTGGGGAGGCTTGATATATACACTACCATCCCACAAACAGGGGAAGCTTAAAGAGTAGGGTGCGTGAAGCCACTTAAAACACTTCTGCAAAGATCACACCATCTGGGTGTAGTGTAAGTAAATTCTTCTGACTCATCAAGTTAAAAGAAAAAAGGAATCAGCATAAACTACCCACAGCCAAAACAAGCAAGAGTAGCTACATTTACCTTGACACATTTACTGTTGTTCGCCAATGATCTGCCACGCATATACAGTTGAGCCTTGATTATGACCAGAATATGTTAGTTACAGGATAAAGAAGATGCAAATTGCCAGGCTTAAATAAGTGGAACTGGAGCATAATCAAGAGGGGAAGAACATGAAGCTTGTAGAGTTTCACAGTTAATAGCAGCCTATAGCTGGAATCCTACCACTTACCACTATAAGTAAAATATCGTCTCTTGCGCAACAGGGAGGATTGAAAAATCGAACCCACAGACTTGCTTCTGCCTAGTTACTTTGATATCTTCCCACCATACCTGGTGTTGCAGTCCCTTCAGTTTTTTTTCTTTTTTGATCTGGGTTCTTTCATTTCTTTTATCTTTGTTCATTCTTGGTTTAAATTGTTTAAATCACCTTTAAAATAAGATCCTGCAGCTTTTCATTTCTTTCTGTTTCAGTTGGGGGTACGAGGAGTATAAATATGATCTGGAGCTACATATGCTTATGTTTGGTTACCTTTAATGACTAAATTTTTCTAGCAAATGTTTTTATTGATTACTCCCTTCCAAAGAATGAAGCACTGCATCTATACACCATTACCTTGAGGATTTTTTAAACCCCACATTTTCAGACTATTAAAGGTGGTTATGCGAGGGTCAAACTTACAGCATCAGAACCAACAAAAGACACAACTTCAATATCGTCATCATCACAGATGGCATTGACAATGTCCTGCACCAACAAAGTATCATGTTAATCAAAAACATGGTGCCAAGGATAAGTTCTATCACAATGGAAGATATCAAATATTTTTATATAGAGGTCAAATACAGCTTTCCAAAATATAGAGAATTGTTTGTCAGCAAATCAAACAATTCAAGGCATGCAAGCGAAGTGCGAGACCTAGTCCAAATCAACCATCAGATATGTGTTCTTGTCCTCAAATTAGGGAAGTTCATGAGGCAACAGTGATTGTTAATCAAGGAAATTGGAGCTTACATTGGTGCCATGAATAATATTTAAGACACCATTCGGCAAACCAGCTTCCAATACTAATTCTGCAAGTATCATGCTAGCTCCTGAAACAAAAGATGCTACAATCATAAGTACTGCATACATTAATCAGAACCTTCTCTAAGGTACATATCAAGATATACAGAAAGAGGAACAACTAAACAATTCAATAGATACAAGCATGTGGAGAGGATGAAATATTAGACCCTCTCTTTCACAAAAAATGACATACTTTGTTGCTTGTATTCCAAAAATTAGTCCTCTTTCCTTAACTCTTACTCCCTCTCTTCCATTTTACTTGGCAATTATTTTTTTATCAATCTGTAGCAAAAAGAATGACACTTTCCAATTTTGAAACCTCCCCTTTTACCCTTGGTGGCATGCTTTTATAGTCACAAAAAAGTAATGTTGTGTTTAAGATCACAGGTTCCAAAAGTTTTTTTGCTTCTTAAACTCCGTGTCTAGTCAAACACCATCGTACAAATTGAAATGGAGAGAGTATATCTTTAAACACATAAATTAATCTACAGGAGATAAACATAATGCGAAATCTCTTAAACTATTTCTGTTGAGACTACATTTTGAAAATTAACCTGGCTAATAATAGTCTATGAGATATTTTGCTCCTAATCTCTTGTGAGTTAAGACTAAGAGTATGTATGACAGAAATAATGCTATTAACAAGACCCTAATTTTCTCTTTTAACTAACGATTACAAATGAAAAAGGGAAGAGAGGCATCAAGACCTTTTCCAGAAGTATTACGGGAAGAAACTAAGAAGTTCTGCGTTGCTCTATTAGCCCAAATATTCATATTATACTGGTAAAGGGGCAAACTACATGTGGTATTATCCACTCCCTACGCCATGTGGCACAGTTTAATTTGAGGTCACGAAGGTTCAATTTGTACATATCTATGTCTATTATACCCATTTTGAAAATAAAACTGGAAAAGTTAACTATATGAATATTTCAGCTGCTCTGATTCTCTGAAATTCTAAGATGTAGTTTTTGAACAAAGCTAAAATGTAAAGTTTGTCTTCAAGGTGACATAGTGCAACAAAAATAGGGCATAAAGTAAAATATTTGACAAGACATGCAGTATAAATAATCAACGTATCTTCAAATTCCCTCTCAAAGAATGTTTATATGTTGTCTTGATGCAGTGAGGTCAAATACATTGATATGGGATGGATGCTATGAGTAGTTTCAAAATTTGAATTATGGTTGTATCCTACATTGGGTGTCTGCATATCATATTTCTCAATTGATACGCTTAAAGAAGAATTTTATTTGCAATTTACATGATCAGTACATTTGGCACTGAATTTTCACTAAGTTATGGAATACTAGTCATTACAGCATCCATACTAGTGACTAAGTTATGGATGAGAAGAAACCAAATGACACATTCTAAGCAGTCAATAACCATACTAGTTTCTTCTGATAAGATGATCACCATAATAAAGCCACAACTCAATCAATCGAAATGGATGCCGATTGCTTTTAGGTAATTACAGTAAAACTAACCTCCTTCAGAGCTATTCGACCTTAAATTTCCATCTAACCCATAACCAATTACCTGGAGCTTTCTCAGATGGCTTTAGAACATATGTATTGCCGCATGAAATCGCAACAGGGAACATCTGGAAAAGAACACACCATCAAAGCCATCAATTAGTTAACAATACTGGATTACCACAACTTGCCAACCCTGAAAATTCAGAGGGAAGAAATAAATTAACTGGTATGAAAACAGAATATGGCCGTTAGCCCAAGCTTCTTTTGGACAAAACATCCGCTAGACTTCTCTAAGGGCTAATTGATGATAAACAAATCAGGCAACATCTTAAATAATCAAATCCAAAGAATCATCCAGGAGACATAGTGGAACCCAAGGATATGACATAGAAGCAGCTGCAGTGAGGCTTACCCACAATGGAATCATAGCAGGGAAGGTGAATGGGCATATTCCTGCACAAACTCCAAGAGGCTCTCTGATACTAAAAGTATCGATTCCATTTGACATGTTTGAAACAAACTCCCCTGTCTGCAGTGCTGCCCCACCACAAGCACACACCACTATTTCTGGAAAAGCAAATCCACACCACTTTAACTGGCGACGGACAGCAGTGCATAACAAGCACTAGCTCTCACAGATCAGCTAGGCAAAAATAATACATAACTAGGACCAGAATGATTTCAAAGTTGTCCTCTCAATTTGGGAAGACAATGAAAGTTGTTCCCTCAAAATCTTGAAATTATTAGGAGATAAAAATGGCAATACCTGTTAGCTTAAGACTCATTAACAACAAACATGCTCGCAAGAAAATGTAAAAGGAGGCCTTTTAAAGTGTAATTTCAGAATGCTACATTTATAATAAGAAAAAATATTAAATTCATCTAGATAGCAAGAATTCAAATTCAAAAGGAATCGATATGAGCAAGTCCCCCTTTAATTTAATCATGAATAACACAAAGGAAAATGTTATAAGGTACTCACCTAGCCCATGTTGCACTTCGCTGTATGCATCCTTCAAAGTCTTACCCTGCTCGGTAGCTATAGCGAAAGCAAGCTTATCCTACATGATAATTGTGAACAGTTCTATAAGCAAGCCCTATGTATAACATATAAGCATGGTCGAAATCCCAAGATACGGACAATATCTCTCCGGATAAGTTCTTGAAGCATGAACATGATCCGCTGACGGGTTGTAACTGGTGTGTGCCGCCACAGTGGGAAAGCTCTTTTTGCTGCAAACACAGCAGCCTTAAGTTCTTCACCCGTACTTAAAGGAACTTGTGAGACCACTTGTTGTGTTGCCTGTCATTAGATTTCAGTCATAAAAAGCAAGCCAAAAAGAATTCCACCAAAGAAAAGTTTAGTCCATATTTGTGTAGCTGCACTTACAGGGTTTAGTACGTCAACGGATGCAGATGATTTTGAGTCAACAAATCTACCCCCAATAAGATTAGGGTTCCTCTGCAAGAAAAGTTTGGACAAAGAAACATCCATTACACTCAAAGATTGGAACACTTATCATGCCTACATCCCAAAGATACCAGAGAAGGATTATGCACCAACTTTCAGACCCTGTGAACCAATAAGAAATTAGGATATGGAAGGAGAGATATTGAGAAGTGGAAAGCAAAAATCCCTGTAAACTAAAAGAAAAACTTCTTTTCCCTTTGTACAAAGTAATATTAGCTCATGCTATCCCTTATCAAATGAAGAATCATGTGGTATCTAAAGCAGTATCCTGGAGTGATTAGGCAGTATCATATATTTGAACAATCAAGATAGAAGCAGAGAGCTCATCCCTTAAATTCTCACCAAAACTACTAATAAGAGATTTCTTCTAGCTTCACACATAAATCAGATTCACATTTTCAAACTGTTTAAAAGAAAGCTGTTACAGACTTACGGTATAACTATTGGGTGTAATTTAAGAAGGGTAGATGACCTGAACCCCAAACTGAAATTGCCTACATGTTAGATGAGATAATTATTTCCCTATCAAAGCTAATGCACTAGGCAGCAACTAGCAAAAGCGATTGACTAGGGATGACTTTACTCTTTCATGCTTTACCTTGGTTAGAAGGAAATTGGAAGTTCAAAATGTTTCTTCTGGAGGGATATACTAATTATCTTACTAGAATAAATTACAAAGAACCATCACTCTCTTGAGAAAAAGGAGAGGGAAAAGAAAGAAAAATAAGAGCAAGAAAAGGCAGTACTTTTGGATATAGTTGATTAGATTCAAGTAACCTTACCGGAGGATAGCGTTTCCTCCAAGAAGGCTCAGTAGTCATTGCGGGCTGAGTGTTCCCTTCTACAGATGTACAAGGCCTCACTGTTTTGAATCTCCTCACTAAAATAGCACCTTATGATAATTCAGTATGTGAAAATAACAAAGTCATAATATACCAGTAGCTTTATCAGATTACAGCTGAAGGGAGTAGAGGTCTCTTAGAGCAACCTGCTAAAATTTATGTAACTCAGGAAAATACTCTTGCCATCAGTAATATATTATACATCAAAAGCAGTCCCACTCAATGGCAGCAAAATGAAAGTGGTACTAGCACATAGAATTCACATGGAATCTCTTAAGATGTGCAAAACATTTTTTTATGGGAAAATTTCACATAAAAACAATTGGGCTCCCTACTTTTCAGTTTTATAGCTCATATTTCAATCTACAATCAACTAGCCCAAAAATAATAGGCTAATACTCAACATTCAACTCCAATAGTTTCTCAAAATTATTATTTAATTTTTAAAAAAGACTGCTCAAGCTTTTAAGTTAACTTCCGAGTCAATAATTGTGACTCAAATATTAGTTCAACAAACCAAATCTACTTGGGTAGTGAAAATTAGATTTTTAATAAGTTTAAATATGCACGTTTAAATTCTAAATTTGATTTCGTGAGAATTTTGGAGTGGGTATTGTTTAAACTTGTTAGAAATAGTATAAGGATGTTGTATATAAAATTTGAAGTAATTTAATAGAGATTTGGACTGGTTTTGAACAAGAATTGCAACTGAAAATCATGGAAGAAGTTCGTCTATAGACGTTTGTATAAAGGTGTATAAGTTGTATAAGCTGTGTTTATACACTCATATACCCTATTATACAAATTTATACAAAAAACTAACTTCGTCTTCTTCCTTGCGTCTTTTCTGAAATTTAACTCAAATCTTGCTCAAATCTACTCCAAATCACTTCAAATTTAAATCTTGAACTCCTTTTGATATTTGCAATCAATTGGAACAACACCCAATCCAAAACAACTAACAAACTCAAAAAATCATATTTTTGAAAGCAAAGCTTTGAATGGCCTTCAATGGTGGACTTCTATGTTTCAATTTTCTTATATCGCGCCGCAAGCGGGCTTAGACGAGGAGGCTAAAAGGCGCTTTTGGGAGGACTTGGATGAGCTGGTGGGTAGTATTCCCCAATCTGAGAAGTTAGTTATTGGAGGGGACTTTAATGGTCATATTGGGGCTGATGCTGGTGGTTATGATGAAGTGCACGGTGGCTTCGGCTTTGGGGTTAGGAACGGAGGAGGCACGTCACTGCTTAATTTCGCCAGGGCTTCCGAGCTTCTGATTGCGAACTCGACATTTCAAAAGAGGGAGGAGCATTTGGTCACCTTCAAGAGTTCGGCGGCGAGGACTCAGATTGATTACCTCCTCCTCAGAAGGAGCGATAGGGGTATGTGCAAGGACTGCAAGGTTATTCCGGGAGAGTCCCTTTCGACTCTTCATAGACTCCTAGTAATGGATGTCGGTCTCTGGGTGAAGAGGAGGAGGAGGGGTGCTCGGGGATAGCCGCGGATTAGATGGAGTGTTTTGACTAAGGAGAAAGCACAGGAGTTGGAGAGGAGGTTAGCTGAGGGCGGAGCTTGGAGAAGTTCTGGGGAAGCGGATGCTATGTGGTCAGAGACGGCCAACTTGGTTAGGGAGGTAGCACGGGATGTGCTTGGGGTAGCCAAGGGCTATTCAAGCAGACATCAGGGTGACTGGTGGTGGAACGATGTAGTCGAAGAAAAAGTGGAGTTGAAGAAGGCGACGTTTGCTAAGTTGGCAGGGAGCACAAACGAGGAAGAACGGAGAGCGAACAGGGAAATCTACAAGGTGGCGAGGAAAGAAGCAAACCTGGCGGTTACGGAAGCTAAAAACGCGGCGTTTGGTCGCATGTACGAGGAACTAGGGGAGAAAGGCGGGGACAGGAAGTTATTCCGGTTAGCTAAAGCAAGGGAAAGGAAGGCGCGTGATCTTGACCAAGTTAGGTGCATCATGGGCGAGGATGGTATAGTTCTGATGGGGGAGTCTCAAGTCAAGCAGAGGTGGCAGGCGTACTTTCGAGACTTACTAAACGAAGAGGGGGATCGTAACATAGAGCTAGGGGAGTTGGGGCATTCAGAGCAACATAGAGACCTTGGGTACTGCAGGCGCATTACGGTGGAGGAGGTCATGGGGGCTTTGCGTAGGATGAGAAGGGGTCGAGCGACCGGGCCTGACGAGATCCCGGTGGAGTTCTGGAAGTGCATGGGTAGGTCAGGAGTGGAGGGCTCTCCAGGTTGTTCAATGCGATCTTCAGGACCAAAAGGATGCCCGAGGAGTGGAGGTAGAGTACAGTGGTGCCCTTGTACAAGAACAAAGGGAACATCCAGTGCTGCAACAACTATAGGGGTATCAAATTAATAAGTCACACCATGAAGGTGTGGGAGCGGGTGATCGAGGCGAGGGTGAGGGAGATGACATCTATATCTGTGAACCAGTTCGGTTTCATGCCGGGTCGCTCCACTACAGAAGCTATCCACCTTGTCAGGAGGCTGGTGGAGCAGTTCAGGGATAAGAAGAAGGACCTGCACATAGTGCTTATCGACTTGGAGAAGGCGTATGACAAGGTCTCCAGGTTGTTCAATGCGATCTTCAGGACCAAAAGGATGCCCGAGGAGTGGAGGTGGAGAATAGTGGTGCCCTTGTACAAGAACAAAGGGGACATCCAGTGCTGCAACAACTATAGGGGTATCAAATTAATAAGTCACACCATGAAGGTCTGGGAGCGGGTGTTCGAGGCGAGGGTGAGGGAGATGACATCTATATCTGTGAACCAGTTCGGTTTCATGCCGGGTCGCTCCACTACAGAAGCTATCCACCTTGTCAGGAGGCTGGTGGAGCAGTTCGGGGATAAGAAGAAGGACCTGCACATAGTGCTTATCGACTTGGAGAAGGCGTATGACAAGGTCCCAAGGGAGGTGCTATGAAGGTGCTTGGAGGTGAAGAGCGTGCAGGAAGCCTACATCAGAGTAATCAAGGACATGTACGATGGAGCAAAGACTAGGGTTAGGACGGTTGGCGGCGACTCAGACCATTTTCCAGTGGTTATGGGGCACCATCAAGGATCGGCGCTTAGCCCTCTCTTGTTTGCCTTGGTGATGGATGCTCTAACCCGACATATTCAAGGGGATGTGCCTTGGTGTATGTTATTTGCTGATGACATAGTCTTGATAGACGAGAGGAGGGTCGGTGTTATTGAGAGGTTAGAGGTATGGAGACAGACTCTCGAATCTAAGGGTTTCAAAATAAGCAGATCTAAGACAGAATACCTGGAGTGCAAGTTTAGCGCCGAGCCGAGCGAAGTAGGCAGGGACGTGATGATTGGATCTCAAGTCATCGCCAAGAGGGACAGTGTCAGATATCTCGGGTCAGTGATTCAGGGAGACGGAGAGATTGACGGGGACGTCACTCATCGAATATGAGCGGGGTGGTCAAAGTGGAGGCTTGCATCAGTAGTCCAGTGTGACAAGAAAGTTCCACAGAAACTCAAGGGAAAATTTTATAGAGCTGTGGTTAGACCTGCCATGTTGTATGGGGCGGAGTGCTGGGCAGTGAAGAACTCTCATGTTCAGAGAATGAAGGTTGCGGAGATGAGGATGCTCAGGTGGATGTGCGGGCTCACCAGGTTGAATAAGATTAAGAATGAAGTTGTTCGAGAGAAGGCGGGGGTGGCCCCGGTGGATGAGAAGATGCGAGAAGCGAGGCTGAGGTGGTTCGGGCATGTGCGGATGAGAAGTCCTGATGCCCCGGTGAGGAGTTGTGAGCAGCTGGCAATGGTCGGCGTACGGCGAGGCAGAGGGAGGCCTAAGAGGTATTGGGGAGAGGTGATTAGGCATGACATGGCTAGAATGCGGGTTTCCGAGGACATGGCCCTTGATAGGAAAGTCTGGAGGTCTAGTATCAGGGTTGTAGGATAGGGGCTCCTAGAGTTTTTCGTACTCCTCACCCGGGGTTGGGTGAGGCTCGACAGGGCTATCCATAGATGATGTGTGTATTGGATTGTGTCTCCCTTATAGTAGTTATTTGGTAGTTATTTATGGTAGTTACTGTCTGATATTATTGCATGCTATTTTAGTTATGGTTCTTATGTTTAGATAATTATTTATGCTGGGGTTACTAATGCTTCTTTGTTTTTGTTTTTGTTTTTGTTTTTGTTTTTTTTTTCCTTTCCTCCACTGAGCCGAGGGTCGATTGGAAACAGCCTCTCTGCCCTTTCGGGTAGGGGTAAGGCCCGTCTACATATTACCCTCCCCAGACCCCACTTTGTGGGACTATACTAGGTAGTTGTTGTTGTTGTTGTTTATAGTGCAACCAAGTGAAAAAAAGGGAGAAGCAAAAAATACTCAGCCCCTTGAAGCAACAACAACAACCCAGTATAACCACTTAGTGGGGTTTGGGGAGGGTAGTGTTTACGCAGAACCTACCACTACCCTGGGGTAGAGAGGTTGTTTCCAAATAGACCCCCGGCATCCTTCCCTCCAAGAACTTCCCACCTTGTTCTTAGGGAGACTCGAACTCACAACCTCTGGGTTGGAAGTGGGGGTTGCTTACCATTAGAGCAACCCCTCTTGTCTAACTCAGCCCCTTGAAGCATATGTAGAAAATGTGAGAAGAAGAGAGAGTGAAAGCAATGGTTGTGAGAATACATATTTAACTCCACAGCTTTTAGAAGCAATGATTATAAGAACACAAATTTTGAATTTTCTAGTGCTTTCAAAATATGTACAATATGGACTAGGTAGGGTAAAACTTAAAAAAACATGGACTATTTTTTGTTATGGTGTGAAGTCATGTGTATTTTCTTGTAATTCTTTCTTTTTTTATCAAGTAAATAAAATTTTAATACATGCTTAAGATGTGCAAAACATGAATAACGGTATCCAAGTTGACACATCCTGACAAAGTTGACACTCAAGCAAACAGTAATTTCATTGATCCAAGAATTTTATGCACAATAAATCTTATTTCTTTTTTAATTTTCTTTTTTTTAATAGGTAATCTCATATTTTTTTTATGATTATGGCATTATGCTTATTCTAGTTGCTATGTCTTTTGAGCTCATTACACAATATGCAATGGTTATACTATACATACCACCCAGCATTACCCTCAAATGGCATCAATATAACTATCTTTTACTGATCCAAGAAAAGATTCATAAGATGTATCACAAGCTCATATTTTGTAAGGAGGAAAAATAAATCACAAGTGAATTTGGTATTACGGAACTTAGCACAATAAGGTCTGACATTTAATATTTGATAATAACTAATAAGAAATGAGTTTCACATCTGTGCAATAAAATTAGAAAAATATAAGAAAATAATTGGTAAAAAGGGGATGCAGGGAGCTGGTGTGATAAAATTTGAACATCAAGAATCTTATGGCACTAACAGGAATCTAATACTGATAGCATGTCACACACGTCTGGAAAATTATTCCATGCCAAGAAATAAATTTGAGAATCTTCAATTTGCAGGCTCAGTTGGTTAACACTCATTCCCATAGGAAAACACCTCCTCAACTTAAGGCAGTTGTAAGGTAGGTTGTAAATCAAATGGTAGGGCCCTAAACGTACATGGTCAACAAAATATTCGAGGTACCTCCTTTCAACCTTTCATTTTTGCATAAAAAAAGCTGACAGTCAGTTGAATTAGTGAAACGAGATGGAGGCAGGTGTAAAAAAATAGATAAACTCGTGACGGTCTTTATTGATGTTAGAATGCACGGGAGAAAAATCTATTTTTAACAATGATACAATGAGCCCTATGTATAATACATATTCTACTCCTACTACATATAGGAAAGTAGGATTATTTACACATAACTATCTAACACTCCCCTCAAGCCGGTACATGCAAATCATATGTACCGAGCTTGTTATATATGTAACTAATACGAGGACATGTGAGTGACTTGGTGAAAATATTTGCAAATTGATCATTCGACATACAAGGCATTAGGCTCCCCCTGAGCAACAAAACCAATTAATTGCTGATAAGCAAAAGTTGGCTGAAAAGTCGTCCGAAAAATTTGAAAATAGTGAGACCACGCCGAATTCCACACCACAAAATAGGTTTTAAAACACCACAAGAAAACAGAAACTTTTATGAAATTACTGTTCACAGCGGGAAGCAGGAAATTACTTTTCATGCCGGAAAAAATAAAAGTTGTCAGAATTTGATGTAATTTATATGGATAGGCTCGGAATCAATGGACGAGTAAATTGTCCTGAAGAAGTTTTATCAAAAAGTGGCCGGAATGGCTCGCATGCGTCGGAAAAGTTATTGTAGCTCGCAGGAACCCTAGTTCTGGCGGCGCGTGGAAGCGCATGACTTTTTACCAGAGCGATTGACTGGGTTTTGTCGCCTGACTTTTCCGAATAAGATGGTAGTGTTGGTTTTCGCACAACACTTACCGATGAGGAGATAACGCAAATCAATCTTGGGTCATCAACCAAAAAGACGCACGCTGACTGACTTTTCTGTTTAGACTTCAGAAGGAACTGGAATTTTTTGAGGTTTGGTCGCACAAAGGTTTTGGATCTGATGGTGGTACTGGTATATGTGCAGTTACCAATGTAGCAGTGATGAACCCGGGAACAAGACGGAGTTCACCGAAAATTGCACAGCGATGAGATCTTTCTTCCCAGATATCGCTCGAATGACGCACAACGATAATTTTCTCACTGAAGCTCTGATACCATGTGAGAATGCACTAGAGAAAAATCTATTTTTTTAACAATGATACAATGAGCCCTATATATAGTACATATTTTACTCCTACTACATATAGGACTAGGACATATTTTACTTTTAGTACATATAGGACTACGACTATTTACACATAACTATCTAACAATTGACAAGCAAAATATTTGGATTACAAGCATTTCAATTGAAAGGCAGCTCCCCATCTCAATGCAGCTGCAAGGTGGGTTGTAAATTATACTGTAGGGACCCCAAAGCACATCGCTAACCAAAAATTTGAAGCATCTCCTTTTCTACGTTTCAGCCTTTCATAAAAGAAGCTAACAACTTAGTTGATTAAGTTATTATACTCTCTCCGTTTCAAATTAGATATGGTAATTTCCTTTTTAGTTTGTTCCAAAATAAATGACACATTTTTAAATTTGGAAATAAGTCAACTTTAAACCATTCATTTTACCCATTTTACCCTTAAAGAGAAGCTTTTATAACCACATAAATATCATGGCCCCACAAAACTTTTACCCCTTAAGCTTTTAAGACCACAAGTTTCAAAAGTCTTTTTTTTCTCTAAAATTTTATGTCGAACCAAACACCCCATCTAAATTGAAACAAAGGAAGTAAGAGACGGGGATAGGTGTGCTAAATTAGATCAACTGGCATTGAGCTACCATAGCCTAGCAGCTGATTTTGTAATTATTATTTTTTCCTTTTTTGCATGGAGGAGTCTACTGTAGGTGGCCAAGCACCATAATTTCAGCCTTCTGGTGTCAATCTCAAACCCTCATTGGGAAAAAATTGTTTTTACTGAGACATGCCAAGAAGTTTACATTACGAGTCATAAATAGTAATTCTACAGCCTCTTGACATTTCTTGGAGAAGAACTTCAGCCTTCACCCGTCACCACAACTACAGCCTTTTGCCACAAGCCATGGACCAGTACAGCACGTGCTCATTCAGGAGAACATGAAAAGGTAACAACAACAACAACAACAACATCCCAGTATAATCCCACATAGTGGGGTCTGTGGAGGGTAGTATGTACGCAGACTTACCTCTACCCTGGGGTAGAGAGGCTGTTTCCAAATAGACCCCCGGCATCCTTCCCTCCAAGAACTTACCACATTGCTCTTGGGGAGACTCGAACTCACAACCTCTCGGTTGGAAGTGGGGGTTGCTTCCCATCAGAGCAACCCTTCTTGTCAAAGGTAAGATAACGGTAAAAGTCTAGCAGAACACTTCTTCCTTGAAGTTCTTCTGATCTTGACGTCCCAAGTAAATGATGAGAAACGTCATATATTAAGGCATGCAAAATACAATAGTAAGGATTTAACAAGAAAAGAGCAATGACCTATAATAACATCAAAACGAAATAAGCATCCAAATAGTAATAACCAATATTAGAACGAGAGTATAAGAGATAAACAAAGTAAGCACTAGAGGATAAGGATGGTAAAGACTAAAGAAGGCTAAACCGTTAAGATTTCCATGCCGTAGCTTAGCTTTAACGTTGTAAACATGTTTTGGTGTCGACAAAAGGTCTGGATTGGTCTGCCTAAGCCTCTTCAGAATCTGACGTGGCTTTAAACCAGCATCTGTCATCTCTTTAATTAACACTACTTCTTTCTCTGAAAAACGTCGAGCAGAAGGATGCTCCGAGATGTCCTTTAACGCTTCATGATTGTGTGATCCATCTTTTACCGTAAGAACCCACAAGCCATCTTCCTTCTTACCCACAAGCTCAAAAGGACAATTTATTAACCGAGATCCCATCTTCCTTTTTCGAGAATGTCCACAGGATGTCTCATCTGCAGGCTTACGCCTATCCCGGTAAACACCTCCTCTGTCACAGCCAAGTACCACCACTTTGTCTTTCTTAGACTGTTTGATCGTGACAACATATCCCTGGGATAGTGCAAACTCCCCAACATGCTGAATGAGTTCTTCACGATCAATAAAACTCCCTGGTGGAGGTGGTAACATCTCTGGAGTTTCATTTGGATCCGTGTAAGTATTTTCCATTATTGATATCTAACAGTAATACACCTGCACATGCAATAAGAAAAATACAGTAAGTAGCACCACAAAGCTAATAATATTGACCAAAAACTCAAGCAGGTACAATTTCAAAGCTACATAAAAGATGCAGGCAAGGTTTATCAAATTGTTTGGTACAGTATCTGCTCTCAAGTATTATACCAACCTTCCAGATAAATAGTAAAGAAGTGATTAAGAAAAGAAACATAAAGTACCCATTTCCAATGATTCTTGTTAGAATATGTAATAGTAGAACTCTAATCCAATGTGTATTAGGAGTAGCCTAATCCAATGTTTATTAGGAGTAGGATAGGTTATGTGTATATATATAGGGCTCATTGTATCATGTTTAATCTCAGTTATATTTTTCTCCCGTGCTTTCTCACATGGTATCAGAGCAATCGTGAGAGATTTATCGCTGTGCATAAATTCCAGCGATTCCGGGAAGTAAAATCAGTTATCGGAACCCTTTTCCGGCGACTTTTTCAAGTAAAATCAGTCTCGGTCAGTTCTGCGCCAAATCCAGCAATACCAAAAGACTCGCCTCTGTCCGGTGACAAAACCCCAGAAATTTCTCCGGCCAAATCAGCGCCGCCGGAACCCTAGGCACGTGAGCCCACGCGCCGGCGCGTGACCCTCTTTCCGGCCATTTTTTTCGGTGACTCCTTCAGGACAGTTTGGTCGGCTACTAATTCTGACCCTACCCATCCTATTTTCGTTCGATTCCGACGACTACACTGACTTTTCCGGCAGCTACAGTACTTTTCGGCCAGAATTTCTTCAGGACAGTCTGCTTGCCCTTGAATTCCGAGCCTATCCATATTTTTATTTTTCAATTCCGCCAACTTTGAATTTTTCCGGTAGCTACAGTGCTTTTTCCGGCGCTACAGTGTTCCAATTTATTCCGGCAATTTCCAGTTTTCTGTTTCAGTTTCAGCGAGTTTTCAGTTGATAATCCAACGATGTCTTTGGGACTAAATGCTTTCGGGTCTAGAAACCCGGGTTCTGGCAGTTCCGGTGTTATGATTACCTCAGAACCTTTAATGGGAGGTTCAAACTACCTAGCTTGGGCTTCGTCTGTCGAGTTGTGGTGTAAAGGTCAAGGTGTTCAAGGTCATCTAATCAAAGAGTCTAGTGAAGGAGATGAAAAAGCCAAAGCACATTGGGAGAAGATCGATGCTCAATTATGCAGTATTTTGTGGCGATCTATTGATTCCAAGTTGATGCACTTGTTTCGTCCATTCCAAACATGTTATTTGGTTTGGGAAAAGGCTCGTACTTTATACACTAATGACATATCTCGTTTCTATGATGTGATATCACGAATGACAAATTTAAAGAAACAGGAATCAGATATGTCTACTTACTTGGGTCAAGTGCAGGCAGTTATGGAAGAATTTGAGACATTGATGCCAGTTTCTGCTAGCATTGCAAAGCAGCAAGAGCAACAACAAAAGTTGTTTCTAGTTCTTACTCTTGCTGGGCTTCCTAATGATCTTGACTCAGTACGCGATCAGATTGTGGCTAGTCCGACTGTCCCCACAGTTGATGAATTATTCTCTCGCTTACTTCGCCTTGCTGCAGCACCAAGTCACCCAGTGAGCTCATCACAGACACTTAATTCATCTATCCTCGTATCCCAATCAGTGGACAATCGGGCATCTCATACTATGGAGTATAGACGAGGGGGAGGTCGTTTTGGAAGATCTCGACCCAAGTGTTCTTATTGTTATAAACTTGGTCACACTCGTGACGTGTACCATTCTTTACATGGTCGACCACCCAAAAATGCTTATGTTGCTCAGACCGAGACTACAGGTAACTAGGGATTTTCTGTATCTGAAAGGGAGTATAATGAGTTTCTTAAATATCAAGCAAGTAAGCAGACATCTCCACAAGTAGCCACTGTTGCTCAGACTGATACTTCTGTTGCTGGTAATTCTTTTGCTTGTGTTTCCCAGTCTAGTCCTCTTGAACAATGGGTTGTGGACTCAGCTGCTTCTGATCATATCTCTGGTAATAAATCCCTTTTGTCAAATATTGCGTATTCACAGTTTCTTCCCAACGTTACTTTAGCTAATGGGTCTCAAACTAAAGCAAAAGGAGTTGGACAAGCGAATCCTCTACCCTCTGTCACTCTAGATTCCATTCTTTATGTCCCTGGCTGTCCTTTTAATCTTGCATCTGTTAGTCGTTTGACTCGTGCCCTCCATTGCGGTATATATTTTATTGATGACTCTTTTATTATGCAGGACCGCAGTACGGGACAGACGATTGGAACAGGACTTGAATCAGACAGACTCTACTACCTTAACTCTCTAACATCCTCCAAGGCCTGTCTAGTTGCAGATCCTCCAGACCTACTTCACAGTCGTTTAGGACATCCTAGCTTGTCCAAGCTTCAGAAGATGGTGCCTCGTTTGTCTAGTTTATCCACATTAGAGTGTGAGTCATGTCAGCTCGGGAAACATACTCGCGCCTCCTTTCCTCGTAGTATTGAGAGTCGTGCAGAGTCTGTTTTTTCTTTAGTTCATTCGGATATATTGGTTCCTAGTAGAGTCAGTTCAACCTTGGGATTTCGTTATTTTGTTAGTTTCATTGATGATCATTCAAGATGTACTTGGATTTTCTTAATGAAAGATCGTTCTGAGTTGTTTTCTATATTCCAGAATTTTTATGCTGAAATTAAAAATCAATTTGGTGTTTCTATTCGCACTCTTCGCAGTGATAATGCCTTAGAATATTTATCCTCTCAATTTCAGCAGTTTATGTCTTCTCACGAAATTATTCATCAGACCTCTTGTCCTTATACCCCTCAACAAAATGGGGTTGCAGAGAAAAAGAATAGGCACATTATTGAGACTGCTCGCACACTTCTCATTGAATCTCATGTTCCGCTGCGTTTTTGGGGCGATGCAGTTCTCACATCTTGTTATTTGGTTAATCGGATGCCTTCATCTCCCATCCAGAATCAGATTCCGTATGAGGTATTGTTTCTCCAGTCACCCTTATACCCTGTTCCCCCTCGTGTTTTTTGGAGCACTTGTTTCGTTCATAACTTAGCTCCTGGGAAAGATAAGTTAGTTCCTCGCGCGCAAGGCCACTTTATGGTCTAAAGCAGTCTCCTCGAGCCTAGTTTGGTAAGTTTAGCACTGTTATCTAGGACTTTGGCATGACTCGGAGTGAAGCTGATCACTCTGTATTCTATCGGCATTCTGATTCACGTCTCTGTATTTATCTGGTGGTCTATGTTGCCGACATTGTTATTACCGGCAATGACCAGAATGGTATTACTAAATTGAAACAACATCTCTTTCAACACTTTCAGACTAAGGATCTGGGCACACTAAAGTATTTTCTGGGTATTGAGGTCGCACAGTCTAGCTCAGGTATTGTGATCTCACAATGGAAGTATGCCTTAGATATTCTTGAGGAGACAGGAATGACAGGTTGTAAACCTGTTGACACTCTGATGGATCCGAATTCTAAACTTCTTCCAGGACAGGGGGAGCCTCTCAACGATCCTGCAAGATATAGGCGGTTAGTTGGTAAATTAAATTATCTTACAGTGATAAGACCTGACATTTCTTTTCCTGTGAGTGTTGTGACCAAGTTTATGGGTTCACCGTGTGATAGTCATTGGGATGCAGTTGTTCACATTCTTCGGTATATAAAATCAACTCCAGATAAAGGTTTATTGTTTGAGGATCGAGGCCATGAGCAGATTGTTGGATACTCCGATGCTGATTGGGCAGGATCGCCTTCTGACAGACTTTCTACTTCTGGATATTGTGTCTTAGTAGGAGGAAATTTGGTATCTTGGAAAAGCAAGAAACAGAATGTGGTTTCTCGGTCTAGTGCAGAAGCAGAATATCGAGCAATGGCTATGGCGACATGTGAGCTAGTTTGGATCAAACAGTTGCTCAAAGAGCTGAAATTTGGTGATGTTAGTCAGATGGGACTTGTGTGTGATAATCAAGATGCTCTTCATATTGCGTCAAATCCAGTGTTCCATGAGAGAACTAAGCACATTGAGATTGACTGTCACTTTGTCAGAGAAAAGATACTCTCGGGAGATATTGTTACAAAGTTTGTAAAGTCAAATGATCAGCTTGCAGACATTTTCACCAAGTCCCTCACCGGTCCTCGTATTAACTACATATGTAACAAGCTCGGTACATATGATTTATATGTACCAGCTTGAGCGGGAGTGTTAGAATATGTAATAGTAGAACCCTAATCCAATGTGTATTAGGAGTAGCCTAATCCAATGTTTATTAGGAGTAGGATAGGTTATGTATATATATAGGGCTCATTGTATCATGTTTAATCTCAGTTATATTTTTCTCCCGTACTTTCTCATAATTCTATTAGAAACAAATTTCCAGTTGTCACTTAGAGGGGAAAATAGTATAAACACTACCACCAAAGTTCTGATGGAAACACATTTAGATAATATTGAAGCATTTAACTATCACATACTTCTAGGTTTCAGAACAATGGGTAAGGAGTATGGTAGAAAAGAGAAGAACAAAATACAGGTCAATTTACAACTAACAATATAAGGCCCCCTCTTTTTTCCTTTCTTTACCAATTAAATTTAGTTCAACTAGATACATGGTTTTAACTCCACCTATATAAGCTTTTCAAAGCATAACTGGTCTAAGACCCGGACAAGGAAGAAGGTTCCAGTATGTTCCACCAACATAAAATAGTTGTTAAGTATGAATCCTTTGGATACCTAATAGTGCGAAATGTGTAGATGCTATAAAAAAAAGTTACAAGGATACATATGCTACCTATGGCCTCACCATCGACCTGAATTCACTCCAATCATACAGAGACCATGCCAAGCTGAACCTTTACTCTCAGATCAATTCATTTTCCAGTATATATACCTTGCCATCACTCAGATGACTATGGTTACCTTTACCATTAACCTGATGATTTCAAACCAACAGTAACGATCATCAGAAGACCAAAGCAAAAAGTGAGAAAATGAACACAGAAGCTGACTTGATAAAAAGATATACTAAGGGGCAACAAGCAAAGGGGAAGAGAGACAGAACCAAGAGACTCACCACATGATCTACTATACAATGTCCTCGTGGATGGCCATGCTTTAGACTTGTGATATTAACAACTGCAGAAAACATGGAACAATTTGGCATCAGATAGAGAAATTGAAGAAGCGATACATCAGTAAAAAAGAGAATATGCACAGGTAGCACGCATACAAGTGCACTACAAAGATAGATACCGACAACCATACAGACAGATATTGTGTGAGAGAGATACAAAGCAAACTTAATTGCTCACATAATAAATAAGAAGAAAGTCCAAACCTAGTATCCACCACCACCATGAACATGGTGGGGATGCATAGTTGGACATATAGGAGGGAGTGAGGAGGAGCGGAAGAAGTGATGTATAGTTGGACATATAGGATGGAGGGAGGAATAGGAGAAGCAGAGTATGGGATGTTGCGCCACTAGCACTCAAGTGGGTACTCTAGAGAGGAAGGAACAGGAGAGCTTTGGGACAGGGGAATATGACTTTGCACAGTTTCAGGCTTGTCTTTTTATTTTTTTGTTTAACTTTTGGAGCATCCACAAAGTTCCTTAGGAGATGATTGGCTGTCTATTGTTTTGATTAGGTGTCTGTTGTAAAGAACTATATCTTTCTGTAGGCTTTCTACTCTATGGCATGGTGGTTTTTTCACCAGAAAATCAATAAACATTTCTCTCATCAAAAAGTGGAACCAAGTAAAAGAACGAATATAAATAAACACATTGTATTATTTGGCAGCATAATAGACCAGTTCAGAAAACTTCTGGTATTTGAATATGTATCAAGTGAAAATCATTAATCTAATAACCCAGAAAGTTCCTTAGAAGATGATTGGCTGTCTATTGTTTTGATTGGGTGTCTGTTGTAAAGAACTATATCTTTGTGTAGGCTTTCTACTCTTTGGCATGGTGGTTTTTTCACCAGAAAATCAATAAACGTTTCTCTCATTAAAAAGTGGAACCAAGTAAAAGAACGAATATAAATAAACACATTGTATTATTTGGCAGCATAATAGACCAGTTCAGAAAACTTCTGGTATTTGAATATGTATAAAGTGAAAATCATTAATCTAATAACCCAGAAAAAGCTTTAATTCTGGAAAGAAATGTTTGTTTATAAAAGAGAAACAAAAAAATGTTTGGAGCACTAGGAATAAGAAATAGGAATATAAGTTATGAAGGATTTGTGAGCATATTGCCTCACCCTTCTAAGACAACAACAACATACTCAGTATTATCTCACCGAGGGGTCTTGGAGCGTAGTGTGTACGCAGACTTTATCCCTACCTTGTGAGGATAGAGAGGTTGTTTCCAATAGACCTTCGGCTCAAGAAAGAATAAGCACCACATTAATGAAAATATGGACAAGGGACAATACCAAAAAGCCATACAAAAGCAGAACAAAAACAACAAGATAGTAAGGTGATCAACAATGAAAGAAAATAATGGTTAGTCATAAAAACCTACTACCGACAGAAAGTAAGATTGTGTGCCAATACTACTGTTATGAACACTCTAAACTACCTACTCTACTATCCTAATCCTCGATCTCCATACCTTCCTATCAAGGGTCATGTCCTCAGTCAGCGAACTTGCGGAATGTCTTACCTAATCACCTCTCCCCACCTCTTCTTAGGCCTACCTCTACCTCTCCGTAGGCCCTCCAATGTCAACCCCTCACACCTCCTCACCAGGGCGTCTTCGCTCCTCACATGACCAAACCACATAAGCCGCACTTCCCCATCTTGTCCTTAATAGGAGCCACAACCACCTTGTCGCGAATAATCTCATTTCTGATGCTATCTAACCCGGTGTGCCCGCACATACATCTCAACATCCTCATCTCTGCTACCTTCATATTCTCGACACGAGCGACCTTGACTGGCCAACATCATTAGTCAGCCCCATACAACATCATTGGTCTGACCACCACTCTGTAGAACCTATCCTTAAGGTTCGGTGGCACCTTCTTGTCACACAAAACACCATAAGCGAGTCTCAATTTCATCCATCCCGTCCCAATATGATGTGTGACATCTTCATCAATCTCCCCATCCCCTGAATAACAGACCCAAGGTACTTAAAACTTCCTCTTCTAGGGATGACTTGTGAGTCCAGCCTCACCTCCCCTTCCCCTTCTTGAGTCTCATCACTAAACTTACACTCCAAGTATTCTGACTTAGTCTGGCTCAACTTGAAACCTTTAGATTCTAGGGTTTGCCTCCATGCCCCTAATTGCGCGTTCACACCGTCTCTCGTCTCGTAGATCAGTACAATATCATTTGCAAATAGCATGCACCACGGCACCTCCCCTTGGATGTGACACGTCAGTACGTCCATCGTCATAGCAAACATAAAAGGGTTGAGTGCCGACTCCTAATGCAACCCGTCATAACCGAAAAATGGCCCGGGTCCCCACCCGTCGTCCTCACTCATACACGTCCTTAATCAAACTAACATAGGCAACCAGAACACCTCCAGCCTCCAAACATCTCCACAAAACCTCCCTTAGAACTTTATTGTACGTCATTTCAAAGTCGATAAACACCATATGCAAGTCCTTCTTTCTCCCTATACTGCTCCATCAATCTCCTAACAAGGTGGATGGCTTCTGTAATCGAACGACCCAGCATAAACCCTAACTGGTTCTCGGAGATAGATACACTTTTCGTCACCCTTAGCTCTATCACTCTCTCCCATACTTTCATAGTATGGCTAAGCAACTTGATACCCCGATAGTTATTGCAATTTTGAATATCATCCTTGTTCTTGTATACAGGAACCGTCATGCTCCAACTCCACTCTTCAGGCATCTTCTTCGTTCTAAAAATGACATTAAATAACCTTGTGAGCCACTCCACCGAGATGTCATCCGGCCCGACTGCTTTGCCTCTGCTCATCTTATGCATAGTCCCCCTCAACTTCATCAACTCTAATCCGCCTACAATACTCAAAGTCACAACGACTCCCAAAGAGTTCCAAATCACCCAGTACAGTGCTCATGTCCCCCTCCTCGTTCAAGAGACTATGGAAGTAGGTCTGCCATCTCTAACGAATAAGCCCCCCATCCAACAAAACTCTACCTTCTTCGTCCTTGATACACTTCACTTGGTCCAAATCACGCACCTTCCTTTCTCGTGCCTTTGCTAGCTTGAACTACCTCTTATCCCTACATCGGCCCTCGAGTTCCTCATACAAACGACTAGAAGTTGCAGTTTTGGCCGCCGTAACTGCTAGCTTTGTCTATTTCTTAGCGAACTTAAAATGCTCCCTATTCGCCCTCTTCTCCTCTTTGTCTACACTTTCTACTAGCTTCAGATATGCTGCTTTCTTGGTTTTCCCTTTTCCTTGCACCTCACCATTCCACCACTAGTCTCTCTTGTGACCACCAGAGTAACCCTTTGAGATCCGTAATACCTCTCTCGCGGGTCAACTGCATGGTTCACATAGCGCTTCTGTCCCCAATACTCCTCCAAGCCCCATAGTCAACAACTTAACCCCCAATTTCTGCGTTTTAGCTTCCGTCAAGCCTTCCCAGTTGATCCTATGTTGGCTATACATTGCCCTCTTCCTCCTCTTCCTCGTGACCAAATTTTTATTTCTCAAGCTAGTAGAAATCTTAGATAATCAAACATTTAAAGATAGCAAGACCATAAGCCTCTTTAGAATTCAGGTAATCAACTTTAGTTGCGATCGATTGTATGATCATTTGTATCTATTCAAGTCCATTTCATTCTAATACTAAACAATTTGTCTTTCAAGGCAAAAGGTTTTTCTAAAATTAGAGAATCTAGACCTAACACTTCTCCCTAAGTAGTCGAACTAAAAGCTCCCAACAAATGTTGGACCCAATAGAAGTATAATAATAGCAACTAAACCTCAATTCCAACCGGTAGGCATGGCAACCCTAATCTGCATTGATTTTAATAGATTGTAGGTCTCATGAACCTCACTTTAGGACCTCAATTCCAACGGGTAGACATGGCAACCCTAATCTGCATTGATTTTGATAGATTGTAGGTCTTATGAACCTAACTTTAGGTCTACTTCATCGCGCTCTATCAACTTTAATCATTATATTATCGCACCTATGTACCAGTGTATCCAGAGATCTTTGGAGGACATGGTCAAACCATCTCAGGTGATCTTCTCATTCGTCCTCTATGTGTGCTACTTACCGCTCTGCCAAATATGGTTATTTCTACTCTAGCCCAATATAAAATATTGAGTGTACATCCAATGTAACATTCACCTTGTAAGTATGTTGGGTCCACTAAGGCCCAATATTCGAGTTATCACGAATACAGTAGATAGAGAGGAGAAGTGGAAGAGTGAGAAGAAACGATCATCATCTACTGCTCTTCCCAGTTAGTATGTCACTATCTTGGTGAAGATCAATAGAATTTCTTATGATAAATCAAAAATAAAGAACGCAATGACCATCACCTATTCCGGAGGAGATACCACTACAGGATTCCATCTCTCCCCAAAGTTCAGATAAAAAGATGCCTTCTTCTTACCACTCTACACCAAAGAGTATTATCTCCGTACAAAACAACTTAAGCATAAAATTTTCTGGTGACCCTGCAGCCTTTTTCATTAGTCTCCAAACAAACACCACTGTTTAAGTTCTCACACACTTTATACGCATAAATCAATTAAAATCGATAGAAGGCCAATCATAGCAGATTGTAATAAACCAATAGGCCAAATGAATAAAAATGCGAGAGACAACAGTTAATAATTAAGGGGAAGAGGATGGAGCTCTTTTATTAATGATATTGGTAGGTCTGCCTCTCCATGGAGAGGTTCAAAGCCTTATAATGATGTGTATTCTCTTCGCTTGGAAGAGAAGTATGGGGAAAGAGAAGAAGCAGCCCCCCTTAGGGTTCTTTCTCTTAGTATTTATAGCTATGAGACCTGCCAGCTGGCACCGAGTGGTTGTGACGATATTGAGAGGACGCCCTCGTAAGGACGGTCAGGCCGTAACCTTAGTTGTCGAATCGGTTAGTTGCCCGAGAGCATTACCAATAGACGGCCATACTGTTTGTTAATCACAAATAGGCTTTAATAAATGCGCCAATCCCATTAATTAACACGAAGTCACAGTCTGCTTTCTCTGCTTCTGCTGGGGAATCATTCGGCGGGTTATATCAACAGAACAGAAGAAAAAAAGAGATTTCGAGTTTTTTGTTGATCAGGCGACACCCGGATTTGAACTGGGGAAAAAAGGATTTGCAGTCCTCTGCCTTACCACTCGGCCATGTCGCCAAAATGCTACAAATACAAAAAATAGATGAAAACTTTCGCCATTTTTGTGGCATTAATCTAGACCATCTAATCTGAGATAAATCGTATTGATAATGCCGTCTTAACCGCGACCCCATCATCTCCACCCCGTAGGAACTACGAGATCACCCCAAGGACGCCTTCGGCATCCAGGGGTCACGGACCGACTAGTTTTGACCCATACAACCACCATGGGCTTTTTCTTAAAAGTCAAACTAGCAACAATCATAAGCCAATTATCACAACTGGCCACAGGCACCCATTGACTGGAAACTACAGAATATACAGGGACTAAAGTGGTTCTGAGTTCTGACTTCCCTAATGACGGTTTATTGATACCAATTGCCCCTCCTTTTGGTCCACTCAAATACAATGTAGGAGAAAATAGAAGAACAAAGTGCGGACTGCACAAAACCTCTCGTTGCAAACTTTAAACATCAAAACCTACAAGAAATAAACTACTTAAGCTATCAATTTATTTAAGAGGAGGAGAAAAAAAAGAACAAATCAAGCACTGCAAACTCTTGGTTTCAATCTCGTACATTTAACTCTATCTTGAGCAACTGAAACCGAAACAACAAAAAGGGAATCGATTCATGAAAGAGGGATTAACTAAAACAAAGAAGAAATTTTTTAAATGTCTAATGAACATTGCTATTACCGGAGTCGGCGATGACGCTGCCGGCGAACGGAATAGGGATACCTTAGAAATTCCGGTCGTATTTCCCAGTCGGCAAGTGCGGTGAGTATCCGTTAGTTTTTATGTTCTGTGTGAGAGGAGGAGGAAACCACTACTCCCTCCGTCTCATTTAAACTTATGATTTATATTATAACGACACAAATCTTTATTTTAGTAAAAGAAATTTTTAAATTCGGCTTAGTTAAATAAATAGGCGAAATGACTTTCAGGTAATTTTTTTGAAAGCTGATACACAAACTTTAGGTTTTCTCATTTAAATATTTGAAATAGTGAAACTCATAGCTAATAAATACGTTTGACCGTCGGCCCATTCTAAATGGCGTCAGTTGATCCTAGTCATCTATGTGCCTGAGTCTCGTTACTTTTTGGAGCACGAGAACCGTTTCCCAACTCTTTTCCTAATACACTTCAATTTCTTTTTCTTAGTTTTCATCTCTTAAGCTCCTTTTGTATATGTGCGTCTGTTTTTTCATTTGAAAAAAACGATTGTTGCTTGTTTCTTCTCAACAAACTTCAAACTTTAGCAAACTTGTTTGAAGCTCCAATTTTCTCTTTGTGCATGGTGGTATAAGTTAACGAGCAACATTACGGAATGTGAAAATTCAATGAATCATGATAGAGAATTGAACGATGAAGTTCAGGATAGCGAAAGACTTGTTGATAAGGAACTTCACGCTGATCTTGATAGACGAAATGGTAAGGAGCTTGGAGGTGTGTATCAAGAAGAGCTAAGTGTTGAGTCATCGCAGGAGGTTAAGAATGACAAGAGCAAGAATAACTGCTCATCCACATATCACGATCCAATGTTGGATCCAAGCTCCACCCTCCATGCTGTTAAGGAAACACTTAGGTTGGTCTGTAGTTCTTGTTGAGTATTCCATTAACAGGTCTGTAGTTCTTGTTGAGTATTCCAATAAAGTACTTCTACTTAGTTGATGCATTTCTTCATGGAAATGATTAGTTATGCTTGCATCTTCAGTATATTGCAAGAATTGGTGTGACGTGTAATGTTTTAATTGGCTCGGTGCTGACTGGGTGGACAAGTTATCTGACTTGATGGATACGTTAGCAGAAGTGTGATACATGCACGGATGGAGAACGATCAAACGTGTTTATTAGTTATGGGTTTCATTACTTCGAGTGTTCAAATGGGACAACCCAAAGTTTGTATATAGGCTTTCAAAAGCCCTACAAGTTTAAGAGGCTAAGAAGCCATTTAGCCTAAATAATATTGCTATAAATTAAAAGAAAAGAGTAGTTTTTTGCTATACATGTGTGCTTTTGCGGTTTTGCCCTAATACCAGCAATAGTTTAATATTCAACCGTGTTCTCTTTACCTAGTAGTTAGTGATAGCATGTGCTGAGCACGGGCCCAACAACATCATATGTTAATGAGTTTTTTTTTTTTCACTTTTAGCCTGCACTAAAATTTATTTATATGAAATAATCAAAAAGGTATAGTTTTTATATATAATATATAGAATATATATATATACATACAAAAGAATCAAAAATATATTTTTTTATTATTATTTTGAAAGCAGTTATATAATATATTTTCCCTATATTAAACATTAGAACGTACCTTGACTACATGTGATAGTATGCTTTTGTTTAAACTAATAGTAATATTCTCATAAATTGGGAAGATCTTGGTCATTATCTCAGCCATTGCACTTCACATTATGTGGTTCTTTTTTTCAATTTCTAATTAAGTTTTCCATTTGTGCAATATATATATATATATATATATATATATATATATATATATATATATATATATATATATATATATATATATATATATATATATATATATATATATATATATATATATATATATATATATATATATATATATATATATAGTAGTTTTTAGATATTTTAAGAACCAAACTATGCTAACGACCATCACTAAGTTCTAAACTGACCAGTAAATTAAACATTGATTACAATATGGTCTGGTCTTTTTATAGAAATAACATTTTTTTTATAAAGCACTAATTAATTTTCTTCCACAAGGGTTTCTCACTACAATTAAAGTTATAACCTTTTTATTTTGGTACAAAATAAGTGTTCATTTACATAATCAAGAAGGAATTAATTATATTTTTTCAAAATTTGCCCTTATTTACTTATTCTAATGTGTCGATGTAACAATTAACTAAGATTAATTTTGTGAATACATCTTTTTTTCTCTCTAGAAGCTCGTATTTCCTTAATGGGTGTATCAAAAGTAAAATAATCACTTATTGTGGATCGGAGGAAGTATTGTATAATGATATATATGGTAAAAAAAAGTATACACATTGATAAACTTATCAAAGAAGTGGATCTTGAAACATGAAACAACATGTAAAGGGAAAATAGTAATTAAGACAAAGTTTATCAATAGTTCCATATACAAATTTGATACACACGACATTTCTTGCATTTTCTAAAATATTTGATACTCCATGAATCGTCTTGTCATCTATTTCAACTAAATTTTCTCATCATCCACTCGTAACCGATGATATTTTATTTTGTTATCATCTTACTACCTGCTCATTGGAAAAATAATTCTTATTAACTCGCCAATTTGTGAAAGAGAATATATTCCACTGACATACTTGAGATATGGGAAATACATCACATAATAAGCAGAAGGTGAGCTTCCTATTATTGGCCATACAATCAAAATAATTTGTAAAGTTCTTTGTTTCTTTTTGTGGTGCAGTATGTTAAAATTTCTTCTAAGATTTTAAAGTACCAAATAATTCAAGTAGATTTTCAAATTGAATCAATTTTAATAGCAAAAGAAAATAAAATCTTAATGTATGCTCCACTTTGCACAATAAAATTTTGGAGAGAAAAAGAAAAACTAATCTCAAATATTCTGTTATTTAATTATTAACTAACCTTAAATTATTTTATCATCTTTCTTTTCTCTAACCTTGAGAAGTAAATTAAGTCGAAGTTGATGCAGGTAAAATACAAAATTCTAAAAAGAGCCAGGCATATAATTCTTTACAAAGCTAGACATACCTCGACAACCTAAAGCTTAATGAAGGTGCTTAATGGCATCAGCTGTTAGAATAATGATTCCGACTAAAATACAATAACTTTCATATTGAACAATTTGGAACAACAACTACATGAGCGGAAGCTTACTTGAATCCATATGTGGAAATTCTTTAACCTCCTTTTGATGATTGTTTGAAGTGTGCCTTAGCAAGTTCCTTAGTCCTTCCTTCAAGATTGTCTTCTTGATCCTTCTTGAAGTATGGATTTACAACAACAATAATATCACAATACCCAAAGTTGGTGTATGGCTTTCCACAAGAATATCACACAAGACCAAATATGGGAATGGTTTTCCACAAGAATTTGCAAGACAACAATGGAGTTTTTCTTGATTCAATGGGAGGAAGAAGAGATTATGTCTTGCAATAATGTGGGAACCATAACCCCCACTTTATAACAAAAGAGTTACATAACTCAAGAGTCACAAGCATGTAACCATGGTTACATATATGTAACCTTAGTTAGCCCATCATTAACTAAGGTTACCCTTTTGGGTATCTACACATTAGTCCTACACTTTATATGACAATACATTGGCCCCCTTAACATAATGCCCATAAGACCACAAAATTAGGCCAAACCAAAAAATAGCACATAATATATAATTTATCCATATATTGTTCATATGTATGTAGATATAAGTCCACATATCTTACAATCTCCCACTTGGATGAGATACACATACATATGTACAAACCTTAGCATTATATGTTACAAATAACCTTAGGAGCTCAAAATTGCTATCACAATAAAATTGTCATGAACAATCCGGTCCATCAATCATACCAACATAGGAACTAAGTGCTCTTCGTTACTCATTCGTAACTAGAACCAACATAGATCACGTATATCAATATAACCAACGACATGGATCAAGTGTAGGTATGTAGCATGGAAATAACATAAAGTGTAGTCAATAGAATGTCTATTTCCAACTGGTTCTCTTTATTGAGATCAATCATAAACTGTAAGAGTACAAAAAAACTTTAAAACTGAATATCTGCGCAGATATAACTGAATTACTGAATTTCTGAATATAATGGACAATACATAAATGTACAATACAAACTCCCACTAAAATACATAATCCTTATCTGATTTGACACCCATACAAGCAATATGCTCATGAAATACTTTTGGTGTCAATCCCTTAGTGAGCGGATCCGCAAGCATGGAGTTTGTACTAATGTACTCAATGCACAATTGTCCATTTTGTACTATTTCTTTAACAACCCGAAATTTGACGTCCATATGTTTTGCTTTCGTCAAACTACTGTTGTTATTAGCATAAAGGACTGCCGATCTGTTATCGCATAATAGCCTAAGTGGCCTTTTGATGCTATCAACAATTCGCAGTCCACCAACAAAATTCCGCAGCCATAATGCCTCATTGGATGCTTCATAACATGCCATAAACTCCGCTTCCATGGTGGAAGTGGCTGTAAGAGTTTGCTTGATGCTTCTCCAAGAGATAGCACCGCCCGCAAGCATGTAAATATAGCCTGAAGTGGACTTCAAACTATCCTGATATCCAGCAAAATCGGAATCGGTATACCCAATGATCTCAAGCTGGTCCGATTTCCGGTATGTAAGCATGTAATCCTTTGTTCTCTGTAAGTACCTCATGACCCGTTTGGCTGCCTTCCAATGGTCCATTCCCGGATTGCTTAGATATCTGCCTAACATCCCAACAATGTATGCTATATCAGGTCGTGTACATACCTGAGCATACATCAGACTACCTACAGCCGAAGCATAAGGCGTCTTCTGCATTTCCGAAATTTCATAATTATTATTTGGGCACTGTTTGAGACTAAACTTGTCTCCCTTATCAATAGGGGTGTTGCCTGGTTTACAATCTTGCATGCCAAATCTTTTAAGAACCTTATCGATATAGCCCTTTTGTGACAGACCGAGAACACCTTTGGAGCGATCTCGTTGTATCTGAATTCCTAATACAAAAGAAGCTTCACCAAGATCTTTCATTTCAAATTTCTTTGAAAGAAATTTCTTAGTTTCATGCAATAATGCTATATCATTACAGGCAAGCAGTATGTCATCGACATATAAAACCAGAAAAATATACTTACTCCCACTGAACGTATGGTATATACAGTCATCAGCAATATTCGGTTCAAAACCAAAAAATGTAATGACTGCATAAAACTTATAATACCATTGACGAGAAGCTTGCTTGAGGCCATAGATGGATTTCTTTAATTTGCAAACCTTTTTCTCTGATTCATCCGAAACAAAGTTTTCAGGTTGCACCATATAAATTGTTTCCTCAATGTCACCATTGAGAAACGCTGTCTTAACATCCATCTGATGAAGCTCAAGATCAAAATGTGCTATTAATGCCATTATAGTCCTGAAAGAGTCTTTCGATGAAACTGGAGAGAAAGTCTCTTTATAATCAATGCCTTCCTTCTGAGTGTAGCCTTTTGCGACAAGACGAGCTTTATACTTAATAACATTGCCCTCTGGATCCCTTTTGGTTTTAAAAATCCATTTACGACCAATAGGTTTAATACCTTTGGGCATTGTAACAAGCTCCCAAATGTCATTATCGCTCATAGACTTCATCTCATCATTCATGGCATCAATCCAGTTTTGAGAGTTAGAACCCTTAATGACTTGACGGAAGTTGATTGGATCATCTTCCTCAAGTACAATATCACTTTCTTGTTCTTGGAGAAATACAACATAATCATCCGGAATTGCATTTCTCCTCTCTCTATTGGATCTCCTTAATGGCACTTCAGTTTCTTGAGGTTGTTGAGTTTGATTTTCATTAGTAATTACAGGATCCTGATTGGGGAGATTTTCGAGATTGTCTTGAACTGGAGTTGTATGAGCCGTGTCAGGAATGAGAACTCCCTGACCAAGATCAACAACTTGAGGGAAAGACACATGTTCTTCCTCAAAGACAAAATCTCTAACAACTTTATCTCCCCACCCCCCCCAAACTCAATATCCTCAAAGAACCTAGCATTACCCGTCTCAAAAATAGTTCTAGAAGTGGGATCATAAAACTTAAAACCCCTGGATCTTTCAGAGTATCCAACAAAATAGCTACTAACCGTCTTAGCATCCAGTTTCCTTTCATTCGGCCTATAAGGACTTGCCTCAGCTGGACAACCCCAAATGTGTAAATGCCTAATACTGGGTTTATGCCCAGTCCAAAGTTCATATGGGGTTTTGATTGTCGCTTTAGTTGGAACTCTATTAAGAATATAAGCTGCGGTTTTTAATGCTTCACCCCAGAGTGAGTCTGGCAAAGTAGTACGACAAAGCATACTTCATACCATATCCTTAAGGGTCCGATTTCGTCTCTCAGCTACATCATTCATCGTAGGACTGCCTGGCATAGTATACTGAGGGACGATCCCACACTCATCTAGGAATTTAGCAAATGGCCCTGGACGTTGTTCACCTGAACCATCATATCGACCATAGTATTCACCACCACGGTCAGATCTAACGGATTTAATTCTTTTGCTTAGTTGATTTTCAACTTCAGCCTTAAATGATTTGAACACGTCTATGGATTGGGACTTTTCATGAATAAGATATAGGTACCCATAACGAGAGTAATCGTCTATGAATGTGATAAAGTATTGTTGACCATTCCTACAAGGAGTAGGAAATGGCCCACAAATATCCGTATGTATCAATTCTAAGACGTCCGAAGCTCTCTTAGCACCTAATCTCGTCTTGTTTGTTTGTTTTCCCTTGGTACACTCAACACAAATATCCGAATTTGAGGAATCAAGAGAATCAAGAATTCCATCTGACACGAGTTTCTGAATTCTTTGAATGGATATATGACCCAAATGTTTATGCCAGAGTGATATAGAATTCTCATTAGTTAATTTTCTTTTGGTACCACTTAAACTTGTATGCAAGGTTTCATTATTTGAGGTTATTGTATCAACCAAATATAGGCTATCAAATGTTGATAGAAGACCAGTACCAATAAGATTTGAATTCTGAAAGAGACTAACTTTATTTTCACCAAAAGAACATGTATAACCGGATATGTCCAATTTGGGAACCGAAATTAAATTTCGTCTAAAAGACGGTACAACAAAAGTCTCATCCAAATCTAAATAAAAACCGGTCTTAAACAACAGCCTAAATTTGCCAATAGCCTCAACTGGCACCTTCTTGCCGTCACCCACATAGATGTATCTTTCACCATCATTTGGTTTTTGGCAGTTCAGGCACCCTGCATAGATATACTTATGTGAGTAGTAGCAGCAGAATCTACCCACCAAGTATCCTTAGGTACCGAAATTAAATTAACTTCAGAACAAACAAGAGAAAGAAATGTACCTTTTTTCGCACGCCAGGCATGGTACTTGGTACAATCTTTCTTCACATGATTTGTCCCCTTACAGAAAAAGCAACCTAATTCAGTAATTTCAACCTTAGGTTCCTTATGTTGCTTAATTGTGGGCCTTGCAACCGCAACTTCCTTACCTTTCCTCTTCTTAGTTTCCTTAGAAGAGGATGCCAAATGAGCACTTTCAGTCTTATCCTGCTTTATCCTTTCCTCTTCTTGCACACAATGTGAAATGAGCTTATTTAGAGTCCATTTCTCCTTCAGGCAGTTATAACTGACCTTAAACTGATTAAAGTGTGCAGGAAGAGATATCAAAACAAAGTACACAAGCAATTCCTTAGGTAATACTAGCTTGAGTGACATAAGTTTCGAAGCAAGATGAGACATTTCCAAAATGTACTCCCTAATGTTTCCCTTGCCCTTATACCTCATGGAAACAAGTTTACTCAATAGTGTACTTGTTTCCGCCTTTTCATTTTGCATAAAATGCTTTTCAAGGTTTTCAAGGAAAACTTTGGCATTAGCTTCATCATTCATAGTGCCCCTGAATGATTCTGGAATTGCACGCTTCATGATTATTAGACTCATGCGATCGAGCGTTCCCGCTTCTCCATCTCCCTCCTTTCATCAGGAGAGGATGTATCCTCAAGAGAAGCAGGTTGCTCAATCCGAAGAGCAAGGTCAAGATCCATGCAACCGAGAACGATCATTATGTTCTCTTTCCATTCCTTAAAGTTTGTACCGTTAAGCACAGGGATGCTATTGATGTTGGCAGATATCGAAGCAGCAGAAGAATTAACTGAAAATAGAACAAAAGGATTACTTAATACATGCTTACAATTACTTAAACTTTAACTTTACTTTATAGATTCAAAATAGGCAAATCTCATTACAAGATACCTAGCACAACATTGATTTTAGTCTTTGTACAAAAAATCAACTTGTAAGTGGTACTCTTGGTGTAGTGATCAAATATAGACAATAAACTCTTGTCAAATATCAAGCCTTCCTTTGGGCCGACTTAATATTCACATGGAAAACCAAATAATTGTCTCATATTTATCACCACAAGCATGTTCGAATGGAAGACTAACATCCACAGTCATCTTATATTTCAAGATCAATCAATCTACACAATAGAGGTTACTTTGGCAACATAATGCTTCAGTTGACTAATTTAAAATATTAGATGCTAAAAACTTTAGTTCCTTAAGCCATATTATGAATCTTAACTTAGTATGTTACATGTTTTGACATGCAACAACTGAATATTAATTGTTATTAGACTTAGTTGGACAATTCCAAAATCTGAAAATTGATGGACTAAAAAACAATTAATATTCAAAACTTAAATATTAATGTATAATACATTAATAATTTTAAAAACTTAATATTAATTGACATATTATAAATATTCAATTAAAATCTAAAACTTAAAAGACTTAAAACGTTTTATTAATTAAAAAAAATGTTTCTTACATTATGTCCTTATTAAACAATCAAAACAAAACGTTTTTTTTTGCAGAACCTTTTGTGGCGACTGTTGCCGTCACTGAAGGATAAAAAAGTTTCTGTCTTTATTGGCAGAACCTTTTGTGGCGACTGTTGCCGTCACTGAAGGTTAAAAAAGTTTCTGTCTTTATTGGCAGAACCTTCACTGAAGGTTAAAAAAACGTTTCAACAACTTAATATGGTCTTCAACAAGAAATTTAAACAAGAAAACATGTTTCTCATCAACCAAAATCATGCAAAATTCAATGTTTCAATTCAACTAATGATAACATGATATTAAAACATCAAAGTTCATTAAAAACATAACATTCATAAAATCATGCTATTTCATGGCACTAGAATTTCATAAACAAAATTCTAACTTAACTTGAACATGAACTTTATATAACATGAATCTTATGAACATCCAAATTATCCATATATGAAGGTGGCTCTGATACCAATTGTTAGAATAATGATTCCGACTAAAATACAATAACCTTCATATTGAACAATTTGGAACAACAACTACATGAGCGGAAGCTTACTTGAATCCATATGTGGAAATCCTTGAACCTCCTTTGATGATTGTTTGAAGTGTGCCTTAGCAAGTTCCTTAGTCCTTCCTTCAAGATTGTCTTCTTGATCCTTCTTGAAGTATGGATTTCACAACAACAATAATATCACAATACCCAAAGTTGGTGTATGGCTTTCCACAAGAATATCACACAAGACCAAATATGGGAATGGTTTTCCACAAGAATTTGCAAGACAACAATGGAGTTTCTCTTGATTCAATGGGAGGAAGAAGAGATTATGTCTTGCAATAATGTGGGAACCATAACCCCCACTTTATAACAAAAGAGTTACATAACTCAAGAGTCACAAGCATGTAACCATGGTTACATATATGTAACCTTAGTTAGCCCATCATTAACTAAGGTTACCCTTTTGGGTATCTACACATTAGTCCTACACTTTATATGACAATACATTGGCCCCCTTAACATAATGTCCATAAGACCACAAAATTAGGCCAAACCAAAAAATAGCACATAACATATAATTTATCCATATATTGTTCATATGTATGTAGATATAAGTCCATATATCTTACATCAGCTTTTCAAAACTGAAATTTTCATTAAATCAAAAGAGAAGTTATTGTAGAGTCATCATTTTTGCACGGGTTACGTGCTGTCCTCTCGATTAGCTCGCATAGGTTACCTCTGTTATGGATCTCGATTTTGAGACATCTTTGCGCCTTTTCCTGGCGGTTTCTTGCATCGGGGACATGGCGAAGGCGCATAGCCTGAGTCCCAATTCAACTGTAGTTGAACTTTTCGGCGAAGGCACGTAGCCTGAGTTATTGTTCACCCGTAGTTGTACGTTGTAGTTTTTTCGTTGGCCAAGGCGCATAGCCGGAGTCCCAATTCAATTGTAGTTGAACTTTTTGGCGAAGGCACGTAGCCTAAGTTGTTGTTCAACCATAGTTGAATGTTGTAGTTTTTTCATTGGCGAATCCGCATAGCCTGAGTCCCAGTTCAACTGTAGTTGAACTTTTTTGGCGAAGGCACATAGCCTGAGTTGTTGTTCAACCTTAGTTGAACATTGTAGTTTTTTCGTTGGCGAAAGCGCATAGCCTGAGTCCCAGTTCAACTATAGTTGATCTTTTTGGCGAAGGCACGTAGCCTGAGTTGTTGTTCAACCGTATTTAAATGTTGTAGTTTTTTGTTGGCGAAGGCGCATAGCCTGAGTCCCAGTTCAACTGTAGTTGAACTTTTTGGCGAAGGGACGTAGCCTGATTTGTTGTTCACCGTTGTTGAACTTTGCTATTTTTGTTAAACTTTCTCTCCCGCATGACTCATTGTTATGCGTATGTGGTGTTAGCCGTCAGTTTTGGTTTTAGATTTCACACTGTTTACGTGCTATCCTCTCGATTAGCTCGTGTAGGTTACCCCCATTGTGGATCTCAGCTTTGAGACGTCTTTGCACCTTTTCTCGGCGGGTTCTTGCATCGGGGACATGGGAGTACCTTATATGTGCTTTCCCCCGGGGGGATGGGGGAGGCTGCTTTTCTTCTTGCTTGTATGATTTGAGAGGGGAGTGACAGAGGAGTCGGATCTCTACTCGAGATCTTCAAGTTTCCCTTGTCCGATATATCGCTTTAGCTTGTTTTGAGCTGGGTTTTTCTTTGGTGTTTCTTTCCTTTTGGTCCCAGGAAGAATTATGCGATTCTGCTATAAAATCCCCACAGACGGCGCCAAATTGTTTTGCTAAAAAATTATCCAATCATAGCATATCGTAATAATCAAGAGACAAAATGAAATTGCACGAGACAAGTGTTATTTATTAAGGAGAGGAAGGAAGAGATCTTTCATTGATAATATTGCTATGGTATGCCTCTCCATGGAGAGGTTCAGAGCCTTACAATGATGTTCTCTCTCTTCTTAGAAAAGTAATAATGAAGAAGAAAAGCATCCCCCTTTTCAGGGTTCCTTCTCTTTGTATTTATAGATACATGATGTATGAGCTGGCAGTGATAGCCGTGACTACGCTGAGGTCCCGTTCCTATGATGGTGATTAGGCCGTGGCCTTAATAAGTGAGTCAGCCAATGATCGGGTATGGAGATTAATAGGTGGTCGTATCATTTATTAGCTCCGAATAAGTTTGGGATATAATTAATTTCGTTAATTGTCTTGAGGTTATATTTTGACCCATACAACAAATAAATAGATAGATATAGGTATACACTAGTATTAACACCCGCCTGGATGCGCGGAAGCGGACAATAATCATGTCAAATATTTATTTGCTTGAATTATGTGTCAATAGTCTTAGAATTTAAATATTCCTGATAAATATAGATAATTATTGGATATTAATTAAGAAACACTACATGAAAAAAGATTAACCATTTCTCAAATATTCTTAGTTATAATTGTATTTTCTTTGTTGGTACCATTCTCAGGGGTGTCATTGGATCCTGAAAATAGTCATGAAACAAAATAATAACTCATATCTATGGCACAACAATCAAAGATTGAGAATATGAAGGATTCTCTAGATACGATTGGACTCTTGTATTACTACTTGAGCTCTTATTTGGTGGGTTCATATCTTTCAAAAAATATTTTTATTTTAAAATTTTAGTTTTTAAAACTTTATTTTTAATAATAATTATTTTTCTAATAATGGAAGTAAAAATACTAGCCTTAATTAAAAACTCAGTTTAGTCGGGTATCTAAAATTTTAAATAATTTTTTAGCCAGTGAATTTATTTTTTCCAGTATGACTCCATTTTGATATTTGACACCAACCATATTAAACAATTAATTCATTTGAATTATATGTAAATAAACTTAAATTTTAAACCTTCTATATAATTATTAATAATCGTTAGGTATTAATTAGAAAATACTGTTGGACAATACGCTTTACGCTAGAGGGGGGGGTGAATAGCGTTTTAAAATTATTAAGCGTTTTAGTGCGGAATTTAAAAACTTTGCAG
The DNA here is from genome assembly GCA_034376525.1 of Nicotiana benthamiana. Lineage (NCBI taxonomy): Eukaryota > Viridiplantae > Streptophyta > Magnoliopsida > Solanales > Solanaceae > Nicotiana > Nicotiana benthamiana. Next base: position 15,126,487 of record CM067323.1, on the reverse strand, counting down.
AAATTAAAACAAGTGCAGTAAAAAGAACTTACACAAAGATGTATCCTGGTTGGCCACAAACGTGGTTAGTCCAGTCCCCGAGAGACTCTCTCGAGATTTCCACTAAACTTGTCAAGCTTACGGGTGCTTAACAAACCGTTACAGTTGAGGACACAAGCCTCACCTAGGTGCTCGGGGATCACAATCCCAAAGACTTCAATTGCTCGGGGATAACAATCCCAAAGACTTCAACTGCTCGGGGATAACAATCCCAAAGACTTCAATTGCTCGGGGATAACAATCCCAAAGACTTCAATTGCTCGGGGATAACAATCCCAAAGACTTCAACCGAGGAATCACAAGTTCCTCAACAAACGAGAATCGCAATTCTCTTACAAACACAAAACACACTCACTTTACAAAGTACTCCTTAATGAGTAGATATGAGTAGAAATAGTACGCTCAAGATCACAACAACTTAGCTCAATAGAATGGCTCTTCAAAAAGCTTTATGGATGAATGGAAAATGATGATCAATGTAAGAAAGCTTTTAGCAATGAAAATACTCAAATTGTATATGTTGTTGTTGTGAAAACACTGAGTTGAAGCTGTATTTATAGGTGAGAAACTCAGTCTTACCGTTGCCTAATTGCCAATTAAGGATTGCTGAAATTACTCAGTGACAATCGATTGTCAAGACTAAACAATCGATTGTTTGCATATCAGATCAAAAATTCAATCCCAGATTTTACGTCAACAATCGATTACTTCAAATCACTAATCGATTATTTATAACGTTAAGAAATCCTTTCCAATTTTTGGCATAAAACATCGATTGACCGGAAATCAACAATCGATTATTTTAACAACGTTCAGAAAATCTTTTCCAGATTTTACGCAAAACATCGATTGTTACATATCAACAATCGATTACCTGAAGGTAATTGAAAATATATGACAACGGTCAGCTTCAACAATCGATTATCAAATGGAATAATCGATTATTAATTAATTTCAAAACTCTCTGTCTCATATATAATCGATTATCAAATGGAATAATCGATTATTAATTAATTTCAAAACTCTCTGTCTCATATATAATCGATTATCAAAAGCCACAATCGATTATCATTTTATTTAAAATCACTGGGAGACATTTTTCTCATTCTAATCGATTACCATTAGTTCATAATCGATTTTTATGAGTTTTGAAAACTTTGCCTCAGTTAACAATCGATTATCATAAGTACGCAATCGATTGTTATGCAGTTTGCATAAACCTGATGTTTAACTGACTTACTCACAATCGATTATCTTTAGTTCATAATCGATTGTCATGCAGTCTTGGCTTAGAGATACTCGATTATCATAAGTACATAATCGATTATCTTAGCCCAGATTTTTGAGGCATGCTTGGAAAACATTTTAACAAATGTAAATATGCATAGTTTAAAATCATTTGACACTTAATTTAAATATGCATGATTTTGGAAAAATAATTTTAGTAGAGAAGCCATGTTATGAGCCAAGTTGAGGAATCAAGATCACAATTAATATTGACTCAATTATAACATTTCTAAACTTTGTCTTGAGCTTCTTGTAATGCATCCATTTTGTGCTTGTCCTTGAGCACTGCTATATATCGCTTTTTGCTTTGTTTGACATTCATCAAAACCTACAAAAGAACACACGTTTAGTATATTGCATTTGAAACGTGTTTCCAACAATTTCCCCCTTTTTGATAATGGCAAACATAAGCGGGATATATGCAATAATTATTTTGATAATCCAAGACAAGTGTAAAGTATGCAAGTGTAAAGTATGCAATTTGATGTTCCCCCTCAATTCATGTTCCCCCTCACTTTAAGCATGAATGAAGTTGAGAGTGATATAGCATAGCATACTTCTTGATATCCCGTTTCTTCCCCCTTTTGCCATTAGCAAAAAAAAAATATATACAAGGGAAGAAAAAAAAAATGAAATAAACACACGTTTATTTATTGGAAAATAGCATTACATGGGTGGAGCCAAACACAATAAAACGAACAACAACTAACCAACAAAACAACAATTTCACATCATCAAAAACAACAATTTCATCATTCATCACTCCCATCCCCTTCATCATCATTGGGAGGCGCTTGATATGGCACCACCTGAGCATAGGCATAATGCACGTGATCAAAGTAACCATGGACCTCACGGGTTAATTGAGTAATTTGGTCAGAGATAGTCCGGAGGGTAGGCTCCTGAGGAGGATGAGCACGACGGGCTTGTCGATTTTGAGGAGGAGCGGGAGCATGATCACCATCATGATGAAAGGAAGACTCCGAAATTTCCCAGATTTTGGTGCTCTTTTTGAGAGGACCATTAGCAATATTGACCCCGGAAGCTTCAAGAAATTTCATTATCAAGAGGGCATAGGGGAGAGGTATGTCATCTCTGGTGGCATTGAACATATGAGATTGAATAAGCTTGCACCAATTGATTTTAACACCGGTGACAATGGCATGAAGAAATTTGGCATCCTCTTGGGAAATGGTGGTGTGATTGAGTTTACGGGGTTTGAGAACACGAGTGATGAAATAGAGAATGAAACGATAGTTCGGGTCCATACCCTTTGTGGTGGGACGACGGGAAGAAGACTCATCATAGGCGACTCCGGCTTGGCGGAAGAGATTAGCTTCATCAATCATGTCCCCGGCATTATTTATGTACTGGTAGATGTCTTCACCATCATACGGAATGCCGGCAATGAGGTGGAGGTTATCTTCAGAAATTAGAATGGAAATGCCGTTAACATTGGTAACGAGTTCACCCTCATCATCTTTGTGAAGGTTGGAGTAAAAAGCTTCAACCAAAGTAATGTTGTAGTAGGGGTGAGTAAGGAGTAGGAAATTGAAAAGTTGGCATTCTCTTAGCATATTCGCGGCTGGAATGAATGGTGCAACAAGAGCGTTTGTTGAAAAGCGAGGAGGGAGAATAAGGCGTTTCTCAAATTTGGTTAAGAAACGGGTGAGCTCTTCATCGGATTCAAAGAATAGAACCGATCCATCTTGATATGGATGGCGAGAAGAAGAAGCACCTTGTTTGGAACGAGCACGTTTGGAGTTGCGGCTTGACATTTTTGAAGAAGATGTGCTAGGATTTTTCAAAGATAACAAGATAATTTGATGCTTGGGAGGCTTGAGTGAGTATACAAGAGCATATGTGTAGCCTATATATAGAGAAGGAATGAATCTTACACCTATTGGAAAAGATTTGAAGAGATTTGAAGTCTGAAACGGTAAAAATAAATTCACTGACCGTTCCATAATCGATTGTTTGAATAGAATAATCGATTATCATTAATGAAAAAGATCTGACAAATCGATTACACGCCAGAACGGTAAAAAAAATTTGAAAAAGATAGTCGATTGTCAAACTTGGTAATCGATTGTTTTTCATATTTATGACCTGACAGGAATCGATTGTAGAGCCAAAACAGTAACATAAGTTTAAAACAGATAATCGATTGTCAATATATAGTAATCGATTGTTTCACTCACAGAGAGTTTGGATTTTGGCAAATAATCGATTGGCAGAACATATAATCGATTGTTTAGAAGGGGGATGCTAAAAAAGATGATACTTAATTCTATCAAGCAATGTAAACATTCAATAAGATTTAAAAAAAATTGAATCAATTAATAATCGATTATTGATACTGATAATCGATTGTAAGCATAAATAATCGATTATGATCGATTTTTCTTGTATCAGGACAATTTATACTTTCCTCTTACCTTTTGGGGGATACCTGCAAAATAGAATTAAACATCTCCGACGCTCAAGTCAGTAATCTATAAATGAAATAATAACTTTGAAACTAGTGTAGTCGGGTGAAAAACGTGAACTCTTAAGAATTTTGTCCTAGGATGTTCTTAAGAGGGTTTAGGGTACTTACCTTCCCTTCGACTTTGCCAATTACCTGATTTTGAACATCTTCCGTTCATTTTGGTCTTTTGGCTCATTCTTCAATTTAAGAAGCTTCTTCCACAATTTTGCCTTTGTCTTCCTTGTATTTTGTCTTTTAAAAATTTCGAAAATACTTCCGATTTTTAAAAAAACTAACTCGACTTTTCCGTCTCTTCCTCCTTCTTTGTGCTTTAATTTAAGGAATTTTGAATTCGTCTCCCGTCAAGTGTTTGGAGCATCTACTACACTTGATTCCTTCAAGCACACCTGCAAAACAAATCAATGCTCTTTTGGTACCCATGCCATTTTGGGTCCTTGAGGGTTATGCATACTATAATGATATGTTTGAGTAGCATGTCTATGTCTAGTAAAGCATGCGGGAGCAATATGACCAATTCGTCTACAATAATGACATGTCACATTTGGATTATGCATGCGTCTAGGCTCATAGTAGCTAGAATAATGCACATTGTTTACTCTATTTTCATTTCTCCTAATTTGAGCACCATGAACATTTCGGGATCTTCTAGCATGATCACTGTTGTGCCTAAAATATGCATCATGTCTATGGTGACGATTGCTAGGCGGAAGGTCATGTCTAGATCTCCTAATATTTTGTCTAGCATGCATGTTTGTTTTAGGAAAGACATTTTTGTTATTAATCCTAGATTGAGCTCTAGGTGGTTGGGTTTTTGCATCAACCTCTTCTTCATTTATGAAGCCTATTCCATGCTTGGTTGATTTCAAGTTATCAAGCACCACATTCAAGTTTTTATGAGAGGAGTTGAATTTATCTAGTGTGCCTTTTAATCTACCTACTTCATTCTTAAGGTCTACACAAGAAGCACAATTTTTTGTAGAACTTTCGGGCTTGTCAGAACTTCTTTTCCCATAAAACTTGTTTTGTTCTAGTAGCTTCTCATTTTCCAAAACCAATTTTTCTAATTCTTTTTCTTTTAATGAAAACTGTTTTTGAAAATCTTGTTCTTTTAGAGAAGCACTTTCTCTTAAGCTAGTGACGGTTTTTGTAACTTTGAGAAATTCAGCATACAATTCATCAAAGGCATTTCTCATGTCATCAATAGTATAAAAATTTTGAGAAGAGATTTGACTTACCTCACTTTGATTTTCTTCCTGTGCCATGAGGCAGGGATTTGCTGCTTCTTCATTTTCTTCTTCACTGGATTCGTCTCCGGAATCTCCTCCCCAAGATATGTATGCTCGTTGCTTCTTGAAGGGTTTCTTCTCCTTTTTAAGATTTGGGCAGTTTGTTTTGATATGCCCTGTTTCACCACATTCATAACATTTAACTTGCTCACCTTGCTTTTTCCCTTTGCGGTCATATTCTTTTCGCATGAATTTTTGGAACTTTTTGATGATGAGTCCAAATTCGCTATCTCCATCCTCTTCAATTGGTGATTGACTTGTGCTCGCCTTTAGAGCAATCTTTTGCCTTCTTTGTTCATCAATAACAGGGTTAAGAATAGTGGATTCATAAGTCTTAAGATTACCTCTAAGAGCGTCTATGGTGACGTTCGTGATTCCAATTGACTCTTGAATCGCATCGGCCTTTGATCGCCATGCCGGTGTTAGACTCCTAAGGATTTTTCGAACTAGTTCTCTGTCTGTGAACGTCTTCTTGAGCACGTGGAGATCATTCACTATTGATGAGAACCGCTCAAACATCTCGTCTACCTTTTCGCCTTCCTTCATATGGAACAATTCGTAAGCATGAGTTAAAAAATCAATTTTAGCTTCTCTTACCTGGTCAGTCCCTTCGTAAGTGACCTCAAGCTTGTCCCACATTTCTTTCGCTGTTTTGCAGCAGGAGATTTTCCTGTAATCATTAGCATTAACAGCACAAAGTAATAAATTAATAGCTTTAAAGTTATTTTGGACCATTCGATTATCCTCGGCGTTGAATTCCTCTTCTGATTTTGGCACCCATTCTCCTTCCACCTGTTTGACAGGAACCTCATTTCCTTTGGTGTACACCTTCCACAAGTAAGGGCTGTTTGATCTGATGAATATCTGCATCCTTTCTTTCCAATATGAATAATTTGTCCCGTTAAACAAAGGAGGTCTTGTGGGGCATTGTCCTTCATCAATACCTGCAAAAGAGTCTAGAGTAGAAGCCATGGAAAGATTCTCTCAAACGGTTAAGTCTTTCAGAGAGTATGGCTCTGATACCAATTGTTGGACAATACGCTTTACGCTAGAGGGGGGGGGGGTGAATAGCGTTTTAAAATTATTAAGCGTTTTAGTGCGGAATTTAAAAACTTTGCAGAAATTAAAACAAGTGCAGTAAAAAGAACTTACACAAAGATGTATCCTGGTTGGCCACAAACGTGGTTAGTCCAGTCCCCGAGAGACTCTCTCGAGATTTCCACTAAACTTGTCAAGCTTACGGGTGCTTAACAAACCGTTACAGTTGAGGACACAAGCCTCACCTAGGTGCTCGGGGATCACAATCCCAAAGACTTCAATTGCTCGGGGATACCAATCCCAAAGACTTCAATTGCTCGGGGATACCAATCCCAAAGACTTCAATTGCTCGGGGATAACAATCCCAAAGACTTCAACTGCTCGGGGATAACAATCCCAAAGACTTCAATTGCTCGGGGATAACAATCCCAAAGACTTCAATTGCTCGGGGATAACAATCCCAAAGACTTCAACCGAGGAATCACAAGTTCCTCAACAAACGAGAATCGCAATTCTCTTACAAACACAAAACACACTCACTTTACAAAGTACTCCTTAATGAGTAGATATGAGTAGAAATAGTACGCTCAAGATCACAACAACTTAGCTCAATAGAATGGCTCTTCAAAAAGCTTTATGGATGAATGGAAAATGATGATCAATGTAAGAAAGCTTTTAGCAATGAAAATACTCAAATTGTATATGTTGTTGTTGTGAAAACACTGAGTTGAAGCTGTATTTATAGGTGAGAAACTCAGTCTTACCGTTGCCTAATTGCCAATTAAGGATTGCTGAAATTACTCAGTGACAATCGATTGTCAAGACTAAACAATCGATTGTTTGCATATCAGATCAAAAATTCAATCCCAGATTTTACGTCAACAATCGATTACTTCAAATCACTAATCGATTATTTATAACGTTAAGAAATCCTTTCCAATTTTTGGCATAAAACATCGATTGTCCGGAAATCAACAATCGATTATTTTAACAACGTTCAGAAAATCTTTTCCAGATTTTACGCAAAACATCGATTGTTACATATCAACAATCGATTACCTGAAGGTAATTGAAAATATATGACAACGGTCAGCTTCAACAATCGATTATCAAATGGAATAATCGATTATTAATTAATTTCAAAACTCTCTGTCTCATATATAATCGATTATCAAATGGAATAATCGATTATTAATTAATTTCAAAACTCTCTGTCTCATATATAATCGATTATCAAAAGCCACAATCGATTATCATTTTATTTAAAATCACTGGGAGACATTTTTCTCATTCTAATCGATTACCATTAGTTCATAATCGATTTTTATGAGTTTTGAAAACTTTGCCTCAGTTAACAATCGATTATCATAAGTACGCAATCGATTGTTATGCAGTTTGCATAAACCTGATGTTTAACTGACTTACTCACAATCGATTATCATTAGTTCACAATCGATTGTCATGCAGTCTTGGCTTAGAGATACTCGATTATCATACGTACATAATCGATTATCTTAGCCCAGATTTTTGAGGCATGCTTGGAAAACATTTTAACAAATGTAAATATGCATAGTTTAAAATCATTTGACACTTAATTTAAATATGCATGATTTTGGAAAAATAATTTTAGTAGAGAAGCCATGTTATGAGCCAAGTTGAGGAATCAAGATCACAATTAATATTGACTCAATTATAACATTTCTAAACTTTGTCTTGAGCTTCTTGTAATGCATCCATTTTGTGCTTGTCCTTGAGCACTGCTATATATCGCTTTTTGCTTTGTTTGACATTCATCAAAACCTACAAAAGAACACACGTTTAGTATATTGCATTTGAAACGTGTTTCCAACAAATACTATATGAAAAAAACCAATATTGTTTCAATTCTCGTAGTGATTTGTTTTGCACCATTCTTATTGGAGTCACTGGAACCTAAAAATAGTCACGAAGCGAATAATAACTCGTATTTATGGCAAAGCACAAATGTTGATACAATATAAACGACTCTTTGGTTATGATGTGGCTCTTTACTATGACTTAAACTTTTCTTTGGTATGTTGTTATCTTCCAAAAAATATTTTGAAATTCTAATTTCTAAAACTTTATCTATATTTTGAATACCCTATATATACAATTTTTTTATTCTTTAAATCATTAAATGTTAAATTAGTTGATTGTTATTATATAACATTGAATATATTATCTTAAAATCATCAACTAATATTTTTTCGATACCATACTTGGCTTAACATCAATGCAAACTACTCAAATTACATCCAAATGCAGATTCGAATATCATATCAGTTTGTTAGTAATTGTAATTTTTTAAAAGCGACGCACAATGTAAACTAGAAATAAAAATATATTCTAAGATATCTTTATCTTATAATCTATGTATTTGAATTGATTTTTTTTTTAAATCGATGAGATAAACTTCCAATTTTTTTTCTCAACAGAGATAAAAGAGAAGAAGAAATTTGTCCTCTTTATTTTCTGGTTATTAGATTTTCCATACATTTTTTTCTATATTTATTTTCTTTTCTATTATTTTTTATGTCTTTCTTTCCTTTGTAACAAAAAATAATTTATTCCACTATAAAAGGATGATTTTAATAGAAATTGTCAACATAAGAAATTGATTTATATTTTTAGGCTTTAGTTAAAATTATTTCATATATTTCTTTTGGCTTTATCTATTCAACCTAAATATGTGCTCACTCAACCATTTCAATTAAAAAATTACATAATGTGTAATTTATATATAATCCATATATAATATGTGTATAATCATGTATTGTCAGTATATCATCTATGTATGTCAACTATAAAAGATCAACGATATATCTGACTGAATATTTATGTAAATATTCCATAAGATTTTGATTACTTGATTTTATACATGATATGACTTCTATTATAATAATTTTAAAAAGTCTCTACTAAAATTCAAAAATATTTTATCCTTTTATTTTTAAAATTACATTATATTTTAAAAAATAATCACATTTTCAAATAATTTTTAAAGAAATATTTGGCGTCATACCATTTTTTTAGAATATACTTTTTGTTACACTTGAAAATTCATATAGAAACTACCAATAGAATCCATTCCAATTCCTGCTCAAGCAAGTTGGATGGTTAGAAAGATTATCCAATCAAGAGATATTCAACAAAGGATCCAGAATTGGAAGGAACAGAAATGCTCGACTAGACAATTGTACCAGTCACAGATGCAAGAATTGCCGAGAGTCCCATGAAAGAATTTAATCATACAAAACCAAGCAAGGCCAAAAGCAATTTTCAATCTATGGCTATTCCTACAGGACAGACTCCCAACAAAGGATAGACTACACAGTTGGGGAATGAATATTAATCAACAATGCACCTTATGCCAAATCCATCCGGAAACAAGAGATCACTTGCTAATGACTTGCCTAGTCACTATGGAATTATGGGAAAGCACAATGAATTGGTTGCAGAAAAACTATCCACACTGATTGGAACCATAAAATGCAATGGTTGATTAGAAAAGCCAAGGGTCGAACATGTCGAGCAGCCACTTTCAAAATGGTTACAGCTGGATTTGCATATGCTATCTGGCTGGAAAGGAATGCAAGAGACTTCAACAACATATTTCGATGTAACACTGCCTTACTGAAAGACATAGTGTATAATTGTAATGTTAGAGGTACCCCACGAATTAGACAACAATTACAACACCTTCGAATTAGTAGTGCTAGGTAGTTAGGATAGTAGAAATAGTTTATATGTTATTTTCGAGACAGTCAGCTGAGTTGAAGCTCGACTGTGGTTTTGTAATGTTACTTCATTGATGATTAATGAAAAACCTTAATTACCAAAAAAACTACCAATAGAAACCAATATCCCGCTTGTTGAAATTTGAGAAACCTTTCACAAAATTTAATCATTTAAAACTAATATTCTTCTACACAAAAAATAGTATACCCCTGCAATGTTGGCTTAACTGCAGCTAAATGAAAATGTTTCAACTTATACCATTCAATTCCTAAAAGGTGCTAAATTAAAATTAATGATAGCAATTGCATAACCAATATTTTTGTTATGTCTATTTATACAATTTGACTTTTCAAACAAATATTCTTCAAAAAGAAAAAGAAAAAAATAAATTTTTTTGAATATTAACATATTTTTGTGATGTTTCTTTCTATAGCATGTTGGTTTACTTCATTATATATGTATGTAAATTTTTATTTAATTTTTAAACTCTTTTTTGCAATTTGAATAAACATAGACATATAATCTATATATTATATTTATTTTAAAAGAAATCTGCTTTATTTAAATCTAGCTATAGTCGTTTAAAGAACTATAATTATAGGGTTTTAGATGTGAAAGAGTTTAGAATTATATAAAGTAATTTTTTCCTTTTTTTTTTGCCAAAGGCAAAGTAGAATTAAAATAATTATAAAAAATTAACAAAAGTTCTTAACATGATTGCATATGATCATTAACCGAATTAAGCATGATAACAAAACATAAATTTATTTTCATTTTCATTTAAATTTAAAATTTAAAACTTTATTTATAAAATTCATCTTTTAATTCAAATATATATATATATATATATATATATATATATATATATATATATATATATATATATATATATATATACATTAATGAAATTTATCAGCTTGCCACTTGGCTTAACCACAATGCTAATTATATTTGATAACTTATTCCTTTAATATATATATATATATATATATATATACATATATTGTTTTATAACATTGAAATTCGATGTGCTTATGAGTAATGTTTTAAAAGGCGGAGCGTTTTGCTTAACAAAGGGCGATGCGTAAGTCCCGAAACATGGGGCATAAGTCCCAAGAAATTTTAAATTATTAATAATAAAATAGCAAAATAATTAAAAAATATATAAAGTATATTAAAAGTTTAAGAAATTAAGAACTCACGAAAATAAAATATCTAGTATTTAAATATAAATAATACAATAGTGTTAAAGTTACTATAAGATAAAAATCAACTATAACGTCTTGACTTTCAAGCGATTAAAGGATAAAAATATTTTAAAAAATATTATCAAAGAACACGATTTACCTCTCTAAAAGTTAATAATCAAAAATCTCCATCAATAATATAATTGAAGATATTACTTCTTACGAGTAAAAATAAAATTACTTTCAGGTAGCAAAATAATAAAAGTTTTGTTAGCTCAAAGTAATAAAAAAAAAGATAGACAACAAAGTAGAGAAAAATAGAGAAGAGAATATATTTCTTCTATGTATCCAAGTGTATTACAAAATGATTTCTCATCCTCTATTTATAGTACTACATAGAGGTATACTAAAAGAATTCCATAAATATGTCATTAAGCTTTTGAGATCATGGAGGAAGATCATGGGGGAGATCATGGAGGTGTGGAAGTTACAACCATAAGTATTGGAGTAGTGGGAGTTATGGAGATAATGGATAAAAGTAGTGGGTGTTATAGGAGTTATGAACATCCACCATAATCTAATATTTCATAACACTCCCCCTTGGATGTCCAAAGATAATGTGCCTCGTTAAAACCTAAACTAAAATAAAACCCAATGGGAAAAAAAAATCCTAGAAAAGGAAAAAAGAGTACACATATCTAACAAAATGCATTTTTTGTTGCCTCGTTAAAAACCTTGCAAGGAAAACTCAGTGGGACAAAACCTTGTAAGGGAAAAAGAGTGCAACGCGCATTAACTCCCCCTGAAAAGAGCATCAATTCACATCCTTGAGCCTTCGCATTCCAATCTTGTGTACCAGCTTCTTGAAGGTTGACGTTGGTAGAGATTTTGTGAACAAATCAGCCATATTATCACTTGAACGAATCTGTTGCACATTGATATCACCATTCTTTTGAAGATCATGTGTGAAAAATAACTTTTGTGAAATATGCTTTGTTCTATCTCCTTTTATGAATCCTCCCTTCAATTGGGCTATTCATGCTGCATTGTCTTCATACAAAATCGTGGGTAGTTTGTCACATTTCAAACCACATTTGTCTCGAATATGATGTATTATAGACCTCAACCACACACACTCTCGACTTGCTTCATGAATAGCGATTATCTCAGCATGATTAGATGAAGTAGCCACAATTGATTGCTTAGTCGATCGCCAAGATATGACAGTGCCTCCACAGATAAACACATAACCTGTTTGAGATCGAGCCTTGTGTGGGTCAGATAAATATCCAGCATCAGCATAACCAACAAGATCAGGACTGCAATTATTGCTATAAAATAAGCCCATATCGGTAGTCTCTTTTAGATACCGCAGTATATGTTTGATTCCATTCCAATGTCTCCTTGTGGGAGCAGAGCTATATCTTGCTAAGACATTAACTGAAAAAGTTATGTCAGGCCTTGTAGTATTTGCAAGATACATTAGTGCGCCAATTGCACTAAGATATGGTACTTCAGGACCAAGTAGCTCTTCATTCTTTTCTTGCGGTCGGAATGGATCCTTATTCACATCAAGTGATCGAACAACCATCGGAGTACTTAAAGGATATGCTCCATCCATGTAAAACCGTTTCAATACCTTTTATATATAGGCAGATTGATGAACAAAAATTCCGTGTGCCGAATATTCAATTTGCAAACCAAGACATAATTTTGTCTTTCCGAGATCTTTCATCTCGAATTCCTTCTTTAAATAATCAATTGCCTTTTGGAGTTCTATGGGAGTTCCAATAAGGTTTATGTCATCGACATATACGGCAAGTACAACAAATTCCGATGTTGTTTTCTTTATAAAAACACATGGGCAAATGGCATCATTTATATAGCCTTCCTTTAATAAATACTCACTAAGGCGATTATACCACATTCGTCCTGATTGCTTTAGACCATACAAAGATCTTTGCAATTTGATTGAAAACATTTCCCGGGACTTTGAATTATGAGTGTTTGGCTTTTTGAATCCATCGGGAATTTTCATGTATATCTCATTATCAAGTGAGCCATAAAGATAGGCAGTAACCACGTCCATTAAATGTATGTCAAGCTTTTCAAGGACAGCATAACTAATGAGATAACGGAAAGTTATAGCATCCATTACGGGTGAATATGTCTCTTCATAATCGACACCAGGCCTTTGAGAAAATCCTTGTGCAACAAGGCGTGCCTTATATCTTTGTACCTTGTTTTTCTCATTTCTCTTGTGTACAAAGACCCATCTATAGCCAACAGGCTTAACACCATTAGGTATTTCAACTATAGGCCCAAAAACTACACGTTTTGCAAGTGAATTCAATTCTGATTGGATTGCTTCTTGCCATTTTGGCCAATCAAGTCTTTGTCGACATTCTCCAACAGATTAAGGTTCAAGATCCTCACTTTCTTGCATAATGCTAGATGCAACATTATATGCAAAGACATAATCCACCACTATATTCACTCGATTAAAATTTGTCTCAATATCGATTGGATTTATTGATAGTTCCTTATTTTCCTGAGTCTCGGGCTCAATGGATTCTTCATGAATCTCAGAATTTATTAAATCGTGAATTTCCTCATGAGATTCTTTCGTAGTGTCATTTTGATCATTTGCTTTCCTTTTTCTAGGATTTCGATCTTTGGAACCTAATGGCCTGCCACGTTTTAGGCATGCTTTCGACTCATTAGATACGACACTAGACGATTGTCCAATAGGGACATCAATACGGATTGGAACATTCTCTGCGGGGATGTGAGATTTTGTTATCCTTTTCAAGTCCGTGAATGCGTCAGGCATTTGATTTGCTATTCTTTGCAAATGGATAATATTTTGCACCTCTTTTTCACAAATAGAGGTATGTGGATCAAGATGAGTTAATGATGGATTTTTCCACAAAATTTCCCGTTTGGTTTCACCAACTTCTCCCCCTAATTTTGGGAAAAGTGTCTCATCGAATCGACAGTCTGCAAATCGTGTAGTGAACAAATCCCCTGTCAATGTTTCGAGGTAGCGAATAATGGAGGGCGATTCAAACCCAACATATATTCCTAACGTTCTTTGCGGACCCATTTTGGTGCGGTATGGCGGTGCTACAGGCGCATATACTGCGCATCAAAAATTCTTAAATGGGATATATTATGTTCATGACCCAAAACTAATTGCAACAGGGAATATTTGTGATAATTTGTCGGTCTGAGACGAACTAGCATTGCTGCATGCAAAATGGCGTGACCCCAAACCAAAGTGGGCAGCCTCGTTTTCATGGGTAATGGTCTTGCAATCAACTGCAGACGTTTAATTAAAGATTCTGCAAGACCATTTTGAGTGTGAACATGAGCTACAGGATGTTCCACTTTTATCCCAATTGATAAGCAATAATCATTAAATGCTTGGGATGAAAACTTAGCAGCATTATCTAGTCTAATAGACTTAATTGGATTATCAGGAAATTGTGCTCGTAATCGAATTATTAGTGCCATTAATTTTGCAAACGCAAGGTTGCGTGATGACAATAGGCACACATGATATCATCTAGAGGATGCGTCTATTAAGACCATAAAATATCTAAAGGACCCACTAGGTGGGTGAATAGGTCCATAAATATCCCCTTGTATACGTTCCAAAAACGTAGGTGACTCAGTTCCAACCTTTGTTGGTGGTGGTCTAATAATTAACTTGCCTTGATAACAAGAAGTGCAAGAAAATTCATTATTTAAAAGAATCTTTAAATTCTTTAATGGATGCCCATATGAGTTTTCTATAATCTGTCTCATCATAATTGATCCAGGATGTCCCAATCGATCATGCCAAAGTGCAAAAGTATTGGAATCAATAACCTTTTGGTTTACTGTGGAATGTGCCTCAATTGCACTTTTGTCCAATACATGCCACAAGATAAAGATGGGAACTTCTCAATAACCCTCTTTTGGCCAGAGACATTCTTTGTAATGATGAGGTATTCAAGATTATTCTCATCTATTGTCTCAATATGATATCCATTTTGACGGATATCTTTAAAACTCAACAAGTTCCTCTTGGACTTGGAAGAGAACATTGCATTCTCTATGATAAATATTGTTCCTTTAGGCAGAGTTATAGTTGCTCTTCCGGAGCCTTCAATCAATTTACTACTACCAGAAATTGTAGTAACATCTGCCTTACACATACTTAAATGAGAAAAATATTTCTTCTCTTTGAATATCGTATGTGTGGTACATGAATCAATTAAACAAATATTTTTACAATTGGACGTTGATCCAAGTTTGCTTTGTGAGATATCCATATTTGCTTCCCATGATTTGACGTACAAAAGAAATATACGAAAAATATTAGTATTTTTTTATTTTTTTTATAGATATGAGAATAAACAAATTTAAGTCTATGATTCAACATAATAGTTTCAGTGTGGTCATTATGAAAAAAAAATATCTTTTATCATAGTTATTCTCCTTTGAATACTCTTGTATCCGTTGCTTAATAATTAAACAATATTTTCAAAATCTGCTGAGGTTAGTCGATTAACTAAATTGGATAGTCGACTAACATGCCTTGCGGAAAAGGTCTAGTTTAATAGAATATATTGGTTAATCGATTATCTGTTATGTTAATCGATTAACTTACTGAAAAATCATTACAAATAAAGCATAAGATGAATGTGTAATCTAAAGTTATATATTTTTATACAGAAAATATAAAATTTGAACCATATCACAATAATAGATAACTTATGTAAACTATGATAATTGTTTATTCATTAACTACTACGAATAAGTAAAAATAAAAATATCAAACTGCTCAATCTTCTTTAACCATGGATCCATCACCGATCAAGTGATCTATTTTCCCCTCAGGGTGCTCAAAGAAGTCTGCCACATCCAAGTGGGTGATGTCAAAATTATTGTCAGAGACAAAATTGGTTTCAGGGCCTTTACTCTTTAGAGATGCTTGATAAAGCTCAACCAAATGTCTTGGTACACGGCAAATTTTTGCCCAGTGCCCTTTTCCACCGCAACAATAACATATAGTTTCTGAACTATTTGCTTTTGGATTCTCATAATTCCATTTCCGCTTTTGGTGGTTATATCTCTTTGGGGGGGTGACTAACACCAGGAAAATTTCTTCCTTGTCCACGTCCACGGCCATGACCCCGACCACGACCACGACCATGGTTAAAGCCATAGCCTTTTCCACGCTTAGCATAATGGGAATACACCTTATCTACTTCAGGCAATGGTGTAGACCCAGTGGGTCGATTTTCGTGATTTCTCATGAGCAGGTCATTGTTTCGCTTAGCCACAAGGAGAAGAGAAATCAGCTCAGAGTACTTTTTGAAACCTTTCTCTCTGTACTGTTGTTGCAGAACCATATTGGAGGCATGAAACGTTGTAAACGTTTTTTCAAGCATATCATAGTCAGTTATAATATCTCCACAGAGTTTCAATTTAGAAGTAATTCTAAACATTGCAGAATTATATTCAGAAACAAACTTAAACTCTTGGAGCCTCAGATGAGCCCAATCATATCGTGCTTGTGACAGAGTGACCAACTTTAAGTTGTCATATCTCTCCTTTAAGTCATTCCACAAGATAAGTGGATCTTTGACTGTGAGATATTCAATTTTCAAACCATCATCAAGGTGATGGCGCAAGAAAATCAAGGCCTTAGCACAGTCTTGGGTGGATGCATTATTTCTGTCTTTAATGTCGTCTCCAAGACCCATTGCATCCAAATGGATTTCAGCATCCAACACCCATGTCATGTAGTTCTTGCCCGAAATTTCAAGGGCAACAAACTTTCTTTTCATAATGTCAGACATAATTAAAACAAAATTAGGAGGAGAAAAAATACCTTAATTTTCTCAAAGAGATTCTTGAGATAGTAGAGCTTCGTGCTAATAACGTGTTACAAAACTTAGCTCAAAGTAATAAAGATAGACAACAAAGTAGAGAGAAATAGAGAAGAGAATATATTTATTCTGTGTATCCAAGTGTATTACAAAATGATTTCTCATCCTCTATTTATAGTACTACATAGAGGTATACTAAAAGAATTCCATAAATATGTCATTCAGCTTTTGAGATCATGGAGGAAGATCATGGGGGAGATCATGGAGGTGTGGGAGTTACAACCATAAGTATTGGAGTACTGGAAGTTATGGAGATAATGGATAAAAGTAGTGGGTGTTATAGGAGTTATGGACATCCACCATAATCTAATATTTCATAACAAGTTTAATAATTTTGAGAGACATAGAAATAAAATATGAATACATATAGTAAGTGAAGATGTGAATTTTGACTATTCAAATGATATTCACCCTCATATGTTCTCAATTAGTAAATATGCAATAATATTACTCATTATTGATATGATAAAGAAATTTGAGTGTTAACAATGCTAGTTAGGAAATTTGATGCATGATTTGCCCTAGGAACTATTCGGCATGCCCCGAACAAAAATAATTAGGCATGTTTCGGGGCTATAGTTGGGTGCTCGGAGCGCAAGCCTCAAAGGACTAGCCCCACACATAAGCCTCCGGACGTTTTCATAGTGCCTCACTTCGGGTCAAGTCCCCAAAAAAACATTTTAAAATGCTACTTATATACAATTTATTAATCTAGTTACACCATCACTATAAAAAAATTATGGAAGAAGTAAAATAACAACACTAGGCGACGATAAAATTGATTCACAAAATAACTAACTCCATTTAAAAGCGTGGGAAAATGTGCAGTGTGGATTGGACAGAATTCTGATTGCATTTCCACAGCCTCACACTTACTCATACAGCTGCTGCTCAAAAAGTGTTCATTACCCCCCATTCTTTGTTCAGAGTCGACGCTTGGATCTCTATCTTTTTACCGAATAGGAAACCCCAGAAAAGGCAACCCTTTTTCTTCCACTATGAGATTTCTTCAGGCTTCCACCTTCTACAGTGTTGGCTTTGGCATTCCATCCATTTCTACTCGCCCCAAGTCTTCCCCTCAGCACTATGCCACCATAGCCACAGGTACTAAAGTTTTGAACTTGATATAGTACATAAAGTTGTTCCATTTTCATTGTATCTCTTTGCATCTTTATTTTAATTGAAGTCCGTTAAGCAATTTATAGGCAGAGCTCACTCAACCTCCTTTTGTAACTAGGGGTAAATCTCTATGATATGTCGGTAACTAACCTGCTATAATAGGTCAAGTTATAGTGATTTTTACACTATCAATGTGGTTAACTTAAATTCAACTAACATACCTGTATTGGTCAAAACTTGACCTCATGATAATGAATGAGATCGACGCATTTATTAAAGTCTATTTATGGCTAATAAATGGTATGACCATTTATTCACAAGATTATCGGGCAGTTATCCAATTTGACAACTAAGGCCACGGCCTGGCCGTCCTTACGAGGGCGTCCCCTTTATGTGGTCCCATCCCCTTGGCGCCAGCTGACAGATTTCCTAGCTATAAATACTAAGAGAAAGAACCCTAAAAGGGGGACTTCTTCTTCTTCTTCTTCTTCTTCTTCACATCTACTTCTAAAAGAAGGGATAATACATCATTGTAAGGCTCTGAACCTCTCCATGGAGAGGCAGACCAAACCAATATCATTAATAAAAGATCTCCACCCTTTTCCCTTTATCTAATATCTATTGTCTCTTATATCTTATTCCTTTATTTTTTTGGATTTATTACGACCTGCTATGATTGACCCTCCATTTATTTCGATTGTTTTATGCTTATAAAGTGAATGAAAACTTTGAGCAAAACAATTTGGCGCCGTCTGTGGGGATTTCATAGCAGAATCCCGTAGTTCATCCTAAGACCGAAAATGAAAATGAACAATCCATCTCAAACGAGCCCAAGCGGCATATCGGGTCATAAGAAGTCAAAAACCTCGGGATGAACTTGCTTCCGCATCCCCGCGTCTTTGAGTGAAGGGAGGAAGAAGGAGAAGAAGCAGATCCCCCATCTCTAGGGGAGAAACGAGCTCAAGGTACCTCACCCCTTTTCTTTCTACACGGGATCCTGCCGAAAGGGAGGACAACATGAAGGCATGCCTTAAGCACTTCGGCAATTCGAGCAAGCCGGACAAGGAAAACCACAAGTGCCAACTAGGCAAGATCTGAAACCAAAAACAAACCCCGGGCCCCAACACGAAGCGGGTTATGCAGAAAAACTCACAAAAGGTTCAACTACGGTTGAACTGGGACTCAGGCTATGTGCCTTCGAAGTAGGCTACGAGCCTTCACATAAAGGTTCAACTACGGTTAAACTGGGACTCAGACCATGTGCCTTTGATACAGGCTACACGTCTTCATATAAAATTTCAACTACTGTTGAACGGCAACACAGGTTACGCGCCTTCACATAAAGGTTCAACTACGGTTGAACTGGGACTCAGGCTATGTGCCTTCGACACAGGGTACGCGCCTTCAAATATTATAAAAGTTCTACTACGGTTGAACGGCAACACAGGCTACGCGCCTTCACATAAAGGTTCAACTACGGATGAACTGGGACTCAGGCTATGTGCCTTCGACGCAGGCTACGCGCCTTCACATAAAGGTTCAACTACGGTTTGAACTGGGACTCAGGCTATGTGCCTTCGACACAGGCTACATGCCTTCAAATATTATAAAAGTTCAACTACGGTTGAACGGCAATACAGGCTATGCGCCTTCACATAAAGGTTCAACTACGGTTGAATTGGGACCGAGGTTATACGCCTTCGACACAGGCTACACGCCTTCATATAAAAGTTCAACTATGGTTGAACGGCAATACAGGCTACGCGCCTTCACATAAAGGTTCAACTACGGTTGAACTGGGACTCAGGCTATGCACCTTCGACACAGGCTACACGCCTTCAAATATTATAAAAGTTCAACTACGGTTGAATGGCAATACAGGCTACGCGCCTTCACATAAAGGTTCAACTACGGTTGAACTGGGACTCAGGCTATGCGCCTTCGACACAGGCTACGCGCCTTCATATAAAAGTTCAACAATGGTTGAACGGCAATACAGGCTACGCGCCTTCACATAAAGGTTCAACTACGGTTGAATTGGGACTCAAGCTATGCGCCTCCGACACAGGCTACGCACCTTCAAATATCATAAAAATTCAACTACGGTTGAACGGCGATACAAGCTAGGCACCTCCACACAAAGGTTGAACTACAGTTGAACTGGAACTCAGGCTACATGCCTTCAAAAACTACAAAGGTTCAACTGCGGCTGAACTACAGTTCGAACCACGGGCCTTCACCTCTGTCGCGAATCCGCAAGCTCAACCACAGACGAGTCAAAGCCAAGGACACACGTCCCCGAGGCTATAAGTCGGGCCACGATCAGATGAAAACAAACGCCCCCGAGTGACCAACCACGGACAAACCCCAGGTCGGGCCAAACGCCCCACCTTTCAAGTCAGTACGACTAACTCAAATCAAAGTATTGACCCGCGCAAAGTTCAGCCCAAGTCTAACCACGAGGCCGCGCTTTTCATTATCACGGCCAGTAGTTCGACTTAGCCCGATCTGGGACTAAGGCCATGTGCCGCCCCTGCCCAAATACGGCCACAATCCGCTCCCAAGAAGTGGAGGAAAGTGACGACCAAAATCGTCTATCTATGACCAAGGCCATCCACACCAACTTTCCTTGAGGCCAGGAATCAGTTCGACATTGGTCAAAATCACTTAACCGGTCGAGACCATTAACATATCCAATAGAAAAACTCTGAAGCAAAACCCTCGCAAAAAAGCACAAAAAATATATAATGTATTCGACGCAAAACGAACAGAAAAGAAGAAAAACAAATATATTCACAATATTTACACAGGGTTACCCATAATTACATCTGCCCAAGGCTGGTAGTGAAAAAGAGAAAAAGAAAACAAGAACTAAACAAATATTACAAATTTTCTTTTCACTCGGCGCCCCCTTCAGCATTATCAGCACCCTCAGCGCCATCATCTCCCTCGGGGGTAGACGGATCAAAACCACAGTCAAGGCGCGCTTCACGGGCCTTTTGGCGTGCCTCCTCATAAGTGGCTTCAGACACGACGCCAGCCTCCCAAGCCGCCTGTACACATCAAGCTGGGCCTCGACGTACGTCCAAAGCTCGCGAGCAGGACCAAAAGCAGCGGCCTCATCCCTCAAGCGTCGGTTCTCGGCCTCCAAGGCCGCAATCCGATCTGCTGCAACTCGGGCGTCCCGATCGCAGACGGCAATGCGCCCCTCCAACGACCGTTCTAGAAAGGCAGCGACAACCCTCTCTAATCCGCGCTCCCTTTCCTGGGCACGGTTGGTCGCCTGCAGCGCTTCAGCCCTCGCCAGGGTGTCCTCTGCCTGCCTCCTTGAAGTGGCGGCCTCAGACTCCAAGGCAACCACCTGCCTGGTGTAAGCCTCGGCGGCCTCCGCCGCTGCAGCCAGGTTTTGGCGCTCCCTCTCAGCAGCCGCCCTTCTCTCAACATCCACCCCTTCGTTCGCTTGGCGGAGCTGCTCCTCAAGAGCGGATACCCTGCTGAGGGTCTGTTGCATGCGAAGCTCCCTCAGTGCTAGCTCTTCTACCAGCTCCCTGTTCCGTGGGTCGTTCCTTATGCGCTCACGCAAGCCACGACAGCGGTCACGGTAGCGGTGGTACTTCCCCAGCAGCCACGCAAAAATCGCCGAACGAACATTAGCCCGCCTAATGCTCTCCACCTCCAGCAAATATGTCTACAACGAATAGAGTGACAGTAAACACGAGAAGACATGCTAAGAAAGAAAACAAACCAAAGTTTTGCACATACCTTTATACTTAGGGTGACCACTTCGCCCATCAGTCCAACGTCCGAAATGCCCCTCACGGACGTGCTCTCCGCTTCCGAGCACAGGACCCCGAACATCGTCACTAGGTTCTCCTCCTCGAGCAGCAGGTTCAGGCCGTTAGGAATCTCCAAATAACGATAATCCCCCTCGGCCTGCACGGCCGAGCGGGTATAACCCTCCTGAGCAAGACGGATGTCCTCGGGATCCATATCGGACTCCGAATCATCCCCCTCTCCTGAAACGCCCTTCCGCCTGCCGCCCTAGAAGTTGAGGCTTCAGCAGCCCGAGACATCGACGCTCCCGCATTCGCCGTAACGTCGGCGCCTGCCATCTCCACCAAAACAGTTGCCGAGGAGCCGCCTTCCCTCGCAGCAACAGGAACAGAAACTTGATTCACCGAAGCGACTGTATCACCTTGGCCTAAGCCAACCGGGGCAACCCCTACTGAGCGTTCACCTTCTGGTGCAAGGTCCGTTGCGCCTCCCTCCTCCGCCGACGGCGAAGAATCTAAACTGATCACCATCGGAAGGACCGGGGTGAACGCCACCCTACGCCAAGCCAGCGGTCTCTCATCTTCTTCTTCATCTCCATTCGGCGATCGCTCCGCCCTGGAGCGCTCGACCCCTGGAGATTCCTCAACTCGAGGCACGGGCCGTACCGGAGAGTGTGCAGCCGAAGACTCCACCGAAGTCGCCCTCAGAACCGGAAGAGGCGCCGGCATTGTAATCATTCGGGCACTCGCCCCGGGCCTGCGAAAAGCAAGCTGAGGAGCCCTCCTGCGCCGTGGTCGTTCTGACCAACCAAAGAAGAAGGGTTAGGTCAGAAGAACTAAGGACTACGAAGAAAAAGCAATAAACAACAAATCAGATTCTTACCAGCAGCCGGCCTACGGCCATACACCTCCCAGAAAGAAGCCCACGTGCGAATTCCCGTTGTAACAAGGAGCACGGCCTCAACCCACTCGCGGATGCCTGAAATTGGCGCCGGTAGAGCACCTCCCGCTACGGCACAGAAAAAAGATCATTACGCGCAAACATAAAGCTGAACATTTAGCCCAAGAGAAATCAAAGCCAGCGTAAAAGAAACTTACATGCATGGTTCCACTCCGCCGGGAAGTCAATGGCACACGCCACCAGGTGCTCAGTCCTGATGTAAAAGAAATACTCGAAGGGACGGGTAGCGACCTCATCATCGAGCTCCGCAGTCAAGCCGTCGGTCCCACGAGGGACCAACCAAATCATAGTGCCACGTATCCTCTGAGGAACGTACAGAGTCAACACGTGCCCAAGTGTAACTTTCCTCCGTGCCTACTCCGCATATTTAATCAGCATCCCCAATAATTTGTAACAGGAGGGGATGAGCTGACTAGGGCATACCCTATAATAACGGCAAAGGTCCACCACCAACATGGGGAGAGGAAGCCTAAATCTCAGCCTGAAAGGGTAGGCGTAGAAGACGCAGTACCCTCGATGGTCGACGTGCACCCTGTCGCCGCTTCTGCCAAGACGATGTTAGCAAAGCGAGGAATCTTACATTGCTCCTTCAGTTGAGCTAAGCCAACTTACCCATCAATGGAGCCTCGTCCACTTGATCTTCTCCCTCAGGGTTGGTATAATCGATCGTCGGACCGCCGGGAAGGGAAAGAATATCGGTCACCGACGGGAACCGGTCAACGGTCCGCGAACCAGTGCCTCCCGCCACCGTAGATGGACTCTCTGCCGCCGCAACCTCCACCGCAACCACCACCGAAACTGCATCGGAACGGGAACTGCTCGCCATTATCAATATAACCGAAAGAAGATGGTAAGATTCACTGGAAAAACAAAGGAATATAGAGATCCGACGAAAATGACGGAGAATGAATCAGTAAGGACTGAGAAACCAGACAATCTGAAAGCAAGAAAGGTTATCTCCCTCAGAATTCCACTTAGACAGATATCGGAGAAGTGAGAACTGAGCAACACAACCCCTTATTTATAGGCAAAACGTGAATGACCCTCACGAATCCCAAAGGTCACTATTTACTACCCAACCAACCGCAAAACGGTTCAGACCTACGGTAATGGGCACCATTATGACAGAAACCATTGAACGGTCATTCAACCGTCAATCAGTACGTCCCCCATGAAACAGTTGTGACAACCTTAAGGTGTCATAGGCACGGCCCATGCGTCACCTTGCGTATAATGTTCCCCTTATACGCGGTAAGCGTGATCTTACTCTCCCCCATGCACGTATAAATGGCTACGACCATCTCTAAAGTAAAAATGGCTACCATCACTACCAAAAGATAAATGGCTACGACCATCTCTGAAGTAAAAAAAGGGCTACGACCATCTCCAAAGTAAGAATGGCTACGACCATCTCCAAAGTAATAATGTCTACGAGCCATCTCCAAAGTAAGAATGACTACGGCCATCTCTAAAGTAAGAAGCTACGGCCACCGCTAAAAGATAAAAGGCTACGACCGTCTCCAAAGTAAAAATGGTTACGGCCATCTCTTAGATAAATGACTACGGCCACCTCCAAAAGATCCACGGCTACGGCCGTCTCCAAAGAATGAAGGACCGCGATTGTCTCCAACGTATAAACGACTACAATTATTGGCGGAATCCGCTCACGAGCTCGACCCGAGCTCGCCCTCAATAAGCGGAGGGACTATCTGTATGGGTCAAAACTTGACCTCACGATAATGAATGAGATCGACACATTTATTAAAGTCTATTTATGGCTAATAAATGGTATGGCCATTCATTCACAAGATTATCGGGTAGTTATCCAATTTGACAATTAAGGCCACGGCCTGGCTGTCCTCACGAGGGTGTCCCCTCTATGTGGTCCCAACCCCTTGGCGCCGGCTAGCAGATCTCCTAGCTATAAATACTAAGAGAAAAACCCTAAAAGAGGGGCTTCTTCTTCTTCACATCTACTTCTAAAAGAAGGGATAATACATCATTATAAGGCTCTGAACCTCCATGGAGAGGCAGACCAAACCAATTTCACTAATAAAAGATCTCCACCCTTTTCCCTTTATCTAATATCTATTGTCTCTTATATCTTATTCCTTTGATTTTTTTTGAATTTATTACGACCTGCTATGATTGGCCCTCCATTTATTTCGATTGTTTTATGCTTATAAAGTGAATGAAAATTTTGAGCAAAACAATACCTATCGATTTCAAGCCTTGGTTATGAAAAAATACTTGGTAGGGAGCACTCCCCCGAATGGGCCTACGCGGTGCAAATCTGGATATCGAGCTCCAATGCGGGTACCGCACCCCGGGTGGGAAAAAAAAAAAAAAAGACCTATTGAATTATGTACCATCTTATCTGAAAGCTTAATTTGTTAGAGAGGAAACACTTTTTGTTTGTTTATTTAGGTTCGCAAGGCCGACTGATTGAAATATGATCTGTTGATGGGTACCGGTGAGACTTGAACACTAAGGCATTTCTGATATGATTATAAATTGTGTTGACCACCTTATGTAAAAGCTTAACCTATTGGAAAGATGATTTTTTTGTTTTTGTATATATGTCATCAACATAGAAAGCTCTCATCTCCTATGAGAAAAAATCTTATTTCTCAGTTCTCTTTTTGGGGCTTCAACTCTCACATTAAGTTCTTGTTTTAACAATTCAAAAGTTGGAGAAGTTGGGTGGGTGGAAGTCAGAACCCAGAAGAAGGCAGGGCAGCAAGATGTTTCCCTCACCAACAAGTCGTTTGGATGATTTGGTAAGAAGGTGATAAAAATGTCAACAGAGACTATAGTTTCCCAAATTCATAACATTTTGCCATGTTCCGTTTATTCTTGGAATAATGGATATCCCAAGTTGTACAGGTGTTTGGATGAGTTTTTGTGAGACTATTCTGATGTAGAGCATGAAGTTATATACTCATTGTATACAGGGCTCCCCTCCTTTCTTAACGGCGTTTTATCTGCTCGAAAGAAAAAACCCTCCAAATGTAGTTTAATATCAACTTTGTGTTTTGGCTGTGAGCTTTGAAGCAGAAGAAATTAATTACATTACAATCGCATCTCAAAACTCTTTATGGACTGGAGGTCTGTCTGACTGACGATGAAATTGTGACTTCGTGTCATAAGTGCAACACTAATATCTAGGTCATGTTTTGCTTATTGCAGTACCTAGTTATAAAGACCCGAAAACTGACTCCTACGATGTCAACTCAAGTTAAGTTTTTTGCTTAGACGCAGAAACAATACATGACAATTTTGAAATATTCAAAGTTGCTGAGATTTGAGGCCAGTTGCAAAGTTCTACTAGTATTTATTATTTGTAAACAAATAAAGAGCTTATATATTTTGCTTCTAACTTTGAAATTCAATTGACTGCATGAGAGATACTGATTAACCAGCACTATGCTAATATTTGGTGTACGAATTTTAGAGTTCTTTGGAGATGTAATTTAATTACCAAAGAACAGTTTTCAAGCGCCCATTACTAGAAAGCTTCCATTTGGCATTTCTTCCTTCCTTACTCATCTGTTTCCTGGGCATCTGCTTAGATTGAGGTGTTTCGCAAAAACCCTCAAGGTCCAACTTTACATCTCCCATGCACTCATGTAAGTGATAAGGCGGTGTTTGCCTGACAGAATTGGCTTCTGTTATGAATCTTCAATTAATGGTTTGCTAGCCCCAAGTTCATGATTTCTTCTTGTCCAGTATTACTTGCAACTTTTTCTTTTGGTTCTTGGATGTGCGATTTCATATCGATAGATGTTGTTAATACTTCTCTCTTTTTGCTACAATTCTAGGACAAGCATTGGACAAACCTGTTCAGATAGCAAGAAAGTTCTCAGAGCAGCATACTTTGAAGAAAGGAGATATGGTGAAAGAAGGAACTTCAGTTGTTCTAGAGGTTTTCCCACGTCCATTTCATTTTTTAAAGATTTTTACAATATTATGATTAGAAGTGATACTAAATTACAGTTTTTAGCCCCTCAATTTAAAGTAATCAATTGTTTTTGACTTTTCAAAGTCATCATATAGCAAGGGTAAAAACCATTTCAACATGTCGTATACAATTTAAGTATAAAAGTTTGCAAGTATTTGAAGGTATTGTCAAAGATCTGCACTGGCCGACTTTTTATACCCTGCCTTGGTACATAAATGATCTCATTTTACACAAATCATGGCGCTATGTGTTTCATTGTCTGTCACTATACGTTTTCTGCTAGACCATTGGTTATTTTCTGAAAGCCGTAGTTATTGCACAGTTTCTCACTAGAATTTTCCGATATATAATCAGAAAAAAGATTTTGCAGTTCCAAGGAGAAAGGCGATGGCCCTGATATTCTCAAGTTTAGTGCTCTCAAATTATGAGTTGCCCAAAGTTGCATATGCTCAATCTACTGAGTTCAGGGAATATATTGACACCTTTGACGGCTATTCCTTTATGTATCCTCGAAACTGGATTCAAGTGCGTGGTGCTGGTGCTGACATATTTTTCAGGGATCCTCTTGTTTTAGATGAAAATCTCTCAATGAACATATCATCTCCTTCATCGTCTGCGTACAAAAGTGTAGAAGATTTGGGTCCACCAGAAAAAGCTGGAAAGGGAGTCCTTAGACAATATTTGACTGAATTTATGTCCACCAGACTTGGCGTCAGACGTGAATCAAGTGTTCTTTCTGCTTCGTCCAGGGTAGCTGATGATGGGAAGCTGTATTATGAAGTTGAGGTAAAATATTACTCCGCATTTTCCTAGTTATGAATGGTTTTTGGTTCCTTTTGCCTTCCTGATGATAAAAGCGTCTAGATATATGTGATTTAGCTTTCATACTGTCGTACATAAGTTGTGTCATGCCTATTGAGGGGAGAATAGCTCCCCGTTATATCTTCTCTTCCCAGTTTAACCATTTAGTACTTATCCATTGGAAATAACACGGTATAGCCACTGTAAAAATAAAAATCGAAAAAATGTATAAATTTGCATATTTTTTTTTGTGTGTATATATATATATATATATATATATATATATATATATATATATATTCTGTATGTTATATATAAAAATTATACAAATTTTATACACTTTTTCGGCTATCAAATGTAATACCCCTAATTCCAACGGGAGAAATTAAAAAATAGCCAGATTTACAAGTGGTCATTCAAAAATAGACATAGTTTCAAAAGTAATCGATATCTAGTCATTTTTCATGTAAAGATAAATCTGAACGAAAATATTGTTCAGAATCCGAAAAATAATCCAGCATAATATGTTGGAATTCCAGTATAATATACTAGAATTCCAGTATAATATACTGGAGTTCCAGCTAAGTATACTGGAACTCCAGTAAAGTATACTGGACTTCAAGCATATTATACTGGAGTTCCAATATAATATGCTGGCACAACATAATACGCTGGAAGTTCATACACAGATGCACTGATCTCCAGTATATTATGCTGGAACTTTTCGTGTTGCCGCAAAATAGTGACTATTTTTCAATGACTTTGCAAACGCCGACTATTTTTGAATAATCAATCCGAAAATTGGCTAGCTCGTGGTATTTTTAAAATTCTAATTCATGCTAGGTAGGCCCGCTAAGGAGGGTATACTGCTCCATACTTGAAAGTTCTCTGTTCCCAGGGTATGGCGTGGATCCTAATCATACCACCAAATCTCGGTGATTAATAGCTTCCTGTTAAAGCTTCATTCTTCTTAGTTGATATGTATTGGAGTACACTTTTTCCTCAGTGTATTTCTGGATTCTAATACCAGATTCTGTCATGCTGTGATAAGTAGGTGAATATCAAGTCATATGCTAACAATAATGAGTTGGCTGTAATGCCACAAGATCGAGTTGCTCGTCTGGAATGGGATAGGCGATACCTTTCAGTTCTTGGAGTGGAAAACAACTGTTTATATGAATTGAGAATACAAACACCTGAAAAAACCTTTGCAGATGAGGAAAGTGACATTCGTGCAATTATGGATTCCTTCCGAGTAAACAAGATTGAAGTTTGATAGACCTTTTATTCAAATAGAAACATTTCGATAGCCAATTATTCAAGATTCGATTTGATCACATGGGAATATTGACGCCTGTTTAGTCAGTGGTTTTATTTCAGTTTCTTATTCATGGCTTTTATCTGGTTTGCTGTCTGTTGCTTCTGATCTTTATTTTATGTCCTCTAAGGAAATCTAAGCAAAAAATATATTTTGATCAATAAATTGCACACATAAAACAGTGGATGAATATTAACGCTCCAAGTGCATCAACAGAAAGGAAATGATGCCTACAATTCTACAATCCACTGCTGGAGATTCAGTTAAAGTTTGTGCCGACAGTAAAAAAACTACATAAAAGTATTACCTGAGTTAAAAGTAAAATACTTTTAGTCCCTTCTGCTTGAATTGTTAAAAGAGAGGAAAACAGGGGTGAACAGTGATAATATTTTGATTTTGGGTTCATAATGGAGAAAAAAAATGGCTGTCATTTGATAATAGGGAGTATCTGAATGGAGAATCTGTCTGCTATTTCAAAGTCATCGGAATGGGTCTCTTTTCTTGCAGAAATACTCATTAATGGAGTATTTGAGCCTATTTGGATTGACTTTAAAAAATGGCTTTTTAGCACAAGTACTTAAAAGCATTTTTAAGTGTTAAATAAGTAATTACATGTTCGGATAAAAGTACTGAAGCTTAAAAAAACTGTTCAAGTGTTTGACAAACAAGTGTTGGTAATCACTTTTTCTTATTAAAAAGACAAAAATATCCTTAAAGCTGTTAACATTATAAAAGAAAAAGAACTAATTACTACAATATATTTAATTATGAATTAATGCAAATAAAAATAATTTTATTTTAATTTAATTGATTACTTTAGATAATTTTCATAAATATAATTTTTGAATGCTCATTTTTCACCACTTTCAATCAAGTATACTTTCATAAAAATCTCAACCTATTCAAAATACCAAATAATTTTGTATAGGAAAAAACAGAAACTTAAAAGAACAAAAATTTGTATAAACACTACTCTTTTCATTCAAGTTTATGTGCCCATTTTATTGATGGCGTTAAGGAAAAAAGACATGAGCCTTTGAGCTATATCGTCAGAGAAATTGATGGGAGCAATTATCTTGAACTGGGCATGGAGAAAGTATTTCTCTCTTAATAAAAATATTTCAATAAAAATAACAAATGTCTAAACAAAATAACTTTTTAAGGCGTGTTGCTGCTCATAACTAGCTAGTGTTTTTACTTTACTATCCTTCACAAATTTCATTAGCAATCAAATTATGAAGACCCATCCAAACGAAATCACTTTGCTCTTTCACATTTTTTGCGTTTATATTGTTATTACTTCTCTAAGATGTACCAATATCAGGATCAACAGATGAAACATATCTCTCATTCTCAGCTGCTCGGAATGCATCATCCATATTGCATTTCTTTCTAATATAGTTATGAATGGCCATAGTAGCAAGTACGATGTTTCTTTGAGTGTCAATGTGATAGAACGACATGTCTCGCAAAATAGACCATCTTGCTTTCCAAACTAGTTGGGTACTTGTACTAGTTTGACTCCTCAGGTAATTGTACAAGTGATGCATGTGAGATTTACCAAAGAACTAGTGGCGCATGCGAGATTGGGCTTTATTAAAAAAAAAAAACTAGCGACGCAGCACTTTAAAGTAGTATAAGAAACACAAAATTCTCCCCCACACGTACGATGGAGCTAAGACTAGGGTTAGGACGGTGGGTGGCGACTCTGAACATTTCCGGTGGTTATGGGGCTCCATCAAGGATCTGCGCTTAGCCCTCTCTTATTTGCTTTGGAAATGGATGCTCTAACTCGCCATATTCAAGGGGATGTGCCATGGTGTATGCTATTTGCTGATGACATAGTCTTAATAGACGAGACGAGGGTCGGTGTCAATGAGAGGTTGGAGGACTGGAGGCAGACCCTCGAGTCTAAGGGTTTCAGACTGAGTAGGTCTAAGATAGAATATCTGGAGTGTAAGTTTAGCGTAGAGTCGAGCGAAGAGGAAGTAGGCGGGGTCGTGAAGTTGGGATCTCAGGCCATCGCCAAGAGGGACCGTTTCAGATATCTTGGGTCAATGATTCAGGGGGATAGAGAGATCGACGGGGATGTCACTCACCGTATAGGGGCAGGGTGGTCGAAATGGAGGCTTGCATCAGGAGTCTTGTGTGACAAGAAAGTGCCACAGAAACTCAAGGGGAAGTTTTATCGAGCAGTGGTTAGACCGGCCATGTTGTATAGGGCGGAGTGCTGGCCTGTGAAGAAATCTCATGTTCAGAGAATGAAGGTTGCGGAGATAAAGATGCTTACGTGGATGTGCGGGCTCACCAGGTTAGATAGGATTAAGAATGAAGTTATTAGGGAAAAGGTGGGGATGGCCCCGGTGGATGGGAAGTTGCGGGAGGCGAGGCTCAGGTGGTTCGGGCATGTGCGGAGGAGAAGCCCAGATGCTCCGGTGAGGAGCTGTGAGCGGTTGGCGGTGTTTTCCCAAGTCGTGGCAGAGGGAGGCCAAAAAAGTATTGGGAAGAGGTGATTAGGCATGTCATGGCTGGATTGCGGATTTCCGAGGACATGACCCTTGATAGGAGAGTCTGGAAGTCTAGAATCAGGGTTTTAGGATAGATGCTTTTAGAAATTCTCGCAATTCCCTCTCGGGGCTGGGCGGGGATTAGTGGGGCTCTCCATAGATGGTCTAGTATACCCTTTTGGTAGTTAGTAGTCGTTGTTATTGCATTTCATTTTATTTACTGAGTGTGGCTAAATTTACATATGTGGATATCCTTTCCCTTCTGTTTTTGTTTACCTCTCCCTTTTGCATGCCATGTTATTTATGGTCTATGTTTACATGATTATGTATTGTGATATCTGCTGGAGTTACTAATGCCCTTTTGTTTTTGTTTTATTTCTTTCTTTATCTAAGCCGAGGGTCGATTGGAAACATCCTCCCCACCCTTTCGGGTGGGGGTAAGGTCTGCGTACGTATTACCCTCCCCAGACTCTCTGTAGCAATATACTGGATAGTTATTGTTGTCGTTATCATTTATAAGACAAAAGCATATGTAAGGTGGAGAAAAAAAGCTTAGACAAGAAAAGCTAGAAACAACATAAGTTTCAAGAAGAAAAGGCAAAAATCTAACAAATAGAGCCAACAACCTAAAAGCAAGATCGTTCATGCATTTGTATAGTAAAAAAATCAGTAAAAATTTCCAAATGAATTCAAACAAAAATATACAACAAGGATCGAGAAAATTTACAACGAGGATTGATTTCCACTGAATTGCTTGAAGAAAAGCGCAGAAAAATAAAAGATGAAGCAGAGATGAACAGGAAAGGAGGAACGACGGTCTTCAAATTGAAGAAAATAGGAGACATACAATGTTATAGGATTTCTTTGACTGAGGGTAATTTTAGTATTATAAAAACTTATAAGGGACAAGAGAGTATTTTTTCTCTTGTAATAACCATCCAAACAAGCTGTTAGAAGGAACAAAACATAGTTTTGAGTAGAAGCAGAAGAAATTTTTGACAAGCGGAAAAAGTAGCTTCTTCCCAAAAATACATTTTCGAAAATCATTTAAACAAAAATACACTGAAAAATAACTTTTAAAAATTAGGTCAAACACTAATCAATTACTGTTCAAAAGTTATTTTAAATTAATTAGCACAAATTATTTATTATCAAAAGTATTTTTTTGAAAAATATTTTTAGAAAATGTAATTTTCAAAGGAGAGAGAAAAGAACGAATAAAAATAGAGAAAGAAATTGAAAAGAAAGAGAAGGATAAAGGTGATAAATAATGAAAAAGAACAGAAGAGGCAGATGCATAACGCTTTTGTTCAAAGCGTTATGACTTAAAATGCAAAGACTGGTTGTAGTGCGGTTATTTACCGCCCTATAACTTAACGGACAAAACTGGCGTTAAAATATAGCGCCCTTTAAAATGGCGTTATATATAGAAAGGTTACCAAATTCTTTTCTCACCTATTTCGGTCTCTTGTGTCCAAAAGAACCACATTTTGGTTCTCGACTCCACAAAAGTTTTATAAGAGTCAAAAGTAAAATACTTTTACTCCAATCTACTTGAATTGTTAGAAAGAAAAAATAAGAGGAAAACGGGGGTTAGCAGTGATAATATTTTGATTTTGGATTCATTATGGAGGGGGAAAAACAAAAAGAAATGACTGTCATTTGATAATAGTAATCTGAATGGACAATCTGTCTTCTATTGTATTTTGGTATTTCAAAAGTTTTATCAGAAGGAGTCTCTTTTTCTTGCAGAAATACTCATTAATGGAGTATTGGTCTTGTGATCAAAGTCGTACAGTTGAAAACTAGAAAATACAATCTATGTCACCACTTTATGGTGGCTACTTTATAAGGACAACTCAGCACTATAGAAGCTAATCAGATTATTCATACGAAATTTTGATACAAGATAACACAAAAAGCTTTATAAAAATGAGTCTGTCATCATCTACTCTTTCAATTTCTTTCAAGATTGTAGGAATACTGTGACATACAGCACGCCACGTTGCAAGAGAATAGAACGCGACACGGTGATGAACAGACACATTCTAAAATGATATAAACAGCTTCAGCTATTTCCCAAGGCAAAATGGGCAATTGATATCATCATGGATAAAGATAGAACGAATTATACAGAAGGAAAAAAAGAAGCTGGTGATGCTTACAGTTCCTTAAATTCTGGGGCTATCAGTGATAAGTGACAACATTATGGATCAATCTAGATATACTCACAACAACAACAACAACTACACAGTATAGTCCTACAAAGTGGGATCTGGGGAGGATACTATGTAGACGAGCCTTACCCCTACCCGAAAGGGCAGAGAGGCTGTTTCCAATAGATCCTCGGCTCAGTGGAGGAAAGGGAAAACAAAAGCAAAAACAACAGAGCATTAGTAAGTCCATCAGAAATAGCGTAAATAATTATTTAAACATAAGAACCATAAACAAAATAGCAAAAATAGTATCATACAACAGAGAAAATCTTGTTAACTTTATTCAAGTACCAACACTTCGCAACAAAAAAAGTTGACATAGTCAAATATTCATGATCAGAGTAACTTTGCTCTAAAAACATATGAATTGAGTTGCTATATTAATACTAGTACTATTATTTACAAGTAAAAACTGAACATAATTCCACTACACAAGCTGGAGCTGGTTCACTGTTCAAAGACCAATTAGTTGCTTGGAGATTCATAGAGCAAGTGATAGTGGATAATCATCAAAAAGTAAAAGTATATGCACCACTTATTGATGTTGGTTAACCGGACAAGTTGATGTACTCTCCAATGATTGACCCCCCCAACCCCAAACCCCCCTAATGTCTTGGACTCCTATCAGCTTTTGCCAAACAGTTCTTGTCTGTAATGAAGGGAGGCAAATCTACAGTTTTTAGTGTTTTCCCAAGTAATAAAAAAACTTACTCTGGTGATAAATCCATGTCAAGAGAGCTAAAGAGGGTATAGTGAAAAGCATCATCCAAGTTGGTGTTGAGGGAACTATGATTGTCCTCATCAACTACTTCTGAGTGGTCCCCTTCATCAACCCTTTTCCCAAAAGTCTTCAACTTTTTTCTACAACATAATTTGAGTTGGTCTTCCAAGATACTTCTTTCTGATTCATGCTTAAGTACAAGCCATTGTAATGATTGGATAACTTCTTGGTCATGTAATTGCTTCTCCTCAGCCAACCTTTTATATTGATTTGCTTCCATTTCAACCAAACTCTTTTCATTCTGTAGCCGCAAAATCATTGCCATTGTTTCCTCAGCTGCTGTAGCTGCTGCCATTCTCTCCTTTTCAAGTTCTAAACAAGCAGCATTTGCTCTCTGCTTTTCACTCTTCACCATTTTTCTCAGTGACAAAACATCAAACAGTTTATCTACATCACAACACTCTTGTTCATCACCATCCAATTCCTCATCTGAAACACATTTCACTTTTTCCTCTTCAAGTAACCCATTCTTGCGAAATCTCATCTTTGCACTACATTTCTCACCAAAATCATTTTTTGAGCAATACCCATTTCTCAATTCACCTGATTTTCCACAAAAATCACAAAGAATACGGTTCCAACCTTTGCAATACCAGCTAAACTGCAAGACCCTTAACCCCAAACCGAACAACAAGAACAAGCCCAAAACCTTATACACTTGCCCAAACCACCCAAATACCAGAAATCCAAATCCGAAATCAGCATTCAGACTCAAATGCTTCAGCCCTTCAACACAGTCCATGAAAAATAAATCCAGAAAATAGCCAAGAAATCTTTTAGTAAATTTAAAGACTGAGCACAAAATGAATAAAAAACATACAAGACGCATAATCTGCATGTGGGTCTCAAAGTTTTAAATGCCACTGTTCGTATATACCAATATCCCAATCCAAAATAAAAAAATGCAAGCGCAAAGAACTATGAATAACACTTCTTTTTTGGTTTCGAGATATGAGTTCTGTTGCTGAATAGTATAGACTACAGAATAGAATGAGCGAAAAAAGGGGAGTGTAAATTTGGGTATGGAAAGGAGGAGAAGATGAGTAGATAGGAGAATGACTATTGGGAAGTGAGAAATAAAGGTGAAGAGATCGAGGGACAAAGCAACGATCACTCAGTTTTATAAGTCGGCAACGGACTGAAAGATTGCTGAATAATGCCGCATGATACGGCCACGATGCTACGTTTCATTGTACTCTTTCGTAATTTAATATAGCGTACCATATCTCTACAGTGTTGTGGGGTTGGGTGGGGGGTGGGGGGGGTGGGGGTGGGGTGCAAATTGGTTACTACTATAATCCTATGTTTGTTGTTTAGAATTATTTCTGGATTACAAAAATATCCGTTTTGATTTTTACACCATTGCATTAATATTCTAATATTTTCTATATTAATGACCATGTTGTTATTAATTCCGGATTACCAAGCTATATATCCATTTTAATCCGTTGCATTAGTATCCATTTCATTTATTTTTCTAATAATCATGTATTAACTTCTTCTTTTTGTTTTTAGGCGAAAATAATGGATAAAATACATTCGTCATTTCGTTTTGGTTCCGAGGAGCAATTAGTCAAACAATTCGACTTCATTTTATCAAGAAGAATATAAGCTGACCCTTCATAATGTAATGTTGTGCTGTGACTCTGAATACGACATGGGACACAAAAGCTGAAGTTATTTTTATAATAATTAACAAGGGACTCAGTTTTCATTATCATAGTTAACAATATTATTTTTGTTATTAGTAAGTTTTTAAGAGAAGAAGGAATTCATTGGATAAGTAGCTTAGCCCTTAAAATATTCTTACTAATAAAACATTATGCGACAATTAAAAGATACTAATTGTTTGACTCAAAAGTTATCGAATACTTTCTAAGCAAATCAATCAAAAAAAAGAAAAAGGGATAAATCCTAATCGAAAATAATAAGAGCCTAGGATATTCTTGATACACAGTTTGCAGCAATAATAGTATGTGAGAGATAGAAAGATAGAAAGAATGTTTGAGAGATGAGAGAGAACTAGAGAGTTTGTATGTATCGTCTCCCCCTTTTTACAATGCTTGGATCCCCTTTTATATAGTAGGGAATCCTTTTTGAAATACTATTAAAGAATAAAAATAAGTACACGCTATAGAGGGGCCGACGGGATTATGGATTCATTCCTCCCATTACCCTTGAGATGTGCTTCTACCTTGGCTTGTGCGTGTTCGGTGGTTGGTCGTGCTGGTCTAGGGACGTTGTTGATCAATTTCGACTCCATACAGTTAGTCCGTCCGTTCGTCGGGGTCGCAGCGAGGTGCGTCCTCGATCGACGAAATTGGTTCTCTCGTTTAGGGAGAGTTTGACTTTATCCGAAACCCGAGATGTGACAAGTAGGAGACAACACTCGTAACTGTCAGAGTGCCAAAATGAAATACCTTTCCTCGTCATTACTCGCATGCATCATCATTGCACGTATTCCTGAGGCAGCGAAACAGGTACCTGTTGTTTGGTTCGCGCTGGTTCGAAATCTGTCTCTTCGATTCTGGGGCCACCTAGCTCTATAAATAGGGGAAGGGTTCAACCTGATGCAAACTTTGATCATTTGTAAGAACGTTCCAACTTTTCACCACCCGTTTTCATACTCTGGTACCTTCCCTTTGTTCGGAAATTCCCCTCTCATCCATTGTGCCGCGTGTGATTTTCTCTCGAATAGAATCATGCCTTAACCTCGAAGAGATAATGAAAGGATCTTGGAAGCTGCTCCATTGAATATGCCGCCTCCTTCTGGTGGTGGCGAGAGGGAGGAAGAAGAGGACATTAGCCCTCTTACAGTGGAAGCATTATTGCCGAAACGTCTCCTATCTCGGAGTGATTTCAATAAAGCCTCTCCCGTTCTGCCTTCAGAACTTTTGAGTTGCTACGAAATTATTTAGATGATCTCCGTGTGAAGTATGGCATATCCGCTCACGTGGAGATAGTTCCAGTAGGGGGAGGGGAGGATCATGTAGATGTCCATAGACTGGGATACTACACCTTCTATGAATATTCCTTCTTGATTGATGTTGATACCCAAATTTTCCCTAAATATATTTTTGCACCCAAAATACTTTCAAAATAGTATATGTATGCATATATAAGTAGGCCGGGGAACTTTGGTATTTTTCTTTTATTTTTGAGATCTTTTAAAATCAATTTACTTCTTTTTTTTGACAGAATAAAGGCCAATTTTTTTTTCTAAATTATTATTTGTAGTGAATAATGTGCTTCACTTCCATATTTAAAACAAAATATAATATATGTAATTTTTGCACATTTTTTACAAATTTATTTGGAATTTTAAAGACAATTACATAAAATTACAATTGTGGCCTATTTTGCAATATGTAATGTTTTATAACTATAAAATTATTTTTAACAATTTTAAATTAATATTTATAGGTTATTAAGTAGTTCTATGCTTTCAATTTAGCCTTTAAACTATTTTACCTATTTTATAAAATTAATTGGGGAAAATTGGCTGTTTAAACTA
This sequence comes from Nicotiana benthamiana, assembly GCA_034376525.1. Taxonomy (NCBI): domain Eukaryota; kingdom Viridiplantae; phylum Streptophyta; class Magnoliopsida; order Solanales; family Solanaceae; genus Nicotiana; species Nicotiana benthamiana. The sequence goes on along the minus strand of CM067323.1, from coordinate 15,088,507 downwards.
TAGCTAGATTTTATTTAAGATATAGCCCAAATTCAACCCCCCATTTCAGCCCAATTTTAACCCAATTTCAATAACCCATGCCCGTTGATTTTAACCCAATCCATATCTGGTTTAATCTGAGCCGTTGATCAAATAAGATCAACGGCCCAGATCCCCTTACCTTAATTAAATCCTAACCTGCCCCTCCCCAAACCCTCATTCACTCAGACCGTCTCTCTCTCTCTAACAAATGCTCTCTCTTATCTCTAGGACCTTCTGGTTCCTTCTTCTCCGACAAAGTTCATCGCCTCTCCGGCCATACTCTTCCCTCACTTCTCTCGACCTCTAGTAGCCATGGAATCGTTATATCGTTGTTTTCTCTCTAAAGCTTGAAGCCCAGAAGTTTCCGCCATGAAAGATAGTCATTGAAGCTTCGCCTGGGTCTGTTTCTGGCTTTTTTCTCCAGTGGTCTTTGTCCGATGATGCCTTCTATTGCATTATATACGAGTTTCACGGCCAGGTTTCTCAATTCCCTAATTTATTTTGCAAACCCTAATTTTTGCCTAAATCTCTTTAGTCTCTGTCTTTTAAACGAATTTCTTTTGGTTTAACCTTTGTCTTCTACACTTCATATTACTTGATATCTTTGATTATTCAAGTTTTAAACGTTTCGGAAGGGTAAAGTTTTAAACACTTTTCAAGTCTTTGATTATTCACTATAATCCTCATTGTAAAGAACAACGAGGATTAGTGAATAATCAAAGAGTTATGCATGATTATTAAGGGTATGGGTAGAAAACATGACTATAGGATTTTACTTATCTATTTGTGCAATAGAAACCATGTATAGGACATGCATCTCACATATAGAAATTCTGCTCCTAAGTCTCTTTACTTTAAGCTTGTTATTTTTATGATCACAAACAGTCAATAATCCATAGATACCATCCTTTAGGATTCTTATGTGCATTAGATATCCTGTAGTTAGGGTTTTTTGCTTGCAACTGTTGAATATTTCGTTAATTTGGCAAAACTGGTTAACAAACTCCTTTTAAAACTAGGAACCAATATGCATGTTCACCATCTTTTATAACGCCTAGGCAAGCCTTAGGCCGAATAAAAATGGAGTAATCGCCTTATGTGGTGTTTAAATTAATCCACCTCTGTCTGAATTCACTTGTCCCTGAATCTCCCCTGATTTTTATACAAATTTTTGCTTATTTTTATCACCTGAACAGAAGTTTTACTGAATTACTTTTCTTCCCCCAGCCCATAATTGGACTACTATTTTCCTAAAGAATTATATGAGTGCTGTATATTCTGTAATTTTCCAAACTATAGTTTTAAGTTAATATGTTTTACTATTTTTCTTTACACTTCTGCAGTCTTACAAATACTATCTGCTACTCCTCCTGTTCGAAAATTGCCCTTAAAATTCCTAAAACTGCTATTGTCTTTTTCAAGTTCTGAACGTTTTTACGACTCTTTTATGCAAATTCTCGACCTTCTATTTTAAACTTATGCTCCAGCTTATAAAAATTCTTCCTTCCTTATACCTTAAATGTGTTTGAGACGTGCTAAATACGTGTTTGTTCATGGAGGGATATTTGAGCCTTTACATGCTTTACGTGATTCCATTATATGTAGTCATATTTGTTTTGTATGTCGCTAAGCATTTTCACCTTTAAACTTACGAGTTCAACCTAGTTCCTACCTTATAGGAATAATGATCCTAAATTCCCTCTAGGATATATAGGACGAGACGGGTAATAGCATGCAATAAGAATTTGTGACCAATTCACACGCTTAAATAACCTCTACGGGGTGGGAAGAGTAGAATATGGAGATGATGGCGATGCGATAATATCATCAAGTGACCCCTCTTTGGGATATGTGCGGATATTGTATCGATGATCCATATTATAGTTAAACCTAGGACCCTTCTCTCTTTTGTTTGCTTTATTTAAATGTTCTTTTATAGTAATGCTTTCCAAATCAATCCTCTCTTTTATTTTACATTTGCGTCCTTCCTTATTTTTTATAGCCTTTTCAAGTTGTGTGAAGGTTATATATGTAAACCTTATTTGTTTAATTGCTTCATCTTTTTATGAAGTCACAATTAACATGGACGGGAACCACACTAGTGGATCTTGAGGGGTGCCTAACACCTTCCCCTCGAGATAATCTCAAGCCCTTACCCGAACTTTGGTTTTCTTTTCAAAATACTCTCTTCTTAAAAGTGTCCTAATGCACTATAATCATTAGGTGGCGACTCTTCAAATTCCATAACCCGATTCCCAAACAGGAATGAGAGTTTTTTTTGCCAATAATGTCGTAAACCCGATTTCGCTTTTTAGGGAAAAAGAGGGCGTCGACAATTGGCTACGATCTTCCTATTTTTCCTTTGGCAGAGGAGCTCTGCCGTTTTTATAACATATACCTATCTCAGCTTACGCCACATACCCTAAAAGTACTTCTGCTGCTGACCAAGTACGCAGAGCTGGTTGGATATGAGGTCTCTGTCAATCATCTTTTACAATTGTTCAATGCTGGTTACCCAAGAGGGACCATGCTACACTTGAGTAATCGTGGTACAAAGGGGTTGGTAGTTCAAACCGATGATCGACCTAGTCGCGGGTTCCGGCATAGGTATTTCTATATTAGGACCGAGCACTTGGTCTCCAACACTGTCGGGTACCCAGAGAAGTGGAATTCGAAGCATGAGTATTACCATACATTGAGTTCCTCATTACTTGTGACTGTCACAGTTCTAACTTTTACATTGCAGCCATGGCTCACCCGGCCCGGCTCGTCACCGGCCTCAGGAAGTGGGTTGCCGACTTATTGCCTTATGTGATGGAGACCCACACATGGCATGCCTTCATGCAATTTTGTGGCCCCTCAACCTTTTCAAGTAGATTTCTGACTTTGTTTAGTAGGTTTTGCAAGTTTTACTAACTTGGTCTATCTTCATGGTGACAAGACGAGGTACTTCTAGGAAGAAGGTGGTAGTTCCTACTTCCATGTAGTCCAATGCTGCCTCGGATACTTGCGAGATATTATGCGAGTCTGTCCGAGGAGGCTTCCCCATAATTCCTTTGCAGGGAGTCACATCTGTGGGAAAGTTCTAAGGGCGTCGACATCGTCGGTACCGACTCTGCAACCTGCAGATGAGTCTGCTGAGGGCGAGGAATCGTTGGAGAGGAAAATGAGGAGGCTTGAGATGGGAAAGGGGGTGTCCATGGAAGCTGAAGGAAGTGGGGCATCTCGATCGGCGCCTAGACATGCATTTATGGACGACGCAATACTATCTGGGAGGTTGGACCATCAGAAGAGTGCTGCTCCCGGTACTACCTCGGTGCGTGCCGATGAGGGGGCCTCAACGGCCAATGTCGATGGAGCTGGTAGGAGAGTTGAGGAATCAGATTCTGAAATTGCCTAGGAGTATGTGGATGAGCTCATGAATTGGCCTTACACATGTGGATATGATGACGGACGGGTCTGGCCATCGTATTGTGATTCCCGGGGCTTACGATTTGTTGCTAAACAGCGAAGAGGCTGCATCGGCCCTTACTCTGTTATGCGCTGCCCGTGAGAGCGAGACGCTCAAAGTTGTAAAGATGCGAAACTGTCTCGAAGGGTCGTCGGCATGGCTTTACAGGTAGCCTTCACTCTTCTCTTTTGCGTGTTGTAAGGTTGATCTAAGGCGTGCTTACTGCTGCTTTTATTTTTAGACTCTCCTTTTGGAGGTGGAGAGGGGACGTTGCGAGCAGAAAAAGGTGGCCATCTTTGACAAGATGGTGAAAAAGTATCAAAAGTACCACTCTAAGCATCGATCGACAGTGGATCTTTTCCAGCAAGACCTTGAGTTTCGGGTGTTTTGTGACTGGCTCGAGCAGAGGGAGGCCCAAATAGAGCGTAGGGGGCTGAGCTGGAGAAGATGGATAGTGAGCTGATGAGCGACGTGTCCCGCAACAACGATTTGGAAGTGCTCATTAAGGCGAAAGACGATGAGCTCAAGCTCAGTCGGGAGAGAGGGGGTAACAACGGAGAATATCGACCTCCAGTAGAGGGTAGAGGACTTGATCGCTGAGCTTGAATCCAGGATGGTAGAGATTAATATTCTTAGGAAGGTCGCTCCCCCAAGGTCGAAGGACGCAGTTAGACCTTCTCATCCCTCTTCATCTCATCCCACGTCTGGTTAGAATTAGCGCCGGAGTGCGCATGAGATGTGGATTTTTGCGAATTCCAAACTTGATGTGTATAGAGAGCTTCATGTCGAGGGTCGTGAGACAGAGGAGGAAGTTCAGGCACGACGGCACGAAGCTCCCATTGCCAGTGAAGCGGGCTGTACTATTCTGACTCCCCTGATGGGGAAGGTTGCACTTTTGAGGATGTCGATCGGCTAGACTCACATTCTTGGCATAATGATGTTATCTCCCACATGACGATAGGTAGGACGACGAGCAGCCATAAATTTGTACGTATTTATTTCTGTGGAATGTAATGGTGCCCGTTCGTGGGGTCGAATGTAAATATATTTTTGCTGCAATATAAACTTCATTTTTGTTGCTTTTCTGCTTGTTATTTTTGTGAGCACGTGATTTTTTTCCTAAGCAAATTATTCCCAAAAAATCAAACAAATAATTTTTCTTTATTTTTCTAGTTTTTGTGCATTTTGTGTCATTTTTTGATAATTGTTGCATTTTATTTGTGCATGATAATTCATAATAATATAAAAGGTATGCATTTTGCATCTAGGAATTAATATCACATTTTAGCATTAATTAGAGGTTAATTTGTTTTAGCACAAAATATGAAGATCACAAAAAAAATTAGTTCATTTTACATCTTAATCATTTTTATTTGGAATTTGTCATAAAATAGATTTTACCATAATTTTAGGAATTATTTGGTTTAGTTTAAATATATTAGGATTTTAGTGTATATGCAATTTTACAAAATTAGAAAAAATAAAATAATTAATATAATTAAAACAAAAAAAGAGAGATAAAGGAGATTAATTGAAAAATAAGAATACAAGTGAAGGAGGGGGATGCCCAATTTGGGCTATTACAATCGAATTCGAGCTGGCCCAATTGAAATACCCCAGCCCCAATCCAGCCCAAATAACCCCCATACCCGGTCCTATTCCCTGACCCCCCAAACGACACCGTGTAACCCAAAGTAAATCATGGTCGTCGATGTTATTTGATCAAACGGCCACGAACTGAGGACCTGTTAATATATATATGTCCGAACGATGCCCACCCACCCTCCATCGTCTCTTTCCCACACACCATCTCCTCAAACCCTAATTCCGCCGCCACAAAACCCCATCGCTTTAGGGTGGCGGTGCCGATGCCGAACACCACCAAATTTACACCCCTCGTTCTGCTCACTTTCCTCTTTCTGGCCATGGCAATGATTTCCCTCGAATTCAACTCGAGTTCTTCAAATCTGTTTTTGAAAGTTCAGGCCAAAACACAAATTCACCCAAACAAGTCCAAATCGATACTAGGTAGTCTATTGACCTTTCTCATCTCGAGTCTAGGGCTGTTTCATTTCGAATCTCAACAAGACGCCTCCAATTTCACATCTAGGGTTCGTGCATTTTTGAACCGTTTTGTCAATTTTCCAAGACGAGTTAACTCAAGTTAAAGTTATGGGTTAATCCCTTGTGAAATGGACCTTTAACATTAACTCGGAGTTAATTTCGAAGATTTCGTTTGAAGATTGGTTAGCAGTAAGTTTTCTATATCTTTGTCCTTTAGTTTCTATTTTAGTTAATATAATTTGTCTATTCAAATAAGCATGGTTGTAGTTTTTCAGCCGAGTTTTAACATCATTTATTCTTCTTTGATTTGATATTCGTGTTTAGGTTTAATTCACTTTAGATTTTCATCTCTTTGTTTTAATTTCTGGTTCAATTTTGATTATGGAATGATTGGAATGCTCAATTGTTAAGCGCTAATTAGTCATTAGTGTAATTAGGTTTTCATTTTACCATGTTTGTTGATGTTAAATTTGGAACTCGTTAGTTAAGTATTAGTGTATTTTCAGTCGTGGTTAGTGTTAATTAGTTCATTGCTAGGTTCAATTGATTGGGTACAACTGATTTTAGTTAACTTCAGTTGAATCATAACTGGGGTGAGAGATTGGGTTCAGTTAGTTTTAGTCTGTAATTCTCAGACTTTTTATAGGGCATTTGAGGATAGAAAATGGTAGAATCTCTAGGTTTAGTAATTTTAAAACAAGGGAAGGGTAGTTTAGGGATTGTCTTGCTCAAAGAGCATCTTGGAGGCTTCTAGAATAGGACCTTAGTGTAGTTTTCAATAGACTTGGGGTATTAACTTGAGTAGCAAGTCATAAAATAAGGGTTTTAAGCTTAAAATGATCAGGGGCTTTGGGTGCAAATGAAAAATCTGAGTGTTGCCCTTATTTGTTTCTATAAAAGGGCATTAGATGCCTTGGAGAAGGGTCTTGAATTTTCAGCTCAAAATTACACAAGAAATCTGTCTTTTCCTCTTTATTTTCTTGCTTCAGAATAGTTTCAGCATTCAAATACACAAAAATACCAAAAATAATACATACTGAAAATAGAAAACAACAAAAATTTACTGTTTTATTGATCGAAGTAAATTCTGGAGTTTCTTTTGTTGTTCTGCCTGATATCTTGATCTGGGATCTCTTTGTTTCAAACTGGTCTGGGGTTATTTCTGCTTGTTTTGTGGGTTTTTGCTGGATTTCCAAACTGCTGGGTTCATATTTGGCATTTCTGGGTTTAGTATTGCTGTGGATTTCTGGGTTGTTGAACTTTGCTCGACTGCATCTAATTCCTGCTATTGGCTGCTGCTGATTTATTCCTTCTTATTGTGTTTCAACATTCAGCTACCAACGCTTTGTCTCCACTGAATGTGGAACTTTGGCTCAAATGTATAAATTGTATGAAAAATTAATGATGAGGTGTTGCTATCTGCTTACTTGAATTTGTTACGAGTCATTGCAGTTTTCAGTATTCAAAGTTAGGATATCATGTATAATTAGGACTGTGTTGAGTTATCAGATTGACTTGTTTTAAGCTGAACTGTTAAACGAGCCTGAGGTGTGCCTTGTGTTCTAGCCATTTAGTTTGAGTTATTTGGTGCTGCTGATGTAGTAAAGTTTGAATCAGTGTGTCACTATTTGAAATCGAACATTAAATTTGAAAGCAAGTGTATGTTAGGATTATGATTCCTACTAAAGACAATAACCTTCATATTGAACAATTCGGAATTAAACTACATGAGCGGAAGCTAACCTGAATCCATGTGTGGAAATTGTTGAACCTCCTTTGATGATTGTCTTTGAGTCCTTATGAAGATTGCTCCTTTAACCTTTCTTCAAGAATGTCTTGAAGTTGTATGTCACCACAAGAATGCTTCACAAGACTTAAACAATATGTGAATTTACTCACAACAATAATATGACAATGATCAAAATTGGTATATGGTTTTCCACAATTATTTGCAAGACAACAATGGTGTTTTTGCTCTTGATTCAATGGGAGGAAGAAGAGTCTTGTCTTGCAATAATGTGGGAACCATAACCCCCACTTTATAACAAAAGAGTTACATAACCCAAGAGTCACAAGCATGTAACCATGGTTACATATATGTAACCTTAGTTAGCCCATCATTAACTAAGGTTACCCTTTTGGGTATCTACACATTAGTCTTACACTTTATATGACAATACATTGGGCCCCTTAACATAATGTCCATAAGACCACAAAATTAGGCCAAACCAAAAGATAGCACATAACATATAATTTATCCATATATTGTTCATATGTATGTAGATATAAGTCCATATATCTAGATATAAATCCATATATCTTACAATCTCCCACTTGGACGAGATACATAAACATATGTACAAACCTTAGCATTATATGTTACAAAATAACTTAGGAGCTCAAAAATTGCTATCACAATAAAATTGTCATGAACAATCCGGTCCATCAATCATACCAACATAGGACCTAAGTGCTCTTCGTTACTCATTCGTAACTAGAACCGGCATAGATCACGTATATCAATATAACCAACGACATGGATCAAGTGTAGGTATGTCGCATGGAAATAACATAAAGTGTGGTCAATAGAATGTCTATTTCCAACTGGTTCTCTTTATTGAGATCAATCATAAACTGTAAGAGTACAAAACTATAAAACTGAATATCTGCGCAGATATAACTGAATTACTGAATTTCGGAATATAATAGACAATACATAAATGTACAATACAAACTCCCACTAAAATACATAATCCTTATCTGATTTGACACCCATACAAGCAATATGCTCATGAAATACTTTTGGTGTCAATCACTTAGTGAGCGGATCCGCAAGCATGGAGTTTGTACTAATGTACTCAATGCACAACTGTCCATTTTGTATTCTTTCTTTAACAACCCAAAATTTGACGTCCATATGTTTTGCTTTCGTCAAACTACTGTTGTTATTAGCATAAAGGAATCGGAGTCGGTACACCCGATGATCTCAAACTGGTCCGATCTCCGATATGTAAGCATGTAATCCTTTGTTCTCTGTAACATTGCTTAGATATCTGCCTAACATCCCAACAATGTATGCTATATCAGGTCGTGTACATACCTGAGCATACATCAGACTACCTACAGCCGAAGCATAAGGCGTCTTCTGCATTTCCGAAATTTCATATGTATTATTTGGGCACTGTTTGAGAGTAAATTTGTCTCCCTTAGCAACAGGGGTGTTGCCTGGTTTACAATCCTGCATGCCAAATATTTTCAGAACCTTATCGATATAGCCCTTTTGTAACAGACCGAGAACACCTTTAGAGCGATCTCTTTGTATCTGAATTCCTAATACAAAATAAGCTTCACCAAGATCTTTCATTTCAAATTTCTTTGAAAGAAATTTCTTAGTTTCAAGTAATAATAATGTATCGTTACAGGCAAGCAATATGTCATCGACATATAAAACCAGAAAAATATACTTACTCCCACTGAACTTATGGTATATACAGTCATCAGCAATATTCAGTTCAAAACCAAAAGATGTAATGACTGCATGAAACTTATAATACCATTGACGGGAAGCTTGCTTGAGCCCATAGATTGATTTCTTTAATTTGCAAACCTTCTTCTCTGATTCATCCGAAACAAAGTTTTCAGGTTGCACCATATAAATTGTTTCCTCAATGTCACCATTGAGAAACGCTGTCTTAACATCCATTTGATGAAACTCAAGATCAAAATGTGCTACTAATGCCATTATAGTCCTGAAAGAGTCTTTCGATGAAACTGGAGAGAAAGTCTCTTTATAATTAATGCCTTCCTTCTGAGTGTTGCCTTTTGCGACAAGACGAGCTTTATACTTAATAACATTGCCCCCTGAATCCCTTTTGGTTCTAAAAATCCATTTACAACCAATAGGTTTAATACCTTCGGGCAATGTAACAAGCTCACAAACGTCATTATCGCTCATAGACTTCATCTCATCATTCATGGCATCAATCCACTTTTGAGAGTTAGAACACTTAATGACTTGACGGAAGTTGATTGGATCATCTTCCTCAAGTCCAATATCACATTCTTGTTCTTGGAGAAATACAACATGATCATCCGAAATTGCATTTCTCCTTTCTCTAGTGGATCTCCTTAATGGCACTTCAGTTTCTTGAGGTTGTTGAGTTTGATTTTCATTAGTTATATTAGGGTCCTGATGGGGGAGATTTTCGAGATTGTCTTGAACCAGAGTTGTGTGATCCGTGTCAGGAATGAGACCAAGATCAACAACTTGAGAGAAAGACACATGTTCTTCCTCAAAGACAAAATCTCTAACAACTTTATCTCCCCACCCCCCAAACTCAATATCCTCAAAAAACCTAGCATTACCCATCTCAAAAATAGTTCTAGAAGTGGGATCATAAAACTTAAAACCCCTGGATTTTTCAGAGTATCCAACAAAATAGCTACTAACCGTCTTAGCATCCAGTTTCTTTTCATTCGGCCTATAAGGCCTTGCCTCAGCTGGACAACCCCAAATGTGAAAATGCCGAATACTGGGTTTATGCCCAGTCCAAAGTTCATATGGGGTTTTGATTGTAGCTTTAGTTGGAACTCTATTAAGAATATAAGCTGCGGTTTTTTTAATGCTTCACCCCAGAGTGAGTCTGGCAAAGTAGTAAGAGAAATCATACTTCTTACCATATCCTTAAGGGTCCGATTTCGTCTCTCAGCTACACCATTCATCGTAGGACTGCCTGGCATAGTATACTGAGGGACGATCCCACACTCATCTAGGAATTTAGCAAAAGGCCCTGGACGTTGTTCACCGGAACCATCATATCGACCATAGTATTCACCACCACGGTCAGATCTAACGGATTTAATTCTTTTGCTTAGTTGATTTTCAACTTCAGCCTTAAATGATTTGAACACGTCTATGGATTGGGACTTTTCGTGAATAAGATATAGGTACCTATAACGAGAGTAATCATCTATGAATGTGATAAAGTATTGTTGACCATTCCGACAAGGAGTAGGAAATGGCCCACAAATATCCGTATGTATCAATTCTAAGACGTCCGAAGCTCTCTTAGCACCTAATCTAGTCTTGTTTGTTTGTTTTCCCTTGATACACTCAATACAAATTTCCGAATTTGTGGAATCAAGAGATTCAAGAATTCCATCTGACACGAGTTTCTGAATTCTTTGAATGGATATATGACCCAAACGTTTATGCCAGAGTGATATAGAATTCTCATTAGTTAATTTTCTTTTGGGTACCACTTAAACTTGTATGCAAAGTTTCTTTATTTGAAGTTATTGTATCAACCAAATATAAGCTATCAAATGTTGATAAAAGACCTGTGCCAATAAGATTTGAATTCTGAAAGAGACTAACTTTATTATCACCAAAAGAACATGTATAACCGGATATGTCCAATTGGGGAACCGAAATTAAATTTCGTCTAAAAGACGGTACAATAAAAGTCTCATCCAAATCTAAATGAAAAACGGTCTTAAACAACAGCCTAAATTTGCCAATAGCCTCAACTGGCACCTTCTTGCCGTCACCCACATAGATGTATCTTTCACCATCATTTGGTTTTCGGCAGTTCAGACAACCCTGCATAGATATACTTATGTGAGTAGTAGCAGCAGAATCTACCCACCAAGTATCCTTAGGTACCGAAATTAAATTAACTTCAGAACAAACAAGAGAAAGAAATGTACCCTTTTTCGCACGCCAGGCATGGTACTTGGTACAGTCTTTCTTCACATGATTAGTCCCCTTAGAGAAAAAGCAACCTAATTCAGTAATTTCAACCTTAGGTTCCTTAGGTTGCTTAATCTTGGGCTTTGCAACCGCAACTTCCTTACCTTTCCTCTTCTTAGTTTCCTTAGAAGAGGATGCCAAATGAGCACTTTCAAACTTATCTAGCTTTATCCTTTCCTCTTCTTGCACACAGTGTGAAATGAGCTCGTTAAGAGTCCATTTCTCCTTCAGGCAGTTGTAACTGACCTTAAACTGATTAAAGTGTGCAGGAAGAGATATCAAAATAAAGTACACAAGCAGTTCCTCAGGTAAATCCAGCTTGAGTGACTTTAGTTTCGAAGCAAGATGAGACATTTCCATAATGTACTCCCTAATGTTTCCCTTGCCCTTATACCTCATGGAAACAAGTTTACTCAATAGTGTACTTGTTTCCGCCTTTTCGTTTTGCATAAAACGCTTTTCAAGGTTTTCAAGGAAAACTTTGGCATTAGCTTCATCATTCATAGTGCCCCTGAATGATTCTGGAATTGCACGTTTCATAATCATTAGACTCATGCGATTCGAGCGTTCCCACTTCTCCATCACCCTCCTTTTATCAGGAGAGGATGTATCCTCAAGAGGAGTAGGTTGCTCGGTCCGAAGTGCAAGGTCAAGATCCATGAAACCGAGAACGATCATGACATTCTCTTTCCATTCCTTAAAGTTAGTGCCGTTAAGCACAGGGATGCTATTGATGTTGGCAGATATCGTAGAAGCAGAAGAATTAACTGAAAATAGAAGAAAAGAATTACTGAATACATGCTTACAATTACTTGAACTTTAACTTTACTTTATAGATTCAAAATAGGCATATCCCATTACAAGATACCTAGCACAACATTGATTTTAGTCTTTGGACAGAAAAATAACTTGTAAGTGGTACTCTTGGTGTAGTGATCAAACATAGACAATAAACTCCTGTCAAATATCAAACCTTCCTTTGGGCCGATTTAATATTCACATGGAAAACTAAATAATTGTCTCATATTTATCACCACAAGCATGTTCGAATTCCTGCCAAATAACAACCTTCCTTTGGGCCGGTGTTAAACGCATGGAAGACTAACATCCACAGTCATCTTATATTTTAAGATTAATCAATCTACACAATAGATATTACTTTGGCAACATAATGCTTCAATTGACTAATTAAAATATTAGATGCTATAAACTTTAGTTCTTTAAGCCATATTATGAATCTTTAACTTAATAAGTTACATGTTTTGACATGTAACACTTGAATATTAATTGTTGTATACTTGAGAGGACAATTCCAAAAAATTATGAGAATTGATGGACTTTAAAACAATTAATATTCAAAACTTAAAATTTTAATTGAATGATAAATAATATGTCAATTAAAATCTGAAACTTAAAAGATTTGAAACGTTTTTAACCTTACTGGACAAAAATAATCGATTATCTGCTTGAGATAATCGATTATCTTTGGCATAAATTTTTTTTCAGCTACTGGACCAAAATAATCGATTATCTAAACCAGATAATCGATTATTCTGGTTTTAGAAAATTTTTTTAAGTTACTGGACCAGGATAATCGATTATCTGAAATAGATAATCGATTATCTGGTATAAAAAAAATCGTTTCAATCTCACTGGACCAGAATAATCGATTATCTGAAACAAATAATCGATTATTCTGGTGTTCCAAAAACTGCCAGAATTCTAAAACTTGAGAGATAATCGATTATCTATGAAAAATAATCGATTATCTTTAGGCAGTGTCTAAAAAAATAATTGATTAACTTCCAAGATAGATTATTTTTGGACACTGTTTTGCGAAAATTTTTCTGAATAAAACGTGATTTTCAACATGAATCTTTAAACAAGAAAACATGTTGTTTACCAACTAAAATCATGCTTTATACAATGTTTTAATACAAGTAAAGATAACATGGCATTAAAACATCAAATTGCATCAAAACATAACATTCATAATATCATGCTATTTCATGGTACTAGAATTTCATAAATAAAATTCTAACATTTCTTGAACATGAATCCTAACATAACATGAATCTTATGAACATCCAAATTATCCAAAATGAAGGTGGCTGTGATACCAATTGTTAGGATTATGATTCCTACTAAAGACAATAACCTTCATATTGAACAATTCGAAATTAAACTACATGAGCGGAAGCTAACCTGAATCCATGTGTGGAAATTGTTGAACCTCCTTTGATGATTGTCTTTGAGTCCTTATGAAGATTGCTCCTTTAACCTTTCTTCAAGAATGTCGTGAAGTTGTATGTCACCACAAGAATGCTTCACAAGACTTAAACAATATGTGAATTTACTCACAACAACAATATGACCATGATCAAAATTGGTATATGGTTTTCCATAATTATTTGCAAGACAACAATGGTGTTTTTGCTCTTGACTCAATGGGAGGAAGAAGAGCCTTGTCTTGCAATAATATGGGAACCATAACCCCCACTTTATAACAAAAGAGTTACGTAACCCAAGAGACACAAGCATGTAACCATGGTTACATATATGTAACCTTAGTTAGCCCATCATTAACTAAGGTTACCCTTTTGGGTATCTACATATTAGTCCTACACTTTATATGACAATACATTGGCCCCCTTAACATAATGTCCATAAGACCACAAAATTAGGCCAAACCAAAGATAGCACATAACATATAATTTATCCATATATTGTTCATATGTATGTAGATATAAATCCATATATCTAGATATAAATCCATATATCTTACAGTGTAGACCCTGTCAATTTTAACACCCAGTCTTAATGAACGTGATAGTATTCCAGCATATTAGCTTTCATTATTTTCGTTAAAATAAACTCAGAGTCAGGTGTTGCACGATATTGTGTCCTTGGGCTTGAAGTTTCAATGTAAACACCATAAACATAATTGGAATGTGAACAAAGGCCTATAAATTGGTAATCCATAAGTTTGAATAATATTGACTACTGTCTTGCCCATTGCAAATGAGTGAATTGTATCCAAAGCTTTGAAAGGGACACCTTGTTTCTCGTTAATTTGGTCTTCAGCAGCATAAGGAATGGACTAGGCTTAGATTTGATTTGATTTCCACATCCGTTTGGGCCTGGGCCTAATGTCATAATTGTCCAGTCATTTTTTTATAAAATATGATTTAGATTCTTGTCTTGTTACTTCTTGCATTGTTTAGTTTAAATTGGCCTGATTGCAATTGATATTGGTATGTGGTTATAAAGGATCAACGTGTGGGAATCGACCCATGGCAGCCGCTATTTCTATAATGACAAACCACGGTTTGGGCCTGCGATTTGGGCCTTTTTCCAAGAAAGTTTGATTTAAGATTTTAATTGATATTTGAAATTCGGGTTTTGAGTTTGGTAGCAAGTTTTAAACTAAGAGGCTCGTCTTTTTGTTTGGACCTGGACTTGAACTTAAGGCCCGGATTTTAATATAATCAATTATAATCTTGTCTTTCTTTATTAGAAACAATATCAAAAAATAGAAAATATAGTTACCTTTAAGTTTATCATTTTAAAATAAACGAGACGAGCCTCGCACAAGAAAAATACAAATTGCGGAGCCCTCAATAAAGGTTTAAAAGATATTTAAATAATCGGGAAGGGCCGTTTAGCGAATTTCACGGCCCTCCCAAAAGATTACAACGCGTTAGACTCCAGTAGACGCGACTTTAATAAATTACATTCCTAAATAGGTTGGGCATTTTATACGGCCCAAATCCAGGTCCTAAAATGTTGAATAGAGTGTGCCTAGGATTGCGGGTTCATTTGATGCGGCGCAATCCGAAAACACACTTTAAACGACGTTCACTTTCTCTTAAATAAATATTATGTTAAATAAAGCGGTTAAGCATAAAATTGACACATAGGCATTTCATGTATTAAAATTAGATTTTAGCCATTCATAGCAATTTAAGCGACCGTTCTAGAACCACGGGATCCGAGGGTACCTAACACCTTCCCTAGGGTCAACACAATTCCTTATTCAGAATTTCTGGTTCGCAGACTCCAATTGGGAAGTCAAACATTTTCCTCGGATTGGGATTCAAGCTAAACCGGTGACTTGGGACACCAGAAGCCAAACCATTCCCAAGTGGCAACTCTGAATAAATAAATAATCCCAATCCAAATAATGACACTTAAAATGGAAAAACTCCCTTATACATTATCCTTCGGGGTAGATGTGTAAAAAGGAAGTGTGACAGCTCTGGCGACTCTGCTGGGGACAAAAACCCAGAATTTTTTGTTCAGGGCTCAGAATTCGAGCTTAGAATAGTTGTTGTGTTTGGCTTTATTTGATTTTGTTACATGATATGTGCTTAATGTGCTAGTTGATTGCTTTTACCGCTTTGATATTACGTGAACTATATATAAACTGTGCCAAAACCCATATCCTCTCTGAGTCTTCTGAATTGTGAATAAGGGTTTACGGTGTATGACTTCTTTTTTGTCTAGTTTCAAATCCTAATTTAGAACGAGGTTTGGATAAGTGGCAAAGCCGGCGAAGCTTCTGTATTCCCGAATTGCCACCTCCTCCTCGGCTCGAGCTGTCCGCTCGGGTAAGCCAGGTCTAGAACAAACACCCAGGTTTTGAACCTAGAATAACTTAACCTCATGCCGGATCCCTAGTAGGAACGCTTATCTGCATCATGTGCATATTGACTTAGGGGACTCAACACAGGGGTTGGGTCCGTCTAGGGATAGCAACCTGAAATTGAAAAGACCATCGTGACGCATCCTACTTATTTTCTGTGCATCTATTTGTTTCAACCTGCATGTTGACCGGCTTTCTGAATCTCAGGAAGGTTAGAAAATGAGGGAAAAGAAAGGGGGGGGGGGGATAATGAGTCGGAGAGTTTACTGATTAGTTTAGAAAAAACCTTTGTCCAAGTACTGTCGAAACTCTTCCGAAATTTTAATAAAAATGAAAAAGAATGTTTTCTATATATAGTTTGTTTTACTAAAGAAAAATAGAAAAAAAGAGTTTTGGTAAATTATTGGAAAAATAGAAAAAAAGGGGTTTCAAAATTGGAAAAGCTTGAAAAAAAGAGTTTTGTTTTAAAATTTTAGTTAGCTTATTTGCCCGAACTACGCATGGTTTGATTCTCACAGAGCGTGGGATACGTAGGTAACCATCATCGGGTTCAACCTCCCCTTTACAAAAATAGCCCAAAAAATATCAAAATTTTAAATTTTGTCACAAATAAGTCAAGTAGCACGCTTTGTCAAAAATAGCCAAATGTTCCCAAACGGGACGCCAGAGGGCTGAATTTGCGTAAAAGGCTGTTTTTGGGCCAATTGTGATTTTGGCTGGTTGATTACATATCCTTAAAATCTTCATTTTCGGAGTGCTCAAAGGCCGTGTTTGAAAAGCGAGTCTTTTATTTCCCAAACCAAACACACAAAACAACATATAAATAGTTTTATCTTCTTTTGAGTCAAATAAAAGTTTTTCTTTTGCTTAATCGCCTTAATAAATGTGCAGGATTAGCACAAATCAAATTGAAACGTTCTCAGCCTTTAGCGAGGTCCCTCTACAGCTCCACAATAACCTGGGAGATGATAGTAAAAAGACAGTGAAAAGAATTTTAGGAGGTCTCGTTAGTCTGTTAGATATCAAGCCAAGGACAGACGTCATCGAAGCTTTAATACCGTTCTGGGATCCAACCCATAACGTATTTCGCTTTACAGACTTTGAGCTTACACCTACACTAAAGGAGGTTGCGGGTTATGCAGGTTTGGATGGGAAATTGAGGGGGCAATATTTGCTTTCACCTAGACCGGTGTCTCAACATGGGTTTTTGAATTTTCTACACATTAATTGGAAGGTGCAAGATGACAATTTGTCGAAAAGCTGTTGTACTCTTCAATTCTTATATCAATGGTACGGTACTCCTCGGGGTTATGAAGAACCGAATCTCGGACTAACTCATGATGGGGACATAAATGAATGGGAGTCAAGACAGCCTTTAGCTTCCTGACGGCCTTCCTAAGAATCGTGGTTTGTCCACGCAAAGATAAGAAAATAGAGATAGGCCTTGTAGGGATGGCCGACGTTGCGATCAAAAGGCCTAGCAATACTGTGGTCCTTTTGGTGTTATCTGAAATCAACCGAGCCTTAAATTTGTGTCGAGAGGGAGGCGATTTCTTCCAGAGCTGCAATCTATTACGCCAGCTATGGATAGAGGAACATCTCCGTCATCGGGTAGGATATATGAATCACGGGTTAATTGGAAAAAACTGCATCAGTGGCTTCGAGAAGCGGGTGAAGGGCATTGAATTCCCTGAAGGTGTCGAAGCATGGTTTGCACGATTGAGGTCATTGACAGCTAATCAAGTTGAGATGGTTGCCTGATATCGAGGTAATACACTTGGCGGCCTAAGAATATCATATTCTTTTGATGTGGGTTCGCAGTATCCAGCCCTATGATCCTCATCGAGTATTCCACCAGTTAGGAAGGTTTCAGACAATCCCCACCGATGAGGATCTAAGAAAGCATGACATTGAGTTAAGTCTAGGAGCCATATTTCCCGAAAAGGAAGTTCGAAAGCTATAGAATGAATGTAGATTTCTCGAGTCAAAGACCATGGTTCGAGAACGAGCTAAGAGAGAAGTAGATTCGAAGTACAATGCTTGGTTTGGAAAAAGGTTCCAGATTTAGAGACCTGCTAAAAGAGCCCATGTCCAACAATTTACAGACGATTCACAAGAACACTGGGGCTGGTTGGCAAAGAAAGAGAACAATCGGGCTGAAATTGGCAAATTGAAGCAGCATATTACAAGTTTGACGTTCGATAATAATGTGCAAGCTGCGGCAAACCAAAGTGAAAAGAATAGACTGGCTCGAGAAAATGAGATGCTCAAGGGTCAAATATAGCAAATGAAGGTAACCGCCAATAATCAACAAAGAAGTAGGTCGGATGAGAGACACATAAAAGGTTTGGAAAATAAGGTCAATGGGTGTCGAGACGAATTGGAATGATCTAAGAACATCATGGAAAAGTTCAAGGCACAATGAGCTACAAAGACAGAAGAGCGTCGGCAATATTTGAACCAATTGAAATGAGATCGCGAGAAAATTGTGGCCGGTTTGAAAAGAAATGTGGTCACCCTCGAGGGAAAAATGGTCAAGTAGGCCAAAGACTTTGAAGTGGAAAACAGGCATTGTTATGACTTATTGGCCCAAATGGAGGTGGAAGTGCAACAATTGTAGGATCAACATTTGCAAGATTCTCAGGCCCTAAAAACATGCAATAATTAGATAAGACGTCTGCACATAGAAAAGAAGCGAGCCAAAGAAAGGATCAGAGCCATTGCTCATGCCATTTCGAGAAGATGCCGGGCGTGTGAAGATATGACTTTTACTACCTTTGTCCCAGCTGTAGTGATCTTTGTTAAACGAACTTTGCTTGAATTAGAGCAACTTGAACACGATTTGGAACCCAGGTCCGCGTCGAGGCCGAATGACGCCTCGCGGACACCTAAGTTTGAGGCTTTAGAGTATGCTTAGTCCGAGTCTGTAGCTTTTCTATTTTCGTGTTTGTCGTTGGATTGTCCTATGTCTTTTATGTCAAGTATGTAGTCTTTGCAATCATTTTAGTTTATGTGCGTTCCACAAAAGTGTTAATTTGTAATAATTTGTTTTAGTAATGAAAAATGGAAAGTTCCAAAAAAAAAATTATTTCCACCCTATATTCTTGCATTTATTTTCACGAACTACGCTTGGTCTTATTCGTGCGGGGTCATGATACGTAGGGAGTCTCCATAGGATTCGACCGTAATCATAAACAAAAGAAAAGAAAAGAAAAGGATGAAAAGGGAAAGAAAAAGAAGAAAGAAAAGAGCGGAAAAACAGATGCGAGAATAAGAGCGGAAAAATAAAGGCAGGAACAGGAGCAGGAAAAGGGAGCAAAAGCGGAAAAAAAAGGTAAGAATAAGAGAGAGAGAAAAGATAGAAAAGAGAGGAACGGAATGAAGAAAATGAAACAGAGAAAGGAATGCCGGGATGATACATGTGAGCGAACAAATGCATAATAGAAATGATTAACTATATAGGTGCATTCATGCCAACGTGCGGTTATCAAATATGTTAAAGCCTAATCACTAATCAAGTTGTTGTCCAAATGTGTGAGTACAAATGGGTGATTAGTTGATTCGGCATTCTGGATACTCATCCATACAATACCCAATCAAAAGATAAAGCAGATATGACAGGGCAAGATGTAGACGTCAGTATTATGGATCCCACAAGTGAAGCCGAAGTAATAGATGTGGGTGCTATGAAAGAGGAAATAAGGAACTAAAAGCACAAATGGCCGAAATGCATCGGGCGTGGTCTCAGGGGCACCCGACACCATCGTACCCCGCCAGGACCACCTATATTCAACCTCTAGCTCAGGCTCTAGAGCCTACCACTCCCCACGTATCTTCAGCTTTTCCCTATCCCACCCAAGGTTACAATGCCACGTCATATGCTCCTCCAGCTCCACCACCCAAACAAAATCCTCCTCCACCCATGGTCCCAGTCTTTGTGGCACCTCCCCCATACACATTACATAGATCCTCAAGTGAGCCACTGTTCCAAGCTCATTACACTCAATACTACCCTCATGAGCCCACTTTCAAAGCTCCTGAGCCATATACTTACACACCCCAATTTGAGGTCCCGAGAGAAGTTGGGAAACCCGTCAAGAATGCGGAACACGAGGAAGTGATTAGAAAATTCAAAAGCCTGAAGCAGTCCTTCAGGAACATGCACGGCTTGGGCAACCAAGTCAGTGTTGCTTACAAGGATTTGTGCCCTTTTCCCGATATCCAGTTACCCACAGGGTATAAAATACCCAAGTTTGATTTTTATGAGGGACAGGGCAACCCGGTGGCTCGCCTTCAAGGTTTTTGTAGCAAAATGAGAGGGGCTGGAGGAAAAGATTAACTGCTGATAGCCTATTTTGGTCAAAGTCTGAGCGTGTCCGTGCTGGAATGGTACACGATATAGGACCCTAGCCGATGGTATACATGGGATGATTTGGCACAGGCATATTGGCCATTTTCAATATAACCTCGAGATAGTCCCTGATCATCTGTCATTGTTGAAATTTGAGAAGAAGCCAGGAGAAAGCTTTAGAGAATTTGGTTTCCGATGGAAGGAACAAGCAGCCAAAGTGGATCCTCCAGTGAGGGAGAATGAGATGGTAGACTACTTTCTGCAAACGTTAGAGCCGACATACTTTGGCCATCTAGTGACATCTATGGGTAAATAATTCAATGAAGTAGTGAAGATGGGCGCCATGATTGAAGAGGGTTTAAATTCTAACAAAATCTTGAGTTATTCAGCGCTGAAAGCAACCAGGCAGGCCATACAAAGCAGTGCTGGTGGTACGCTGGGAAAGAAGAAGAAGGAGGAAGTGGCTACAGCGGAAGCTAGCACCTCGTCCAGGCCCAACAATCCTCCACCCTACTATAGCCAAACCAGACCCTGCCACCCAAACTACCCATATACTCCATACAGCCCGCCACAATATTACTACCCACCACCAGAACCACACTTCTCTGTCCACCATGCCCAGACGTACACTTAGCCTCCGGCGCACCTGTAATAGCGTATCCCGGCTCCCCAAAACACATATACACCTCCATAAAACACCCATCCACACCCCAGGGCTAACAGACCAGGTCCCGGCTTTCGCCCGAACCAAACCTTTCAGAATGAGAGGGCCCCAAACAAGAGAGCTTTTACCCCATTGGGAGAATCTTACACTGCTTTATTCCATAGACTGAAGCAGTTGGGAATGTTAACCCCAATCGAGCCCAAAGTACCAAAACCACCTCCCAGAAACCTGGACCAGTCCGTTAGTTGTGAGTATTGCTCGGGAATGACAAGGCATGAAACTGAAAATATTGGAAGTTGAAGAGTGTGGTGTATGAACTTATGGACAACCGCCATATTTAAGTGCAGGCCCCGGAGGTGGCAAATATCAATCAGAACCCGTTGCCGGCGCATCACGAGGCTAACATGATCGAACTGATACAAAAGGGAGCGGAGTCTAAAAAGCCTTCGTAGACAGTCATGAAGATTCGTTCTCTTGAAGCCGAGGAGAAACAAAAGGCAATTGAGGTAAAGCCAGCAATTCAGCTGGAAAGGATGAAAGACAAGCCGGTGGTAGTGATGGGTAAAGTGCCATTTGTTGATGCAAAAAAGCCAGAGCCAGCTAAGCTAGTGGTACCAGGGGCATCACCTGCGCCCGTGGTTAAGGTGAAACGGGCATGCGTAGAATCGGTCATCATAAAGCCGGTAGTCCAATTACCCATGGTCAATAGCAAAGCTATGCCATGGAAATATGAGAAGGTGGTAGTAACATACAATGGGGGAAAAAGTTGAGGAAGAAAGTTGTGAAGCAACCCGATCGGGACGTTGTTTTGCCCCCAAGGAGTTGAGAAAAGCTAAGGGCACTAAGGACAATGTAGCACTAGTCAAGAAGGTAGTGACGGAAGTGGAGGCAGAAGAATTTCTGAAAAAGATGAAGGCACAAGATTAGTCCATTGTGGAACAGTTGAGAAAAACTCTTGCTCAGATCTCATTGTTGTCATTATTGATCCACTCGGATGAGCATCGTCGAGCTTTGATGAAAATATTGAATGAAGCTCATGTCCCTGACAAAATTTCAGTCAACCATCTGGAAACCATTTCCAACAAGGTCTTCGAGGTAAACAGGATAACATTTTCTGATGATGAATTGCCCGTGGAGGGCACGGAACACAACAAAGCTCTTTATTAACAGTAAAGTGTGAAAATTCAAAGGTGGCTCGAGTGTTGATCGATAATGGATCTAGTGCCAATATTTTCCCATTGTCTACATTGAACCAATTGAATATTGATGATGATAGAATCCACAAAAATAGTGTCTGTGTTCGAGGGCTCGATGGAGGTGGAACAGATACGGTGGGGGATATTATCATTGAATTGGTTATTGGCCCAGTAGAGTTCACCATGGAGTTTCACGTGCTGGACGTCGCAGTATCTTATAATCTATTTTTGGGACGACCATGGATCCATGCGGCCAAGGCAGTGCATTCCACACTGCACCAAATGGTCAAATTTGAGTGGGACAGGTAAGAAATCGTGTTACATGGGGAAGATCCCGCAGGTGCTGTGAGCGACGCCATTGTGCCATTTATAGAAACTGATGATGATAAGGGGCCATGGGTCTATCAGGTATTCGACACGATCCCAGTGAACAGAGTGCCGGAGAGTGAGAACATTCTACGTCCCAGGGTGTCAGCTGCGGCAATTATGGTAGTATCAGAAATGCTGGGTAATGGGTTCGTTCCAGGGAAAGGTCTAGGGGCTGGGCTTCAGGGCATTGTTCAACACGTTTCCTTGCCCAAGAATTTGGACACCTTCTGGATGGGATTCAAGCCAACAATAGCGGATGTCCGAAAGGCTTGTAAGTTGAAAAAGAAAGCTTAGGTTCTTCCTAGACCATTTCCACGTCTGTCCAGGTCCTTTGTCAGGCCGAGAGCAAAAAAATAGTTATCAACACAGGCGATGGGTCCACTGATTGGTGCAGAGTGGAATTTGGACAAAGTGTTTGAATAGGTATTTGCTGAAGTAAACATGGTTCAGGCCGGTGAAGGTTCCAGTAATGCAGAAATTCAGCACATTGGGCCACATGTTAGGATCAACAATTGGGATTCCACTCCTCTGCCAGTTCAGAGGGAGTCGTGCTTTCACTTGGATTATTCCAGGGTTTGTAATCCTTGTGACTATGTTCCGTCCATTTGGATGCGCTAAGCCCTGTTGTCTTTACGTTTTAGTGAAATGCAGCTTTCTTTCCTTTCCTAATTTTGTTTCCATTTTCTTTTCTTTTATATAGAGTTCTTTTTATGCTGATATCAATGACATGACATGCATGAGGACTTCTTGGCCCAGTTTTATTAGCCAACCTATCTCAGACATAATAATACAAGAAATTGAATGTGACAATGAAGAGGAATACAATGATGATGAGGCCTATGAAAAAATCACTAAGGAACTAAAACACTTTGAGGAAAAACACTAACCAAACTTAAATGACACAGAATCAGTTAACCTAGGGGACCAAGATAATGTCCGTGAAACTAAAATAAGTGTTCATCTGGAGTCGCAACTCAAGAAGGAAATAATCGCGACGTTGTTGGAATATAAAGACGTTTGCTTGGTCCTACGATGATATACCGGGGTTGAGTACTGATTTGGTGGCTCACAAATTGCCTACCGATCCATCACTCCCACGTGTTAAGGAGTAATTGAGAAATTTCAAAACAAACATAAGTGTGAAGATTAAAGAAGAGATCACCAAGCAGTTTGATGCAAAGGTCATTCGGGATACGAGCTATCCCACCTGGTTAGCTAATGTTGTGCCTGTGCCAAAGAAAGATGGCAAAATCAGGGCGTGTGTTGATTATCGAGATCTCAACAAGGCGAGCCCAAAAGACAACTTTCCATTTCCAAACATCCACATATTGATCGACAATTGTGCCAAACATAGGATTGGTTCTTTTGTGGATTGTTATGCAGGTTACCATCAGATCTTAATGGACAAGGAAGACGCAGAGAAAACGACATTCATCATGCCATGAGGGACATACTGCTATTGGGTCATGCCATTTGGTTTGAAAAATGCTGGGGCAACCTACATGAGGGCTATGGAAACGATCTTCCATGATATGATACATAAAGAGGTTGAGGTATACGTAGATGATGTGATTGTGAAATCAAGGCAGCAGTCTGACCATGTCAGGAATTTGAGGAAATTCTTTCAAAGGCTTCGCAGGTACAATCGCAAACTCAATCCTGCGAAGTGTGCTTTTGGGGTGCCATATGGAAAGTTGCTGGGGTTTATAGTCAGTCACAGGGGTATTGAATTGGATCCATAGAAGATTAAGGCCATTCAGGAACTGCCGCCTCTGAGAAACAAAACTGTTGTGATGAGTTTATTGGGAAGATCGAATTACATTAGTAGGTTTATTGCTCAACTCACAACTACTTGTGAGCCCATTTTCAAACTGCTAAAGAAAGATGTTGCGGTTAAATGGAGGGATGAATGTGAGAAAGCTTTTGATAAGATAAAGGGATATTTGTCGAATCCACCCGTGTTGGTTCCGCCAGAACTAGGGAGGCCTTTGATTCTATATCTGACACTCTTGAATAATTCATTTGGTTGTGTACTGGGGCAGCATGATGTAACAGGAAGAAATGAGCAGGCGATTTACTATCTCAACAAGAACTTCACATCTTACGAGGTTAAGTACACTCATCTGGAGAGGACGTGCTGTGCCCTAACTTGGGTATCACATAAATTGAAACATTATTTGTCGTCCTACACTACTTACCTCATATCTCAGTTAGATCCACTAAAGTATATTTTCCAGAAGCCCATGCCCACAAGAAGGCTCGCAAAGTGGCAGATGTTGCTTACAGAATTTGATATTATCTACGTGATGCGGACTGCAATGAAAGCACAGGCCTTAACTGATCATTTAGCTGAGAATCCAGTTGATGATGATTACGAGCCTTTGAAAACCTATTTCCTCGATGAAGAGGTGATGCATATAGATGAGTTGGAGCAGGTATAGAAACCATGATTTAAACTATTCTTTGATGGAGCAGCAAATATGAAAGGCGTGGGAATAGGAGCCGTACTTATTTCCCAAACAGGTCAACACTTCCTGTTATGGCTCAGCTTCATTTTTATTGTACGAACAACATGGCGGAATATGAAGCATGTATTCTGGGACTGAGATTGGCTCTAGATATGGGTGTCCAGGAAGTCTTAGTCATGGGTGACTCGGACCTACTGGTACACCAAATTCAAGGAGAATGGAAAAGCGGTATTTGAAATTGATACCATACCGATATTGTTTGCATGAGCTTTGTCAACGGTTTCAGTCAATAGAGTTCAGGCACATTCCGAGGGTTCATAATGAGGTTGTCGATGCTTTGGCTACTTTGGCGTCAATGTTACATCATCCAGATAAGGCTTACATAGACCCCTTGCAGATTCAGGTCTACGATCAGAATGCTTATTGTAATATAATAGAAGAGGAACTTGACAGTGAGCCGTGGTTTCATGAGAATGGAATATATCAGGATGGGAGTATATCCGGCACAGGACATCGGGGATCAGAAAAGAGCTGTTCGTCAATTAGAAAGTGGGGTTTTCCACGGTGGAGGAGTATTGTACAAAAGGACACCAGATCTCGGATTGTTGAGGTGCATGGATGCAAGGCAAGCCACAACTATCATGATTGAGGTACATTCCGGAGTCTGTGGACCACACATGAGCGGATATGTTTTGGCAAAGAATATCTTACGGGCAGGGTACTATTGGCTTACTATAGAGCGGAATTATATTAGTTTTGTACGCAAATGTCATCAGTGCCAAGTGCACGGAGATTTGTTTCATTATCCACCATCAGAATTGCATATGATGTCAGCGCCATGGCCTTTTGTCGTCTGGGGCATGGACGTTATCGGGCCAATCGAACCGGCAGTGTCAAACTGACACATGTTCATTTTTGTATAAATAGACTATTTTATAAAATGGGTAGAGGCTAAGACATTCAAGTCTGTAACCAAGAAAGTTGTGGTGGATTTTGTGCATGCGAATATTATTTGTCGAGTTGGTATACCAAAGGTGATTATCACGGACAATGGGGCGAATCTCATCAGTCATTTGATGAAGGAAACATGCGCAATTCAAGATTACTCATTGTCATTCCACTCCGTACCTCCCTAAAGCAAATGGAGCGGTTGAAGCAACCAACAAGAATATGAAGAAAATACTGAGGAAGATGGTTGAAGGGTCTAGATAGTGGCATGAGAAGATGCCTTTTGCATTGTTAGGGTATCGCACCACCGTTCATACTTCAGTGGGGGAAACTGCTTATTCATTGGTGTATGGCACTAAGGTGGAAATTCCGTCTTTGCGAATCGTTGCGAGGATGAGACCGATGATGACGAATAGGTGAAAAGCCGCCTTGAGTATTTGAGTTTGATTGACGAGAAGAGGTTGGCATCAGTGTGTCATGGTCAACTGTACCAACGAAGAATGGCAAGAGCATATAACAAGAAACTGTGCTCGAGGAAATTCGAAGTCGGACAGTTAGTACTGAGGCGGATTTGGACTCATTGGGCTGAAGCAAAAGGAAAATTTGCCCCAAACTGGCAGGGGCCATTTGTAGTAACTAGAGTGTTGTCTAAGGGTTCATTGTATTTGACAGACGTAGAAGGAAAATGTGTAGATATGTCCATCAATGCCGATGGGGTCAAGAGATATTATATATGATTTCTGTATTCTGAATGTAGTTGTTTGTATTTGGCATATTTTAAAGGTCGAAATGGCGAAGGCATTTTGTTCTGCTACACTTTACCCCTTGTCATCCCTTTGAGCTTTACTTATTTTCGTTCATACCCCTCTTTCGGAATCAACGGCGCAATCAAGAAACACAGGCGCCGAACATATGGATAAATGGAAGGAAAGAAAGGAAAAGGAAAAGCAAAGAAGAAAAGAAAAAATAAGAGGCAAAGAAGAAAAAAAAAGAAGAAAGGAAAGAAAAGGAATCACAAACAAAGATAATTACGATAAAGTGAACTACGTTTGACTTGATCCCGAAAGGGTACGTAGGCAGCCTCTCCGAGGTTTAGTCATACCCAAAATAAAATTCAAAAGTCCCCTAGCAAGAAACTGGGGCAGGAGTTGTGATTCGTTGTGAGAAATACTGGATTTCGAAAGTTGTAGTTTTAACCCATTTTGAAATTATTTTGAGCCTTTCATACCTTTTTTTTCTAACCCATCCTAAAGCCTACATTACGGTCCAAAGAAAGACCTTCTGATCAATTTTTTAGAAATGCCAAGGCAAGCAGGAAAAGGTAATTCGCAACAGGGGCAACACTCTGTTTCAAACAAGAAAGTAAAAAAAGAAAAAAGAAAAATGAGAGAATCTTATTGGTGAAAACCCTCATGGGCACTTAAGGCGAAAGTGAGATGAGAAATGGAAAGTGGAGAAAGTCTGTTGGTGAAAACTGTTTCGTGGCATCGCAGGTCAAATGAGGTTAAGATTTGGGTAAAGTAATCAAGTGAAGGAAGTAATGGGTAACGAGGTATGGCAACTGAGAGCTGGTTAGTTAGATCGGTTGGGCCGGTTAGTCCGAAATGCATGTCATGATCATTGGTGCAAGATGTCCAGTCAGATAAGTTTCTTTTCTTTTTCCTTTCCAACAGTCATCTGGTTTTGGATTCTTCTTATCCGTAACTCATAAAATTATTGCATTTCATTCTCTTTTGGGGGTTTGTTTATCAAATATGTTCCAACGTCAGTTTTGTCCAATGAAAAAGGGAAAGGATTTTAAAGCCCACTACCAGTTTCCGAAATGGTAAAGCATAATGTAGCCAGAGCATATCAGCAACAATGTGATGTAAAGTGAAATAGGGGAAGCCGCCGAAGTTTCATCGGCAGAATATTCGGGAAATGTTGTGGGAAATGTGAAGGTTCTGGCAAAAAGAGTTGGAAGGGTGAAACAACAGTGGGAGTACAAATGCATTCAGGTTGTCAAAAATTGGGGAATGTGAAAGTCAGTCAGAAAGTCAGGAAGTTCAGACGAAATCAGGCAACACAAAGCAAGGCAATGGAAGGATGATGCAACAAAGAATGCCATCAACTAACCACCATTTTTAAATAACAAATTTTTGGTGATTGAAACAAGGGCAGAAAAATTGTTTTTCGAGAGAAATTCTTTGTGAAAGAAAAGCAGACAGTAATCAAGTTTAATCTCAAGTGTGGCATAGGTAAAATGCAAGAAAATGAGGAGTGACAAGAATAGATGTTGAAGTCATGAGCACTCCTGAAAACCAGAGGAGTACATTTCAGTATTTAAATGTCAAAGTTATACTTCAGTCTTATCGCAATTCAAGTTTTAGTTTTAAATCCTTATTAGTATGTGGTAATAAGCCCCAGTTTTCCCAAACCGGGGCAGAAAGTTTTCGTTATTTTGTCTATTTCTATGAAGTCAGGAGCCCGCCTGGAGAATAGAGGAATACATTTGAAGTTTATTAGTCAGGAGCCCACCTGAAGAATAGAGAAATACATTTCAGTCAGCAATTAGGATCCCGCCTGGATAACAGAGGAATACATGCACTTACAATTCAAAATCAGGAGCCCGCCTAAGGAATAGAGGTGATCAATTAAACTTGTTAGTTATAAATCAATCCCTTCGTTTATTTTGGTAGTCAGGTTCCCTCCTGGATAACAGAGGTCCGCATTTCAAGTTTCAAAAAATCAGTAGTCAGGAGTCCGCCTGAAGAATAGAGACATACAATTCAAGTCTGGAGTCAGGAGCCCGCCTGAAATAGAGGTGATATAATTCCAATTTTAGTTTTCGATCAATTTTCTTGTCTATTTTGAAGTCAGGAGTCAGCTTGGAGAATAGAGACATACAATTCAAAAATCAGTAGTCAGGAGTCCGCCTGAAGAACAGAGACATACAATTCAAGTTTGGAGTCAGGAACCCGCCTGAAGAATAGAGGTGATATATCAATCTCTTTTTCTATTTTGAAGTCAGGAGTCCGCCTGGAGAACAGAGACATACAATTCAAAAATCAGTAGTCAGGAGTCCGCCTGGAGAACAGAGACATGTAATTCAAATTTTGAAAGTCAGGAGCCCGCCTGGATACCAGAGGAATACTTTCAAATTCAAGTTCAGCAGTCAGGAGCCCGCCTAGATAAAAGAGGAAACTTTCAAATTGAAGTTCAGCAGTCAGGAGCCCGCCTGGATAACAGAGGAATACTTTTAAATTCAAGTTCAGTAGTCAAGAGCCCGCCTGGATAACAAAGGAGTACTTTCAAGCTCAAGTTCAGTAATTTGGAGAGAAGGAACAACATCTCAGTTCATGATTTGAAGTAACAACAAGGAATAACAACAAGGGAACACAAGACAACAAGGAAGTACAAGCTGCAAGTTTGAAGATTCTAGATAGGACTTTTGTAATTCGTAATTTTATAGCTTAGGCTAGCTTCTTTTGTTTTGACATGGTGTAATAAGGAAGGCCAACAAGCAATAGCAGCAGCAACAACAATGAAGTCCCAGCTACCAGACACTTCTGAACTACACTGACCCGATTCCTGTTTAGCCCAGGATATGTTGGCAACCTCTGAAGCAGGGGGTGGTCAAACATTTCAAAAAATGCTTCACAAGGAATATGTGAACGGGCAAAAATTCCTCGTTTCCGCTCACTTATCTTTGCACGAAAACTTTTCATGTTTCCGGGCAAGAGGGGAAACTGTGAGCACGTGATTTTTGCCCCAAGAAAATTATTCCCAAAAAATCAAACAAATGGGTTTTCTTTATTTTTACAATTTTTGTGTATTTTTGTGTCATTTTTTGATAATTGTTGCATTTTATTTGTGCATGATAATTCATAAAAATACAAAAAATATGTATTTTGCATCTAGGAATTAATATCACATTTTAGCATTAATTAGAGGTTAATTTTTTTTAGCACAAAATATGAAAATCACAAAAAAATAGTTTATTTTACATATTAATTATTTTTATTTGGAATTTGTCATAAAATATATTTTACCATATTTTTAGGAATTATTTGGTTTAGTTTAAATATATTAGAATTTTAGTGTAATTGCAATTTTATAAAATCAGAAAAAAGAAAAAAAACTAATATAATTAAAACACAAAAAAAGAGATAAAGGAGATTAATTGAAAAATAAGAATACAAGTGAAGGAGTGGGATGCCCAATTTGGGTCATTACACTCGAATTCGGACTGGCCAGTTGAAATACCCCAGCCCCAATCCAGCCCAAACAACCCCCAGACCCGATCCAATTCCCTGACCCCCAAAACGACACTATTTAACCCAAAGTAAATCATGGCCGTCAATGTTGTTTGATCAAACGCCCACGAGCTGAGGACCTGTTAATATATATATGTCCAAACGATTCCCACCCCCTCCATTGTCTCTTTACCACACCCCATCTCCTCAAACCCTAATTCCGCCGCCACAAAACCCCACCGCTTTAGGGTGGCGGCGCCGATGCCAAACACCACCAAATTTATACCCCTCGTTCTACTCACTCTCCTCTTTCCGGAAATGGCAATGATTTCCCTCGAATCCAACTCGAGTTCTTTGAATCTGTGTTTGAAAGTTCAGGCCAAAACACAAATTCACCCAAATAAGTCCAAATCGATACTAGCATCAATTTCGATCAACTATCTGACATCAATTGCATTATGGACCACACTTCTAACATCAATTTCGATCAACTATCTGATTAACTCTGCGACAGAAATATGGTCCGCATACCTGATTTCTGACCTCATTCTGGATCGCAAAATGGAAGTTTTATGAAAAATTTTGATTCTTGATTTTTAAGTGCAAAATCAATAAAAATGGTCCGCTCACCGCGAAGAGTTTTTATACATTCCCAACACATATACAAAGCTCGACACCACGAAGCACTAGGCTTTGAGCATAGATTTTCACGGGGCCTTACAGAGTGGCTCGCATGGCGTGTATCCCAGGACGCCCTATAATGGCGTTGTAAGTTGATTCATGACATGGAATGTGGTTGCCAGCATGACTCCCCCTGCCAAAACTGGTAATGATATTTATCCTGAGGCCTGCTCTACTGCATTGTTAAAGCCCGTTAGTGTTATCCAATGCGGTATTATCTTATCTTCGAGCCTCATTTGCATGAGGACCCTTGGATGGATAATACAAGTGCCGCTCTCGTCGTCTACCATGATTCTTTTCACATAAGTATCAGCAAAATGTAAATTTATATAACTAAAGCATCGTAATGAGGAAAAGACAAACCGTCGGTATCACACTTATCGAAGGTGTTATAGTCTTCGAAGTCGTCATACCGTTCGTGAGCGATCGTGCGCTTCAACTTGTGTGTGAGGTTGATTGCTGAGTCGTCGCCACCGCCGACGTTCACTTGTATGGTGCATGCTGGAGAAGGTGGTTTTGGTGGTCCTTGGGACTGGTAGCGTCCCCTGGCGAAATTAGCCTTTCCCTTATCGCTAAGCAGCTCCTTTAGGTATCCTTGGTTTAACATGCTGAATACCTCCTATCGTAGACCTATGCAGTCTTCGGTCTTGTGTCCTCTTTACTGATAGAATTCGCATAGGACGTTCGACCTCCTTGCACTAGGATCTGATGTCATTTTTTGCGACCACTGCACCTTTATGCCCAGCTTCTCTAGTGCATAGGGAGACACAAAAGTTATGAGCAGATAATAATGGGGGCATATCTCTTTCATTTCGAAGCGGGGAGACATGTCGCTGTACGGTGTCTGGGTGCCTCGGAGGAGGTGGATTAAGAGTTCTGAGATATGGCTGATGCCTTTCTCTGTTGAAGCATAGGGGTTGTTCCCTTCACCCATCGTTGCGTCGATCCCTCCTTATCTCTAAGTGCACTGACATTAGTAGTTGGGTTGGACCGTTAAGACCATCTTTGTCTTCTCTTACTTCGGTGTAGTAGGCATTATGGATCTCTTCCCATGTGGTGGGGGGATACTTCATGAGTCGGCTGAGCAGCTTCTTGGTTGATCTTGAGCCGTCTCTATTCAACCCATTTTGGAAAGCTCCGACTGCCTTCCTTATGATACATTTGGCAGTCCCATTCTTACCCTTTTGAATTGGGCCAAAAAGTCCCTGAGTCCTTCACCCGTTGTTTACCTGATGGAAAAAATGTCGTTGACCCTAGTTTTGGCCTTCTTTGCTCCTGCACGAGCAGTGGTGAATTTGTCTGCCATTTCTTCAAAAGTTGATATTGATCTAGGTGGTAGTTGAGAGTACCACGTTAACGCCCTTCCTATCAAAGTTTCACCAAATTTTTCAACATCACGAATGACACTTGTTCTTTTTATAGGTCATTGCCCTTTACGGCTGTCACATAATGGGTCAGATGGTCTTCCGGATCCGTTGGTCCCATCATATATTCTCAAGTATGGTGGCATCTTGAAGGTTTTTGGGATTTGGTGAGGGGTAGCTTCCTCACTGTACGGTTGTTCGACGAGCCTTCCCACATCGCATTTCAGCAGTAGCTTAGGGGTACCAGGAATTTTGTCTACCCTTTCCTGGTGCTCTTTCATTTGATCACGAAGAACTTTCTTCCCATTCTCCATTTCTTCCATTTTCTTAAGGATGGTTGCGAGTGCATCATTGCTGGCGTTGGTATCGATGTGGGAATTTTTTGTTCGTATAACAGTGGGCTCGCCGATGGTGGCAGCGATATCTGCTGTTGACAAATCTCTGATATTTCCTTGAGGTGGTTTCTCGAGCATGCTACTTAGAGTGTTTGTCAACCATTGCTCTAGTAGTGTTTTGACTGCTAGGGTGTTTCCTTGGCTGCAAATAGATGCCCCTTTTTCACGCAAAATCGTCAGAACTTCGAGTGAAGAGGGTGAGATCTCCCCCCCGGTACACTACTGGGTGTTGTATTCGTGGTATTTTCTCCACCGGCTTTGTTGAGGGGGCCGATGAGGTTTGTTGCGACACTTGCTATTCTTTTCAGCCTTGGTTCTTTCTCTGCCATTTGTTAATTTCTGTGGAGTCCGACGGACAATGATCGTTGTTTTTAGTATCCTTGGCATGAACTATGATTTCGATTATCGAAATTCCCACAGACGGCGCCAAATTATTTGACTTAAAAGTTATCGAACACTTTCTAAGAAAATCAATCAAAAGAAAAGAAAGGTAAAACCCTAGGATATTCTTGATACACAATTTGTAGCAATAACCGTATGTGAGAGATAGAAAGTCAGGGAGAATGTTATAGAGATGAGATAGAACTAGAGAGTTTGTATATATCGTCTCCCCCTTTTTACAATGCTTGGATCCCCTTTTATATAGTAGAGGATATCGACACCACTTTTTTAAGGAGAAATCGGGTTTACGACATTATGGGTGGAACGACTCTTTTATCCCCATTTTGGGGGAATTTGGGCTATGGATTTGGAGAGTCTCCACCTAATGATTATATTGCATTAGGACACTTTTTGAGAAAAGAAGAAGTATTTGAAAGAAAACCAGAGTTCGGGTAAGGCTTGAGATTATCTCGAGGGGATGGTGTTAGGCGCCCCTCAAGATCCACTAGTGTGGTTCTCGACCTTGCTTAATTGTGACTTGAAGAAGAGTAGTAATAGACAAGAAAAGTTTGCACATAAGAAATATAAACAAGTTGAAAATTTTGAAAGAAGAAAGACGCAAGTGAAAATAGAACTTAGTTTGAAGAAAACATTAATTTAAATAAAGGAAAAAGCAAAGAAAATGTTCCTAGGTTTAACTATAATATGGATCATTCGGTGCAATACGCAGCAATCATTCTCACACGATATATTAGCGCACCATCATCATCTCCATATTCTACCCTTCCCACCCCCTTAAGGTATTTAAACGTGTTTAGTCTCGTTTACATATTGCATGCTAATACCCGTCCCGACCTATCAGTTCCGAGGTATTTTGACTTGTAATCCTAAAAGGGAAGAAACAAGATAAAGGCATATATGGAGTTTAAAAGGATAAAATACTAGGGCGTCAATCAAAATAAATAACAAATAAGTGGGGTATGAAGCAAACACTCAAAGGCTATACAAACCTTGTAGATCACACAACAAAGTTTAGCATGACTTGCATATACTGGTTTGGTCTTTAATTAAAGTTAAGCAACAGACGGATCAGTTTAACTCATAAAGTTGGACAAAAGTCTGCATCAAGCCCCTTGGGTCTGATTGTTAGTTATTAAGGTCTTAATGCAGAAGAGTTTAAAAGAAAGTAAAGACTGCAGTAAATTGTAAATGGATTTGAAATCAGCAGACTGTTTGAGTAGGAAAAAAATGCAGAAAAGTTACGAAAGATTTTTAGAGGCAGGAATGTCTTAAAAAAAGAGCGAGTTACATGACTGTGTTTTAAAAGACAATTCCAGGGACTGAGTAAAACGTTTAGGAAGAATGTTTAAAAGAACTGTTTAGGAAAAGATGCAGATTTGAAGAGTTTTAAAAAAAAGCATACTGGTTTATAAGAGTTTTATTGAAAACATTACATTAGGATATTAAGGGCCAGTTAACGGACTGTTATTGCGTAAAAGGAATCAGACAGGTTGAGTTGGAGTTCTATAGGCATGATATCTTTATGCAATTGATTAGGCGAATGTTAAAGTCCTACATGCAAGATCTCTAATAATTTGCAACATGATTAAACATTAAACCCTATAGGCATGTTATCTAGGTGACTTGGAAGTAATAAACCTGTAGGCATGGTAGCTAGATGATTTTAAGCATTAGAACATCCTATAGGCATGATTTCTAGATAATTCAAAGCATAAAAGACCTATAGGCAGGATGTCTACCCTTTGACTTATGCAGGCAGCATAAACTCTACCCACACCCTTTACTAATATTTTTCCCAATTTTTATTATATAGTTATTACAAAACTGGAAAGAAAAAGACTGAAATAGTACATCAAAACTAAAGTCAGACCCGAGGAGGCTCAATGCGACCTTCAACATCCAACACATGTGTTTCACCAAATCAGGATTCCAGATTCCAAGGCCTTCTCTTAGAGTATTTCAAAGTTCCAAGGCTCTTCAAGAGC
The DNA here is from genome assembly GCA_034376525.1 of Nicotiana benthamiana. NCBI lineage: Eukaryota > Viridiplantae > Streptophyta > Magnoliopsida > Solanales > Solanaceae > Nicotiana > Nicotiana benthamiana. Next base: position 15,053,516 of record CM067323.1, on the reverse strand, counting down.
CCAGGCAATGCTTACTCTCGAAAGATTGAATGCTGTAACAAAGTAGTGCAATGTGTGGAATTACCAGCCCTTAGGCATCCAAGTTCAGAGGGAACTCTAGGGTCCCCAGCATGGCTTACCATAGGGGGGTACAACTCAGCAGGAGGTGGTCATACCTAGTCACGTCATAGAATGGCACACCCTAACCTCCTACTCAGATTTAGGCAAATAAGAGCAGACTCTTAAAGAGTCAAACTCAGGCCTGAATGATGATCAGGACATCAACAGACCCAAGTTACCTCAACACATTGGGGGAAAGGGAATGGGAAAACAATCGAGTAGAGAATCAAAAGAGTCTAGTCCTGAATCACATACAACAATTCATAATGCTGTTATGATTTAGGACAAACTCACATACAAAGGGAATATGGGAAAGGGATTAACATGCTTAAAAGTAATTAAATAATGCAGGAAAGCATAAATGAACACACAAAGAAAGGGGGTAGAAGCAGAGAAATTGAATTAGAATACTTATTGAACATAGAAGGGCATACAAATTATAAATCTAGGATAGCGGACTAATAGCAGCAAACAGACAACCAGAAATAAACAGGAACAAACTCAAGAAACTCCAAATGTATAAGACCAGGCAGTGTAGAATGCTCAGTAGAATGCAGAGAAGAGAGCTTTGAGTGTGTGTGTGTTTTTGAACTCAGTTGTTCGTGTGTTTTAAAGAAAAGGAGTAAGGTATTTATTGTTTGAAAGCAGGCAGGGAATAAGGCAAGGAAATAATTCAGGATCAATCAGAAGCAATCAGGAGAAGGGAATTCCTTTTATTAAGAATTCGACCTTGAATAGTAAAGGGCAAGGTTTTATTTAAGGAAAGTAAATCAGTAACACATTGTGCAATAAAGGGTAAATACATAATAGAAGTTCTTCAAATATGCGTTTCAGGTAAATAAGGTAAGAATAAAATCAACTAACACATAGTGAATCAAGGAATTAAAGATTCAAACTCAATAGTGAATCAAGTCAGAAAGCAGATCCAAATTACACAAGGGAAGAATCAAATAAGCTCACATAATAGTAGTCTGAAATCAATCCCCAAAAATTAGGGTTATTTTTCAAAAGAGAAAGGTCTAACTATAAAGAGTGCCTAACTTTAAACACACAAGGCTAGAATTAATCAAACAGAGTGGTCATGCAATCAAAAGTAGAAGAACATAGCCATGAGAGAAATTAGAAGATCTTGCAAAGCTTAGCAAGAGTCAAAGAACATGAGACGAGCTTAGAAATTAGGGGTTTTGAAATCAAACAGGAAGTAACACAAGAAGCAAAACAATCGCACATAAGTGGTTTGAAAACCCCCCAAAATCTAGGGTTTCCTCCACGGATTAAATGCAAAGACGAAAGCGTAGAAAATCAAGCAAAGTAAACTCAGAGAATCCGAGGAACATAAACATTTCATGGAGGCATAATGAAAGAAAATACAGCAAAATAAATCACTAGGAAATCCTTGGAGGAATCACAGTAAAAGAAAACTCATGGAAATTATGGTGACAACACTTAGGAGTTACAGTAAATAAAGATACATTAAAATAATGCAAGAAATCACAGTAGAACAAGTAAAAATCAAGGAAACCTTAGGTTCGAGAAGACGAACAGTTTTGAACGCAAAAACTTGAAATGATGTAAGAAATACTTTGAAAACCTCGGAAATAGCACGGATCTAAAGCAGATCTAAAGAGAAAAAAGAAAATCTCAAAAAGGCTTAGGGTTTCAGAGAAATCTTAGAAGATGAAAAAGGCCTGGAAATGGCTGGTCCAAGTAAAGGCTAAGACACGCCGGAGATGAGCCGGAGATGGCCATAGGATCTGAATTGGAGGAACTCTGAGCCAGAGTCTTCAAGGTCAGACCTTGAAACTTAACATAACAGGAGTATAAGGGCACGTGGGGGGTGAGTACAGGTTACCCAGGGCCTGAAATGCCATAGTTTTCGGTGACATAAGGTGAAAACCGGTGGGAAGGGGATAGGGTTTCAGAGAGGAGTTGAGAGGGTTTGAGAGAACGAAGGGATTCAAAGGCGGCTGCTTTGTGAGAATGATTAGGGTTAGGGTGTTCTGCTGTGTTAAAAAAGGAAAGGGCAAACGTGGACCGTTGATTAAAACAATCAACATCCACGATTTAAAATGGAGTCCGGGTGGGTTCATTTAATTGGGTCTGGGTTGGTAGGAAATGAAATTGAGTCTTTTAATTGAGGGGGGGGGGGGGGATTGGGGTGCAAATCAGGCTATAATTGAAAGCAAATGAGGCCAAAATTGAAATAGTCACTTTTCCCTTTTTGAATTTATAAAAATAGCAGAAAATGTTTAAAATTAAATTAAAAGTAATGTGTTGATAAATAATATGTAAGTATTAATTTAAAAATACTAGGAATTATTTTTTGATTGAAAGTGCTATTAAATCGAGAAATAGGCTAAAATTACAATTTCATGAAATTTTAAGTTTAAAAATAACAAATGTACTTGTAAAATTATGTAATTTATATATTTATATAAATATGAAAATAAAATAAATTATTCACCAAAATGACAAGTTTTGGGAATAATTATGGGATTTTATAGTACAAAATAGGCCATAAATTGGTTTTAAAAATTTTAAAAAATTTGAGAAAAATACCAAAACCTTGAGGGATGCTTATATATACATATACATGCTATTTTGAAAGTATTTTGAGTATAAAAATACATAGGGAAAAATTGGATATCAACATCGGATCATTCTTGAAATATTAAAGAATAGAAATTAAGTACACGCTATAGAGGCGCCGACGGGATTATGGAGTTGTTCCTCCTGCTTCCCTTGAGTCGTGCTTCTACCTTGGCTTGTGCATGTTTGACGGTTGGTCATGCTGATCTAGGGACGTTGTTGATCAAATTTGACCCCATACACTAATTATGCTGTTATTTTTTTAAATTTTGTTGAGTCATAGTTAAAAATTACTCCTATGGTAAAATTATTTAAAAGAGGAAATTTGAAATTCCTCTTCCCCGTGAGTTAACAAAAGAAAAAAAGAAGTTAATAAGCAGATGTGAAATTTGTTTTCATGAAAAAAGAAAAGAACTGATTAAGTGAAGGAAAAAAATGTGAAAACGTTGTTTATTATGCAAAATGGATAAGATGAAGTGAACGTTAATTAGTTATTTGTTTGGTTATGCTTTTAACCATATCAAATTCATTTAAACATGAAGGGAAATAATGTCATAGAACAAAATATTCCATTTTAAAACGACAAAAGTACTAGTACTACTATTAAAATCTCTAATGGAATATCTGTCAGAAGTTAACATATTGTTTGCCAGACTGGTTGCCCCTGAAAATATTAGAGTGCTTAAGAAGAAAAAAAGGTTTACTGTACTTTGATTACCAAATTGCATTCAAACTCAAAATCATTGATATATTTGGTTGTTTCTGAAACTATATGAATGGCTTTTAGTCTCAAATCAATTATCTCGGATTTCATAAAACATCAGCCTCTCTATCCAAGTGTAGAGTAATGTCTGCGTACACACTATCCTCCCCAAATGCTAATAAGTGAGATTATACTGGGTTGTTGTTGTTGTATCTAACTTTAGGAAACTGCTAAATATCTTTTTCTATAGGTTCTTTAGAAAATATTTATTTTTTATCAACATTAATTTGTCTTGCTTGCTTCTTCTTTTCCACTTTTAGATAATTTCTCTCTTAACTTCCCATATTAAATCTTACTAGTATTATAGAAGCGAAGCAAGAAATTCAGTGCCATATTATAGAAGCACAAGAAAGAGGTACTTTTGAGGCTAGATCCCAATGTTTAATTTTAGTACTGCAGAACTTTCTTTAAAAGCAACTATAAATGCTGTCTTAAGAACCAATGGCAGCTGGAATTGGGACATTCCCAAGGAATAAAGGAACGTTTGACTGTTGGTGTTTTGTGCTGCGTTAGTTTCTAAAACTAATCCGTCAACTTTTTATTTTGAATTTAAAGCATATATATTACTAGTATCACTATAAAATAAGTCATAAAATTTATGTATTAACTATAAGAATATATGTAACAACCAATTTTTCAACTCAAACTATTCAAGGAATTAAAGACACTAAACTAAAATAAACAGAATAGAAAAGAAGGGATGAGAAGCTCGGTGTAAGAATGGGAATGAGAGATGATGCAGGCATTCGAGCAGGAAGATGAGGAGAAGCAGACATTTCATTCAACAACACGCATGCCCTGTATCTTCCCCTGGATCCCAATATAACGTACTAGTATTCTGTTTGGTTGTTCAATTATTGGGCCTTTAGATCTTGGCCCAATGGGTCAGCCTCGTTCCTCATTTCTGGTCCATAATTCCTTACCAAGTAAGGTTGGTTCATAACAATACTCCCGTCCTCGAAAAGAACCTTGTCCTCAAGGTTCGAGTTAAGAGAGGTGTTAGTAGCGCGCACCCTGCCAATTGTCTCTACACAAAGGTATGCTGGGGAATATAAGGAGAAGATTTAATCTACGGCAACGTGACATGAGTTGGTGGCCACTATAACATTGACAACCTTTGGCACAATACCACCATAAATCATAAGGCAACAAGCTACAATCTTGAAATTTAGAGAGTCACACTTGACTAGAGCTTCCTGGACAATTCATTCCAAAGTAAAAGTTTTGGTAACCCCAACAAGTAGGTTGGTTATGGAGTTCTTGAACAATGCTCTTTGTGCACAAAAGATCACAATACTTTCCATCATCAGCAAATACCAATTGAAGGACAAGAAACTATTTTGCATTGCCTTTGAAAAGATCTGTGATTCATAGCATTTCCCAAACATAAAATTGTTACAAGTAGTTCCTGATAGAATTAGAGGAACTTGGTGTAGATATCTAACAGATATCTACTCCAAATAGTAGGTGCATGTATAAATTTAATTTTCCAAAAATTCAAACTCAATAAGGATGAGCCACTTAACTCACGCTCACTAATTATTGCACAACGAAGTTCTTTTAAGACAAGAGAGGTTGCTCTGATTGTAATCAACCCCCACTTCCAACCAAGAGGTTGTGAGTTCAAGTCTTACCAAGATCAAGGTGGGAAGTTCTTGGAGGGAAGAATGCCGGGGGTCTATTTGGAAACAGCCTCTCTACCCAAGAGTAGGGTAAGGTCTGCGTACACATTACCCTCCCCAGACCCCACTAAGTGAGATTATACTGGGTTGTTGTTGTTGAAGTTCTTTTGGAGAAATAAATTGGACAAAATCCATAATCACTCCCTTTTTCTCTGGTTCATCCATATACAAAGTGTAGCATGAATGGCAATAATCTCATCCTCATGTACAATCTTAGAGAATAGCATCTCGGCACTGTCCAATTGAGCATTGTTGGTACACATTTTAACGCAAATCACCAGCTTGGATGCCATATCAGGGTATAATATACTAAGCATAAGAGCCTTTCCACTCTGTAAATGCCTAAATTGATCAATTATGTATTGCTCTTCAATATATGCAGGAACACCATCTAAAGAACACAGGAATGAAAGCGCTATAGACTTACTCAGTAGCTTGTATGATGCATGAGAATTTCTAAAATTACAACTCCACCTACATGCTCCCACACATACAAATTTGCAAATAAATAGCTCCTTCCTTTTTTAGCTTCTTCAAATAGTTTATGTGCCTCCATGTTCTCTGTAGAACCCGCTAGAGACCTAAAATTGGAACTAATTCCCGGATCCCATACACAATGATCCCTCGCAGTTATGGGAATGGTGAGAATAAAGAAATTAGCACCACAGTCAAATGTATATCGACTCAAATTTATGGCGATCAATGAATCTCATTATAGATTTCCCATGCTCAACATCGAGCATTAATTCGTCCGAAGTCTTGTCACTTGTTGGAATGCTATCCTCATTCTCCATAATAGATCCTCAATAGTCTCAGGCTCCATGAAAAATTCAGCAAAATACACACAATTTTAATTTTCTGTTTACTAGAGCCACAACCAAGAGAAGTTGCAATAATGTACCTCCGTGATGTATCTCTTGGGGAACGTGTATCCCCAACTGCAATAACAGGAGGCAGGGAATCCTCTTCGTTGTCATCCAAACCCGAACTGCCCGTCTTCTCTTTTGCTTGAGTTAGCAAAACTTCAGTGCCATCATCAATTTTGACTCGTACCACTGCATCTTCGTTCTCACCCTCTGCTTTAGTAGCATTAACTGTTGGTATTGTTGTTTTATCATCTACAACGTTATCATTTTTCCTATCCGCATTTTTTCCAAACACCTCGTGGTCAGAGTTCAGATTATTGTGGTCTGATCGTGGATTCCAATATTGAGGCGAGGGTGATTTGGCGCTCCAAGTTGGCATAGCTACAGCTCGTGCTGGACAATAGTCCACTGTGTTAAGCTTCCGGAGACAGGCTAAACGCCTTTCGGGTGCTTCCTGACTGAGTTCGGTAATGAATAAACAATTTTTCCATGAAATGGTCCTAGTCTACTAGCTGTTTGTTTCGATATAACCAACAATACCAATCCAAAATCTCACCATCCAAATATAAAGAAGCCAACAATAATTTATGATATGAAAAAATATTATAGCGTGTGAAATATTGTTCTACCTAAAATAACCATGCCACTGGATCATCACCGCTGAATCTGGGTATTTTCACCGACATAGATTCCATGGATGAACCCAACCCAAAGCGAGACTGAGAAGTGGTCGGAGTCATTTTCCCCACCACAGCTTGTAACATAGACCGAATCTCAGCGATATCCTTGGAAAATGAATTTGTCATTTCCTTCACAGATGCATCAATGCGAGAGCCTTGAGCTTGAGTTTTTGGTCCTCCAAGACCTCTGGACGAAAACACCAATGTAACAACCAATTTTTTAATACTTTTATTTAGGGGTGTACATAGGTCGGGTTGACTCGGATTTTATAATTACCAAACCAAACTAATTGTTTCGGATTTTCGGATCATTCGGACTTTTTCGGATTTTTTTTCGGTAAAATCTTCGTAGAACAAAACATAAAACGTATGCTCAAAATATTTCTTTAATCCTAGTAAGATACAACTATATAAAGTATTTTCCAAGAAAATAATACAAAATATGAGATGTGTCATGACATTATCCTAAAATATTCAATAATAAAGACAATAAAATTATGTAATATAAATATTGCTAATTAAAAAGCCATAATAAATAAACATAATCTAAAAGCACCAAGATGCTAAAATAAATAAACTAATAAGGGAATATTAATTACATGACTAAAAGCTAAAGCAAAATAAAAATAGGTTATGCATTTTTATCTAAATTATTGCAAAATAAAAAATAGACATTCAATACATTCCTGTTCGTAATATTGAATTGAATGTCTTTTGTTAGCATTAGTATTGATAGCATTATGTAATTTACTAATATTAATGGCTATTAAACTTATTGGATCATTCAAAAGTTCTAAGTTCAACCTTGAAATAATACCTTAAAAGATAAAATTATAAAATTTTTAAAAAATATTTATAAATTACATTACAGTAAGTATATTTATATATTAAATATATCTAAAGTTTTTATATATGTAATGTCGGGTTGGTTTGGTTTCGGTTTGATTTTATTTAGATAAAACCAAACCAAATCAATTATGGTCGGGTTATTTTTTCCAACACCAATTCAAGTCAAACCAAATCTTAATCGGATTTTTCTCGGTTTGACTCGGATTATTGGGTTGGTGCGGTTTGTCAGTTTCCTTTATACACCCCTGCTTCTATTACTTCAGCAGTGACAGAAATTATAACTCAACTCAAACTATTCAAGGAATTAGACACTAAACTGAAATATACAAAATAGAGAAGAAGGGATGAGAAGCTCGGATTAAGAATAAGGATGAGATGATACATATATTCGAGAAGGAAGATAACGAGTAGCAGACATTTCATTCAGCAACACGCATGCCCCGTATCTCCCCCTAGATCCCAAATATAACGTACTAGTATTCTGTTTGGTTGTTCAATTATTGGGCCTGTAGCTCTCGGCCCAATAGTCTCAACTGGGTCAGCCTCGTTCCTTATTCTGGCCCATAATCCCTTACTAAGCAAGGTTGGTTCACAACAATATATTATAAAAATTAAAATAAGAAGGTTAAGCTAAAAAATTCAAAATAAAAAATGCGCCATATAGTTTGAACAAACTTAAGAAAATACAACAACAATAACGACGATCCAGTAAAATCCCACAAAATAGGCTCTTGAGAGGGTAGTGCGTATGCAGACCTTACCCCTCTCACGATGGGACATGGATGCCAATTTCCCTTTTTATTTTGGTCCACAATAAGTGACCAATTTGCCCTTTATTTTGGTCCAAAATAAGTGTCATATTTAAAATTAACCAACAAAAAATTTAATTTATTTTTCCAAAATTACCCTTATGTACGTATCCCTAAAAAGTCTTTTATTCCTCACATTAACTATGCTGCAATATTTAGTTAATATTTGTTTACAATAACTATTTTTGTCTACGATTTAGTATTTTTGTAATGGCGTACCAAAGCAAATTGGTCACTTATTATGTACCGGAGAGAATACTTGTTATTTCTGTTGTCAGTCCCATCTACTGTAGATGATTATTTGTAGAAGGACTTTGATTAAACTATTTTAATGTATAAAAATAAGCTTTTAATCTTCAGTTAGTAATTTTTAAGTCTTATGTTTATCCACTTTCTTTTAACAAGTATTTAACCAAAAATTGGGATTTTGGTCAAAGCTTATTTATGAAGAACTTGATAATCGAGTATAAATAGGAATAATTGATAAACATAATAGTCAAATAGAAAGCAAAGTAAATCAGTATATTCCATTGCCGGCGGCGGTGGCGGCGCAACTCCAAATGACCCCAAATTGACACCCCATGACTCTCTTCTCATCCTCTTTCCATTTCCAAGCTTTCTAACAAACCCAGTCAATACCTTCAAATTTTAAATCTGAAATTTGCCAAAACACTAAAATCATTCAAACTCATTCAAATGCATTCCATACTTTCCCCTGACCCCCCTCACCCTTAATCCTTAACAAAAATCCCCCAAATCCAAGTGGAATTGAGCGAATTTCAAATCTGAGGTTTATGAAGTTGGGTTTGCGTTGAGGCTGTTTTGAGGAATCCAGAGGTTCGTTTGGTTTTAAGTAAATGTTTAATGTTTATTTCATATGAAATAAATATATAACATTAACTCGAAGCCAAATTTGAGGACCAATCGAGTTTATAGCATAATTCATAAGTTTTCTTCTTAATTTGACTTCCCTTTAGTTCTGTGTTAATTTCATTTTTAGTTTAATATTGGTTTTCGTTCTGCTCGCAACCGCTTTATCTCTTCCTTTTGGTTTTAGTTCGAATATGCTTTGATATTTGGTTCAATTCAGTGTTCATTAGTATAGGTTTAATTACTTTTGGTTTGTTTTAGGTTAGTTAATACGCGGTTTTGATTTACAATAGTGTTTTATCTTAGTCAATAAAGAGTTTGGATATAGCTAAGCAGTTTTGTGTGATTTAACTTGGGTTAAAGTCATAACTTTGGTAAGGGTTTGGGTTCAGTTAGGCTAGGTTGTAATTTTTATGCTGTTGGAAGGGCAATTTAGGTATGGAAAATGGCAGCATCTTTAGAAATAGTAAATTCAAGACAAGGAAGGGTTAGTTTGGGAATTATTTAGCCAAAAGAGCATCCTAGATGCTTCTAGAGTGGGGTAAAAATTGTAGCTTTCAGCTTTTAGTAACACTTACTTGGGTATCAAGTTAATAAATAAAGGGTTTAAGTTGAAAATGGGAGGGGGGGGGGACTGTTTGGTAAAGCTGAAAATTTGATGTGCATTTCTTTTGGCTTATAAATAGGCATCACTATTGCCTTAATTCACAAGTTTGGCAGCCCCAAAAACTCCCCAAAGGGGTGCTCTCCAATTCAGATCTAAGATCTGAGATCCAAAACTCCAAAAAACCCAAAAAACAGTAGAAAACTATCAAAAACCAAAAAAATAGCAAACTAAAGAAAAATACAAACACGTACTGTTTTATTGAATGTCCTAGCTGATTTTCAATTCGAGTAATCAATTGGCAATTCCTGGTTTGAATCCTGACTGAAATTTTCAGAAGCACACTCTGAGTGATATTGAGTGCATTTGGTCATGAATTAGTGGGATAAATTGAGATTTTGGTCCAACGGGAGGTTTCATAAGATACTAGAGTGTTTGCTGGGTTCATTTTAGGTCATCTGGTGCTTAGTTGTTGCGTCTGTTTGGTTTTCAAAAATACTCCTCAACCTTTGCATTTTCCTGGATTGCCTGTGATTACTGATTGCACTGCTGTGTTGAGCTCTCACTCTCTTCCTCTTATTTTGCTGTTCAGGTACACATTTCGAGTCGACCTTGATGTGTCATCACCTATTAGCTATATGAAATGTAAATTGAAGTTGATTCCTTGTTTAAAGTTGAAGTTGATTCCTTGTTTAATGTTGTTACTCTGTTGAGTTTGAGTGATTTGGTATGCTTTGGTAATTGTATCCAAACGCATGACTGGACTGAAATTGGCAACGTAATAATGAACTGTTTAAGCTTCTAGTTATTTCGTGTTGGTTTTAGCTTGGAAGGAGCTTCCCGATTGTGTTAGGTTGTAGCTTTGGACGAGTATATTTTGCACTAACTCGTTGATACAAGTAGCCCATTAATAAGTTCATTTTAATTGTCCTGTAACCAGTTGTGATCACAATGTGAATCCATGTTATTGATTTGTTCACTTTGATATTAGTAAAGTACTCGAGTGATTAGTGTAAATTTCAGTTTGTTTCCAATTGGGATTTGGATAATAGTCGTTGCTAAGTACTACAAATACAAAAGGATTGATATCAATTCCTGTTTTGAAATAATCATCAGCATTCCCTCTTTGTAGAATTATTAATATTGAATGAGCATTGCTTTGATCTATGCAATCTCCAATTAAAGGTGCTCATGCCCTAGGCCTTTCATTTGAGCAGTGTGGAATACGTGAGGCATTATCGCCCAGAACAAAAGTAAACCAGTGAAGTCTTAGCCAAATGCTGATGCAGACTCGATCCCTGGGCAGCCAGCCTTGGTTGCTGTTTCGCTTGGGGCATCCAACGTTTTTTAATTGGACGCATTGGCCTAGACATTTGGGCCCAGTTCGAAGGTTCCTTCATTTAATTTAACTGGTATTTGGAATTCGGGTTTTGAGTTAGGTAGCGGGTTTTAAACTAAAAGGCTCATCCTTTTGTTAGGACCCGGACTTGAACTTAAGGCCCAGATTTTGAATATAATTAATTAGGATCTTTCTTTCGTTATTAGAGACAAATATCAAAAATAGAAAAATATAGTTATCTTTTATGTTTATCCTTTTTCAAATAAAATGAGGCGAGCCTCGCCCAACGAAAATACAAATTGTGGGGCTCTCAATAAAGGTTTTAAAATTATTTAGAAAATCGGAAGGGTCGTTTAGCTAATTTCACGACCCTCCCAAAAGATTACAATGCGTTAGACCCTATTAGGTTCGACTTTATTAAATTACATTCCTAAATACGGGTGGACATTTTATGCGGCCCGAATCAAAATCCTAAAACGTTGAATAGAGTGTGCCTAGGATTGCGGGTTCATTTGATGCGGCGCAATCCGAAAATACACTTTAAACGACGTTCACTTTCTCTTAAATAAATATTATATTAAATAAAAGCGGTTAAGCATAAAATTGGCACGTAGGCTCTTCATGTAATAAAATCAGATAAAATCTAAATGCAACAGTTGAGCGACCGTGCTAGAACCACGGAACCTTGAAATGCCTAACACCTTCTCCCAGGTTAACAGAATTCCTTATCCGGATTTCTGGTTCGCGGAGTGTTAATAGAGTCATCTTTTTCCTCGGTTCGGGATTCAATCGGTAACTTGGGACACTATTAATCTCCCAAGTGGCGACTCTGAATAAATAATAATAAAATGCCATTCCGATTGTCCTTTAGGTGAAAAAACTCCTTTACGCCCCTTTGCGGGGGTGTATAGCGAAAAAGGAGGTGTGACAATGTTTTATGTAATTACTTCCTATTAATTACCAATAATATCTATCTATATCCCTTTTGCTATTTAGGTTCATTCCAAGAGGTTTGAGTGCCTATCTCTTCCTGTTTTGTTGGATCTCTACCTGTGCCTACTAGAGCTCGTTCCTCTTCAACTATCCTTCACCAACTGTCGTTCCTTTACCAGTCCACGTGCCATGATATGTCACCTCATAATTAATTATATACATGAACTTAATTCTTTCCAATACGGATAGTCCCCCCACTTGCCATTTATTCATCAATAAAATATTTGGTGAGTATCAATAAAGCGGGAATATTTGCTGCCGTTATTTCTTCTCTAGAACTGACGCTTCATATGTCACTTCTAGTTAATGTTCGTGATGCGTGGTATCCCCTTATTAGTTTTTCAATTTTCAGCGGCTTTTAGGGCTTCTTACGGCTTCATCAATTACGAAGCGACAACTTCCATCATGACGTTTCCATCATTACACCTTTTCGTTTGACGGTTGCTTCTGAATATACATATAACTTTTGTATTTGTCTTTCTCATTAAAAGTTTAGAATATTCACTTTTGTTCTTTTCTTCCTTCTAGTTTTATGTCTTCTTCAAATCCTAATCCTCGAAAAGTTCCCATTGTTGATGACCTTCCTCTTGCTCCTGTTAGATGTAGGAGAGGAGGAAGACTTCGTAGTTTAGGATCTTATCGAAATGGGGCTCTTCTATACCTCCAGTGAGTTCTACTCTACCTTTTAGAACTAGGGGTTCCCTTTCCCATAAATCTTTGTCTAGAAGTAAAGATTCTAGTGAACCCCTTAGTGAGACTTTGGTAGATGAACTTGTTCCTGCTGAACTGTATTTTTACACCGATAGAGAATCGATCAGAAACCAAGTTTCATCTATGTCTTCTTTAGATCGTGCTGATATCTATCCATCTCAAATCACCGAAGGTCTAATATCTGTTCTTCGTATGGATTGTCACTGGAGTCATGATTTTCCCATTGTAGTTCCCAATGCGAACCAAAGGATTACATCTTACTTGGTTTTCTTTTGTGTGTACATATCCTTTTACTCTAAATTTTAAACCCCCTCATTGATCATGTTATCATCGAGTTCTATCATTTTTTCGATGTTTGCTTAGGATAGATTAGGCCCATTGTGTGGAGGGTTGTTGCATGCTTGAGGCATCTAACCAACATGGCTAATTTGCTTTTTACTTTCTTCTATTTGATTCATCTCTACTCCCTGATGCTTTTCCGTCATGGAATTTTCACTTTTATTACGAGAAGTAAAAGAGTGTTAGTTAGCTTAGAGGATGATAAGGACCGTGGCTGGTATGCCAGATTTGTTGCTGCACCCACTGTTGGTTTAGCGGGCAAATAGAATGTTCCATTTCTTGAAAAGTGGAATTTTGCATGTAAATTTTTTTATTAAACTTCTTTATCTTTTCCCTTTTTTTTCCCGTTTCTGTTTAAATTTTTCTCCTTTTCAGCAAATATGGGATCTCTTGATGAGATTCCCAATTTTCGTGGTTGAGTAGGAAAGCTGTTGAATGTTGCTCTGATGGAAGGTAGATCTTGGAAAACCCTTTCACATCGGTTTGGTTGGAAGATGAAAACTCACGGTAAATGCTTTTCTCATATCTTCTTCATACTTTTATTCACTTTTCCTTTAGAATTTGTTTTGACCCTTCTTTTTATCAAGATTTGCTATTCGAGGTATAAATGTTGATGTTGTTGTAGCTTCCTGAGTTTCTCTTAAAAAAGCTCAAGAGATAATCTTGGGTTCTTCATAAAAAAGGAGGGCTGGTGCAGTCCAAGATTCTGAAGAAGAAGGGGAACATGATGGAGGTTTCTTGATAAAAAGGTTGCGAGCCAGAAGACGGGTCTTTTCAAATGATGAAGCGTCTCCTCCCCATTCTATCCCCATAACCGAGCTTGTTGAAGCCACATGTGGTAACTCATGACTCTGATGATCAGCTTTTTTCTCGTGGGTTTGATAGTGATAATTTGGGCTTAGGTTTTGATGAAGTACCCCTTGCCTCATTTACCATGCCTGTTCTTGTGACGTATTATTTACTAGTTGTAACTGCTACCATTGCTGCTCTGCCCCAATCTATTTTGACTTATTCCATTGTTCCCCTACTATTGTCCTTCATAATGAGGTTGGTTCCTCGAGTGGAAGTAGAGCTATGAAGCAGATTATTGTCGAGGTTCCTGTCGATGGTAACCTTTTGAGAAAGTCAGGTCAGGCTGATGTGTGGTTGAAACCTCTGATCAGTCCAGTTGAGAAGTCCAAGATCGAGAGTTACAATTCTTTGACTTGGATAAATGACATATTGCGGTCATCATTAAAGGTATTTGTTACTTTTCACACTTTATTACATCCTTCTTTTATTAAGGTTCTTATCCCCCTTTTTAGATCAATCTTGTTGGTACAGAGATGATGAAGAAGGTTTCTCATACGGAGCAGTTAATGCATGATTATCAAATTGAAGCAGATGTCACGCCTCTTTTTTACTACCCCCGGATGGGCATAAGGGAGTATTTTAAATTAAAGGACAATCGAAACATGATTTATTATTTAAAAAGATCCAGAGTCCCTACTTGGGATAATTTATGGAATCCCAAGTCACCGGTTCAAATCCCTAATTGAGGAAAGGATTGACTCTGCATTATAATATGCGAATTAAATCGGGGTATGAAATTTTGTTAACCCGAGAGAAGGTGTTAGGAATTCCCGAGTTCCGTAATTCTAATACAGTAGGTGAACTGTTATTATTGGTATAATTATTATATTTTAAAACAATTTGGACCTATGTGCATTTTTAACTTTAAAACCTCTTTTATTTATTTTAAAGAAGATTTAACATCGTCTAAAATATGTCTTTGGACCGCGCCACATGAAATGCAAAAGCAATCCAAAACACATTTTATTCAACGTATTTATGATTCGGATTTGGGTCTTATGAAATGCACACCCGAGTTTAGGAAGGTAATATTATAAAATAACGTGCCTAAAGCAATACGAGTTTATAACTTTATGAGGGCTGTGGAATTTCGCTAAACGATGCGCCTCGAATTCTAAGGATAAAACAGAATAATTAAAGTGAGGACCATGCTATTGTCATTTTTGTTTGGCATGGTGTGCCCCGAATTATTCTAACCAAGTTTCTAAATTAACTCCAAAGGGCCATAATTGTTATTTAATTGGTCACTATGTCACACCTCAAATTCTAAAGAAATGATAAATTGATTAAAAGGCTACTAAAATTGTAACTACCTAAATGTTAAAGTTCAAAACTAATCTGATCGCAAAAAAAAAAAACGAATTGGGCCATAGAAAACTAGTTCTAGGCCAGCCCGCTGAAACAAGACTGAGATTCGCGATCGAATCCCCTGGAAGGTACAACACAAATATTGAATTGATCATCCATATTTAAAAAAATAATATATGTTTGAACAAATTTTAATGATGCAAATTAATATGCATGTGCAGGAGTTCAAAGAAGCAAAAAGGAACTACTGGAATTGCTATATCGAACACAGAAGGATATCATATTCTAAGGAAGCTGCCCTAAATACTCACGATGCACAAGGAAATAATCAACTCTACATCAGCAAAACGGGATTCACTCCATGATTCTTTAAAATAAATCTGTCCTAATGGAATAAAGGTTCAAGAAATCCGTGATTGACCTGTCAGATTAAATCACTAAATACCAATTAAAGCTAGAGGATCCAGACCACAGTCAAGATTGGAAGGTCCAAAAATCAAGAAAGAATTCTATCAAACCCGTCATTTACCAAAGGAAAAGATCTGAAGAGAAGCAACGACTAGTACTATTTTCTTGGAATGAATCAACTCTTTCCAAGGATAAAAACCCGTGGATTGTCAATCCTTCACCATTCATCCTTATATAAATTCATAGTGCAACTCCATCCTTAATATACTTTGATCGAACCAAAATAACTCTCTTCAATTTACTGCAAACAAGCATAGTATCCTATATAGATCTGTTGTGCAACAAGTCAGAGAAAGAAAGAGAGCATACAACTAGTGAGGCATTGTATCAAATGAGTGCTAGAAAACTGAGCGACAAATATCAAATCTGTACTCGAAAGAAAACTCATTTGCTTGAAGAGAAATCCCTTACAACTCAAGGGGACTGGATTAGGATTCATATTGAATCTGAACCAGTATAAAATTTCTGGTGTATATAATTTCTGCATTTACTTTCTCCATATTACTTCGAATTTCTCTATCTGCTAGTTTGCCATATTTAGTCGACTACTAAAGTTTTAAGTCAACTTATTACGATTAATTTTAATTATATAAAATTCACCCCCGCTCTTGTACTTTCAATACAAGGCCAGGCCCATGTGAGTCTGAACCCAAGACATGTGCACAAAATTCTAATATGCATTGCAAAGTAAAGAGATTCCAGTTTTTACATATAAACTCGTTTGATTTATTTTTCCAAATATTACCTCAAGTGTCCACATCAAGTAATCTTTCTCATGGCAATAGAAAATCTAAATGCTGTCATTTTTCTCTAAACAGTATAGCATACAAGGCATGAGTAGTGAGTCAATCCTTTAACAAACGAATTTGGTGTAAAATCCATATGAACCGCGAACAGAAATCAGTGAAAAGACTAATGAGAAAATATGAAAAGCACCCTTGGCTCGATTATTTAATTATGACATAGTGATCCATGCACCTCAGTTTCAACTTATAACAAGACCTTTGCGTATTTAAACAAACCAAGCCTTATTTCAAGCAAAACATATCCATTATGCATACCCGATTCAAATATATGCTATAGAAAACTAAGAAATTCTTACTTAGTACATGTTTAGCGATCCAAATACCTTGAATCAGTCACATCAACAAAATTCAGATCCAGTCCTTAAAGAGAAAAAATTAACATGAATAAAATAAACTAGTAAGCTAGACTATGAACACAACTACTATTCAGATAGAACATGTCCAAATACTAAGGTAAAAATACACATCACTTTTGAAGAAAAGCATAAGATAGAAAGGAAAAGAAATAGACTAAAAGCTGATTAAGAAACAACAGTCCGACACTCAAACATCAAAACATTCTATTTCCATTTCTCGACTCCCAATTTGAAAATCACATTGTATGAATTTTAGGGATGTGTACCTGAGATTGAGGGAACAAAGAAACAAAGAGGGATCAGCAACATTAGCAGCAGAGATCAACAACATGAACAACTCGATCCAGATTTAACAATTGTAATCACTAAATCAATTCCAAATTCAATAGAACAGTAAAATTCAACACAACTTGACTCCAAAAACTTTCCACAAACTAATATAAATCTATCTCAACCTATCAATGCCTATTGTTTTCAGAAGTTGAGAGAATCAGAAAATCCTGAAATTCAATTGAATAGTATAAGATTTTTTTGCCGTTTGTAATTTCTAGATTTTTCTCTTAAAAATTCTCTGCCTTGAAAGGCAAGAAAGTGTGTCTTTATAGGCAAGGGAATTAGGGCAGCCTAGAAAAGTTTCAATTTTCTAATTAGGCCCTTTTCAATTTTTTTTGCCTGGATACACCTAGTTATTTTTCCTTTTTGCTTAACTACCCTTAAACCAGTTCAGTTATTGCAAGGTAGTCGCCGCTCTCAGCTTCTAGGAATCTTCACTAGGCTGTTACAGCAAAGATTCCTCAAGCCAAATTCCTAAAATACCCCCACAACCCCTAAAATTGCCCCCAGCCATTTACCTAGGTCAGGCTGACCCAATGGCTTTGCCCAAATTGAATGGGCTACATTTTCAAATCCCAGAAATAAGCTCAAACTCAATCACAAAACTGAACCAACCAAATTCTACAAAACCACAAATACTAAATGGATTCCTTAATCAAAAATCAAACTAAGCTATCGATTGAGTAACACAATTATGTAGGAAATTGGCTAGGTTATCAAAGTGACCCAATTAAACTAAGCTAAGTAATTAAACCGAGTAAACAACCAGAAGAATAGCCAAGTTTCAACAAACTAAAGAAATTAAAAGAACGGATTTGGAAGACAAAGCTAATTAAGGAATATAGACACATAACTCAACCTTTAAATGGAAAATTTGTTCAAACTCCAATTGAATTATTCGGAGAGGGAAAAAATAGAAGGATAGACAAGGAGGAATGGAAGTAAGAAAAAAATGGTATCATACATGAATGAAAACATGAAGAAGAACTTACCAACTGAAAAGCTTGAACACGTGATTACTCGCATCTCTGATTTCATCCTCAAATAATGTTACCTGTTTGTTCTTAGTAGGAATAAGCAAACACTATTATTAAGGGATAAAATCAACCCAAAACGCAAGACAACGGGACAAAAACTCGCATGCACAAGATTAGGAGTTGGGCTTATGAGACTCAAACCTTAGATTCAAGATTCGAGCCGCTTTGGGAAGATTCGAAGGGGATGGAGTGGGGATTCGAGATAAAAAGGGGTAGATGGTTGTTTGGCATGATTTTGAGGGTGAACGGAGGTGGCACCACCGGGTTTCTGGGTGGTGGAAATGGTGGCGGCTAGGGTTTCGTAGGGGATCTTTTAAGGGTGAGAGAGATGATGGAGGGGGAGAGGGGAAGGGATTCCGACATTTTTATGTTAATCAATCCCCACTTCTCAACCGGCAGATCAAACAACATCGACGGCTAAGAACAAAACTTAACTAAACGAGGTCATTTTGGTTGTGATGAGAGTTGAACCGGGTAATGGGAGAGTTTTGGGCCTGTTCTATTTGGGTTTTAGTGGGGAAACAATGGGTTAGGGCAATTTGTTTAAAACCAGCCCAAATTGGCTCTCTCCTTTTTTATTTTCACTTCTTTTCAATTTTTTCTTTTTTTTTTTCAAAATTAAAAACGAAACCTAAATAAAAATCCAAAAAAATTAACCTATCAAATTATTTAACTCCTAGTTACTATTACTAACTGAACCAAATTAAAGGACAAACTACCCAAAATTGAAACTAAAAATGTAAAATAATCTATTTTTTGTGATTTTTCCATTTTTATAGAATAACTAATTTGCTAATTAATTCTAAAATATTGAAGTAAATCCTAAATTTTCATGCCACATATTTTGTATTTTTCATTAATTGTGTAAAATTAACGTTCAACAATTGATAGAAAATGCCACAAAAATCCACGAGATTGCAAACAATAGGAAAAACTATTTTTGTTTTGAATTTATGGGAGTAATTCATATAGGGCAAAAATCACGTGCTCACAACTGCCCTCTTTACTAGAAAACACGAAGAGTTTTTGTACAAAGATAAAGTGAGCGGCTACGAGCGAATTTTGCCCGTTTGAATACTCCGTAGGAAGTCTTTTTGAAAGAGTTGACCGCACCCTACTTCCAAGGTTTCCTATATATCCTTGGCTATAGAGGAATCAGGTCTGTGTATTTCGTGAATGTTTGGTAGTTGGGACTACCATAAAGTTATGATTTCAGTGTTGATGCTGTTGCTGCTGCTGCTGCTCTTATTCACTATGCCAAAATCAATGAAGCTAGACTAAACTATGATCTATGAATTACAAGAAATCCTATCTATATCTTCAAACTTGATCTTGTAGCTCTTGTTGCCATGTTGACTTGTATTCTTCGGGTGAAATTCCTTTGTTGTCGACCTGAATTATAATCTGAGATGTTTTTCCTTTCTTCAGGTGGATGCCTGACTGCAAAAAATTTGAACTGCATTCTGAGATTCTTTCCCTTTTTCAGGTAGACGCCTGACTGATGAACTTGAATTATATTTCCGTGCTCTCCAGATGAGCTCCTGATTGCTGAATTTGAATTGTATTCCCGTGCTCTCCAGGTGGGATCCTGACTACTGAATTTGAATTGTATTCCCGTGCTCTCCAGGTGGGCTCCTGATTGCTAAACTTGAATTGTATTTCCGTTCTCTCCATGTGGGCTCCTGATTGCTAAACTTGAATTGTATTCCCGTGCTCTCTAGGTAGGCTTCTGACTACTGAACTTGAATTGTATTCCCGTGCTCTCCAGGTGGGTGCCTGACTGCTGAACTTAAATGTATCCTCGTGCTCTTTAGGTGGGTGACTGATTGCTTAACTTGAATGTATTCCCATGCTCTCTAGGTAGGCGCCTGACTGCTAAACTTGAATGTATTCCCGTGCTCTCCAGGTGGGTGCTTGTCTACTCAACTTAAATGTGTTCATGTGCTCTCCAGATGGGTGCCTGACTACTGAACTTGAATTTATTCCCGTGCTCTCCAGGTGGGCGCGTGATTGCTGAACTCAATTGCTTCTCCCTGTTCTCCAACTGGGTACCCGATTTCAACAAAAATAGACAAAACAAATAAAATTTTCTACCCCAATTTGGTAGCTGGGCACATATGTGAGTTTAAACTGAATCATGTTACTAAATATTACTAAGAATTTAAAATCTAGATCCCATTATCCAGAAGGGTCCTGAAAACTCTTAATTAAACGAAAATTTTAATTCTAAGTCATATCTTCTAAAGGTGCTACTTCTGCTACATCTTGTTTTCTAAGAGAGTCTTACAACTATACCTCGTTATACATGAGGGTCCTAAAAAATCTTAATTAAACGGTAATTTTAAATCAAAGTATATCTACTGAAGGTATGTCTTATGCTGTCTTGTTATCCAAGCCAGTTTTAAACTACGTCCCATTATCCAGGAGGGCCCTGACAATCAAAAATCAAGACTTATCTTAAGAGTGACAATTTTATGACTAATTTATATTACCCTACAACTAAAATTATGCTAAACCTTGTTATATAATGGAAATTATTAAGCCAGGTCCCATTATTTATGAGGGTCCTGAAAACTCCTAATTGAATCTTATCTTAGACATGCAAACTTTGAAGCCAACTTATATTCCTTTAGGGTACATTGATGCTACTCGTGATTGTTTTGCATTTTAACCTAGGTCCTTTTTTTCAGCAGGGTCCTGAAAACTTTAAATTAAATCCCATTATCCAGGCTGGCTTTGGGAGTTTATGATCAACATGTCTGGTGATTGCCTTTCTTCATGGAGGGTTTCCCCAAAACAACCAAACTTTTCTGCCCATATTTCAATCATAGAAAAATCTTATCAGTTTAAAATGTGGTGGTTAGTTAATGGCATTCTTGCTGAAGGTCTCTCTGCTGCCGTATTTTGTTTTGACAGACTTCCCTGAACTGGCCCTGAAACGCTTGACTTTCTGACTGAATTTCAAACCTCATGACCTTGGACGAGTGTTCAATACTCAAATTGTTATTTTACATCTCTGACCCCTTTATCTAATCCTTTGCATCTCCCATGAAATTACCAAATTACTCCACCGATAAAACTTCCGGTGACTCCTTATATCCCACTTCATATTATGCTATCTTTGGTATGTTTTGGCCAAACTGTGCCTTGCAATTTTGGAAGTTGGCAGTGAGCTTAGAAATTCTTTCTTATATGGTTTGAAATAGACTGACATTGAAACATCTTAGAGAAATAAACTCCAAAAGAAATGAAATGCAATGACCTTGAGAGTTAAGGATAAAGAAAATCCAAACCGTACGACTTGCTAAAAAGGAAGAAGGAAAAGAGACTTATCTGAGTGGAACAGTTGATACCGTTGATCATGACATGCGTTTCATATTAATCGGCCCAGTCCGTCCAGCTAACCAACTTTTAGTTGCCATACTTTCTTTCCCCGAAATTCCATAACCTGATTTCTTCACCCAAACCTTGACCCCGTTCATCCTGCGGTGCCCTGAAAGGTTCTCACCAATAGACCTCTCTCATTTGTTCATCTCTCAATTCACTTTCGTCTCAAGATGCTCGTGAAGGTTTTCACCAATAATATTCTCTCATTTTTATTTCTCTTAGCTCTCATCACCTTATGGTGCCCGTGAGGGGTTTTACCAATAATACTCTCTCATTTTCATTAATTTTTCTTGCTTGGACCAGGGTTTTTTCCCATGATATGAATTACCTCTACCTGCTCGACTTGGCATTTTTCTATGGCATATAAGAAGGTCTTTCTTTGGACCGTAATGTAGATTTTTGGACTGGGTTAGAAAAAAAGGATAGAAAAGGCTCAAAACAATTCAAATGGGTTAAAAATTACAACTTTCGGAATCAAATTTATTACAAAAATCACAACATCTATCCCAGTTTCTTACTTGAGGACTTTTGAATTTTTATTTTGATGGGACCAAATAGTGAGGCTGCCTACGTATCCTTAAAATGAATCAAGTCGAACGTAGTTCATGTCATAGAAATTGCTTTATTGTTGTGGTTTTTCTTTTCTTTTCCTTCTCTTTTCTTCTTTCTTCTTTTTCTCTTTTTGTTGTTTTGTTTTTTTTCTTATCTTTTTCTTCTTTTTCCTTTTCTTCCTTTCTTCTTTTTCTTTTCTCTTTTCCTTTACTTATCGTTCCACTTGTGCTTTCGATTTTTGTGACAGATTTCGAAAGTGGGGTATAAAACATAATAAATAAGGCTCAGAGGGGTAACGAAGGATAAATTATTTAGATAGAAAAATAAAATGCCTTTGTTATTTCAATCTTCAAAATATGTCAAGTACAAACAAATACAAATTAAACAAAGAAAATCATACATAGTATCTCTTGACCGCATTGGAATTGATGGCCATTTCTACACACTTGTCTTCTATATCTGTTAAATACAAAGCACCATTTGATAACACTCTTGTTATGATGAACGACCTCTGCCAACTTGGGAGAACTTACCTTTGGCCTCAACCTTATATGGAAGGATACGTCTCAATACTTGCCGACCCACTTTAAACTTCCGTGAATGCAGCATCTTATTATATGCTCTTGCCATTCTCTGTTTATATAATTGGCCATGACACAGTGCTGCCAATATTTTCTCATTGATCAAACTCAATTGTTCCAGGAGGGTTTTGACCCACTTATCATCGTCGATTCCAGCCTCTGCGGCAATTCTAAGGGAGGGGATTTCCACTTCTGTGAATATCACTGCTTTGATGCCATAAATCAGCAAATAAGGAGTTTCCCCTACTGAAGTAGAACAGTAGTGCGATAACCCAGCAATGCAAAAGATAGCATTTCATGCCACTGTCTAGAACCCTTCACCATTTTCCAAAGTATCTTATTTATATTCTTGTTGGATGCCTCAACCGCTCTGTTTTCCTTGGGGCTGTAAGGGGTGAAATTGCGATGTGTAATCTTGAATTGCTGACATACCTCTTTCATCAGATGACTATTGAGATTAGCAAATTGTCTATAATGATCACCTTTGGTATCCCAAACCAACAAATGATGTTTGAGTGCACAAAATCGACCACCACTTTCTTGGTTACTGACTTGAACGTTTTAGACTCTACCCACTTGGTGAAATAGTCTATGGCCACCAGAATGAACCTGTGCCAATTTGATGTTGCTAGCTCAATTGGCCTAATGACATCCATGCCCCACACAACAAAAGGCCACGGTGCAGATATTGTGTGCAATTCATATGGTGGAGAATGAATCAGATCTCCATACACTAGGCATTGATGACATTTGCGCACGAAATTGATACAATCTCACTCCATAGTGAGCCAATAATAACCTACTCGGAGAATCTTCTTTTCCAGAACTTACCCACTCATATACGATCCACAAACTCTAGAATGCACTTCAGTCATAGTAGTTGTTGCATGTCTAGCATCTATACATCTCAACAATCCAAGATCTAGGGTCCTTTTGTACAAAACCCCTCCGCTGAAGAAAAAGTCGCTTGCCAACAATCTAATTATTCTCTTTTGATCACCTGTGGCTTGTATTAGATACACCCCCATCCTAATATATTCTTTGATATCGTGAAACCAAGGCTCACCATCAAGTTTTTCTTCTATTACATTACAGTAAGAATACAGATCGCGGACATGTATATGCAAAGGGTCCACTTAGACCTTATTTGGATGATGTAACATTGACGCCAACATAGCCAAAGCATCATCGGACTCATTATGAATCCTTGGAATATGTCCAAACTATATTGATTGAAACAGTTGACAAAGATATGCAAACATTGTCGGTACGGTATGAGCTTTAAATCCCGTGCCTCTCATTCTTCTTGAATCTGATGCACCAGAAGGTCTGAGTCACCCAAGACCAAGACTTCCTGGACACCCATATCTACAGCCATCCTCAATCCAGAATGCATGCCTCGTACTCAGCCATGTTATTAGTACAATAGAACAAAAGTTGAGCCGTAACATGGTAGTGATGCCCTGTTTCAGAAACAAGTACTGCTCTAATCCCAACACCTTTAATGCTGGTATCCCCATCAAAGAAAAGTTTCCATCCTGGCATCTCCACCTATTCAAACTCATAAATGTGCATCACCTCTTCATCAGGGAAATAATTCTTCAAAGGCTCATATTCTTCATCACTAGGTTCTCAGCCAAATGGTTAGCGAATGCTTGGGCTTTCATCGCAGTCCGAGTCACATAGACGATGTCAAACTCTGTGAGCAAGATCTGCCACTTTGCAAGCCTTTCTGTGGGCATAGGCTTCTGAAAGATATTCTACCATGGATCCAAAAAAGAAATGAGGTAAGTAGTGTAAGATGACAAATAATGTTTCAAATTCCGTGCCACCCAAGTTAGGGCGAAACATATCCTCTCAAGGTCAGTGTACTTAACCTCATAAGGCGTGAACTTTTTGCTGAGATAATATATGGCTTGTTCCTTTCAACTAATGATGCCATGTTGACCCAATGCACAACCAAATGAGTTGTCCAAGACCGTCAAATACAGAATCAAAGGTCTCCCCGATTATGGTGGAACCAATACATGTGGGTTTGACAAATGCCCCTTTATCTTATCAAATGCTTACTAACATTCATCTGTCCACTTGACCACAACATCCTTCTTCAACAGTTTGAAGATAGGCTTACAAGTTGTCGTAAATTGAGCAATAAACCTGCTGATGTAGTTTAACCTCCCCAACAGACTCATCACCTCAGTCTTGTTCCTCGGGGGTGGAAATTTGCTGGATGGACTTGATCTTTTATGGGTCCAATTCAATACCTCGACGGCTGACTATGAATCCCAACAATTTTCCAGATGGAACAACGAAAGAACTCTTTGCGGGATTGAGCTTAAGATTGTACCTACGAGGCCTTTCAAAGAACTTTCTTAGATCTCTGGCGTGGTCAGACTGCTTCCTGGACTTTACAATTACATCATCCACATAAACCTTGATCTCCATGTGTATCATGTCGTGGAATATGGCCTTCATTGCCCTCATGAAGGTTTCCCCAACATTTTTCAAGCCGAAAGGCATGACCCTGCAGCAGTATGTTCCCCATGGCATGATGAATGTCGTCGTTTCTACATCTTCCTCACCCATTAAGGTCTGATGATTGCCCGCATAACAATCCACATAAGAAACAATCTCATGTTTTGCACAATTATCAATCAATGTATGGATGTTCGACAGTAGAAAGTTATCCTTTGGACTCACCTTGTTGAGATCACGGTAATCAACTCACACCCTGGTCCATCCTTCTCTGGCACAGGCACAATGTTGGCTAACCAAGTTGGATACCGTGTGACCCGAGTGACTAGATGACAGTGGACTAAGCTATGAACCGACTGATGTAGTTGAGTCTCCCCAGGAAACTCATCATGTCCTTCTTGTTCTTTTGGCAGTTTCAGTTCTTGGTTGGACTTAACTTTTGATGGATCCAGTTCTATTCCTCGTCGATTTACAATGAACCCAAGTGGCTTCCCAGAAGGAACCTCGAATGCACATTTTGCGATGATTCGGCTTCAGGTTGTACCTTCTCAATCTGTTTAAGAACTTCCTTAGGTCTTCCATGTGGTCAATGGTCGTCTTGGATTTGATGATGACGTCGTATGTATACATCTCGATCTCTTTATGTATCATGTCATGGAAAATAGTAGTCATGGCCCTCATGTAGGTGGCCCCATCATTTTTCAACCTAAACAACATCATCTTGAAACAATATATCCCTCATGGTGTAATGAAAGCCGTTTTATCTGTGTCTTCCTCGTCCATTCACATATGATGATACCCTGAAAAACAATCAACAAATGACTATAGCTCGTGCTTGGCGCAGTTGTCAATCCGAATGTGTATGTTTGGCAAGGGGAAGTTGTGTTTCGGACTGGCCTGGTTGAGAACCCGATAGTCGATATAGACTCTAACCTTCCCGTCCTTTTTCGGTACAGGTACGATGTTGGCTAAAAATGTTGGATACTCTAATACCCTGAGAACCTTGGCTGTGAATTGCTCAGTGACTTCTTCCTTGATTTTCAAACTCACGTTAGGTTTGAACTTTCTGAGCTTCTGCTTTACCGGTGGACATGTCGAATCTTGTTGGCAGTTTGTGAGTTACAATAGATGCATTGAGGCCGGTCATATCATCATATGATCAGGCGAATATATTCTCATATTTCTATTTAAATTTCGTGTGCTCTTTCTTTTCTAATGGTGACAGATGAACATTGATGCGTGTTTCTTTGACATTTTGCGTATCTCCCAAGTTGGCAATGTCGGTCTCATCCAAATTAGACTTAGGCCTATTCTCAAAATCCTCAACCTCTTTAATGACCTCTTCTGGTATATCATCCTCTTCCAAGTCTATGTCCGTTTGTTGCATTATCTCGTCGCAAGTCACAATCGTCGGTTCATCAAGATAAGTAATAGTAATGCTGCGTAAATAAAGTAAATGAAAAAAAATAAGAGCAAGATTTATAGGAAACTGAAATGCTTTGATAAATTTCATGATTATTTTGAACATTGTAGCTCTTATTTTGAAATTAAAGAAAATGTGAAAAGAAAGTCAACTAGCGAAAAAGTAAATGATAATGCATGGTGCTTTGTTCAGCCTTGCTACCCCGAAGATTTCTGGGCTTTGGTGGTTCTGATGGACTAATTATTGAGGCGTGATCCTCGGCTTACAGCTTGTATGGAAGGTCCTTCCTCCTCTTCCTCCTCGAAAATGACACAACAGTACATATTATCATCTTCCGAAAACAAATTCCTCATCGTTGCCAATGCTTCCTCTTCTTCCGACCCATATATGACATCGGCCAGCTAAAAAGTCTGCTCCAAGTGAGGTATCAGATGCTCCAAGGGGTAGTAGGTACTGGGCCATGGTGGCAACCATTCATTAAATTCTTTCCAGGTGTATTCATATCCTAAACCAAAAGTGGTACCATGTTTCTTCAGCTTGATGGGTTTGGCAATTCCCTGGAGGTTTTTGCCAAGTCCCTTGCCAGGTTTGTATCCACACCAATTCAGTATGCTTTCAATCTTGTTATCGCACCATTTATCCTTGTCCATGACGTTGATTCGCTCAATGTGGTGGTAGGTTTCTCCGCCTATCTTCCTTCTTCCTCTGATCGCCGGGATGGTCTGGTGACTGTGTATACGATTGCTACAGTCACAATGAATAATCACCTCTTGGTGGTTCCACTCAAACTTCATTGCCTGGTGTAGGTTTAATGTTACAGCTCCTGCAGCGTGAAACCATGGTCATCCTGATAGCAAGTTTTATGATGCCAGGATGTCTATTACATGAAAATCAACATCGAACCAAGTCGGTCCCATTTGTAGACATAAACTGATTTCCCCAATAATGGACCTTTGGGATCCGTCTAAATCTTTGACATTGATGGCTCCATCCTTGATCTCACGCAGGCTCTTTCCCAATATTCTGAGAGTTACAAATGGACAGATATTGAATCCGGACCTTCGTCAATCAGGATCCTAGTGCTGAAATAATCCTCGCATTGCATAGTGATGTGCAACGCCTTGTTGTAGCTCATCCCTTCTGGTGGCAACTCATCTTCATGGAAAGTGATTTTGTGACTCTCCAATACTTGCCCTACCATTTTTTCCATTTCTCCTCCAGTTATGTTGCTGGGCACATATGCCTCGCTCAGAACTTTCAATAAGGCATTCTTTTGTGCATCAGAGCTTTGTAGCAGAGCTAAGATAGAGATCTGGGATGGCGTCTTGTTCAGCTAATCGATGACAGAGTACTCTTTGGCTTGTATTTTCCTCCATAGATCATCAGGCCCAGTTTCGGTCGGTCACCCATAGGCTTGCTTACTGGACTCAGCTTGATGTTTTGGAGTGTAAATCTTGTCGGTTCTTATCATACCCTGTGCTAGAATTGCTGCTCTCATTTTGGCTTTCACCTTCCTTCTTGTCTAGGTGGTGTAATCCTAAGGAATGGCTTTCATATGGAATGGTGATATGGTTTACATTGCCACAAGAATGGGTACCCTTGCTTTGGAAGGTAACACATCAACTTCAAATGGCGCAAGTGCTTTTGGGGATCCAAACTCGACCTCAATTCGTCTTGGCGCTTTTGAAGAAGAAGGTGCTTCGAACTCAACTGGTATGGACATGTTCACTTTAGCGTCTCCAGAAGGATGGATCTGGACTATAATTGGATTAAGTATGACTGTTAGTTTCTTTGGATCGTCAACTTCAGCGATCAATCCGATCGTTCCTTTGGGGTCCCAATCATATGAACGCTTCCACCTTTATGGTCAGGCAGAGGGTTGTTGTGAACATTAGGAGAAGGCTCATTTGCCACGATTATCTTGTTGTTAATTAAAGCTTGGATCTTATCCTTCAGAGAGTGGCTCTCGTCAATGGTATGCCCATTCATGCCGGAATGATATGGACAAGTTTTGTTAGGTTTGACCCATTGGAAAGGATATTTTGGAGTTATGGCAAGGATGGGGGTGACATAACCAGCAGCTGTGATCCTTTTATATAGTTGGTCAATAGGTTCGGCAATGGTGGTATATTGTTTGGGAGGTCTGCGGTAGAAATCTGGTTGAGGTCTAGGGATATTTTGGCGAGTGGGAGGTGATTGATAGCGAGAGCTAAGAATTATAGGCTTGGTAGACATGTGCGGGTTGATAGTATCTGAGTAAAGTGGGCTGATAAGTGGGAGGTGGAGAGGATTGGTAAGTAAGTGGTGGAGCTTGGTAAGAAGGAGATCGTACTTGGTAATATGGGGTAGGCTGATATGCGAGTGGAGGTAATGGGTAGGTTTGGTATATGATTGGGGATTTTGTTCTCTGCGCAACCATCATGGCGCTCACATCCCTTTTTTTGGATGTGCCGCCAGATTGTAGAGCCTTGTTGGTAGCTTGTAATGTATCAAAGTTGGTGACCATTCCAGTTTTACTACCTTCCTCGATACTCTCTCCTATCTTGATGATCTTAAACAATTTCTGGCCCTCAATCAGCATCAACCTCTCATAATATTGTGGGTCTTGAGCTCGGACGAAGAACCTGTTCATTTGTTCTTCTTCTAAAGCTGGTCTGACCTTAGCAGCCTCTGATCTCCAACGAGTAGCATACTTGCAGAATGTCTCCGTATTTTTCTTCTTTAAGTTCTGGATGTAGAATACATTTGGCACATTCTCCATGTTGAATCTGAACTTGTCCATGAAATCAGACGCCATACCTACCAAATTCATCCACTTTTTGGGGTCTTGGCTAATGTACCAAGATAGAGCGTCCCCTTTCAAACTTCTCATAAGGAGCTTCATGCGAATCTTTTCATCCCTTCCAGCTTCGACCAGCTTGTCGCGGTACGTCCTCAAATGGACTCTGGGGTCCTCTGTGCCATCAAACATTTTGAACTTGGGAGGTTTGTACCCCTCAGGAAGTTCTACATCTGGCTGAATGCAAAGGTCTTCATAATTCAGTCCCTCTATACCCTTGTTTCTTTCAACACCCTGGACTCGACTAGTCAGCTTCTTGAGTTCCGCGGCTAGGTTCCTGATAAGATAGTCTTTGTCATCAGACTCAGATGTGCTTGAAATGGGCTAAGTATAGTATGGTATGGTTTCCACATAGATGGGAGTGTTGTGGAGATGATCATTTGTGGTGTTTAGCGGTTAAGGGATGAGCAATGGGGTGTTGGTCAAAGTGTGGCATGTGTTGCAGTTTTAAGCGTAAGTGGGTTGTCGTTGTGGCTTTGGAATGTTTTGAGGTGCGGGATTTTCAATGTTGGGAAAGTTGACATCTGGAGTTGTGAGGGAAAACGACAAGTTTTCCAAGTTCCAAACTTGGTCCAGTGTTTCCTGAAACTTCAATAACTTCTGTTCAAGCTGGGTGGAATTCTCTTTGGAAACCTAAATACCCTGAGGAACCTCTACCCTTTCGATTTTGTTCTCTTTCTGATGTTGTTCAAATCTTTCATTTTCCCTTGTTCTTATTTCTGATAGGACTCGGATGAGGAGGATATGGAGGGTCCTTGGATTTTGTGGAGTATGATGATGATGCCAGAGTGCACGAACTAACCTTTCGGGAGAGGAACAAACAAAAATAAAAACAAAACTAGCAAGTTAGTGAAGATCGTGAGAGAGAAGACATTGCAATATTTAAACACATAGTGCAAGAATATAAATCATGTCCTAATTTGGGAGCCTCATTGTGTCCGAGGCAGGACTAGCGACAAGTTGATTTGAAGAACTTGTAATGATAAATGCCTCATTTTATTGATAAAAATAAGACAAATCCAAAAACAACACTAAAATATAAGAAAACAAATTATCACTAATGGCCATTGGCCTTATTACATTTTAAAAGCAAAGAAAGAAGACTCCTAACTACTTGGTCCTAGAAGGACCTTCCCTAGACTTGGTATCTTTAGCTCTATCTAATAGCTTCAGCATCTCACGAATTCCTATCAGCAAGTAAGCTCTGGCTTGATGTCCACCTGCATTTCCCTCAGCATTTTGACAGTCTTCAATCCTTTTGATGAACTTCCCTTCCAGCTCCACTAAACCTTGCTCCAAGTACCCCAATCGCTTGTAGGCGCAGACAGCCATATCTTTCCACTCTTCAATCAGTCTTTGGTGGGCTTCTTGTATTTCTCGGTGCTCACTTTCACATTCCCGAATCCTCTTAAGCAGCTGGTTATACTTGAATTGTGCTTCAGCCTTTTGTCGATGATCCTGTGACTTGAACAAACCTGGGTTGACCTAACCCATCCTGACTGTCTTCTAACCAATCCATATCGTATGGAGTTTAGCCAGCGTGGTACCTTTCTGGTTCGATAAAATCCTTTCCTAGGACGATTTTTCAATGCCGTATGTGTTGAGCTTGTCACTTGTATGTACTAGCATAATCCGGAAAGGCGGCCCTGAAGTGACTCATCTTGTCGACCCTTGGTATAACCTGCTTCCTCCCTGCCTATCTCATAACTCGTAGAGGAACGTAAGGGTAAGTTCTCCTCAATCGATAAGTATTAGGAATGGTGCATCCTTGGATCGGGTAATGAACTCCCCAGTAGGGAACCAATCAAACATCCACTGCACTTGGTCCTCTTTCAGATTTTCGAACAATTCAATCCACCCTTTGGCATCCTCTGGCTAAGCAAACACGTTAGGCATATAGTTCATTCACCTCGGATGATGGAAGGAGATACGAGTATCCCAGTCTCTATGAAGAATCTCTTGTCAATATTCACCCTCTATGAGCCAGATTTGGAGTAGTAAGTTTCAACCCTCAAAGTGCTTGGCCTCTCGTTGACAGTTCTTCATGGCTTGATATATTTCTACGATGATCATAGGTACTATGCTAAAGGGTTGCCAATTCCTTCCATTAATGTTATAGTTACCATGGCTAGTCTGGTATGGATCCTAGCCTTCTTCATAGGAAACACTATCATTCCCAAGAAGAAAAACATGAAGACGAAGACCCTTCTGTGAATATGCCCCAATGATGTGAGGGCAAATTCGTCCAGGTAAGTGCGGTAGGACTTGTTATGGATGCACCTCTCGTACAGATAGTTAAAAGCAAAGTAAGAATCCTCCAAACATGTCAAATCTGGGTTCTTATTTAGTCCCATCATCTTGAGAAAACCCTACCCTTGCGATTATTTGGCATAAGCAATCCCAGAGTCTCCCATGGAATACCAGCTAAACCTCTTATTTCTCTAGCAAAGGAGTTATTTCAATGTTCCCAAAATGGAATACCGCCCCATCGTCATCCCAGAATAGAGTAGCAGCCCTTATGATCTTGTTGTCAGGTTGGATCGTCAGAAGAGAAGGCAAATTTCCCAAGTATTTGCAGACGAGAGTTCGATAACTTGCATGAAGATCTTCGTACCAGCTTAGCAACTTTGGGTGGATGTTAGTGACCATGCTGAATGTGGAGTCCTCGTGCCTCATTTCTGCAAGACAAAGATGTTAGAACCTTACCCCCGCCAGACTCGACTATTAAATATCAACAATTAGCATGAAAAGCATTTAGTTCTCCAAATAAATGCACAGAACATAGTAGTGTCTGTTTGGGTTCCAAGAAAACCTAGTGGACTTTGGACAAGGCTATCTTAGAGAGTCATTATGTGGACAACATACCTGACTCGACTAGGTTTGACCATGATACATTCACAACTAAACAGAGTAAGGTTTCTATAGGTATTAGACCGGTACCCTTGAGCGGACAACTCAATAGGGGAAGGCACAGTATAATTGACTATATCGTTGATCGACTGGTTTTACAACAAATATGCCTTTGCCAAATTTAGGGGGTGATAACATTGGAAGGGCGCAACCACTCATTATATGCGTCGCTATGGTATTTTTTTGGCAGGAGTGGAATGTGATATTGAAGATGCAATTACAATAAATAAATTGTCACGTATTTGCATGTTCATAAAGTAATGATTATAATAATTTCTCGTAATTACAACAGTATTGAAGGAAAACGGTAAATGAAAGCGTTAAAAAAATAAAAGAAATGAAAACCAAGTTAGTTTCGTAGAAGAAGAAGAGGTAACGACATTAAGTAAAAGCAATAAAGAAGCAATAAAGTCACAAATAACATGAAATGGTAAAAGCCTAAAGAAATCCCCAGAAGGGTCGCCATGCTGTCGCGCCCCCTTTTTCCAAAGTTGAAATCGGGCTTGTGACATTTGGGAGGACAACTCGCTCCTTTGGAAATTGGGTTTTTGGAATTTGAAGAGTCGCGACCTAATGATTAAGTGCATTAGGAAACTAAAAATGGTTTGAGTTTGAAGAAACCAGAGTTTGGGTAAGGGCTAGAAAATATCTCGACGGGAAGGTGTTAGGTACCCCTCAAGATCCACTAGTGTGATTTCCGGCCATGTTATAATTGTGAATTCATATAATCAAATAAGCAAATAAGGGCTCAAATAGAGGGGCTTGCATATAATGAATAAGTTGAAAACTTTTGAGGAAAGTAAAGAGAGCAGAAATTTATGAGATTTAAGTTATTCTAAAGAAAGTAGACAAAAAGCAAGTAAAGGGAGGGGGGTGGGAGTCCTAGGTTTATGATTAATATGGATCAAGTCAATGCACTATCCAGTAATCACTCCTCGGAAGAGGGGCTACATGAGATGTTAGTGCTTCGGTCATCATCTCTATATCTAACTTTTCCAACCCGTTAAGGTATTAAAGTGCAGAATGGTATCGTTGCTTATTGCATGTTACTATCTGTCCCAATCCTATCAGACTCAGAGGCGTTGAGACTACTAATCCTAGAGGGGAAGGAGTTGGGCCTTTTTCAAAGTTCCAAAAGGATAAAAATCTAGGCGACAAGCAATCACAAATAGTAGTTAAAGGGGGAGAAAATAGCAGTTACGACTCGAGTAGACCTCCTCATTCAAAGCATCAAATGATTTAGCATGACTTACAAATACTGGTTTGATGTGTGTTAAATTAAGGCATAGGATAGGCTGATTCATCACATATTTGTTAGATGAGGAGTCTGAATTAACCTTGTCTAGATGTACTTATCAAAGACTGACACAGTTAATTAATTACCTAATAGTTTGCCTAAGTGAGACCTATAGGCATGACATCTAATAGAGCGTATTGATTTTTTAGGAAAAGGGTTTGCTGGTTTTATAAGAAAAAGATCTGCATATTTTAAGTTTGGTTTTGATTCAAAATGCAAACTGATTCAGTTAATTTGCTCCAATAGGCATGATCTCTAAGTGTCATTGGTTTTAAAATTGTTGTATAAACGCAAGAGTCCTATAGGCATGGTATCTGGAATGAATTGGTTATTATTAAGCCTAAGATGGTTTGCCTAATGTCTTGTGTATGCAGAAGTACAGAAAGAACTTAAGGTCATGATTTCTATATGCAGAATTATAGGCATAATCTCTAAAAATGCAGAAATGTAGCAATTATAAATAACATATAGGCATATTTTCTAAATGCACAAATACAGAAGTACAGAAATTGTAAATAACTTATAGGCAGGTTTTCTAAATGCAGAAGTGCAGAAATTGTAAATAACCTATAGGCAGGTTGTCTAAATGCAGAAATGCAGAAGTGCAGAAATTATAAATAACTTATAGGCAGGTTTCTACCCTTTGCATGCATTCATTCCCATAACTTTCCACTAACTATCCCCAATAGTTATTACAAATTATTAAACTGAAATGAATCAGAAAAAAGTAAAATTACATCAGAATTTTCATCTACGTCTAAATAGCCTAATTAAGATTCAAAGTCCAACAATACTTGATAAACTAACTTCCAGGATCAGATTTTCAAAGACTTTCTCATATTTGGAGTGTGTCAAAGTTTCCAAGAGTCTCAAAGGGACTCCGGGCAGTGCTTACACAACAAAACATTGAAGAGTTAATAGCATAGTGTAGTGTGGAAATGCCAGCCCTCAGATGTCCAAATTCAGAGGGAACACAAGGTCCCAAAGCAAGGCAGAGGGGTAGAAGTTAAAAAGTCTAAAAATGAGTGTAAGTGCATAGGGGGAAGCGAATCATGGAGAGTCATGGAAGGCTGGTGGTCAAGCCCAGCAATTGGGATGCTGGCATACCCCTGAACCACCTGTTTGCCAAGCTTAAGATTTAAGATCCATTGTGGATCAGGTTATGGTCTAGGCAGTAATTAGGATACAGTCAGGCCAAGACCTTAACTCGGGCACATAGAAGAGAATAGGAGTAGGGATTTATAACAGAAACAGAAGTAAAGAAGGAACCTAATTAACACAAATCACTGAACATGATCAATAAAGTTAACAAAAGCCTGAGAGTGTAAAGTAAACACATAGGGGTGAGGTAGAAAATTTAAATAAAAGACATACCAGTTTCAAAGGAAAACAAGTATGAAAAAAGTAGCCTTGAGAGAGCCAAGTTGCAAACGACAGTTCCAAAAGATCTCAAGCAAAGAATTTAAAATAGTATTGCAAGAAAATGTTTTTGTTCGGGTGTATTTCAGTGTGTGTCTTCGTGTGTTTGTAAAGAGGGAAGACTAGTCTTTATAGTTTAGAAAAATAGGTAGTACATAGGCAAAGAATGCAAAACTTGAAAATAGCAATCAATTAGTATCAATTAAGACAATTGGAATCTTTTAATTAAGGAGTCTAGTTCAAACGGCTAGTCAAGGTATAATAAGGGAAAGGAACCAGCATAATAAGGCTGATTAGGGTAAAAAAATCACATATGGCATAAATAAGGGCAAATACACAGTGGGTAATTAAGGAAAGTTGGAATAATGGTGTGTTTATAAAGTAAAATAGGACATCAATTTGAAAATAAATCAAGAGGATCCCGGATCCAATTGTAATCACAAGGAATCCCAAGTAACTAAGGAAATAGTTATATAAGTATGGAAATAATTCAAACTGGTACAAAATTACAGAAGAGATACACAAGACCTTGTATTTAAATAAAACATCATGAGCGTTGGATTTTTACACAAAAATACCAAGAAAATAGCCAGTAGGATAAACGAGATTCAATCAAAAGAAATCAACAATGTTTGAAAGAAGAATTTTTCTCATATATAAAGCATCCAAATCAAACAAAAGAGTTGCTTACACTAGAAAAGAGTTTAACCCTGAAAGTCGCAGAGTCACAAGCAAACATGATTCAAGTTCGATTACAGGCTCGCATCGAGTCTGAAAACCTAGGGTCCCAAAGTGGAACCCTAATGTCACTTATCAAAGAAACCCCAAAACCTAGGGTTTTGAATAGAGTTAGAGGTGAGAATATAGGGTCACTGCGAGAGGCTCAAAGATCCTTTTCAAAGACTTCTAAGGGGGCAAACATACGTGATATCAAACACATTGATTCAAAGTCATGCTTGAGAAAAACTTGGAATTCAAACAAATTTCAGAAGTTTTAAACAAAGTAGATAAGAATATGCTTAGAAGGAACATCAACAAAAACTCAGTAAGGTAAAACAAAATCAAAGAGCACAAAAATTA
Source organism: Nicotiana benthamiana (assembly GCA_034376525.1). Lineage (NCBI taxonomy): Eukaryota > Viridiplantae > Streptophyta > Magnoliopsida > Solanales > Solanaceae > Nicotiana > Nicotiana benthamiana. The sequence goes on along the minus strand of CM067323.1, from coordinate 15,017,200 downwards.
ACCACATATAGCAAAGAGTGAGGAACAAACACCCGAGTTAACATGTGAGCAAAGAACAGAAAAAACGTTTTGCATAATCAGAAAAGAAAGAAGAGAGAGAAAACTCGAGCATAATGACAAATAAACATACAAGTATAAACACATATAAAGAGAGAACAAAAGAGTTAGAAAATATTTAAATAAACTTTTCTAGAAACCCTAAAAATCGAATTTGAACAATTTTGAAAAGGAAATTTGGGGAAAAGCCTTAAAACATCAAGTAAAGATCAAACATGTCACAGATCTGGAAGAAATAGGCAAGTATAGAACCTTATACGTCTTTAAAATTAGCAGAGAAGACCCTAGAATGAGAAGGTTTTAAGAAAAGTTGGATCCCGAGTCGAAGAGACTCATATTGCTCGAACTCGCTGGAGAATGCTTGAGAGGCAATCAATCTTGCAGATCTTAGACAGATCTAAAGGGTGACATTGAAATTGGCCTTCAAACTTCGAGTAACTTAAGTTTAATGGTGAGAGAGAGTGACCACTGGCCATCCATGGCCAAGAATGCCATGGATTCTGGTGGAAACATGACAGAAGTAAATGGGAATCAACTAGGGTTTCGGGGAGGGTTAGGGAGGATTGGGAGATGAAGAGAGTTCAAATGCGGCAAGTATGATACTGTGAATTAGGTTTAGGGGTGGTATGGAAATTAAAAAGGAAAGAAAGGATCATGGTCGTTGATCAAAATGATTCAATAGCTAGGATTAAAGGGGAAGCCAGGCGGGTCTGAAAACGGGTCGTGTGGTTGGGTTAAAATTTGAAATTAGGTCGTTTAATTATGGTGGAATTGGTGGTTAAATTGAGGCTATAATTGAAATAGAAATGGCTATGTGTTAAATAGCCAATTTTCCCCTTTTTATTTTATAAAAAATAGTTAAGATAATTTTAAAAATAAAATAAAAGTACTGAACTAATTAATAATATATATATATATATATATATATATATATATATATATATATATATATATATATATATATATATATATATATATATATATATATATATATATATATATATATATATATATATATATATATATATATATATATATATATATATATATATATATATATATATATATATTGAAAATAATTTTATACTTGTATAATGTTGTTAATCGTAACATAGGCTATAATTGCAATTATATGCAATTTAGCTTTAAACTATCGAATAAATTTGTAAAAATATCAAAAATCATATTAGTTATATTTTGATGTAAACATGATAATGGAAATAAATTATTAACAAAAATAATAATTTTGAGGGCAGTTATTGGCTTTTGTACTGCTAAAATAGATGATAAATTGATTTTAAAAATCTTAAAAAATTGAGAAAAAATACCAAAACTATTGGACATGCTTATATATGCATACTCATGCTAGTTTGAGAGTATTTTGAGTACATAAATACATAAAAAAAATAGGTATCAACAACGGCGCACCTCGAATTCTAAGGATAACATAGAATTAATTAAAGCGAGGGCCATGCAATTGCCATTTTTGTTTGGCATGGCACACCCCAAATTTTTCTAACCAAGTTACTGAATTAACTCAAAAGGCCATAATTGTTATGTTATTGGTCATTATGACACACCTCTAATGCTAAAGAAATAATAAATTAATTAAAAGGTTACTAAAATTGTAACTACCTAAATGTTAAAGTTCAAAACTAATCTGATCGCAAAAAAAACGATTGGGCCAGAGAAACCTAGTTCGAGGCCAGCCCACTGTAACAAGACTGAGATTCGCGATTAAATCCCCTAGACTGTACAACACAAATATTGAATTGATCATAGATCTTTAACAAATTAATACAATGCCAGGCCCATGTGAATCTGAACCCAAGATAAGTACACAAATTTCTAATATGCATTGCAAAGTAATGAGATTCCAGTTTTTACATATAAACTCGTTTGATTTGTTTTTTCAAATATTACCTCGAGTGTCCATGTCAAGTAATTTTTCTCATGGCAATAGAACATCTAAATGCTGTCATTTTTCTCTAAACAATATAGCATACAAGGCATGAGTAGTTAGTCAATCCTTTAATAAATGAACTTGGTGTAAAATACATATGAACTGCGAACAGAAATCAGTGAAATGACCCAACGAGAACATATGAAAAGCACACTTGGCTCGATTTTTTACTTATGACACAGTGATCTATGCATATTTGGCTCAACTTATAATAATACCTTTGCATATTCAAACAAACCAAGCCTTTTTTCAAGCAAAACATATCCATTCTGCATACCAGATTCAAATATATGCTATAGCAAACTAAGAAATTCTTACTTAGTACATGTTTAACGAGCCAAAGGCCTTGAATCAGTAACATCAATAAAATTCACATCCATTCCTTAAAGAAAAGAAAACATAAATAAAATAAACCAGTAATCTAGACTATACACAACTACTACTCAAATTGAACATGTCCAAATCCTATGGTAAAATCACATCACTTTTGAAGAAAAACATGAGACAGAAAGGAAAAGAAACAGACTAAAATATGATTAAGAACCAACAGGCCGACACTCAAACATCAAAACATTTTATTTCCATTTCTCGACTCTCAATTTGAAGATCACATTGTATGAATTTCAGGGATGTGCACATGAGATTGAGGGAATAAAGAAAAAAAGAGGGATCAACAGTATTAGCAGCAGAGATCAACAACAACAACTCAGTCCATTTAATAATTGAAATCACGAAATCAATTCCAAATCCAATATAACAGTAAATTTCAACACAACTTGATTCCAAAAAGTTTTCACAAACTAATATCAATCTATCTCAACCTATTAATGAAGCCCTATTGTTTTCAGAAGTTGAGAGAATCAGAAAATCCTGGAATTCAATGGAACATTAGAAGTTTTTTTTTTGTCGTTTGTATTTTCTGGATTTTTGTCTTAAAAATTCTCTGCCTTGAAAGGCAAGAAAGTGTGCCTTTATAGGCAAGGGAAGTAGGGCAACCTAGAAAAGTTTAATTTTGCAATTAGGCACTTTTTAAATTTTTATTTTTGCCAAGAAACACCTAGTTAATTTTCCTTTTTGCTTAACTACCCTTAAACCAATTCAGTTATTGCAAGGTATCCCTTCAACTTTTAGGAAGCTTCACTAGGCTCCTACAACGAAATTCCTCAAGACATATTCCTAAACTACCCCCCAACAGCCCATAAAATTACCCCCAGCCTTTTTCCTGGGTCAAGCCAAACCAATGGCTTAGCCCAAATTGCATGGGCTACATTTGCAAAATTCGCAGAAACAAGCTCAAACTCAATCACAAAACTGAACCAACCAAATTCTGCAATACCATAAATACTAAACGGATTCCCTAATCAAAAATAAATCTAAGCTATCGATTGATTAACACAATAATGCAGGGAATTATCTAGGTTATCAAAGTGACCTAATTAAATTAAGCTAATTAATTAAACCAAGTAAACAACCAGAAGATTAGCCAAGTTTAAACAAACTAAAGAAATGAAAAGAACGGATTTGGAATACATAACTAATTGAGGAACACGAACACATAATTCAACCTTTAAATGGAAAATTTGTTCAAACTCCAATCGAATTGTTCGGAGAGGAAAAAAACAGAAGGATAGATGAGGAGGAATGAAAGTAAGAAAAAAAATGGTATCAAACATAAATGAAAACATGAGGAATAACTTACCAACTGAAAATCTTGAACCCGTGATGACTCGAACTTCTGATTTTGTCCTCAAATAACGTTACCCGTTTGTTCTTAGAAAGAACAAGCAAACAATGTTATTAAGGGATAAAATCAACCCAAAACTCAAGACAACGGGATAATAACTCGCATGGAAGGGTTTAGGAGTTGGGCTTATGAGACACGAACCTTAGATTCAAGATACGGGCCACTCTAGGAAGATTCGAAGGGCATGGAGTGGGGATTCGAGATAAGGAGGGGGAGGTGGTTGTCTGGTGTGATTTTGAGGGTGAACAGAGGTGGGATCGTCGGGTTTCTGGGTGGTGGGCATGGTGGCGGCTAGGGTTTCGCAGGGGACCTCTGAAGGGGTTGAAATGCGAGAGACGATGGGGGGGAAGGGGTTCCGACATTTTTATGTTAATCAATCCACACTTCTCATTCGTCTGATCAAACAACATCGACGGCTAAGAACGAAGCTTAACTAAACGAGGTTGTTTGGGTTGGGATGGGAGTTGGACTGGGTAATGGGTGTGTTTTGGGTCGGTTCTGTTTGGGTTTTAGAGGGGAAATATTGCGCCTGGTAATTTGTTTAAAACCAGCCCAAATTGTCTCTCCTTTTTATTTCCACTTCTTTTCAATTCTTCTTTTTCGATTCTTTTTTTTTCAAAATTAAAAAGAAAACCTAAATAACAATTAAAAACAACTTAACCTATCAAATTATTTAACTCCTAATTATTATCATTAGCTGAACCGAATTAAAGGACAAACTGCCCAAAATTTTAAAATTAAAACTAAAAATATCATTTTCATAGAATAACTAATTTACTAATTAATTATAAAATTTAGAAGTAAATCCTAAATACACATGCCACGTATTTTTTTATTTTTTATTAATTAAGTAAAATAAACGTGCACAAACAAGTGCAAACAATTGACATGAAATGCCACAAAAATCCACGAGATTGCAAACAATAGGGAAAATTGTTTTTGTTTTGAATTTACGTGAATAATTCATATAGGGAAAAAATCACATGCTTACAACAGACAACTGGAAAGAATAATATGAAAGTCTTCAAATTGATATGGAAGTGTTAGAAGAAAGAAAGTACACCTTAGAGCAGCAATTGAAGGTTGTGACTTCAGAGTTAGAACTTGAGACAGCTTCCTCAAATCAAAATGACAAGGACAAAAATCTCCTCGAGACATCATTTTCTGAGCAACTCTCCAAAGCTACTGAAGAGATTAGAGAGTTGAAGGCTCTTCTAAGTGAGTAAAAGGTTTACGCCGGTAAACTTGTGCAAACTCTTACTCAGATCAAAGAAGATCTCCGTGAATCTTCTAATAAGGTCAGTTTTTTAGAAAGTTCACTTGCTCCTCTACAAGCTTCTTGTGATTCTGCCTTGGCTGAGAATGAAAAGCTCAAAAAATGAGATTGATTAATGGGAGAGAGATTATTAGATTCTTGAGGAAAATACTGATAGTGAAGTGAGTTGGGCGATTTTAAACACACGCCATGATACCCTTATGGAGGCTAGCCAATAGGGTTTCAACTTGGATGCTGAGATACCTAAGATAAAGGAGACTATCGAAGAAAACTCAACAAGGCCAAGATTTTCATTCTACCATGGCTGATATTCCCGAGCATGTTGAAGATGATAAAGGTACGGTGAATGCTCCAACTCTTTCAAGCCAACTCGAACTTTCTGCTGCTAGTGATACTGCTTTAGATCCTTCTTCAGCCCCTCAGTGAAATTTTATGAAATGTGTTTTTTTTTATTTTCTTGGTGCAATGTGGTTTTAAGCTTCGGTACCATTTTGGGGTTTAGTTTTTTAGAAATGACGAGCCCCCAAACTTTTTTGAGGCATTTTGTATAAATGACATATAGTTTACGACTAGGTTCACACTTAGTCTAAACTTTAATATTAAGAAATTTTTGTTTAACTTAATTTTCTTGAGCTTTTGTTTTGCTCATTTTTGCCTTTATATTCAAGGTCTTGTTTGTTAGTTCGTGGGTTCTTATCTTACCCTTTTTGTATGTTTTTTTTTTTAAAATTCCTTGTTAACTTCATGGATATCTAAATCAACATGGATTTTATAAAAGAGGGTCCTTTTATACTCGACACTTAATGAAAAAGACCTCTCAACTTCATAATAACTTTGATAAAGTTTTCATCTGAACTTTGTCAAGTTTAAGTAACATCTTACATGCATTTAAATATCTTCTATAACTTTTCGTAGCTATTCTTACTACAACAGATTTGAAAAAAAAAGAAATAAAATTCAAGGTTTTTTTATACCCATGACTAAACATTGCCTTTAACCTAGACATCATAAGATTTTGAAATCTATATGAAGGTTTTTTGACTGGCTTGTGTTATTGGCTTGTGACATTGTTCTACACTTGAAATTTGATGAGTAGATTTTTGAGCTTTACTTGAATTTAACTTGAGCATTTACTCTTCTTTGCCTTCTTTATACATATGTCCTATGTATATTATATAGTCCCCCAAGTGTTTGAGAGATGATGTATGGAATCTGAGCACTTGATTACTCCTTCCATGCGGTCGTTTTCCTGAAAAGAAAAAACATACGGGATTCGGAAGTACGATTTTAGATGAAGACTGCTTAACCCATTTAAATTTCTATCATAATAGTTATAACTCTAGACCGGGAATTTAAATGTTTTCACGTATCTTGCAGGTCGTGATTCATCACTTAGTGTGGGTTAACTTTTTTCCTATCATCTAAAATCGTTAGTAAAATTTTAACAATTCAAAAATAAAATTTTAAAATGAGGGTACCTGCCCGTGGATACTTCCTTTCCTTAGAAATAGTATCTCTTAAGGTGAACAACATTCCAATGCAAAGGTAGAATCTTGCCATCCATTATTTTCAGTTGTATGCACCTTTTCCTGCGATATCGTGAATCTTGTAAGGTCTTTCCAAAGTTGGACTTAAATTTCCCACATTAGCTGCTCTCGTTAATTGGAAAACCTTCTTGAGTACGAAGTCCCCAATCTTGAAGTATCTTAGACGAGCTTTCCGATTATAGTAACGTTCCATAACTTGTTTTTGCACTGCCAACCTTATTAGTGCAGCTTCCCTCCTTTCTTCAAGTAAATCTAGGTTTATTCACATTTCCTCTTCGTTTAACTCCTCAGTTGCTTGTGCATATCTCGTGCTTAGCTCCCCTATCTCGATTGGGATCAAGGCTTCAACTCCGTATACAAATGAGAATGGTGTTTCACCCGTGCTTGTTTTTGCTATTGTGCGGTAAGCCCACAAAACACCAGGTAACACCTCTGGCCAATTGCCTTTAAATTAGTCCAACCTTTTATTCAAATTGTTGATAATGACTTTATTCATTGATTCAGCTTGTCCATTCTCTACTGGATGATAAGCCATTGAAGTAATCCTTTTAATTTGTCAACTTTGAAAATAATCTGTGATTTGTGCGCCTATAAAATGTGCTCCGTTGTGTCACGACCCAATTAAGGATCGAGACCGGCGCTTAGGAGCAAGTGCTCCCAAGTAAGCCTCATCGATAATTTTACAGAAAATTGGGCAAAATTTCCCTTGTTTTTTGACCAACCTAAAAATTTTTCCTGTCTCAGATCAACAGCCAACATCCTAATATCATACCAAATAATTGACAATATGTCAATTAACCAACACAAGTCTCCAACATGACTAAATCACCAACTAACAACCAGAAATACTAATTATCTCCAACTTGATTGCTAAAGAACGATACTCAACATAAAACAAATGCAAATTAATACTCATGCCACTAAAAGAATAACTAAGGAGCAACTCTACGAATTTTAAGAAAAATCATAACAATTGATAAAAATATCTGCGAACAAGTGCGAGACTCACCAAGAATCCTTAACCTGTGCTCTAATTAACGAAATCCTCTCCTGCATCAACTGCTGTCTCTGGAAAAAAAAATTAGCGGGGAATGAGTCGCAAGCTCAGTGAGTTATAACACTTAACCATAACCGTTTTTATTTGGGGACAAGTCAGAAAACATACTTGCATAATAATCACAAAATAAAATTCCCTTTTTAAAACGGTAATGATAATCAGTCTCTTTATGTGTTTCCTGTAACAAAATCAATTTAACAATTCAGTAGTAAACTCGGTAAACACTGTGTCATAGTCAATATTTATATTTGGGAGGTTTCCAGAAAAGGATCATGTAATCTGTATCACTGGTGGACCCCTTCGTAAAAGGAGTCAAATACAACTTTTGGTTCCCTACTCGAGGGAAAACTGTAACTGTATGCTAGTTCTACCTTCCCACTAGCGAGGGCTATAACTGTCTCCGGTAATCGGTAAATACAAGGTGCACCAGGTCTAATGAACCTGCCATTAGCTACAAGGATCCTTCAAAGTCTTCTCCCATTTATATTCTTTCTTGTAAATAGTAAATACTCGTACAAAAGCATTTTCAAATTAATAAAGGGCATATCATTCCTTATCAAATCTTGTAGTTTTTTTTCGGTAACAGTAATCATGTCTCAAGTAACGGTAAAATATATCTAGTAACACTTATTTTGATTAATCGGTAAACATCTCAAGTAAACTGTTCGGTATCAAATCAAATAAAGGACTTGTCCCACATGGAAATTTCAAAGTATCGATAATATCTTTATTTTTAAAAATCATATATAAACCATGCAGGTTATGAAACACAAATTGCGGTAAGGTTACTACTCATAGTACTCGTGCCGAATTACCAAATGCTTCACCTCGAGCAATTCGTACAAATTCCTCCAATAAATCTATAATTACATGATATTGATCTCATGTTAATTATCTCATTTAGGCTAAATCCATAACGAATTTAGAATACTTAAATCCTCCGAGTCTTATATTGTATCATCAATTCGCCGAAAGTATTTCAATTGCTTAATCTACCCAACCCCGTTATTCTAATCATTGTTAATCCTCTCATTATTACAATTTATTAGCTAATCCTTAGTATCCATTTAAAACCAAGCAACAGTAGGGGAACAACGTGGATTTTTTTTATTTTTGCATTCTAGGATCCCCAAAACTTAAATCATTATTACCACCATGATGGTGCCAATCATTGGGAATTATTACATCTTATAAACCAAAATATAGAAATTTTACCAAAATAACTCTACATAGCAGTAGCTTTTAACTCAATATTTTATTACTATCTTTACTTTGTAATCATTACCATATCACTAGCTAATTCTTACAAATATCATTATAATTATTAAACTAACATCACAGGGCTTATAATTGATCCATTACTACACATACCACTTTTTTGTCAAGAGCCTATTTGTTTATACTTATTTTCTAAGTACAATATAGTGTAGGACAAATTTTAAAAGTTACCTGTGAAAAGATCACAGAGTGATGTCTTTGTTCGCCGCCGTTAAGGTCCGAATGTGTTGCTTCTTTTTACTCGGTTTCTTCTTCTCTCTTTTTTTCTTTTTCTTTTACGCCTTATGTTTCTCTTGTTTTTCCTTTTTTGTCCCTAGTTACTAAAATATAGCAGCAACAAAAGAATGGGCTTGGCCTACTCCTTATTTAATAATGGGATTTTTACCTATACATCCCATATACCAAACCTTACTATCATTATTGTGCATTGTTTGTTAATTACCCTCATATCTCATGGTTTTGTTACATAATATGTACCAAACAAGATATTTGCTGATTTTCCATCCTAAATTAACACTAGACAATTAAGGCTAAAACAGAATCTTAATAAATTGACACCCTCTGGAACCGCCAATCAGCATTAAACTACATTTAATGTTTGATTTACTACCAAATAAATGCCAAATCATGTAAGGTAACATATTAAATGCCAAAGAAAAGCTCTTTGATTAATTATGATTCAGTTAAGCACATTCTCGGCTCTGTTCCATTCCACTCCTCTATCTATCTTATTTGTAACCCAACCAAATATAGCCTAAGAATCTTTTATTGAAAATATAATTAAATATTATTTAAAATGTGATTTTCTTGTTAATTTAAAAGTTTGCGTTACATGATTATACATTCATCTTGATATCAGAAAAATCGTGTCTTATTTTTTATATTATAATTCTACCTTTTTTTATGGTGGACAATTACTGTAGTTATCATTTCGGCGATTTTTTGGCGGAATTAACGTGAAAGAAATAAATTTGTGCAAACTTTTGTTCTTGAGAACTCTTTTAACTATTAATTGAATGCATGGAATTTAATACTCCGCACTATCATCAGAGATTCCCCTGCATAGATTTTCTTGAAGTCCAAACATTCCGATTTCTGCCTCAAGAATTGAGCTATATTAATTGTATTTAGCTTATATTCTCTGAATAAAATTTTAAAAGACAAAAGTTAAAGACTAATGACCCGGGTTTGGGACCCAAATTTCAGGAGTACATTCCAGTGAGTTTTTAAAATGTAGTCAAATGTATGTAAATGTAGTTAAGGTTATATGCAGTGTATCCAGTGTGTTTTTAAAATGTAGTCAAATGTAGGTAAATGTAGTTAAGGTTATATGAATTGTTTCCAGTGAGTTTTTAAAATGTAGTCAAATGTAGGTAAATGTAGTAGTCAAATGTAGGTAAATGTAGTTAAGGTTATATGAAGTGTTTCCAGTGAATTTTTAAAATGTAGTCAAATGTAGGTAAATATAGTTAAGGTTATATGCAGTGTTTCCAGTGTGTCTTTAAAATGTAGTTAAATTTTTGTAGTTATATGGACTTTGTATTTAATTGTAGTTACTTGTAGTTAATCGTAGTCAGTTGAAAAATATGTTTGAATAACGTATTTTTTTGTATCTACTGGATGGTATGAGTTGCTGAAAACTACAAATGACATTTCTATGCAACGTCAATTCATTATTCTTCATTGTTCTAGACAAGAAGCTACAAAAAACTACAATTAACTACAAATTTGATTCAATATTATAATTTGCCAATCAAATTTGAGTCAACAGTGATAGTTCCAAATAAACATTATATTAAACTACATTAAACTATAAAAAACTACAATTAACTACAAATTTAATTCAACAGTATAATTTGTTCTAAATTTGTGATCTAAATTTGTTCTAAATTTTGTTCTTACAAAAATATGTACAACAACACAAATAACACCGCTGACCACCACAAGTTATTTTCTTCAATGAATAGTCCTAGAATCTCTTTCTCTAATGACTTCATCGATTCATGTCAACAGCAACAACATCAACATATGATGAAGAATGATTACAGAGATGCTCCTGTTTCTTCTGACTTCGAATTCTCCGTCGCTAACCATTCTATGATTACTGGTGCTGACGAGCTTTTCTCTGAAGGTAGGCTTATGCCTTTCAAAGAGAAGAAGACTACAACTACTACTACTCTAAGAGATGAACTCCGTAATAATGACGAAGATGATTTTACTTTGAGGATACCCAAAAGTAGTAGTAGTAGTTCTACTAGGTGGAAAGGTTTACTTGGCCTTAAAAAATCTCATATTGGGTCCAAGAAAATCGACAAGAAAAATGAAGGAAAGAGGTCTGAGAAGAAGAAGAAGCAATGTAGTCAAATGTGAATGTGTAAGAAAAGATTTTATTCCACAAATCAAGTCTCTAATTAATAGTTTGAAAAAATTTTGTTCCACAAATCAAGCAAATAATTAATGAGTTGATCATTAACCTTAAATATAATTTTGGTACATAAATTGAAAGGTGGTATACTTAAACGTAATAAACACAAACCTTAAACATGGGTGGTTATAAGGTTTGCTATATGGGATGTATATGTAAAAATCCCTTTAATAATTAGCCAAAGTTAACTATATAAGCATAGTTCAAAAATTAGCCACTAGCCACTTAATAGTACCATATCTCACATAGTGACAAAATTTCCTTCCACAGCTGATTATTATTATTATTATGACCATATACAATCTTATTAAAATATAGGGTGTTACACGTTGTCACATATGATTTCCTTTGGTACGCCGAACCGATATATGAAATTTCACCAAATGAAATCTCTGACCTATTTTTCTCATACACGTTTAAAAGCACATGATTCTACCTACTTAGTAAAGTAATCATTGAGTACCTAAAAATATATTACCTTAACTTTAGCTTGTGGTAATGGTCCCACGATGTCCATCTCCTACTTTATAAAAGGCCACAATTCAATGATCGGATGTAATAATTCTGCAGGTCTATGCATATTGTTACCGTATCTTTGGAATTTGTCATATTTAGCCACAAAATTTTCGTTGCTTCTTCCATTTTGGGCCAATAATAGCAGGCTCTAATCATGGTTTTCACTAAGGATCTTCCTCCCGCATGATTTTCATAATGGCATTCATGTATTTCTTTCATCATATACTCTATTTGAGAAGGCCCAAGGCATATTGCTATAGGGCCGCCGATCATTTTACTATAAATATTGCCTTGCTTTAAACAATATCGAGCAGCTTTTTTGCGAAGTGCTTGAGCCTTTTTCTTATCCACAGGGACAATTTCATACTGCAAAAAAGTGACAATATCGTTCCTCCAATCCCAAGTTAAATTATTAAAATTTACCTCATTTTTGTCTTGATCAAGTACTGAATGAAATAAATGAATTACAGAAGCATTTTCATTATTTGTTACTTCTGCAATAGACACAAGATTAGCTGGGGCGCTTGCCTCGGCATTCTCTTCTCTTGGTATCTGCACGACCTTCCAGGTTTTGAATTGCCTAACTAAATCACGTGCCTTTTCTAGGTATTATTGCATTCTTGTCTCTCTGGCTGTGTAAGTCCACATAATTTGGTTAACTACGAGCTGTGAATCGCTTTTGATGATGACTTGTTTTATGCCAAGTTCACGTGCCAGTCCTAAACTTGCAATCACAACTTCATATTCCGCCTCATTGTTAGTAATACGGTGGCATTTTATAGCTTGTATTATGGTCTCTCCTGTAGGTGGTACCAAAATAATACCTAGACTTTGCCCTTTTATATTTAAAGAACCATCAGTAAATAAAGTCCAAGTTCCAACATTAGACCCATTGAATACTTATAGCACTTTATCTACTTCCTGGTGCAAATCTGCTAACACCTGTTACTTTATTGCAGTTCTAGGTTGATACGTAATGTCATATTCAGTCAATTCTATGTCCCACTTGGCTAATCTACCTGATAACTCTTGTATATGTAGTATATTACGTAGGGATAAGCAGTTATTACAGAGATGGGATGACATTGAAAATAAGGTCTTAATTTTCTAGATGCCATGATTAATGCAAGTGCAAGCTTTTTCAGATGAGGATATGGAGTCTCAACATCTTATAATGACTTGCTAACATAATAAATTGGATACTGTTTACCTTGGTCTTCATGAACTAGAACAACAATTACCGCTACTTCCGAAAAAACAAGGTAGATGAGTAGTTTCTCCCCATCTATTAGCTTCACGAGCAATGGTGGATTTGACAAGTATACTTTCAAAATTTTAAGCGCTGCTGACATTCCTCAGACTATTCAAACAGATCCTGCTTTTTCAAAGCTGAAAAGAACCTGAAGCATTTTTCTGAGGATTTGGAAATAAATCTCCCCAAGGCAGCTATTCTTCCCGTCATTCTCTGCATTTCTTTTTTACTTGTAAGTGTATTAGAGATTTACTCAATAGCTTTAATCTATGCAGTATTTACTTCAATTCCACGGTTAGAAACAAGAAATCCCAAAAAATTACCAGATGAAACGCCAAATGTACATTTCTCGTGATTTAGCTTCATATTAAATTTTCGGAGAATCTGAAATATGTCAGACATGTGTTGAACATGATCCCCTGACTTTTGTGACTTGACCAGCTTATCCTCTAAGTGACTTCTATAGTTTTCCCTAAATTTTCTTGAAATATTTTGGTCACCAACATTTGATATGTGGCTCCAGCGTTTTTGAGGTCAAATGGCACTACTTTGTAACACGCAATCCCCCTGTCTGTTATAAATAACGTTTTTTCCTCATCTAGGGGATCCATTTTGATTTGGTTATACCCTGAATATGCATCTAAAAAATTTAAAATTCATGTCCTGCAGTAGCATCAATTAGTTGATCTATATGCGGTAATGAAAAAGAATCTTTAGGACAAGCTTTGTTTATGTCAATATAATTTACACAAACTCGCCACTTACCATTCTTTTTTGGTAATACTACAATATTAGCTAACCGATTTGGATATTTTGCCTCCCATATAGACCCTATTTTTAATAGTTTTTGCACCTCATCTTGAATCACCTGATTTTTTAAAGATCCCTGCTTTCTTTTTCTTTTGTTTGGCAGGTGGATATGATGGATCTGCATTTAACTTGTGAGTCATTACTTCCGAAGGTATTCTTGTCATATCAAAATGGGGCTAAGAAAAATAGTCCACGTTAGGTTTCAAGAATTCAGTCAACTAACCTTTCATTTCGTGGCTTAGGTTGGCCCCAATGTGGACTTTCCTTTCGGTCCAAGGTACAAATAGTTCTACAGCTTCCAAATCTTCAATCGTCATTTTGATGTTTTCATTGTTCTTGGATGGAATCGGGCCTCGAGTCTACATCTATCTGTCCGTTTTCAGTTGAGGCTTGTGTTGTAACATCCTCAACTAGATTCTGTAATTGTTATATTTCTTCAATTTTTGTACTTGAATCTGCTACGGAGTTGATGCTCCTAGATATCTGTTGATTACCACAGATTTGACAAATTCCCCTTTATGAAAGGAATTTAATAACTTGAGGTAGAGTAAATGGCACAATATCCATTTCATGGATCCATGGTATATCGATAATCATATAATAATTCATATCCATATCTACCACCTGAAATTTTGTATCTTTAACAACTCCTTCTGTGAATGTTGTGAGTATTACCTTCCTTTTATTATGACGCTTGAATTGTCAAATCCAGTTAAAGTATGTGCCTTGGTACTAGCTTATCTTCAGCTTGCATTTCGTTTAATAATCTTAGCAAAATGATGTTCACAGAGCTACCTGGATCAATTAAAACTCATTTCACATTAGTGTCATGTACAAGTAGAGATATTACCAGTGCATCGTTATGTGAAATTAGTACACCATATGCATCTACATCATCAAATGTAATACTTTCTTCTTCCAAAACATGTCAAACTCGCTTCCCGTGTGTGACTGTAACCTTTGAAATTTTCTTGGCTGGCGTATACGTCACGCCATTAATTTCTTCTCCCCCGCATATAACATTAACAGTCCTTTTTGATGAAGGAGGCTTAGGGGGATCCTACATGTTCTTCATATACATTTTCTTACCTTTTTCACTAAATAATTCGGTAAGATATCCCTGCTTTAACAAATGGTCAACTTCACCTTGCAGCAATCTACAATCACCATTTTGTGATCGTGATCGTAGTGAAACTCGCACCAATGATTAGGATTTCGTTTGTTTGAGTTTTATCTCATTTCTTTTGGCCAGCGTACCTTGTCACCCATGCCCCTCAAAACAACCACTAATTCGGGTGTGCTTACATTAAAATTATAACTGCTGATCTTCGCCTTAGAGCTTCTCACATCACCACACGTCTGTCGTGTGTTTCGTTCTTTCCCGAATCTTGATGATAAGCCTGATTCTTTATCTCTCGACCTATGATCGTACCTTGAATTATCCCGTTTTGAACGTGAGTCTCTTCTCGCGGGTCCCATATTGGGCTCGTACCTATTTCTACCAGACCATTTTTTAGAATTAGCACGCCAAGATAATGCTGCACTGTGGCCCGGGCCCGCGGTCCTGGCGAGCCGGTCCTGGTGGTCCTGGGCCTGGTGTTACTTTAGGCCCGTGACGGGGCGGTCCACATTTATTAGCCCGTGAGCCCGGGACCGTTAGGACTGGGACCGTCAGCCGGGCCTGGGCCTGGCCTTGCGGGCCTAAACAGGCCCAACGGCTATATTTTAAAAAAAATTTGTTTTAAAAATCAGAAACGGACATTTTTTAAAAAGTAGGTGTTTGGGCTACTATTTGACCGTTTAAAGGTTTAAAAATGGCCATTTGGCCCCCAAACTTTAATTTAACCCCAAACTTTGTATTTTTATACTTTTACCCATTTCTCAACTATAAATACCCCCTCATTCTTTCATTTTTATCCACCAATTCATCAATATCTCTCAATCTCGCTCAATTTTTCTACTACAATTGCTCAATTTATTGTTGAAAATTCGTGAAAAATTGTGAAGTTGTTGAATTGAAGTTTTCAAGTGTTCACTGATTTTCAATTTTTAAGAAATTGTTCGGCAATCTGGTAAACTCGTTTCAACTCTACGTTTTAATAATATATTTCTGTGTGGTTTAGTTTGCATAATTATAATTAATATGGCATTTTCTTTGAAAAAATATTTTGTAAAGGAAAAGGTAAAACCGGTGAAAGTAGTGGCCATAATACTACCCTTCTCCCAGCTCCCTGACCTAGAAAAGATAAGCAAGTTGAAAGTAGTCGCCAACCTAGACGTCCTCCTCCTCCTCCCGTAATGCTTGATAGTGATCACCCTTGTTTTCAATTTACCAATAGTGAATTTCCACATGATGTTGCAGTAGGTGATAGATTAGATGATGAAATTATGAATCATCTTTATCCTAATGAACCTATCTTAAAGGAAAATGAGGATGATGATGATGATGATGAAACCCAAGCACCAGATTTAGATGATACACCTACTAGTCCTGTTCATAACTCAAGTAATGCACCGGTCGACCCACCTGTAGAAACTCCAACTTTTAATAGACAACCTGCTAAACTCAAGAAACATCATTAGTTTGAATTTTTTTACTCAAGTAAGAGAACTAAATAAGGCTAAGTGTAAAACTTGTGGGAAATTACTGGTTCATAAATTTACTGGAGACCGTAGTGGCGCGAGTAGTTTGACTAGGCACATAAAAACATACCCTAGAGATAAGGCTAGATTTTTGCAAATGCAAGCGCAGCAAGAGGCGACAAGTGTAGATTCTGCGGTTAACCCTAGTACAGGTTCAAATCTAGAGTTTTTAATCCTACTTATAAAGGTTGTCCTGGCGCAACAGTTAAGGCCGATATTTATAAATTCAAACATGAATATGAATAATACTTACGCTATTTATTTACTCATATACCTAATCAGATTTCTATTACTACTGATATTGGTAGAAGTGGTAATGATTGTGATTATCTAACTGTTACAAGCCATTGGATAGATGAGGACTGTACAATGCAAAAACGTATAATTGCGTATAGAATAATTAATTCACGTCACACAGGTAAGTTTATAGCTAACACTGTTGAGATATTTGTAGATACTTTTGCTTTACGATAAAATAATGGCAATTTCTATGGATAATGCTTCTAGTAACACTAGTGCTATAGGCATGCTTACAAAAACACTAAATCCTGCATTTACTAATATTTTCCATGTTAGATGCATTTGTCATATTTATCATTTAATTGTCGGTGATGGTATGCGAATTAAACATAGAAATTGAAAAGGTTCGAATGGCTCTTAATTGGTTTTTTTATTCAAACCGTACAACTAGACTTAGAGAGTATTTTAAAAAATGAGATGAATATGGCCTTAGAGAAAGAAAGGTTCCTAAGCCTTGCCCAACTAGATGGAATTGCATGTACGAAAGTTTAGTAGTTGCATATGAATATAGAAACCCAATTAATGGAACGTTAATTCTTGGGTAGGTGGTAAGGACGATGATGAAATACTTACTACCCAAGATCGGGCGAATGTTAAAATTCTTTTAGATTTTTTAGAACATTTTCAAGTTGCTACAAATGCATTTTTTGGGCAATATTATCCTACTATTTTAAACAGTTTAGTTTATATTTCCACACTAGCTGATTTGTTTGTTGAATTTGGCGAGGGTGGGGATATTATGAACTTGCTATAAATGAAATGAAACAAAAATTTAAAAAATATTTTTTTCCTGTCCCTCCTATTTTTTGTGTTGCTGCAATGTTAAATCCTACAATGAAATTGGGAGGTCCTCATTTTTGATATTCAAATGTTTATAAGGCTTTAGATATTTCAAACAAGGAAGTTGCTACACTTGCAGATGCAAAAACTTCAAATAAAATTAATACTCAAACAGTTTATAATGCTTATCAACTTGCCTTAGAGCGTGCTAGGCTAAATATTCCAACCCCTACTTCGTCTAGCTCACAATCGTCTAAAAGAGCTGCGGGCTTAACAACTCTGAAATCTTGGACGGAGTTCCGGGGTTCTCAAGGTGATAATTATGATGAAACTTCACATCTAAATGAACTTCAAGTTTATTTGTCTCAGGGACTTGAAAAGGAGAATCCAGACAGCTCTTTTGATATTTTAGAATGGTGGAAGTCAAGGGAAAAATATTTTTCGGTTCTTGCAAGGATGGCTCGGGATAATTTATTAATTCAAGCTTCAACTGTTGCATCGGAGAGCACTTTAAGTCAAGCAAGACTGCAAATAGGTGATGATAGAGCATCGATGAGGGATAGCTTGGAAAAATCGGTACTTTTTAGAGATTGGATACGCGCGGAAAGAAGAAACTTTAGAATTGCAGAATCACAATCGGCGATAGATGAAGCTTAGGAAGAAATGATAGTGGAACTTGCGGAGGATTCAGCTACGCCCGGAAGTGGTGATGAACAAGCTTCTTTTCCACTACCACCAACACAACCTCCTCCCAACCTTGACGGATTTATGAGATTTGTTAGAGATACAATGTAGATTATGATGTAACTTGTACTTTGGCACATCTTCTTTTAGTCTTTTTTATTTTAATGGTGATATTAGTACTTTGTTGTGCTCATTCCATTGGGGGAAGGAAGACTAAGAAAGATATGCCATTTTGGGTAATAAAATTATAAGACATACCCTTGAATATCTTTTTTCTCAATATTTCTTTGTCTTTACTTCGAATTATTTATAAGCTACAATATATATATATATATATATATATATATATATATATATATATATAATATACAATATATACTACAAGAAAATATATACGAGAATATATATACCTAACATACAACCTAAACTACAAGAAAATATATAAGTAATAACATATATACATAAGATATAATATATATATATATATATATATATATATATATATATATATATATATATATATATATATATAATAGAAAATATATAGAGAAAAGATAAAATATATATACTACAACAAAATATATAACTATATAAGTTATAGTATATATACATAAGATACAATATATATACTACAAGAAAATATATAAGAGAATATATATACATAACCCCACTTTGTGGGACTATACTGGGTAGTAATATATATACATAATATACAATATATACTACAAGAAAATATATAAGGGAATATATATATATATATATATATATATATATATATATATATATATATATATATATATATATATATATATATTCATAATATACAATATACTAATTACTACAATACAATATACAATGAAATATATATTATATTTACTATACTAATAACTAGTATACTATATAAATATATTCTATACTAGTATATTATATACTATACTAATAACTACTATACAATATATTGCCTTAAACAAAAAAAAATCACAAAAAAAGCCCGCCAGGACCACGAAGCCCGGCCCGCTAAGCCCAGGACCATATGGGCTTAGGCCCGTCACAGGCTGGTCTCACCCATTGAGCCTACGAAGCCCGGAACCGCCAGGCTCGGGACTGCCAGAGCCCAGGCCTACGAAGCCCTGGATCACAAAGCCCAGGCCTGCGAAGCCCGTTTAGGCCCGGGACAAAATACATCACTATGCTAAGAACTTACCCTCTCCTCTTTTTTAGACTGAGTAATAGTATCTTCTTCTATCTGTCGCTTCGTGTTGTATTTGTTATAAACGTCATTCCCAGTTGTTGCTGGAAATTCACGCACACTTTCCTTGAGTCGTCTCGTGGCCTCTGAACTCTTCTTATTTAGATTACTGGTAAAAGCCATTGTTGCCCAATTATTACGTATGCGTGGCAACATCACCCTTTCTCGCTGGAATCTGTCTACGAATTCGCTGAGCAACTCCGAATCTCCTTGCTTATTTTTGAAAATATCCTCCATTCTTTTTTTATTTTATTTTTTGAGCTCCTATGTGTGCTTTGATAAATGAATCTGCAAGCTCAACAAAAGAATTTAAAGAATTTTTGGGTAAAAAAGAATGCCATATTAATGCTCCCTAGTGAGTGTTTCACCGAATTTTTTGGCCAATACTAATTCAATTTCTTGTTTGGTCAAATCGTTGCTCTTTACTCCAGTTGTAAATGCAGTCACGTAGTCTCGTGGATAAGAGGTTTTATCGTATTTTGGAATATCGGGCATCTTGAATTTCTTCGAAATTGGTAGAGGAGCAGCACTTGACTTCCAAGGTTGTTGTAAATATTTGTCCATATCTGTTCCTTTGATTACGGTACTCCAGGTATTGGTTATATGCAGTCACTTTGCTTCATGAGCTGTTTCTACAAGGTTAATACTAAATTTTATAAATCAGTATTGACTATGTTATCCGATTCTCCATCACGGAACTCGCTGGGAGTTCTACCACTACCTGAATTAACGAGTCTAGAACGAGGGTTCTCCGAAGTAATGTTATTTGGAGTTGGCGTTGGTGGTGCCATTGGTAATTGATTACCGAAAGCCTCAAGAGCTTTGCTGGCTTGTTGAGAAATTAAATTTTGCAAAGCTTCATTGATTGCCTCATCATTTTTCAATTGATCATTTGCATTTGATTTAGATCCATCAGGAGTTCCTTCTTGAGATTGTCGACGAGAATTTCGTGGAGAAGAGATTGGGATTCGATCATCTTGCCAATTCTCCTGGAGTTGACAGTCTCTTTGATTGTTGTCATTGACATTTGACATGATTGATTTGACAAAAAGGTTAATTTAGGAATGAATCGATTATCAGATTTTCGGTAACGAAACCAATTTGTTTAACCAAAAATTAGAATTTCAGTCAAAGCTTATTTAAGAAGAACATGGGTTACTGATAATCAAGTAGAAATATGAATAATCGATAACAATAATAGTTGAATAGAAAGCAACGTAAATCGGTATATTCCAATACTTCGGTTCTTATCTTTTATAGCTATTTCTAAGTAATAAATTTTTTCTTTCCATAATGGTGGACAATTAATGATATTTAATGTAACTTTATAATTGGTAATCATAATTAATTCGATACAGATTCCATAATATTTTATGTAATTAATGCCTATTAATTACCAATAATACGTATCTATACCCCTTTTGCTATTTAGGTTCATTCCAAGAGGTCTGAGTACCTATCTCTTCTTGTTTTGTTGGATCTCTACCGTGCCTGCTGGAACTCGTGCCTCTTCAACTATCCTTCGCCAAATGTCATTCTTTTACCAGTCCACGTGTCATGACATATCACCTCTTAATTAATTCTATCCATAAACTTAATTTTTCTCAATGCAACAGGTTCAGCGTAGTTGATTTGGCTCCAATAGGTTACTCATCATTTTTTCCATGTTTATACTTCTGTATGATATAGCATAGTCCACTTACCTGTAGTTAGATTTTTCAAGGGAGATGCAATGTAAAAATTTACATTATTAGCGTATCAACTTATACCATGTTAAATGTTAAAGTATGAATCATGAAGTAAATGAAATTGGTTCAGTTAACCATCTTGTCCAACGTTATCAAACGGGTGTAATTCCTTAGTTTTCTAATTAAAAGTTCCAACATGAACTGCACACTCATTTTCAAGATTGGAATTAAAGCCTGTGATTTGAAATGATGTACTACTACAATTATTTTTTCTTACCAGAAAATGAAACTCAAAACGATCAAATCTACTGGACTCTAGTAATCGTATTAGTTAAATCCTTCAAGAATTACATGGAATAAAATTGTTGGCATTTATTATCTATGAGTATCCCACATTAAAGCATTTATTATTTAGTTTGGATAAAGTCAATTTATGTGGGCTGAGTTTTCAGAGATTTTGTTGGATAAGCCATTTGGTCAAATCCAATCCATTGAAGGGTTCCTAGGCCTTCTTTTAATGAAGAATTTACACCGAATACTTCTTCAACACTTATTTATAAATGTTACAATTGCTTTTAGAAAATTTCACAAAATACAATTTAGTACAACTTGTTAACTTTTTAATTAGATTACTAAGCTCATAAACTCCTAAAATTTCTCCCCTGAACGCGGGACACTGGCACAAACAACTTGTTAAGTTAACAGTTACACATTACCTAATTTTTTAGGCTCCCATAATATCTCAACCATCCCTGTATTAATTATTAATACTATTTAACCAAAAAATAGGTTTTTAGTCAAAGCTAGATATTTAGAAGAACACGAGTTATTGATAATCAAAAGAGAATATAAAGAAAGAATTTTGAGAGCGATATGATCAGAAAGCAAGTAAATCAGAGTATATTCCAATTATATTTCGTATCTACAATTGTTTGTTCTTCCCCTTTTTATAGCTAGTTTGGGAATATGAACCTTGCCTTTGCTATAATAAGGCTATAATGAGCAGTTAATGGCTTTAAATGCTACGTTACACAATCATATACATTAAATACATATTCTCTAACGTCTTCGGCATTTAATACTCTTTAAACGCTGTATTTGGACCCGAATATGCTGTCAGATTTATTCCTTTGATTCTCCACGATCCCTGAGCTTTACATGCCTTGAATAGGTAGGGTTTCGTGCCTCTTTTGCTACTTTTCTTTATATCTGTTGCCGCCCGTATCTCTTAGCTAATTATGACTCTTTGACTATTTGACTAGTCCACGTGTCATGACACGTCAGCTTTAATATACTTACTCAATTTTTCCCAATACAGATAGTCCTCCCACTTTTTATTTATTCTTCAGTTGTATATTTGGGAAGTGGATTTCATCAAAGGAGAATTTTAGTCACCATTAATGCTATGACAAGATTGACGCTTTAGTAGTCATTTCTCTTTAATGCTCTTCACACGTGTTATCTCCTTATCAATTCTGCATTTTGCACCTCTTTCCAAGGCTTTTTGCGGCTCCACTATTCACGAAGTACCAGTTACCAATTATGACTCTTCCATTACTGCTTTCTTACTATTGACGGTTTCTTATCAGTATAAATACAATTTTACCTTTTACTTTTTACCACACAAAACTTTCTTCAAACACTTGAACTACACAAATCTATGTTTACTTCTTCTTATTTCTCATCGTGTCTTCTTCGAACCCTAACACTAGGAGAGTTCCCATCTTAGACAACTTTTCCAATGCCCTTGTCAGACGTATAAAGGGTGATAGACTTCGTAGTTAGGATCTACTCGTGGTGGTGGTTTTGCAGTGCCCTCTCCTAGTTCTGGTTCTTCTTCTAGAGCTAGGGGTTCTTTTGCTCAAAGATCGTCGTCTATGGGTAAGGAACCCTCTGAACCATTACAAGAGCCTTTCGTAGAAGAGATAGCCCCTAATGACTTATCTTTTTATCACGATAGGCAATATCTTCATAGCCAAGTTTCTGTCTTAATCCGTGCTCACACTTACCCCACTTTGATAACAGAGGTTCTTGCTCTCATAATATGCAAAGATTGCCACTGGAATAGTGATTTTCTCATTGTAATTCCCAATCCAAATCAGATAATCACTTCCTACATGACTAGTTTTTCTTTTGTTTATACATATCCTTTTACCCTTGGGTTCAAACAAACTATTGATCCAGTGATCCTTGCTTTCTGTCATTTCTTCAAATCTGCTTAGCACAAATCAGCCTGTTGGTATGGAGGGCTGTTGCTTGTTTATGACATCTAGCCAATTTAGCAGATGTTGATTTTACCTTCCCTCACTTAATTCACCTCTACCCTCTTAGACTTTTTTCGCAACGGTGTTTTCACATTAGTGGCTAAGAGTAAAAGGATTTTGGTGAGCCCAGAAGATGATAAGGATCATGGATGGTATGCTCGATTTGTGGCTGGCTCCATGGCTGGTTTGGTGGGTAAGGAAAACACTCCCTTTCCTGAGAAGTGGAATTTTGCACGTAAGTCTTCTACCATTCTCGTACCTTTTTCTTTCAAATTTAAGAATTCCTCTAATTTAATTTTCTTTGTCTTTTTTGTAGCAACCATGGGAGTTGTGGATAACGTTCCCAATTTTCGTGGTTAGGTAGATAAACTATTGAAGATCGCGCCTATAGAGGCTAGGTCTTGGAAATCTAATTCCAATCAGTACGGTTGGAAAGTGAAAACTCATGGTAAGAGTTTTTTTTTTCCTGCATGTAAAATTTTTCTTTCATTATTTTAACCGTTATCCCTCTTTTAATTAGGATTTGCAATTCGAGGCATTTCTACTGAAGCAGTTGCGGCCTTTCGTTCCTCTTTAGGAACTCAAATCTCTTTATGAAGAGCTCGGGATATTCTCGTGAAGAATAAAAACCATTGAAGATGATGACTCTGAGGAGGAAGATGAAAGTGGCTCTTTAATAACGAGGCCAAGAGCTAGGTAACGCATTATATCTGATGATGAAGCTAAGGTTTCACCTTGTACTTCTCCTACCGTGCCTGTCCATCTCGTCTCTGATGACGATGTTACCCCATGTGACACTCGTGAGTCCATCGACCAGCTTTTTGCTTATGGCTTTGAGATTGGCGATGTTGGACCTCTTTTAGACGAACTTCCCCTTTCTTCCTCTTCAATCCCAATATCTGCAATTCCTCCTCTTTCTTTGCCTACAGTTTCTACCTTACCTGTTCCATCTGCTTCTATTCCTTCCTCTGTTGTTTTCACTTCTTCTACCGCCCCTCCTTCAGTAGTTACCCCTTCTATTGTCCCTTACACATAAATGGGTTCTGCGAGCAGAAGTATTGCCATGAGGAGTGTGACTATCGAAGTTCCTACCAACAACAACCTTTTGAGGAAGTCTGGTCAGGCAGACGTTTGGCTTGAGCCTTTGAGCCCAATTGCGAAAGGAAAGATGAATAGCCAAAGTTTCCTAATTTTGATGAATGACATAGTTCACGCTACTTTGACGGTATTTTTCCTTCTTTACTTACTTTTGCAACAAAAAAATTTCTAGGATTCTTATTTTCTTCCCTTTTGATTACAGGCCAATCTTATTGGTACAGAGTTATAGGTAGAATTTCTCTATTAGAAAAGGTGGCCCGTGACTCTGAAAATCCTATTCTTGATTCCGAGAAAGTGGCTCGTGAATATCAATTAGAAACAGCTAACTTGAAAGGACAGTTCGATAGTGCACAAATTTCTATAGAAGATTTGCAAGTAAATAGGAGTAACCTGGAGCAAGGGTGTGAAAATTGACTTCGGAGTTGGCAGTGGTCAAAGCTTCTTCAAGCCATGCATAGAAAGTAAAAGAACGTCTTGAATCCTCTTTCTCGGAGTAGTTATCCAAGGCATATGAAGAGATTAGAGAGCTAAGAGCACTTCTGAATCAAAAAGAAGTTTATGTGGGAGATCTGGTGCAGAGTCTGACTCAGACACAAGTGGATTTGAGAACTTTTGCTGATAAGATTTGTGCCTTAGAGAGTTATCATGCGCTCTTCAAGACTCTTATGATTCAACCTTGGCTAAAAATTAAGAACTCAAAGATGAGATTGCTTATTGGGAAAGAGATTACGAGCTCCTTGAAGATAATCTGGCTGTTGATGTGAGTTGGGATTTTTTGAACTCACGTCGCGATGACTTAGTTGAGGCTAGCCTGGAGAACTTCAACTTGGAGTCTGAGTTGGCCAAAGTTATGGAGAACATTAAAAAAGCTCAATAGCCATTGGACTTACCTTCTCCTGTGATTGAGGCTCCCGCGACTGAAGCCCCTAAGGTTGAAGTTTGTGTAAGTGAGGCTCCCGCGGCTAGAATTTCGGTAAACATTGAAACTAGTACGGGTGTCACGACTCTTCCTGCCCCTAACGAGCCTGTTGTTGCAAGCCAAGCTGAAGTCGTGCCTGTAGATGCTTCTGCTCAAGTTGGAATCATTGCTCCTGATGTCCCTGTTTCTCTTCCTCAAACTTCTCAGTGATCAATTTTTTGAAATAGATTTGCTTTTTGTTTTTTTTATTTTTAGAAAATTGGTAATCAGACCTTAGTTTCATTTAAGGTTTGATTTTAGAAGTTCAAGTCCCCAGGTCTTGTTATGGGGCAATTTTCATGCATGAACAGTTTAATGGCTAAATTTTATAGTTAGTCTTTAGTTTTAAATGTTTAAGAAGTTTTTGTTAAACTTCCATTTGTTCTATTCTTGCTTTTTTATTTTGAAGGGCTTAGAGAATAGTTTGCATGTTTGTTCTTTGAAAATGCTTCGGTTAATCTCATGACTAAATAGTTTAAGCACGAGTTTTATAAAAGATGGCCCTATTATACTACGACACTTAATAAAGAAGACATCTCAACTTCATAATGGTGTTATTATACAATGAAAGAAATAGGAACACAAATATTTCTTTTGAAATAACTTTGACGAGTTTTACTTCTGAACCCTGACAAGTTTTGAATAATACTTTACATGTATTTGAACTACATCTATAACTTTCTCGTAACTATTTTTCTTGTAACATATTTTTACAAAAGGAGAATAATAGAAAAGGGGGTTTTCCTTATAACCCATTTTAATACATAGTCTTTACCCTAACTGTTTTGAGGGTACATTAGATCCCCTTAGCTCTGAAATATTAGGAAGGGTTTGAGAAATGACTCCATTGTTCTCATGGGAAAGAACAGTATGATGAATTCTTGTTTGAGAAATGACTCCATTGTTCTAATGGGAAAGAACATTATATTATGTAGTCCCCCAAGCGTTTGAGCGTTAAAGTATGAAGCCTTAAGAACTTCATAGTTTCTCTCACTTGGTCCTTTTCCTGAAAAGGAAAAACATACGGGACTCAGAGGTGCGATTATAGATGAAGACTGCTTAACCCGTTTGTATTCTTATCAGAATAAATGTAACACTGGGCTAGAAATTTTAGTTTATTCCATTTTACCTTACAGGTCATGAATCATCATTTAGTACGGGTTAACATTTTGCCTATCATCTAAAATTATTAGTAAAATTTTATCAATTCATAAAATAAAATTTTAACATGGTGATACCTGACCGTGGGTGGAACTTAGAAGTAATATCTCTTCAAATGAACACCATTCAAGTGCGAAGGTGGTACTTTCCCATCCATTAAATCCAATTCATATGCTCCTTTTCCTACAATATCACGAATTCTATAGGGTCCTTCCCCATGTTGGACTTAATTTCCCCGTGTTAGCGGCTTGTAGATTGAAAAACCTTTTTGAGCACAAAGTTCTTAATTTTGAAGAATCTGGAGGCGTTTTTATAATATCGTTCTATGACTTGTTTTTGTTCAACCATTCTTATTAATGCAACTTCTCTCCTACCCTCGAGTAAATCAAGGTTGACCCGTATCTCTTCATTATTTGATTCCTCCATCGCCTGTGTGAACCGTGTAATTGTTTCTCCTATTTCAACTGGAATCAATGCCTCAGCTCCATAAACTAATGAAAATGATGTTTCTCCTGTGCTCATTTTTGTAGTTGTACGATAAGCCTATAAAACCCCAGGTAATACCTCAGGTCAGTTACCTTTTGATTCCTGTAACCACTTCTTCAAATTATTGATAATGACCTTATTTGTTGATTCCGCTTGTCCATTACGTACGGAATGATAAGGTGTGGACATGATTTTGATTTGCCAATTTTGAGAAAATTCTAAGATTTGAGCTCCTATAAATTTAGGGCCATTATCACATACGATCTCCTTTGGTACTCCAAATCGAATTATGATGTTTCGCCAAATGAAGTCATTAACTTCTTTCTCTCGTACCTATTTAAATGCTCCTGCCTCTACCCATTTAGTGAAATAATCAGTGAGTACGAGCATAAACTATACTTCTCCTTTAGCTTGAGGCAATTCCCCATTTCATGAATGGCCATGATGTTATGACTGGATGCAATAACTCTGCTGGTCTATGCATGTTGTTACCGTACCTTGGGAATTTGCCACATTTAGCGACAAAAGTTTTTGCTTCTTCTTCCATTTTAGGCCAATAATAATCTACCCTAATCAAAGTTCTTACCAGTGACCTTCCTCCTGCGTGATTTCCGAAATGTCCCTCGTATATTTATCTTATTACGTACTCTGTTTGAGAAAGTCTGAGAAATCTTGCTAAAGGACCACCGAATATTTTACGGTGAAGATTCCTTTGTGTTAAACAGTACCGAGCAGCCTTTTTTTCGAAGTGCATGTGATCTTCTCTTATCATCAGGAACGGTACCATACTGTAAAAAAGCAACAATTTTGTTCCTCCAATCCCAAGTTAAATTATTAAAATTTATCTCATTTTTATCAGGTTCGAGAACTAAGTGAAATAAATGTATGACTGAAGCGTTTGCATCATTTGCTACATCAGTTGTGGATGCGATATTAGCTAAGGCATTTGCTTCAACATTTTCATCTCTTGGTATTTGAATGACCTTTTAAGTTTGGAATTGCTTTATCAACTCCCGTACTTTTTCCAAGTACTGTTGCATCCTTATTTCCCTGGCTGTGTAAGTTCCCAACATTTGATTAACCACAAGTTTCAAATCACTTTTGATTACGACTTGATTGATACCAAGTTCACGTGCCAATTCTAAACCTGCAATCACAGCTTCATACTTTGCTTTATTGTTAGTTATGAAGTGACATTTAATAGCTCGTCTAATTGTTTCGCCCATAGGTGGCACCAAACAATCCCTAAACTTGAACCTTTTACATTAGACAAACTGTCAGTGTATAACATCCAAGTTCCTAAGGTTGACTCCATTGAACACTTGCAATTCCTTTTCTACTTCCAATTGCATACATTGGCTAAACTCAGCCACGAAATCAGCTAATACTTGAGATTTTATTAGCAGTTCTAGGTTGGTAAATGATATCATATTCACTCAATTCAATAGCCCATCTAGCTAACCTTCCTGATAATTCATGCTTATGTAATATATTATGCAATGGATAAGCAGTTACTACAAAAATGGGATGACAATGAAAATATGGTCTTAACTTTATAGATGCCATGATTAAAGCAAGTGCTAGTTTTTCCAATTGTGGATACCGTGTCTCTGCATCTAACAAAGATTTACTAATGTAATAGACAATGGATTGTTTACCTTGGTCCCCTCGGACTAAAACAACACTTACTGTCAGTTCTAAAATAGCAAGATAAATGAGTAACCTTTTCTCTGCCTTTGGTTTTCCGAGTAACAGTGGATTTGAAAAATATGTATTCAAATTCCTAAGTGCTTGTTGACATTATTCATTCCACTCAAAATGATCTTTCTTATTAAGAGCCGAGAAGAATTTGAAACACTTCTCTGATGATTTGGAAATGAATCTTCCCAAGGCTACAGTTCTCCCCGTTAGTCTTTGGACTTCTTTTTACCTGTCAGCACATCAGGTATTTCCTCTATTGATTTAATCTGTGCGGGATTCACTTCAATTCCACGGTTAGAGATAAGAAAACCCCAAAACATACCTGATGCAACTCCAAAAACGCATTTTTCTAGGTTCAACTTCATGTTAAATTTTCGAAGAATTTGAAATGTATCAGATAAATGGGATATATGATCCCTAGAATGCTGAGTTTTTACGAGCATATCATCTATATACACCTCCATGGTTTTTTCCAAATGTTCCTAAATATTTTGGTGGCCAGCCTTTGATATTGCTCCAACAATCTTGAGACCGAAGGGCATTATCTTATCACAATAAGTCCCTTTGTCTGTTATGAAAGAAGTTCTCTCTTCATTTTCAGGGTCCATTTTAATTTAATTATAACCTGAATATGCATCTAAAAAACTTAATAGCTCATGCCCTGCAGTAGTATCAATTAGTTGATCTATATGTGGTAGAGGAAAAGAAGTTTTTGGACAGGCTTTATTAAGGTCTGTATAATCTACATAGACTCGCCACTTACCATTCTTTTTAGGCACCACAACAGTATTTTCTAACCAGTTAGGATAGTTTACCTCACGCATAGACCCAATTTTTAATAAGTTTTGTACTTTATCTTGAATCATCAGATTCTTGAAGGCTCCTTGCTTTCTCTTTTTTTGTTTGACCTGTGTATACGATGAGTCTTCATTTAACTTGTGAGTCATTACCTCTGGTAGTATACCTGTCATATCAGCATGGGACCAAGCAAAATAGTCCATGTTAGCTTTTAAAAATTCAGTTATCGTACCTCTTATATATGGGTTCAGATTTGCTCCCACATAAACCTTTCGCTCAGGCCATCGTTCAAATAATATCACAGCTTCCAATTCTTCAATTGTTGTTTTGATATTTTTATTTTCTTCTAGTTTTTGAATTTTGTCAGGCCTTGAGTCCATATATCTCCGTCCCTGTTCAGCTGAGGTTTGTGTTGTGATATCCTAAACTACTTTCTATGATTGCTATTTCTCTTTATTTATCGTGCTCACATCTGTCAGATAATTAATACTCTGGCTGCATGCTGATCACCACGAATTTAGCAAATCCCCAAAGGTGAGGGGAATTTAATAACTTGATGTAGAG
The DNA here is from genome assembly GCA_034376525.1 of Nicotiana benthamiana. Classification (NCBI taxonomy): domain Eukaryota; kingdom Viridiplantae; phylum Streptophyta; class Magnoliopsida; order Solanales; family Solanaceae; genus Nicotiana; species Nicotiana benthamiana. The sequence goes on along the minus strand of CM067323.1, from coordinate 14,986,901 downwards.
TTGATGGAACAACAACCATTTCATGGATCCAAGATCTCCCCAGGATCATGTTGTAAGTCATCTCCATATCTACTACTTAAAATTTAGTTTCTTTTACAACACCCTATGCGAATTTTGTATGTATTACGTCTCCTTTTGTTACTACACTGGAATTTTCGAATCCAGACAAGGTATGCGCCTATGGTATCATTTTATCCTCAGTATGGATTTCACGTAATACCCTTAGTAGGATAATATTCACGGAACTTCCTAGATCAATCAAAACTCGTTTTACGTTATTATCACATACAAGTAAAGATATTACCAGTGCGTCATTATGTGGAGATAATACGCCATCTGCATCTGCATCATCAAAGGTTGATACTTTCTTCCTCCAAGACTTTCCGTACCCGCTTCCCATGGGTAATGGTGACCTTAGAGACATTATTGGATGCTGTGTAAGTTACACCGTTGATATCTTCTCCCCCGCTTATGACGTTGATGGTTCTTTTGGGAGATGGTGGTTTTGGGGGGCTTCCTTGCTTTTCTCACTGAACAATTCAGTAAGTGTCACGACCCCAATCCCGATCGTGATGACACCCAACACAATTGCTAGGCAAGCCCAACCAATTAACTCTCACAACTAAACCACACAACCCATTTCCAATATATATAGCTTTTAAATTATCAATAATATAGCTCCAACCAGATAATAGACAGAGGTATTAAGAAAATCATAACAACTGGGGTCATGAGTCTAGAGCCTCTAAGATAACAAAATAATAAATCCTCAGTAACACCGATTTTCACAATTGCAGAAATAATAAAGGGATAAGGGAGGAGTCGGACCCTGCGAATGTCAGGCACCTACCTCAAAAACTCCTGAGAAACTCTGAAGCAGCAAAATCTCAACTAAGCTCCCGAGGCACCTGAATCTGCACACATGGTGCAGAAAGTAAAGTGAGTACTTCCAACTCAGCGGTAATAGACATGTATAATGACCAAAAGTATGAAATCCCGAAAATACCACAATGTAAAGCTGAAACTAACAGCTTAGCACATTTAACTATGAAACAACAACACATCAGTGACAGGTAGACAAATAGATATCAATGCATGTTTGCAATACAATGCACATGACCGTTGCAGAGTACAACCCGGTCCATTTGGGTACCCGTTCTCACTGTGGGGTTTCAAACTCCAGAGGGCTCCTACAGCCCAAGCGCAATATCAACATAGCATTCGCTTCGGCATGCATCCCGATACACAATCAGTCCAGTTATATGCATGCAAGCCACACACATGCATAGTCAAATTTACATTTTCAGTTCCAATTATCAAGAATTATAGCTTAAGTGTTTAAAACCTTAGAAGTTTACTAATCATTTCGAGACAGTGTTTAATTCAGGATTGATATCATGAAAACATGCTCAACTTCATGGAAACAGTGACAATAAATCCTAAGGGATCCAAATAATCGGCACGCAGCCCAAATATGCTCATAACAATCCAAGTAGGATGTTTACCAACAAATTTCTAGTCAATGACATAGTATGAAAATTAATCGGACGGATTAAGCCATAGTCTCCATCCACAAATGACCCCGCACTCGCCATAGAGTATGCGTCTCACCTCATTACAGCGTCACAGTGTGATATACCGGGGTTTCAAACCCTCAGGTCATCATCTACATCTATTACTCACCTCAAGCTAGTCGAAGACTAGCTCGCAATGCACTTTCCTCTCATATCGACCTCCTCGCGCGTAGAATCTGGCCAAAACCACAACGAATAAGTTACAATGGGTTAATAGGGCACAACCCAATCGAAAAGACTCGAAAAATACCAAAATTCACAAAATTAGCAAAACTCGAGCCCTGGTCTCACTTCTAAAAAAATTGCAAAATTTACATCAATGGATTCCTCTTCTCGCCACGAGTCTATGCATATCAAATTTACTAAAATCGGAGTTCGTTTGCCCCTTCAAAACCCACATTAAAACTCTCTTGAGTTTCAAGCCCTAACCTCCATTTTAACCTTTAAATCCTTGAAATTCAATAATTAATCCATGTTTTTATACCATGATAACATAATCCGAGTTCAATAACGTGTACCTGGTGAAACCCCCTTCGTGTTCTCTTCAAAATCGCCCAAGAACAGCCCTAGTCGAAGTCCCAAAATGTTTTTCTTCTTTTTCAAAATCGCGAACTACTGTTTGCTAAAATCACTGCCAGGTTCCGCTTCTGCGATCCCGCTACCGCCTATGCGGGACCGCTTCTGCGGCCAAATGACCACTTATGCATTTTTCACATAAGATGCCAGACTTCACTTATGCGACTCAATATCCGTTTATGCTGTTCTCCATCGACCTCTTCTGCGGTATAATATCCGCTTATCTGGACCCGCTGAAGCAAACCCCTTGTCCGCTCATGCAGAAATGCCCTGGGCCAGGCCTGACCGCTTTTGCGTCTTTCCCACCGCATTTGTGGAACCGCTTCTGCGGCTCCTTTTTTCGGCAGATGCAGAAATACCAGAAGATAGAAAGATCAGACCTGCAACAATGCTTCCAACTTCCCGTTTAACCACCCGAATTCACCCTGAGGCCCGGGACCCCAACTAATAACGAACATGATCTAATACTTCATCCAAACTTTCTCAAATCATCAAAAAGCTAATGTTAGCATCAAAATCCTCAATTATGATCAAATCAAATCCTAAATTTCTTAAAAACTTCCGAATTGCATATTCGATCAAAAACCCAACCTAAACACCTCCGAATGACCTGAAACTTTGCACACAAGTCCAAACTCACCTAACGGAGCTACTGCAAATCTCAAACTTCCATTCCTACCCTCAGATCAAAATCTCACCTATCAACCGGAATTTAGCCAATTCAAGCCTAATTCTACACCGGACCTCCAAATTCAATTCCGATTTCACTCCTAAGTCACAAATCATCCCCGGAAGCTAACCGAATCATCAGAATTCACATACGAGCCCTCTAACTAAATAGTCAACTTCCAGTTGACTTTTCCAAAATAAGTTTTTCTTTAAGACACTAAGTGTCTCTTTTCTATCTAAAACCAATCCAATTCTTCCCGATCAACTCCAATACTAATATTGAAACATAGAGATGTATAATATGAGGGAAACGGGGCGGTAATTCACGTGACGACAGGACGGGTCATCACATCCTCCCCAACTAAAATAAACGCTCATCCTTGAGCGGGTCAAGAAAAATACCTGGAGTCTCAAATAAGTGAGGATATATGCTCGCATGTCCTGCTCGGTCTCCCGAATGGACTCCTCCATGGGCCGACCTCTCCACTGCACCTTCACCAAAGCTATGTCCTTTGACGTCAACTTTCGAACCTGACGACCCAAAATAGCCTCTGGCTCCACATCATAGGTCTAGTCCTCATCTGAAGTCTAACACATGAGAGGGTCCCTAACATTCTTCGGGAGCATAGAAACATGGAACACCGGATGAACTCCCGACAAGCTGGGTGGCAAAGCAAGCATATATGTCACCTCCCCAATCTTCCTAAGTATCTCAAAAGGTCCAATGAACCGTGGAATCAACTTCCCTTTCTTCCCAACCCTCATAACGCTCTTCATAGGTGAAACCTTCAACAAGACCTTCTCGCCCACCATATAAGATACATCTCAAACCTTCCGGTCAGCATAACTCTTCTGACGTGACTGAGCTGTACAAAGTCTCTCCTGGATCACTTTCACCTTTTTCGAAGGCATCCTAAACTAACTCTGTCCCTAATAGTCTAGCCTCGCCGGGCTCAAACCAACCAACCAGAGATCTACACCGTCTCCCATACAAGGCCTCATACGGCACCATCTGAATACTGGATTGATAGCTGTTATTATAAGCAAACTCTGCAAGTGGCAAGAACTCAACCCAATTACCTCAAAAATCAATAACACAGGCACGCACCATTTCCTCTAATATCTGGATAGTATGCTTGGACTGTCCGTACGTCTGAGGATGAAACACTGAGCTCAACTCTACCTATGTGCCCAACTCTCGATGGAAAGTCCTTCAGAAGTGGGAAGTAAATTGAGTACCCCTATCCGAGACAATGGAAACTGGGACCCCATGCAATTGTACAATCTCTCGGATGAAAATCTCCGCTAACCGCTCCGAAGAATAGGTAGTACACACCGGAATGAAGTGGGCTGACTTGGTCAGCCTATCCACAATCACACAAATCGAATGAAACTTCTTCGAGGTACGAGGGATACCACTCACAAAATCCATAGTAATCCTCTTCCATTTCCACTCTGGAATCTCCATCCGCTGAAATACACCACCGGGGTCTGATGCTCATATTTGACCTGCTGACAGTTGAGACACCGAGCCACATAACTCACAATATCCTTTTTTATTTTCCTCTACTAGTAATGTTGTCTTAAATCCCGGTACATATTCATGGCACCCGGATGAATGGAATACCATGAGCTGTGGGCCTCCTCTAATATCACCTCTCGGAGCCCATCAACATTGGGCACGTAAATTCGGCCCTACATCCGCAATATACCGTCATCACCAATACTCACATCTTTGTCATCATCATCTGTCCTTCAGAACAAGCAAATGTGGGACATCATATTGGCACTCTCTAATACGGTCATACAAGGAAGATCGGGAGACCACACAAGCCAAAACGCGACTGGGCTCAAAAATATCTAATCTCGCCATCTGATTGGCCAAATCCTGGACATCAACTGCAAAGGGCCTCTCCCCTACTGGGATGTACGCCAAACTGCCCATACTAACTGCCTTTCGGCTCAAAGCATCGGTCACTACATTGGCCTTCCTCAGATGATACAGAATGGAAATGTCATAATCCTTGAGTAACTCAAGCCACCTCTGCTGTCTCAAATTAAGATACTTTTGCTTGAACAAGTGCTGAAGACTGCAATGGTCCATGAACACCTCACAAGATACCCCATATAGATAGTGCCTCCAAATCTTCAAAGCATGAACTATAGCAGCCAACTCTTAGTCATGAATAGGGTAGTTCTTCTCGTGGAGATTTAACTGATGAGAAGCATAAGAAATAACTCTACCCTCCTGCATCAAAACACAACCGATACCAACTCTCGAAGCATCATAATACACCGTGTAAGAACCTGAAACTGTAGCATAGCGGTGGTCAAAGATGATTTGAGCTTCTGGAAGCTCTCCTCGCACTCATCCGACCACACAAATGGAGCATTCTTCTGTGTCAACTTCGTCACGGGCGAAGCAATAGATGAAAAACCCTGAATGAACCTGCAATAATAACCCGCCAAACCGAGGAGCTCCGAATCTCAGTAGATGAGGACGGTCTGGTCCAACTTTGCATTGCCTAAATCTTCTTTGGGTCAACCTGAATACCATCACTGGACACCACGTGTCCCAAAAAAGCCACAGAACTAAGCCAGACCTCACACTTGGAGAACTTCGCATAGAGCTTCTCCTCTCTTAGTCTCTGCAATACCACCCTCAAGTTTTGTGCGTGCTCCTCCTGGCTACGCGAGTACACCAGAATATCATCAATAAACACGATCACAAATGAATCCAGATACGGTCGAATAACACTATTTATCAAGGGCATGAATGCGGCTGGGGCATTAGCCAGCCCAAATGACATAACCAGAAACTCATAGTGCCCATATCTCGTCCTAAAGGCCATTTTCATAATGTTTGAATCCCTAATCTTCAACTGGTGATAGCCTGAATGGAGATGAATCTTAGAGAATACCTTTGCCCCCTGAAGCTGGTCAAACAAATCCTCAATACGAGGTAGTGGATACTTATTCTTCACTGTCACCTTATTCAACTGTCTGTAGTCAATGCACATTCTCATTGTTCCATCCTTCTTCTTCACAAATAAGACAGGTGCATCGCACAGTGACACACTCGGGCGAATAAACCCCATATCTAGGAGTTCCTGAAGCTGATCCTTCAACTCCTTTAATTCTGCTGGTGCCTTATGATAGGGAGGAATAGAGATGGCTGAGTGCCCGACACCAGATCAATACCAAAATTAATGTCCCTGTCCGGCAGCATGCCCGACAGGTCTGCTAGAAATACAACAAGGAAATCCCTCACAATGGGAACCGAATCAAGACTAGGAGTCTCGGCTCCAAAATCTCTAACAAAAGCCAAGTACGATAAATAACCCTTCCCAACTATCTGTTGGGCCTTTAAGAAGGAAATCACTCTGCTGGGCACATAATCAGTCATGCCTCGCCACTCGATCCTCGGAACACCCGGAATAGCCAACGTAACTATCTTGGCATGATAGTACAAAAAATCATGGCATGGGGATAACCAATCCATACCCAGAATCACGTCAAAATATACCATACCCAATGATAACAAGTCAATTCGGGTCTCCATACCCCCAATAGTCACCAGACACGATCGATATACATGATCCACAGTAATAGTATCACCCACCGGGGTAGATACGTGCACAGGCAAGGCAGGACAACCACGGGTCGTACCAAAATGATGAGCAAAATATGAAGATACATAGGAATAGGTAGATCCGGGATAGAACAAAACCGATGCATCCCTGTGGCAGACTGAGATAATACATGTGATAATAGCATCTGATGCAATGGCATCCCTCATATTTGTAAGAGCATAGAATCGAGCCTGACCACCGTCAATCCAGTCTCCACCCCTGGGGCGACCTCTGGCTACCTGGCCCTAACCCCTAGCTGACAGAGTGGGTGCTAATGAAATAGGAACAGAAGATGATGGTTGATCCCTCTGCTGAGACTGACTACCATGGAGCCGAGGACACTGTCTCCTTATGTGACCCAAGTCACTGCATTCGTAGCAACGACCTGGAGCTGGAGAAGGGGACTGAAGGGAAACCATCGCTGCAGATGAACCCTGGGCTAAAGAGGCAGGAGTATCACTCTGAGCTGGAAGAGCGCTAAGCGAACACTGGCCCTAATGATAACCGTGATGACCACGGCCTGAAGAAGCCCCACAGGACTCTATACGACCTGACTGAGGAGGTCTGAAGGTCTACATAAGCGGACAAGGGGGTCGCTTCAGCGGGTCCGCATAAGTGGATAGTATACCGCAGAAGCGGTCGATAGAACCACTCTGCGGCTCCTTTTTCCGCAGATGCGGAAATACTGGAAGATAGAAAGATCAGACCTGCAACAATGCTTCCAACTTCCCGTTTAACCACCCTAATTCACCCTGAGGCCCCTAGGAACCCAACCAAAAACACGGACACGATCTAATACTTAATCCAAACTTGCTAAAATTATCAAAATGCTAACGTTAACATCAAAATTCTCAATTATTATCAAATCAAAGCCTAAATTCCTTAAAAACTTCTGAATTGCATATAAGATCAAAAACCCGACCTAAACACCTCCAAATAACCTGAAACTTTGCACACATATCCAAAATCACCTAATGAAGCTACTGCAACTTTTGAAATTCCATTTCGTCCCTCAAATCAAAATCCCACCTATTAACCGGAATTCGCCAAAATTCAAACTTAGCCAATTCAAGCCTAATTCTACACCGGACCTCCAAATTCAATTTCGATTTCACTCCTAAGTCACAATTCATACCCCAAAGCTAACCAAATCATCAGAATTCACATCCTAGCCCTCTAACTAAATAGTGAACTTCCAGTTGACTTTCCCAAAATGAGTTTTTCATTAAAAGACTAAGTGTCTCATTTCCATCTAAAACCAATCTAATTCTACCCGATCAACTCAAATACTGATATTAAAACATAAAGAAGTATAATATGAGGGAAAAAGGCGGATAAATCATGTGACAATGGGCTGGGTGATCACAGTAAGATAGCCTTGTTTCAATAAATGATCAACTTCACTCTGTAAAAATCTGCAATCACCGGTTTTATGGCCATGGTCAATATGAAACTCGCACAAATGATCAGGGTTACACCGGTTTGTATTCGATCTCATTTCTTTTGTCCATCAAACCTTATCTCCCATGCTTCTCAAAGTAGCTACGCGCTCAGAGATGCTGACATTGAAATTATAACCATCGAATCTCGCCTTTATTCTTTTATCATCATCTCGTGACTCATGATAGTTTTACTAGTTCCTAAACATTGATGAGGAACCTGATTCAATATTTCTAGATTTGTGATCGTACCTTTGATTATCTTTCCTTGACCGTGAATTTTTTCCCGCAGATCCCATGTAAGGCTTGTATTTGTTTTTACCAGACCTCCTTAATGTTCTGCACATATCAAACTTATTTTTTCCTCTTTTTTGAATGGTGGTACAGTGTCCTCTTTGATCCGAAACTTCGTGCTGTACCTATTATAAACATCATTCCACATTGTAACCGGGAATTCCCGAAGGCTCTCCTTGAGTCTCCTCATGCCTTCGAGCTTTTTTCATTCAAATTACTTATGAAAGTTATAACTGCCCAATTGTCAGGTACACGCGAAAAAGTCATTCTTTCACGTTGAAATCTATCCACGAAATCTCAAGTAGTTCTGAATCTCCTTGCTTGATTTGAAAATATCCTCCATTTGTTTTTCTACCTTTTGAGCTCCCGAATGTGCTTTGATGAAGGAATCTGTAAGCTTAGCAAAAACGTTTATAGAATTTTCGGGTAAGAGAGAATACCATGTTGGCGCCCCTTTGGTGAGTGTTTCACAAATTTTTTTGATTAATACCGATTCAATCTCCTGTCTGGTCAAATCATTGCTTTTCACGCAGTTGTGAATACTGTCACGTGGTTTCGTGGGTTTGCTGTTCCATCATACTTTGGGATATCAAGCTTCTTAAACTTCTTTGGAATTTGGAGGGGAGCATCACTTGGATTCCAAGGTTATTGTGAATTTTTATCCATATCCACCCCTTTGATTATAGGTGGAACCCCATGTATTTACTCTATGCGGTCATTTTGCTCCTTGGGTTGTTTCTACAGGATTATTATTAAATTTTGCAAATGAGAATTAGCTGAATGACCTGGTTCTCCCTCTTGTGAGTCACTAGGGGTTCCTCCGTTTCCTGAATTAACAAGCCAGAACGAGGATTCTCCAATGTATTGTTATTGGGTGTAGGTGTGGGTGGTACATCGGGTAATTGACTAACTAGAGCCTGAACAGCTTTATTGACATGTGCAGCAATTGCTTTTTGAAAAGCTTCATCTACCCCTTCAAAATTCTCAGATTGACCCTACCCATCCGTATGAGATCCCTCAGGAGTGCCTTCACGAGATTGCCATGGTAAACCATGTGGAGAAGGAACCCGGTTAATATTTTGTAGATCTCCCTGAACCTATTGGTTTTGATTTACCTGGTTTCCTTGAGTGTTATCATTGTGTTTCGCATAGTTGATGGAAAACGATTATCAGATTCCCGGTAAAGGAACCAATTTGTTTAACCAAAAGATACATTTTTGGTCAAAACTAGATATTTAGAAGAACACGGGTTACTGATAATCAAAAGAGAATATAAAGAACGAATTTTGAGAGTAATATGATCAGAAAGCAAGTAAACCAGAGTATATTCCAGTAATATTTCGTATTTACAATTTTCGTTCCTCCCCTTTTTATAGCTATTTTGGGGAAATGAACATTGCCTTGGCTATAATGAGCAATTAATGGCTTTAAATGCTACGTTACACAATCATATACATTAAATACATATTCTCTAATGCCTTCGGCATTTAATGCTCTTTAAACGTTGTATTTGGACCCACATATGCTGTCAGATTTATTCCTTTGATTCTCTACGATCCCTGAGCTTTAAATGACTTGAATATGTACGGGTGCTGAGTCACATGCATAACTGCCCGTGCCTCTTTTGTTACTTTCCTTGCTATTTGTTGTCGTCTGCGTCTCTTAGCTAATTATGACTCTTTGACTATTTAATTAGTCCGTATATCATAACACGTCAGCTTTAATATACAAACTCGATTTTTCCCAATACAAATACAATCGAAACAAATTTACTCTCAAAAGAAACATGCCTTTTCAGTTTTGAATTATAGAATTGTTTTATTTACTTTCTCCCTTACAACCCCGACAAACCATATAAGGCTTGGGAATTTTGCAGTCGAAAGTGTTTGCTTTCCCCAATTTTTTTGATAATGTATGATTTTATATAATATATATATTGTTATTGTATATTTTAATAATATATACATTATATTTGTTTCCCCCAAGTTTGCATTTTCTTTCTCTCTCCATCAGCAAAATGTCTTTACTTCCCCAAAGTTTTCATAAGATGTATTATATATATATATATATATATATATATATATATATATATATATATATATATATATATATATATATATATATATATATATATATATATATATATATATATATATATATATATATTGTAAATTATTATGATATATTTATATGGTATACAAATATCGAACTGAAAAGGAACAAGAAATATTAAACAAATATACTATATTAGTATAATATATGCTAGTATACACACACACATATATATACTATGTATTATTGTATATTTTTTGGATAATGATTCCTTCAATATATCCAATAAAATATTTGGTCTTCTTAATTTGATTGATTAATTTTGCACAGTTAGAGAAATATGAGATTTTTGATGTATCATCGTGGTTATGAGATATTGTTATAATTGTTATCAATAATTAACCAAATGGAGAATGTTTAGGGGCTAATTATGGGTTATGTTATTCCCCTTTAATAGGAAATCTGGCGTACTTTTAGAGTTTATTTTTATACGGGAAATTATCAGGTATGTCCATCTAGAAGTAGCTCATTACAAAATTGGCCAATTGAAATAATATTACTAATATTAGCTAAAATGACCAATTAGCTATTTGTAGCAAAAAAATATCAAAATTTTACTTTCTTTTGAGTGGATGCTATTAGAATAGATTGGGTATATCTTAAGGAGCTTTAATCTCAGTTTTGGGATGATTTGGTGAAGTTTTGAGGTGGGTTGAATTGAATATTCAAAGTAAAAACTGAATATGAAAAAAATGATACGTGTATCACACTGTGTATCACATATGTATCATATTTGTATCGATTTTGTATCACATGTATATCCATGTGTATCTGTGTGTGAGATACAAGCGTGATACATGTGTCACAGAAGAACTTTTTGACATCGATTTAATTATGAATTTTGATACAAAATCAGTCCAAATCACCTCCAATCCTCCTCAAATTTTGTATACTGACTTATTTATATGTTTTCAACGAATTTTGACTATACCCATTAAAATAATTCCTTGTTTGTTTCGATTTTTGAAATATTGGCTAGAGGTTGGTAAGTTGAAACTTATATGTGACATATCTGTAAGTTTCCCTTTTTATACATTTGTTGTAGAATATGTTATTCTATTAGGGAAAATTTCATATTAGAACAACTGGGCTCCCTACTTTTTAATTTTATAGCACATATTTCAATTTACAATCAATTAGCCCAAAAATAATAGGCTAAGATTCAACATCCAACTCCAATAGTATTTAATCTTTAAAAAAAATTTCTCAAGCTTTTAAATTAATTTTTGAAGCAGTAATTGTGACTCAAATATATTAATTCAACAAACTAAATTCATTTGACTGGTGAAATTAGATTTTTAATAAGCTTAAATATGTATTTTTAAATTTTGAATTTAATTTTTTGAGAAATTTGGAGTGAATGTTATTTAAACTTGTTAGAAATAGTATAAGGAGCTTGCATATAAAACTTGAAGTCATTTAATGGAGATTTGGACTGGTTTTGTACAAGAATTGCAACCGAAAATCGTGGAAGAAGTTCATCTACATTTATAATATGTTTTGCATCTTGCTCACCCACTCTTCATTCAGGGTGATTCGAACCAGTGGAGGATCTTCCACCTTGTTGGTCATAGCACCAGTACTTGAACGCTTACTCTTACTGCTTTTCTCAGGTTCACCTCTTTTGGATGCCCTGGGGTTCTTGTTTGAAGTCATTTGTTTATCACAGAACAAGTCCCCCTAAGTCACTCCCATAGTTGACCCTCTCTTCCAGATTATACATAAGTATATAAAAAACTGACTTCGTCTTCGTCCTTGCATCTTTTCTGAAATTTAACTCGAATCTTGCTCAAATCACTTCAAATTTAAATTTGAATTCCTTTTGATATTTTAAATCAATTGGAACAACACTCAATCTAAACAACTAACAAATTAAAAAAAATCAATTTCAAAAGCAAAGCTTTGAATGGTCATGGTGGACTTCTACTTTGTAATTTTCTTACATTGCAAGCAGGTGACACAAGAGGGGAAGCAGAAAATACATGGTCCCTTCAAGCATATGTAGAAGATGTGAGAAGAAGAGAGAGTGAAAGCAATGATTGTGAGAACATATATTTTGAACTTGTCTAGTGCTTTCAAAATATATACAATGTGGGCTAGGTGGGGTAAAATTTAAAAATATGGGCCTTTTTTTTTATGGTGTGAAGTCATGTATATTTTCTTATAATTCTTTCATTCTATTATTAGTTGTAGATTATGAAATATTTTATAAATTTCGAAGTAATTATGAAAATTTCCCCTTTTTAATTTACTTCCTATTTTTTAAACCAAATTTATTTTCTAGCATTTTATAACCATGATATAGGAAAATGGAGTATGACTCAATCCCGTATTTAATAAAGAATTTGCTGCAGTATGCCATTACTTAGCAGGACAATTGGGCATGGTATTGCTACTATCAACTGCATCTTACGGTACAGTTCAAACTGGAGATCAAATTTTCTTTTTGCACTTATCCTTTTCCACTGCACGGTGAATTTTTCTTGAGCCGAGAGTCTATCGGAATTCGTTTTTCAACCTTAGGATAAGATCATGAGTTCACATTGTCCTCCTCATATCCACTTGTGAGATTATACTGAATTTATTATTGTTGTACAGATACTGCATGATGAGTTCTATATGGGGGTGGGTGGGGTTAGTCAAGCATCAAAATGGTCAACTCAACTCAACTATTTAATCATAAAAACTACCCAAAAAATTGTGTCCCAAGAGGTCAACTACCTTGGAGGCTACGTTTCTGGTGCTCTTTTTCTTTCATTAAAAAAACAGCAGGAACGTGGAGGCAAACTATATTTAAAGGTTCTTATTTTAGCTTTCACAGTCGCCCTTATCTGCTTCATTCCTTCTCCAAAAATGGGTCGTCAAAAGAAGAAGGAAAAGCTAATCAAACCTCAAGAAAAGGCTAAAAGCTTTGTCGAGCCATGGCCAAATCTCCCTCAACAACTCCTCAACTTTATTGGAAGGCAAAATCCTTATGAACCTGATCGAATGCAAAACATCAGCTTCCGCGGCGTTACTAAATCACGGAGGACAGAAACTAAGCAATGCAGTGCCAATGCACGATTACCATGTCTTCAACTTACTCATAGCAAAGATTACTACCAGTCCAAGGCTCAACAAGAGCATACTCTCAACATTCCATTTCGACCAGGTGAATATTGTAGAAGCCCATGGTATAAAACTTGGACTCATTTTCTTGGTTGTTCACACGGGTTGATTGTCACTGGAGGAAAAAGTCCAGCAGATTACAATCTCATGGTTCCAACAGCAGTAAGCGGATATTGGACTATTCCTCTTTGGGACACCACAGTTCCATTCAAGTTTGCAACTCTGTCTTCAAATCCTTCAAAAAATTACAATGACTGCTCTGTGATGGTTTTAACTGGCTGTTCATATCCACTTTTCGTGGTTTATCATATGGGGCACGAATTCAAATGGATTAAACAAATAAACAGTTTCGTCGATCCCAATTGTTCGAAAAGACAACTTATGATACTTACTAATGCCATTGGCTTTGAAGGGAAGTTTTATGTATTAAGTTTGCAGGGTACTTTAGCAGTAATTGAAGAAATTGAAGATGAATTTCAAGTCACCAAGTTAAGCAGAAGCCGGGCTGTTCCATCAGTTTTCTCAAAATACTTCACAGAGTATATTCTTGAATCCAATGGAGAGATCTTGTTGATTTTCTTGATATCAGAACAATCAACTAAGAAAGTGGACAAAGTGGAAGTATACAAGCTACAGATGGATGATCTATCATTGGTAAAGGTGGATAATCTTGGAAATAGAACAATATTTGCAGGGAGTAATTGTTGTATGTCAGTTAATGCAACTCAACTGGGCTGCAGAAGCAACTGTGTCTATTTCAATGAGGATGCGTCTAATACTTGGCAGTTTTATGAAATGGAAAGTGATACTATTTTGCCCTGTTTTGATGAATATGGTTGTCAAACAAGAAGTCCAGTATGGGAAGAACCAATAGTGGAGAATGATTGCTTGTAGGAAGAAAAAAACTCAGTTTTCAATTGACAATAAAAAATGAGTGACCCGAGACCTTCCTATCAAGGGTCATGTCTTTATAAATTTGCAGGTCCTGCTGATCACCTTACCCCAATACTTCTTAGATGGTTAGAGGTTAATGTTTGAGTCCTCACTATCCTTTCTATTTATTATAGCCTCGGGGTTTAATTATAAGATATTGTTTTTGCATGTCATTTATTTTAAGGGTTTATGCTTCTATTACTATTTCTATGATTTCTGCTGACGTTGCTGATGAATTGTCTCTTCTCATTTTATTTTCGTCCTCATGTGCCGGCGTCTATCATAAACAACATGGTCCTTGTTGTTGTTGTATTACCAATAATTGCTTGTTTTTTTTTGGATATGTCAAATCTAGTTTGTCACTTTGTCTTTTGTTGTACAAGTATTACAAAAAGTCAGTAACTGCTTTTTCAAATTAAAAGGTCACTCAACTTTTCCCAAGTATAAATAGAAATTTACAAAATAAATTTTAATAAGCTAACTCAAATGGAATCCTATTTTCTGAAAATCATATTTTCTTTTTTGAAAATAATCTTTTGTCATACCAATCACACCCTTATAAATGACATCACAATTAACCAAACAATTAATATATATATATATATATATATATATATATATATATACACACACACACACGTCGGGATAGCTTATACCTTATATAGGGTAGGGTAGGGTAATTGTCACCGATATAACTTATACCTTTTTCTTAGAAATTATAAAATTGTAATTCTTAATACAACATACCAAATAATGAATAAACAATGGAAAAGGGCCAAAAATGTTCTTGAACTATTCGAAATAGCTCAAAAATATCCTCCGTTTATTTTTTGTACCAAAAATATCCCTACTGCCTATGTTTTGAACCACAAATGCACTTTGACAGTTAGTCTTGCCATTGAAGCTGAAATGGCAGTCCAACTGAGTTAGATTTACTTACATGGCTATCCACCTAAGCAATCCAGCGTTGCAAATTTATTTTTTCAAAAAGTTTTATTAAAATACAAAATCAATATTTATTTAGAAAAAAGTAAAAAAAATTCCGAAATAATTATTTATTTCGGAAAATATTAATTAAAATACAAAATAAATCATTTTGGACCGTGCTTTAATATATTGTTTCGAATTGTTTTTACTTTTTTCGAAATAAGTGTTCGACCAGAAAATTTTAATTTTCATTTAAAGATTTCGGAATTTTTAAAAATTTGAAAACTCCAAATATTATAAGAACTTCGGATGAACCATTTAATACTTACGGTAGATGTGTACCTTTTGTGAAGCTATAATTAATAAGCATATAAAAATTTAAATGAAAATAATCATAAATTCACAAAAGAGAACAATGAAGTTCTTTTAATCAAATCATAAACCCCCCAATCAAAAATCTTTTTTCCGTACATTTTTTACTTTTTTGGAATAAGTGTTGATTTTTTATTTTAATTAAAAAAATCCAAAATAAAAAATTTTCCCAAATTTTTTTTACCTTTTTTCGGAATAAATGTTGACTTTGTATTTTAACAAAAAAATTCGGAAAAATAATTTTTTCAAAAAAAATAATTTTCCATGTTGTATTACTTAGGTAGATGGCCATGTAAGCAAATCTAGTTGGACTGCCATGTCAGCTTTAATAGCAAGACTAACGGTCAAAGGACATTTGTAGTCCAAAACATAGATGGTAGAGATATTTTTGGTACCAAAAATAAACGGAGGATCATTTTGAGCTATTTCGAATAGTCCAAGGACATGTTTAGCCCTTTTCCGAATAAACGGTAACACCAGAATAACTAATACCATCATAACTTATACAGGTAATAGCCCTATTCCAACCAAACAACCCCTAAAGGCAATAATAAAATTCTACATTTGTCTATCCTTCTTGTATAGGTTTTGCTTTCTTCTACTGGCTTAATGGAGAATTCGAATGCGAATGGTGAATATGAGAATGAGAGGATTACTACTTGTGTATGGATGCTACCGGAGGATTGTATTGCGAAGATCTTGGCCTTTGCAAGCCCTCTGGATGTTTGCCGTTTTTCTTTAGTCTCTAAATCGGTTCGACCCGCGGTCGAGTTGGATTCCGTTTGGGAAAAATTCCCGCCCTCCGATTATGAGTCCGTCATTGCCGGATCAATGAGTCTGATACCCGATTTTCATTCAGAGAAGAATCTCTATGTTTATCTATGCGATGATGGGCTACAATTGTGTATTTTAATCGCTTATTACACTCAAATTTACTACACTTTGATTGAGTTCGAGCTTTAAACGCTAGTGTCTTGTACTAACTATGTCTTTTATGCCTTGTAGGAGTGATTCCGAGCTATATATATGTTATGGGATAAATTCAAGTAATCTGGAGCATTGAAGTCTGACTAAAAGCTCAAGGAATTAAGCGGGATCGTGTTTGGGGGTCAACGGATGATAGTTAGAGCGAACGAAAAATCGAGTAGGTACATTGCGCACAGTCTAGTAAATTAATTATAACGTTTTGCTCAGAACTCCATTTCGGCTCCAAAATATATGGTTGGAAATCTAACTCAACGGGTTACAACTTTCATGGTTTATACTTTTTCATATTCCAAATAGAACAGGGCGAAAATGTACAATATTTGAACCAAAACGAACGAAACCAGAAAAAAGGCCAGTTGGGCGCCACCTGTGGCGCCAAAAACAGTATGCACAAAAATTTGGGCGCGGGGCTGGGCGCCGATGACGTGAAATGTGTCTTATTTCGCCCGGGACAAGGTTATTTTGGCCCGAGACCTACTCAACATGTATAAAAGCAAGACTAAACCTATTTTTGAAGGAGAGGACACCACTTTAGAGATATCTAACACATTTTGAAGGAGAATTCACGTGGAGTAAAACACACCAAACTTGGAGGAGGCTTCTACCTAGTTTTTCTTCTCTTCTCTTTCTTTAATTTCATAGTTTATTAGTTCTAGAGTTTTGGGTGCTACATGAACGCTGTAGTTTGAAGCTTGAATTGTTCTTATTATTTCATCATATTGGTTTATTTATTCAATCTTGCGCTTAATTATTTGATTGCTTGATCACCAATTGAATACTATCTACGAATCTAGGATTGAACTCGGGAGAGAGAATTCTAGGTTGTATATAAGATTGAGTAGAGCAAGATCTTAACTCTTAGGGGGAGATGATTTGCGGTTAGGATAGGGATATACCTAATCGACTTGCTTTGTTATTATACTGGAATTATAAATGCATTCATGTTAATCCTAATCTTATAGGAATATAGGCGTTAGGTTAGCTTGAATAGGCGAGTTATACTTTGGGAGAAGGCTACGAGCAATATTAACCTCGTCAATCAATAAACCAGATAAACTAATTAGAAAATTTATGTGAAAAACTCAACGGGATTGTTAGCTAACCCATAGATCAAGAATATTCACTCACATTAAATTCGTCTCTCTATAATTTGCCAACTTGTTTTCTTTAATCTCTTATGTGACGACCCAAAGAGTCATCACCGTAATTCTCCCTTTTTCCGTGCTTCCGAAACCTAGAAAACCTCTTATTTGATCGCCTCGATTTGCGTACATAGTCCGGACGCGAAGCCGAAAAGTTTTTATGTGGAAATATATGAACATTGTGTTAAAAACTATGAATTTGATAATAATATTGATATAATTGACTTTGGTCAATATTTTGGGTTAACAGACCTGGACCCGTGATGTGACGGTCCCGGAGGGTTCGTAGGAAAATACGGGACCCGGGCGTATTCCTGTAATCGAAAATCCGAGGTCCAAGCCCAAGTAAGAAATTTTTGAAAGAAATTATTGATCTCAAAACGATATGAGAAATCGAAATGGAAATGAGTTAGAAAGTAATGGTATCGGGCTCGTATTTTTGTTCCGACGCTAGGTGCATGTCGGCGTCGTTTGACATGTTTCGGAGTAAAAATGGAAAGTTTGGAAATTATGAACTTTGAAATGGAATCATGAATTTTGAGGCTTGATTCTATGTAAATGATGCTATTTTGGCGATTTGATCGCGCGAATGAATCTGTAGGATGTCTTTGAGGTTGTGCGCATGTTTGGTTCGGAACCCTGAGGGCTCAGGAGAGTTTTGGTGAGGCCAAGGTTCATTTTGCATGTTAAAAAATGCTACAGGGGTAGCAGACCTGTAGGATTCGCAATTGCGAAGCCTGGTTTGCAAATGCGAACCGGGTCTTGGGTTGCTACCTTCGCAAATGTAAAGAAGACCTCGCAATTGCGATGTCTATCAATTTGGCTCAGCCTTCGCAAATGCGATCCTCCCAATCAAACCCCTGAGTTCGCAATTGCGGACATCCCCATCGCAATTGTGAATCCCGGCCCTTTCTGTATGAGTTCGCAAATGCGAACAAAATTCTCGCAATTCCCATGTCTGCAGGGTTCGCAATTTTGAACCCAGCTTCGCAATTGCGATACCTGCACCTACATATTTTATACTTAAAACGATTTTAAAGCTCATTTTTCATATTTTCAAAACCCAAAATCCATTGGCGATTTCTCTCGAACCCTCTCATCTCCAAATCATTGGTAAGTCAACTTTTTCTTAATTTCTTCATTCTCTAACATCATTAAACATGTTTTCTTCTTAAAGTCAAGGAATTTCATGGGTGAAATTGGGGTAGAACCTAGGTTTTCTTAAAATTGAGAATTTGGACCTCAATTTGAGGTCCGATTTCAAAACAAATGTATATATATATATATATATATATATATATATATATATATATATATATATATATATATATATATATATATATATATATATATAAGAACTCGTGGGGGAAAGGGTAACCCAGTTTTGGTTCGAACCTCGGGTTTTGACCAAATGGGCCCGGGGGAATTTTTGGAAATTTTTGGGAAAATTTTGGGAAATTCATTCTTATGCATTCAAATTGATTTAACCAGCATTTTTTGATTTATTTAAGTAAGTTGTGACTAGATTCGAGAATTTTTTTGCAAATTCGAGGGGTAAAGCTATCCTAGAGGCGTGAGTTGAGTTTGGAGCTTTCGAAGTAAGTGTTTGATCTAACTTTGGCTTTAGGGAATAGGATTAGGACGTTATTTGCTACGTGCTATGTGGAGTCGGTGTATAGGCATGGTGACGGTTATCTATGCACCTGAGTCTAGCATGACAGTGGGTCTTAAATTGCATTATTTCGAATAATATGATAAATTCTAGTTGATGATTTAGTTCACATGATATGAACGGTTGAGGATAAATAATGTCATTCGTATAATTTTGGAGTATTGGCCTGACTTAGAACTTGTTGGTAGTTAACGTGTTTAGAAGTGGAAGTTATGTGATCATTTTCCTTGCCTGGACTTAAAATATATAATGAATTCTCCCTTGCTGGGATATTTGGGCCGTTAATTGCATTTCCCTTGTCGAGACACATGGTATTTTGATGCTACTCCCCTCGAACTAGAGTTGCAAATGATTTGGGTGAGTTCTGTTGGTAATATCGAGGATCGGGTTGCACCCCACAATGGTACTAGATATTGATGATCGGGTAGCACTTCGCAATGGTATTAAATGTTGAGGATCGGGTTGCGCGCCGCAACGGGACATGGATTGAGTATATTGTTCGTGTGTTGAGCTTTCCGGTATTTCTTTTACTCTTGTTAGCTGATTTCTGTATTTGAACTGTTGTACCCCAGAGCATGCTCCCCACCCATTTTAACTGTTTAGAATAGCATTTTCTCCTGCTATTGCACATATCTGTATAGGTTAATTGTGGTAGGTCATGTCTAGCCTCGTCACTACCTCGCCGGGGTTAGGCCAGACACTTACCAGCACATGGGGTCGATTGTGTTGATGCTACACTTCAGTGCCTTTTGTGCACAGGTCAAGAGCCAACTTACGGACCGCCGCAACAGCTCTAGACCGGGAGCTGACCTTCAGTCCAGAGATTCCTAGGTAGCTTAGTCGACGTCCACGGGCTCGGAGTCTCACCTATGTTATTTCAGTTTGTTTACTTATATCGAGATAGACTTTTCTGTATTTTCTTTCAGACTAATGTTTTTAGTACTCCTTTAGTAGTCCGTGAGTGGTGACGCCAGATACTAGGTAGAGACATGTTATAAACTTCTGCATTTTGCTATTGTTTTTTTTGCTAAAATTCTTTTGCATATTCTTAATTATTTATTCAGTTTATTATACTATTTTAGATTAAAGCTATGTGAAATGTTTAAAAAGGTTGGCCTGCCTAGCTCCGATAATAGGTGCCATCACGACCCCGGTGGTGGGTAATTCGGGTCGTGACAAATTGGTATTAGAGCACTAGGTTACTTGGGTCTCACAACTCACGGACAAGCTCGATAGAGCCTGAAGGATCGATACGAAGACTTCTGTATTTATCCCCGAGAGGCTATAGAGTTAGGAAAAATTTCACTTCGTTCATTCTTGTCGCGCGATTCTATTTCTCAAATATTGATTGTCGTTCTACACTGTTCTTTCGCAGATGGCGAGGACACGTGTGTCTTCTTCTAGCGTGCAGCAGCCCGAGCTCCCAACAGCAGCTCCAGTGAGGGGCAGGGGCCGAGGTCATGCTAGAGGCCGTAGTAGGGGCAGGGCTTAGCCCCAGGCAGCAGTTCAAGAGGTGGAGCCTCATATTGACTTTGAAGAGGAGGTTCCAGCCCCAGCGGCTCCGGTGGGCCCAGCTTAGGTCCTATGAGGGGTTATGTTTTACTCGGATCTCCATGATGCTCTCGTTCGTATATAAGGCTTTATGGATAATGTCATTAGAGCGAGTTTGCTGCCAGTAGCACCAGCCACTTCTCAGGTTGGAGTAGGGGTTCAGACTCCTACTACGCGTACTCCGGAGTAGGTAGCTCCCCGGATTCAGGTTCCAGTGGTTCAGCCCGCAGTGGCAGCTCAGACAGGTATTACAGCTCAAGCCGGAGATGGAGCAGCCATGTCTTCAGATGCTTTGTGGAGACTTGATCGGTTCTCCACGATTTTCACCACCACTTTCATTGGTACTTCATCGGAGGATCCCCAAGATTTCTATTCATTTGTCATGAGATCCTCAGGACTATGGGTATAGTGGAGACTAATGGAGTCAATTTCACCTTCAGGCTTGTAGGATCCGCCAAGACTTGGTGGAAAGATTATACCCTATCTAGACCAGCACGCTCTCCAACTTTGACATGGGATCAGTTTGCGGAGTTATTCTTGGAGAAGTTTCTCCCCGTCACTCACAGGAGGCACTTCGTAGACAGCTTGAGTGCCTCCATCAGGGCTCCATGATAGTTACACAATATGAGACTATATTTATTGATTTGGAACGCCATGCAGTTGTGATACTCCCTACAGAGAGAGAGAGAGAGTCCGGAGATTCATTGATCGATATATTCAGCCGATCCGTCTTCAAATGGCCATGTGAGTTGGTAGTGATATTTCTTTTCAGGAGACAGCAATGCGGCTCGCCGGGTAGAGATGGCACTCTCTCGAGGAGGTGGTTAGGGGTCAGATAAGAGGCCTTGACATTCTGGTAGGTTCAGTGGTACCTTATATGAAGGTAGGGATTCATATGATAGAAGCAAAAGGCCCTTCCAGTCAGCACTTCAGGTTTCACACGGTATCGCGGGCGGTAGCAGTTCTCAGCAGCACTACTCAAATCAGCAACCCATCAGTGCACCACCGCTTCAGAGCCTTTGAGGAGGTCATTCAGGGCGTCAGGGTCAGACCCGGTCTTCTTAGCTGTCGCATTCTATTGGGTGTTATGAGTGTGGGGATCTCAGCCACATCCAAAGGTATTTACCAAGGTTAAGGGGTGCTCGGTCACAACAGTAGAGTCCTTGTCCCATGATTCAATCAACAGGTGATCCACATGCTAACCATCCAGTTAGAGGCGGGGGTAGAGGCTATAGAGGTGGAGGTAAGTATCACCAGAGGTGGTGACCAGACCGCCAGAGGTAGGGGTCAGCCCGCAGCAGATCGTCCCAAAGACATAGTTCAGGGAGGAGGGGGTCATCCCCGTTGTTATGCTTTCTTGGCCAGGCCAGAGGCCAAGTCATCAAATGTTGTGATTACAGGTACTATTTTGGTCTGTGATAGGGGTGCTTTTGCATTATTTGACAGGATCCACGTATACTTATGTGTCGTCCTATTTTGCACCCTATTTGATCATGCCTAGTGAGGCTTTGTATTCCTGTATATGTGTCCACACTGATTGGTGATTCTATAGTGTTCGAACGAGTGCATCGTTCATATGTGGTGGTATTTGAGGGTCTTGAGACCTGTGTCGACTTATTTCTCTTAGATATGGTGGACTTCGATGTCATATTATGGATAGACAGGTTGACCTCGTATCATGCTATTTTGGATTGTCACGCCAAGACCGTGACCTTGGCCTTGCCAGATTTGCCCCGACTTGAGTGGAGAGGGACCCTAGGTCATGCCACCCGTAGTGTTATTTCGTATGTCAAGGCTCGACGTATGGTTGAGAAGGGGTGTCTAGTATATCTGGCTTATGTTCGCGACTCCGGCGCAGAGGTTCCATCTATTGACTCTGTCCCTATTGTTTGGGAGTTCCCCGAGGTTTTCCCTTTAGACCTGTTGCGTATGCCGCCCGACAAGGACATTGATTTTTGTATTGATCTGGCTCTGGGCACTCAGCCTATTTCCATTCCGCCGTATCACATGGCCCCGCCAGAGTTGAAAGAGTTAAAGGAGCAGCATTAGGACTTGCTTGATCAGGGTTTCATTAGACCCAGTGTATCACCTTGGGGTGCACCAGTGTTATTTGTGAAGAAAAAGGATGGGTCGATGAGGTTGTGCATTGATTACCGGCAATTGAATAACGTGACGATAAAGAACAAGTATCCACTGCCGAGGATTGATGATTTGTTCGACCAGCTTCAGGGTGCTAGGGTGTTCTCGAAGATAGATTTGAGGTCTGGTTATCATCAGCTGAGGATTAGGGCGTCTGATGTCCCTAAGATAGCATTTCGCATTCGGTATGTGCATTATGAGTTTTTGGTCATGTCGTTTGGGTTGACCAATGCCTCGGCAGCATTCATGGAGTTGATGAACCAAGTGTTCAGGCCCTATTTGGATTTGTTTGTGAGGCATTCATTGATGAAATTTTGATATACTCCCGCAGTTAGGAGGAGCATGAGCACCACATCAGAGTGGTTCTTTAGACTCTAAAGGATAGTCAGTTGTACGCAAATTCTCGAAGTGCGAGTTTTGGTTGAGCTCAATCGCATTCCTGGGTCATGTCGTATCAACAGAGGGTATTCAGGTGGACTCGAAGAAGATAGAGGCATTCAAGAACTGGGCTTGACCAGCTTCAGCTACAGAGATCTGGAGCTTCTTGGGGTTAGCTGGTTACTACTGACGTTTCGTGGAGGGGTTTTCATCCGTTGCAGCCCCGATGACTAGATTGACCCAGAAGGGTGCCTAGTTCAGGTGGTCAGATGAGTGCGAGGCGAGCTTCCAGAAGCTCAAGACAACTCTGACTACTCTACCGGTATTGGTTTTGCCCACGGGATCAGGGCCTTATACTATTTATTGTGATGCTTCCCGCATCGGGCTTGGCGCAGTGTTGATGTAGAATGGCAAGGTCATAGTATATGCTTCGAGGCATTTGAAGATCCACGAGAAGAATTATCCAATTCATGATCTAGAGTTGGCAGCCATTGTTCATGCCTTGAAGATTTGGAGGCACTATTTAAATGGTGTGACGTGTGAGGTGTACACGGATCAAAAGAGCCTTCAGTATTTGTTTATATTGAAAGAGTTAAATTTGAGGCAGCGAAGGTGGTTGGAGTTGTTGAAAGACAATGATGTTTCTATATTATACCACCCGGGGAAGGCCAATGTGGTGGCAGATGCATTGAGTAGGAAGTCTGCCAGCATGGGTAGTCTTGCCTACATTCCGGTCAGCCAGAGACCGCTTGCTTTGGATGTTCAGGTATTGGCCAACTGATTTGTGAGATTGGATATTTCTGAGCCTAGCAGGGTAATAGCTTGCGCGATTGCTCGTTCATCGTTGATGGAGCGTATTCGGGAGCGGCATTTTGTTGATCCCCATTTGTGTGTCTTGAGAGACACGGTATAGCAGGGAGGTGCCAAGAAAATGACTTTAGGAGATGATGACGTATTGAGATTGTAGGGGCGAGTTTGTGTGCCCAATGTTGATGGTATTTGGGAGTCAATCTTAGCAGAGGCCCATAGTTCTCGATATTCTATTCATCTGGGCGCCGCGAAGATGTATCAGGATTTGAGACAACATTATTGGTGGCGCAGAATGAAGAAAGACATTGTTGCATATGTGGCTCGTTTTCTGAATGGTCAGCAGGTTAAGTATGAGCACCAGAGGCCCAGTGGTTTATTTTAGAGGATTGAGTTTCTTGAGTGGAAGTAGGAGAGACTTACCATGGATTTCATTAATGGCCTTTTGATGACTCGGAAGAAGTTTGATGCTATATGGGTTACTGTTGATAGGTTGACCAAGTCAGCGCATTTTATTCCAGTTGACACCACATATTCGTCCGATAGATATACCGAGATTTATATCAGAGAGATCGTTCGCCTTCATAGGGTGCCCATATCTATTATTTCGGACTGGGGTCCGCATTTTACCTCTCGTTTCTAGAAAGCGGTACAGCATGAGTTGGGCACCCATGTTTAGTTGAGTACAACATTTCACCCCCAGACGGTCGGTCAGTCCGAGAGGACTATTCAGATTCTTGAGAATATGCTCCAAGCATGCATTATCTATTTTGGAGGCTCGTGGGACTAGTTCTTGCCTTTAGCTGAGTTTTCCTACAACGACAACTATCAATCCAGCATTCAGATGACTCCGTATAAGGCGTTGTATGGTAGGCAGTGTCGGTCCCCAGTCGGATGGTTTGAGCTGGGAGAGGCATGATTATTGGGTACATATCTAGTACAGGAGGCCTTGGATAAGGTCAAGATCATTCAGGACATACTTCGGTCAGCTCAGTCTAGGCAGAAGAGTTATGCGGATCATAAGGTCAGGGATGTTGCTTTCATGGTTGGTGAGCCAGTGTTACTCCTTGTATCGCCTATGAAGGGCGTGATGAGATTCGGGAAGAATGGCAAGCTTAGCCCTAGGTTTGTTGCCCCATTTGAGATTCTCGATTGCGTGGGGAAGGTGGCTTATTGACTTGACTTGTTGCCTACCTTGTTAGCCATGCATCCGATTTTTCATGTCTCCATGCTTCGGAAGTATAACGGCAATCCCGCCCACGTGTAAGATTTCAACACTGTCCAATTGGACAAGGATCTGTCATATGAGGAGGAGCCGGTGGCTATTTTAGACCGGCAAGTCCGATAGTTGAGGTCGAGGAGTTTGCCTTCAGTGCGTGTCCAGTGGAGAGGTCATCCTCCTGAGGTATCGACCTGGGAGTCCGAGTCTGATATGCGGAGCCAATATCCCCATCTATTCCCCGACTCAAGCACTTCTTTCTTTTGTCCGTTCGAGGACGAACGGTTGTCTTAGAGGTGGAGGATGTGGTGACCCAAAGGGTCATCACCGTAATTCTCCCTTTCTCCATGCTTCCAAGGCCTTGAAAACCTCTTTTTTGGTCGCCTCAATTTATGTGCGCAGTCCGGGCGCAAAGCCGGAAAGTTTTTATGTGGAAATATGTGAACTTTGTATTAAAAACTATGAATTTTGATAATAATATTAATATAGTTGACGTTGGTCAACATTTTGGGTAAATGGACCCGGACCCGTGATGTGACGGTCCTGGAGGGTTCGTAGAAATATGGGACTCCGGCGTATTCCCGGAATCGAAATCCGAGGTCCCAGGCCCGAGTACGGAAATTTTGAAAGAAATTGTTTATCTGAAAATGATATGAGAAGTTGAAATGGAATTGAGTTAAAAAGTACTGGTATCAGGTTTGTATTTTGGTTCCTACGCCCGGTACAGGTCCTATATGAGCGTTAAGCGCTTTTTGTAAAATCTGGTTGAAATCGGGCGTCGTTTGACGTGTTTTGGACCAAAATGGAAAGTTTGGAAGTTATGAACTTTGAAATGGAAATCATGAGTTTTGAGGCTTGATTCTATGTAAATGATGTTATTTTGGCAATTTGATCATGTTGGTGAGTCCGTAGGATGTCATTGAGGTTGTGTGCATGTTTGGTTTGGAACCCGAGGACTCGGGAGAGTTTTGGTGAGGCTAAGAGTTCATATTGCATGTTGAAATGCTTCAGGGGTAGCAGACCTGCAGGCTTCGCAATTGCAAAGCTTGGTTCGCAAATGTGAACAGGGTCCTGGGTTGCTAACTTCGCATTGCGAAGAGGACCTCGCAATTGCGATGTCCGTCCATTTGGCCCAGCCTTCGCAAATGTAAGACTATCTCGCCAATGCGATCCTCCCAGTCAAACCCCTAAGTTCGCAATTGGAGACATCCCCATCGCAATTACGAATCCCACCCTTTATGCATGAGTTCGCATATGCGAACAAAATTCTCGCAATTCTCATGTCTGCAGGTTATCAATTGTGAACCCAGCTTCGTAATTGCGATACCTGCACCTACACATTTTATTCTTAGCCGATTTTAAAACTCATTTTTCATATTTTCAAAACCCATAACATCCATTGGCGATTCTCTCGGACCATCTCATCTCCAAATCATTGGTATGTCAACTTTTTCTTAGTTTCTTCAATCTCTAACATTATTAATCATGTTTCTTCTTATCAAGGAACTTCATGGGTGAAATTGGGGATTTTGTGGTAGAACCTAGGTTTTCTTAAAATTGGGAATTTGGACCTCAATTTGAGGTCTGATTACAAAACAAAAAATATATATGAACTCGTGGGGGAATGGGTAACCCAGTTTTTGTTTGAGCCTCGGGTTTTGATCACGTGGGCCCGGGGGCATTTTGGGAATTTTTGGCCAAAATTTTGGGAAATTCATTCTTATGCATTCAAATTGGTTTAACCATCATTTCTTGATACATTTGAGTAACTTGTGACTATATTCGAGCGGTTTTGTTGCAAATTCGAGGGGTAAAGCTATCCTAGAGGCATGAGTTGAGTTTGGAGCTTTCGAGGTAATTGTTTGATCTAATTTTGGCTTGAGGGAATAGGATTAGGAAGTTATTTGCTACGTGCTATGTGGAGTCGATGTATAGGCATGGTGACAGTGATCTATGCACCCAAGTCTAGCATGACCTTGGGTCTTAAATTGCGTTATTTCGAATAATATGATAAATTCTAGTTCAATTGATTTAGTTCACATGATATGAACGTTTGAGGATAAATAATGCCATTCGTATAATTTGAGTATTGGCCCGACTTAGAACTTATTGGTAGTTAACGTGTTTAGAAATGGAAGTTCTGTGATCATTTCCCTTGGCGGGACTTAAAATATATAATGAATTCTCCCTTGCCAGGATATTTGGGTTGTTAATTGCATTTCCCTTGTCGGTACACGTGGTATTTTGATGCTACTCCCCTCGCACTTAAGTTGCGAATGATTTTGGGTGAGTTTTGTTGGTAAGTATCGAGGATCGGGTTGCACGCCGTAACGGTACTAGATATTAAGGATTGAGTTGCACGCTGCAACAGTATTAAATGTCGAGGATCGGATTGCACGCCGCAACGGTATTTAATTTTGAGGATCGGGTTGCGCGCCGCAATGTGACATAGATTGAGTATATTGTTCTATGTGTTGAGGTTTTCGGTATTTCTTTATCAGATGTTATCCGCTCAGTTTTTACTGTTGTTAGCTGATTTCTGTATTTGAACTGTTGTACCCCACAACATGCTCCCCACCCCTTTTAACTGCTTAAAATAGCATTTTCTCCTGTTATTGCACATATCTGTACAGTTTAATTGTGGTAGGTCCTGTCTAGCCTCGTCACTACCTCCCCGAGGTTAGGCCAGGCATTTACCAACACATGGGGTCGGTTGTGCTGATGCTACACTTCTATGCCTTTTGTGCATAGGTCAGGAGACAACTTACGGACCGTCGCAGCTGTTCTAGACCGGGAGCCGACCTTCAGTCTAGATACTCCTAGGTAGCTTAGCAGACATCTGCGGGCTCGGAGTCTCACCTATGTTATTTCAGTTTGTTTACTTGTATCGAGACAGACTTTTGTGTATTTTCTTTCAGACTAATGTTTTTAGTTCTCCGTTAGTAGTCCGTGAGTGGTGACACCAGATACTGGGTAGAGACATGTTATAAACTTCCGCATTTTGCTATTGTTTTTTTTTTTGTTAAAAGTCTTCCGCATATTTTTAATTATTTATTTTATTTTAATATACTGTTTTAGATTAAAGCTTTGTGAAATGTTTAAAAAGGTTGTCCTGCCTAGCTCTGATAGTAGGCGCCATCACGACCCCGGTGGTGGGAAATTTGGGTCGTGACATCCTAGTTTACTACTCTATATTATCTTTAATTAAATATTCATACGTTAGGATTTGCTTGAATAGATTAATTGTTTGGTTTAATGTAGTTGATAGTTAATCATATGTCTATGTGGGTACGATATTTGGACTTATAACCCTATATTACTTGTCGACCATGTATACTTGCGTGTGCGTTTGGGAGCAACACTATGTCCAGGGGCGGAGCTAGAGAGCTGAGTACGGGTTCGGCCGAACCCAGTGACTTTGGTTT
The DNA here is from genome assembly GCA_034376525.1 of Nicotiana benthamiana. NCBI lineage: Eukaryota > Viridiplantae > Streptophyta > Magnoliopsida > Solanales > Solanaceae > Nicotiana > Nicotiana benthamiana. The sequence goes on along the minus strand of CM067323.1, from coordinate 14,957,945 downwards.
GAACCATGTATTTGCTTTAAAAAATATTAAATATGTATCAATTATTATTTTAGAATCCAGTAATTTTAAACAATTAAAATTTTGAATTCAGAAGCTTGAAATTTTGGCTCCGCTCTCACTATGCCATCATCCCCTCTTAATTGATGCAGGTCGCAAGGTATAAAATGAAAAACTAGTAAAAATATGCTTCATTGATTTCTTAATTTTCGATGCTCACATCATTTGTTAGTTTTGCTATAATTGTTGATACATTAACAAAAGGATTGTAATTACACTTCTAAACGTGCAAAAGAAAAAAAACAAGGCAACTGAATTTGTCTGCAATCCCAGTCTCACGAGGTATTTTGGGTTTGGGGGTCCGAGAGGAAAAGTTAAGATTTTGAATTTTTGGTTCTGAATTTTAGAAAAATCAGCTTTCTGGATAAATTAATTTTACACATTATGTGAAATTTTTTAACACAAAATGGCCGAAATTACTAGCTAGCTTCTACCGAACTATAAGCGGACTATTGTGAAGAGCATGGTATTGACTATAGAGGATGTCCTTAAAAATATAGTATTACGTACTTAATAAACTTAATAAAGTAAGAAGTTTGACTCTTGAAATTCGAATTGTATCATATAATTTTGGACAGAGGGAGCATAAAATATGGATATATAAAATAAGCTTGTGATCTTTTTTCTCACTGCCATTCTTGTTTCCCTTGGGTAGAAAACGAAAATTAACTTGAAAACTTTAAGTTGGTAGTATAATTTTCCCGCTGTTGCCTCAAAATTTAGTGCTTCTTACATTTATTCCTTAAGATTATATGGGTTAAAATTTGACCTCATGATATTGAATGATATCCACGCGTTTATTAAAGCCTATTCATGATTAATAAATGGTACGGCAATTTATTAACAAGATTATCGGGCGATTACCTAATGTGACAACTAAGGCCACGGCCTGGCCGTCCTTATGAGGGCGTCCCCTCTATGTGGTCAAAACCCCTTGGCGCCAGCAGGCAGATCTCCTAACTATAAATACTAAGAGAAAGAACCCTAAAAGAGGGGCTTCTTCTTCTTCTTCTTCTTCTTCTTCATATCTCCTTCTAAAAGAAGAGAGAATACATCATTGTAAGGCTCTGACCATCTCCATGGAGAGACAGACCAAACCAACATCATTAATAAAAGATCTTCATCCTCCTCCCTTTAATCTATAACCGTTGTCTCTTATATTTTATTCTTTTGGTCTTTGGATTTATTACGATATGCTATGATTGACCCTCCATTTATTTTGATTGTTTTATGCTTCTAAAGTAAATGAAATCTTTGAGTTAAATAATTTGGCGCTGTCTCTGGGGATTTCATAGCAGAATCACGTAGTTTATCCTTAGACCGAAAAAGTAAAATGAACAACCCAGCTCGAACGAGCCCAAGCGACATATCGGATCATAGGAAGTCAAAAACCTCGAGATGAGCTTGCTTCCACATCGCCGCGTCTCCGAGCAAAGGGAAGAAGAAGAAGAAGAAGAAGAAGAAGAAGCAGAGCCCCCATCCCTATGAGGAAAATATGCCTAAGGTACCTCACCCCCTTTCTATACGGGATCTTGCCAAAACGGAGGACACCACGAAAGCATCTCTCTAACCGAGATCGGTAATGGGGTGACAACGCGAGCCAGTCAAAAAGGCCACAAGCGTAAGTTGGGCAATATCTAAAACCAGAAGCAAATTCCAACCCCCAGCACGAAGCTGGTTATGTGGGAAAAATCACAAAGGTTCAACTACAGTTGAACTTCAGCCTGGGCTATGCGCCTTAACCCAAAAGTTCAACTACGGTCAAACTGGGACTCAGGCTATGTGCCTTCGATTTGAAATATTAGAAAATTTCAACTACGGTTGAACGGAAATTCAGGCTATGCGCCTTCAGTTCAGGCTATGTGCCTTCAGTTCAGGCTATGCGCCTTCGACTCAGGCTACGCGCCTTCAAATATTACAATGGTTCAACTACGGTTGAATGGCAGTTCAGGTTGTGCTCCTTTAGTTCAGGCTATGTGCCTTCAATTCAGGCTATGCGCCTTCGACTCAGGCTATGCGCCTTCAAATATTACAATGATTCAACTACGGTTGAACGACAGTTCAAGCTATGCGTCTTCAGTTCATGCTATGTGCCTTCAGTTCAGGCTATGCGCCTTTGACTCAGGCTACGCGCCTTCAAATATCACAATGTTTCAATTATGGTTGAACAGCAGTTCAGGCTATGTGCCTTTAGTTCAGGCTATGTGCCTTCAGTTCTTGCTACGCGCCTTCGACTGAGGCTACGCGCCTTCAAATATCACAATGTTTCAACTATGGTTGAACGGCAATTCAGGCTACGCGCCTTCAAATATTACAAAAGTTCAACTACAGTTGAACGTCAATTCAGGCTATGCGCCTTCACCCAAAAAGTTCAACTACGGTCGAATTGGGACTCAGGCTATGTGCCTTCGACTTCAAATATTACAAGAGTTCAACTACAGTTGAACGGCAATTCAGGCTACGCGCCTTCAAATATTACAAAAGTTCAACTATGGTTGAACGTCAATTCAGGCTATGCGCCTCCACCCAAAACGTTCAACTACAGTCGAACTGGGACTCAGGCTACGTGCCTTCAACTTCAAATATTACAAAAGTTCAACTACAGTTGAACGTCAATTCAGGCTATGCGCCTTCACCCAAAAAGTTCAACTACGATCGAACTGGCACTCAGGCTATGTGCCTTCGACTTCAAATATTACGTTGAACGGAAATTCAGGCTGCGCGCCTTTAAATATTACAAAAGATCAACTGCGGTTGAATGTCAATTCAGGCTATGTGCCTTCGACTTCAAATATTACAAAAGTTCAACTATGGTCTAACGGCAATTCAGGCTACACGCCTTCAAAAATTACAAAAGTTCAACTACGGTTGAACGACAACTCAGGCTATGCGCCTTCAGATATTACAAAGGTTCAACTACGGTTGAACATCTACTCAAGCGGCGTGCCTTTGACTCAGGCTACGCGCCTTCAAATATTACAAATGTTCAACTACGGTTGAACGACAACCCAAGTAATGCGCCTTCAAATATCATAAGGTTCCAACTGCGAATCGGACCAGAACTCAGGTCAAGTGCCCCCGCCGTTACGAATTACAAAAGAATTCAATTATGAGTTGAACCAGGACTCGGGCTACATGCCTCTGCCACAAAAGCCACAAACTCAACCACGGACGAATCAAAGCCAAGGACACACGTCCACTTGGCCATGAGCCGGGTCGTGATCAGGCGAGGAAAAACGCCTCCAAATTCCCAACCACGAACGAACTCCGGGTCGGGCCTAGCGCCCTCACCATTCAAGTAAGTACGACTAACTAGAAACTAAGGTATTAGCCAGCGTAAAGTTCGGCCCAAGTCGAAACTACAAGGCTGCGTTTTTCGTTACCCTGGCTAGTAGTTCGACTAAGCCCAAACTGGGACGAAGGCTATGTGCCGCCACTGCCCAAATGCAGCTACAACCCCCTCCCAACAAGTGGAAGAAGGTACCGACCAAAAGCGTCTATCTATGGCCAAGGCCATCAACACCAACTTTCCTTAAGGCGAGGAATCAATTCAACAATGATCAAAATCACCTAACCGGTTGAGACTATTAACGTGCTCACTAGAAAAACTCTAAGACAAGGCCCTTCCAAACAAGCACAAAAAAAAAAGAATAAGGTGTATTCGATATAATACAAATAGAAGGGAAGAAAGCCACATATATTTACAATATTTACACGGGGTTATCCCCAATTACATTGGCCAAGGCCGGCAAAGAGAAAACGAGAACAAAAACTAAACAAACATTACAAACTTTTTAATTTGTCCACTCGGCGCCCCCAGCACCCCCTTCAGCATTATCAGCACCCTCGGCGCCATCATCGCCCCTGGGCGTAGATGGGTCAAAACCGCAGTCGAGGCTGGCTTCCGAGTCTTTTGGAATGCCTCCTCATAAGTGGCCTTAGACACGACGCCGGTTTCCCACAACCGCCTGTACACGTCGAGCTGGGCCTCGCATACGTCCAAAGCTCACGAGCAGGACCAAAAAAAGTAGCTGGTCCCTCAGGCGCTGGTTCTCGGCCTCCAAGGCCGCAATCCTGTCCGCTGCAGCACGGGCATCCTTCTCACAGAGGGCAATGTGCCCCTCCAACGATCGCTCTCGCAAGGTAGCGGCAACCTTCTCTAATCCAAGCTCCCTTGCTTGGGTACGATTGGTCACCTGCAGTGTTTCAACCCACGCCAAGGCGCCTTCTGCCTGCTCCCTTGAAGTGGCGGCCTCAGTCTCTAAGGTAGCCACTTGCGTAGTAAAAGCTTCAGCGTCCTCTGCTGCCGCAGCCAGATTTTGGCACTCCCACTCAGCAGCCGCCCTTCTCTTAACATCCATCCCCTCGTTCACTTGGTAGAGCTGCCCCTCAAGAGCGGTTACCCTGCTGAGGGTCTGTTGCATATGAAGCTCCCTCTGCGCTAACTCCTCTACTAGCAGCCAATTCAGCGGGTCGTTCCTTATTCATTCATGCAAGCTGCGGCACCGGTCACGGTAGCGGCGATACTTCCCCAATAACTGCACAAAAGCTGCCGAGCGGATGTTAGCCCGCCTAATGCTCTCCACCTCCAGCAAAAATGTCTACAACAAACAGAGCGGCAGTTAATACAAGAAGACATGCTAAGAAAAAAACAAAAACCAAAGTTTTATACATACCTTTATACTCAGGGCGGCCACCTCGCCCATCAACCCGACGTCCGAGATGCCACTCAGGGATGCGCTCTTCGCTTCCGAGCACAAAACCCAAAACAACGTCACCAGGTTCTCCTCCTCAAGCAATAGGTTCAGGTCATTAGGGATCTCCAAATAATGGTAATCCCCTTCAGCATGCACCACCGGGCGGGTATAACCCTCCTGCAAAAGACGGATGTCCTCGGAATCCATATCAGACTCCGAATCGTCCCCCTCTCCTGAGGCGCCCCTTCCATACGACGCCCTGGAAGTCGAGGCCTCCGCCGCTCGAGACGTCGAAGCGGCCGCATTGTCCAAAATTTCAGTGCCTGCATTCTCCACCGGAACAATTGTCGAGGAACTACCTTCCCTCTCAGCAATAAGAATAGAAACTTGAATCGCCGAAGCGATTGTGTCACCTGGGCCTGAGCCAACCGGGGCAACCCCTACTGAGCACTCCCCCTCTGGGGCAAGGTCCAATACGCCCTCCTGCTTCGCCGATGGCGAAGAGTCTAAACTAATCACCACCAGAAGATCCAGGGTGAACGCCACCCTGCGCCGAACCAGCGATCTCCCATCTTCTTCCTCACTTTCATTTGGTGATCGCTCCGCTAACAAACAACCCCTGGAGACTCCTCAAAGCGGGGCACGGGCCGTACCGGAGAGTGTGCAGCCAAAGACTCCACTGAAGTCACCCTCAGAACCGGACGAGGCACCGGGATTGTAATCATTCGGGCAGTCGCCCCCGAAATGCGAAACGGAAGCTGAGGAGCCCTCCTGCGCCGTGGACGTTCTGACCAGCCAAAGAAGAAGGGTGAGGCAGAAGAAATTAAGGACTACGAAAATAGAACAATAAATAGCAAATCATATTCTTACCAGCAACCTGCCTACGGCCATGAACTTCCCAGAAAGACGCCCACGTACGAATCCCCGTTGTAACAGGGAGCATGGCCTCGACCCACTTGCGGATGCCAGAAAATGGCGCTGGTGGCATACCTCCCGCTACGGCACAAAAAAAAAGATCATTACGTACAAACATAAAGCAGAACATTTAGCCAAAATAAGTCAAAGCTAGCGTAAGAGAAACTTACGCGCATGGTTCCACTCCTCTGGGATGTCAGTAGCGAAAGCCACCAGGTGCTCGGTCCTGATGTAGAAGAAATGCTCGTAGGGACGGGTAGCGACCTCGTCATCGAGCTCTGCTGTTAAGACGTCTGCCTCAAGAGGGACCAACGAATCATGGTGTCGCGTACCCTCTGAGGGACGTACAGAGTTAGCACGTGCCCAAGTGTAATCTTCATCCGTGCCAGCTCCGCATATTTGATCAGCATCGCCAATAATCTGTAGTAAGAAGGGACGAGCTGACCAGGGCACACCCTGCAATAGCGAAAAACGTCCACCACCAGCATGGGGAAAGGAAGCCTGAATCCCAGCTTTAAAGGGTAGGCGTAAAAAACGCAGTACCCTCGGTGATCGACGTGTACCCTGTCACCGCTCCTGGCCAGGACGATATCACCGAGGCGAGGAATATCACATTGCTCCTTCAGCTGAGCAATGCCAACTTCCCCCATCAGAGGAGCTTCATCCACTTGATCTTCTCCTATAGGTCGGTAAAATCGGTCGCCAGGCCGGTGGGCAGGGAAAGAATGTCCATCGCTGACGGGAACTGGTCAACATTCGGCGAATCGGTGGTTCCCACCACCATAGATGGTCCCTCAGCCACCGCAACCGCCACCAGAGCTATATCAGAACGAGAACTGCTCACCATTATCAGCATAACGAGAGAAAAATGGCAAAATTCACCAGAAAAACAAGAGAATACGAAGGCCCGTCGAAAATGACGGAAAATGAATTAACGAGGAATAAAAGACCAGATAATCTGAAAATAATAAGTGCTATCTCTCTCAGAATTCCACTTAGACAAATATCGGAAACGTGATAACTGAACGATACAACCCCCTATTTATTGACGAAGCATAAATGACCTTCACGAATCCCAAAGGTCACCGTTAACTACCTGACCAACCGCAAAACGGTTCAGGCCTACAGTAACGGGCAACATTATGACAGATACCACTGAACGGTCGTTAAACCGTCAATCGGCGCGTCCCCATGAAACGGATGTGACGACCTCGAAGTACCATGGGCATGTCCCATGCGTCACAATGCATATGATGTCCCCCTCATATGCGGTAAGCGTGACCATATTCTTTCTATGCGCATGTAAATGGCTACGACCATCTCTAAAGTAAAAATGGCTATGGCCATCTCCAAAAGATAAATGGATACGACCATTTGTAAAGTAAAAATGGCTACGGCCATCTCCAAAAGATAAAAGGCTACGACCATATCTAAAGTAAAAATGGCTATGACCATCTCCAAAAGATAAATGGCTACGACCATCTATAAAGTAAAAAGGGCTACGACCATCTCCAAAAGATAAAAGGCTACGGACATCTCTAAAGTAAAAATGGCTACGGCCAACTCCAAAAGATAAATGACTATGGCCATCTGTAAAGTAAAAATGGTTACGACCATCTCTAAAGTAAAAATGGCTACGGTCATCTCCAAAAGATAAATGGCTACGGCCATCTCCAAAAGATAAAAGGCTACGACCATCTCTAAAGTAAAAACGGCTACGGCTATCTCCAAAAGATAAATGGCTACGGCCATCTGTAAAGTAAAAATGGTTACGGCCATCTCTAAAGTAAAAATGGCTACGGCCATCTCCAAAAGATAAATGGCTACGACCACCTCCAAAGTATAAATGGCTACGACCACCTCCGAAGAATAAGGGGCTACGATTGCCCCCAATGCATAAATGGCTACGGTTATCGGCAGAATCCGCTCATCGAGCTCGGCCTGGGCACGACCTCAATAACCGGAGGGACTATCTGTATGGTTCAAAACTTGACCTCATGATAATGAATGAGATCAACACGTTTATTAAAGCCTATTCATGATTAATAAATGGTACGACCATTTATTAACAAGATTATCGGGCGGTTACCTAATGTGACAACTAAGTCCACGACCTGGCCGTCCTTACGAGGGCGTCCCCTTTATGTGGTCTCAACCCCTTGGCGCCAGCTGACATATCTCCTAGCTATAAATACTAAGAGAAAGAATCCTAAAAGGGGAGCTGCTTCTTCTTCTAAAAGAAGAGAGAATACATCATTGTAAGGCTCTGAACCTCTTTATGGAGAGGCAGACCAAACCAACATCATTAATAAAAGATCTTCATCCTCCTCCTTTTAATCTATAACCGTTGTCTCTTATGTTTTATTCTTTTGGTCTTTGGATTTATTACGATCTGCTATGATTGGCCCTCCATTTATTTTGATTGTTTTATACTTCTAAAGTAAATGAAAACTTTGAGCTAAACGAAGATGTTTCTATAAACAGACATCTCTTGTCGTCTTGTTAATCCACAATAGGTACATGTTAAGCTTGCCGTCTTTCATTAGTTGTGCGTTTCTTACTTTATGCTATTGTTTGGACTGGAAAGAAATGCTACTTTTTAGGTGCAAGGGATCTTAATATTGCATGGGGTGATACACCAGACTATTGGAAATGGACTTCACTACCAGAGTGGTTTGCCATTTTTTAGCGGATATCTACTATCCTTTTCTTGAAACAGATAGTATATGCATTAATGACAATTGTTTGTCTAATCAGGTTTCCAGAGGTGGCTGAGCTCATGCTTGTTTGGTGGGTTGAAATTTGGGGCACAATAAGAGCTTACCTTGTTTACAAGTTGGAAGATGAATTCGGGTTTCATTATCGATCCTCAGAGATTTCAGTTGGAGTTTCTGGTGTTGAATTCGACAAACGATTTGCATTTTTGGTGCCGGATGGTAGACCTCAACAGCGTAATCGCTATGTGGAGTCAGATGATGATTATGAGGAGCAAGTTTATACTCCGCCCTCTGATGTGGTTAGGTGTTTGCCCGAGGATGCTTCTACTGCCTTGCAATCTGATATTCAGCGTCCTAAACTTAGAGACGACGGCTGGTTTCAGATAGAATTGGGTGAGTTTTTTTACTGAAAATGAAGATGATGATTGCATATTAATGAGTATGAAAGAGGTGAAGGACAGTGTATCTCAAAAAGAAGGCCTTATTGTTGAAGGAATTGAGATAAGTCTAGGAATGGGTTAATTATCACATTTTTTAGAAAATATTTTTGCCATACAGCTACCATGTATTCCGAATAGAACATGTTTCTTTTTGGAGCACTCCACCATTTCAAGCATGTTTTGGTGCTATGGTAACTGGCTTTGTTGTGTATAAACCCATGGTTGACTTCATTGTTTCAGAGCCATAATCATATAAACAGGTTAACAAACTAGGCTTGCAATTCCATTTCATAAAACTGCCAATTATTAGTGAAATGCTCAGTGAATTAGATGACATGTTTGACCAATTAAATACATGACTAAATACCCCCCGAAGTATACAACACACCATGTTGGAAAACAGCATAAGTGCAGAAATATGAACTCCAGTCTGAACAATCGTAAGCCTAAGATGCAGAAGGCAAGTTATTTTTCAAGAATCATCCTTGTTTTACTGTTGAGAAGTTCATAGTTGATACTAAGTAGCAATATCATGTCGTGTACAGCATAATGCTGCAAATTTTTTATTAAGGGGGTTTGCGTCATAGTTGCTTGGTTGATTGTTCATGTTGTATTGAGAGAATAATTCACATGAAAATCTTAAGAACTGTACATGTATATAGTCTTGTGTTAAAACAAAGTGACCATTTTCCATTCTTTGCTCCCATCAAGATCGAAATATTATAGTGATTAATCAGGAAGAAGAAAATTACTGGTTGCTCCTGGTGATCAATTCTACATCGAAGATTCAATACCAAAAAGGTTGCTTTCAGGAGCAGATGATATTGCTTTTGCTTGCATGTCAAATAGACACCAGTTTCCACTTAATTGCTGAGTAAAATATATGCAATTGCTCCTGCATCCTAGCTTGCTGCCATTAATCCACATACAACATTCTTCCTCCACAAACAATGTTCTATGCCCAAGGCTTTCCATCTTAACCCACAACAGTTTTGGAATATCGAGCCTGTAAACTTCAACATCATCCACTTTTTTTATGGATCTTTTAGAGATCAAGAAAATCAGTAATATCTCCCCTTCTGATTCAACTAAAATTTCCCTGAATTGCCTTGAAATAACAGAAGGAACAGCCCTGCTTGAACTCATCTCAGTACTCTAAGGCTAGAATCAACTTCTTCAATAACTGCAAGTGTCCCCTGCAAACTCAACGCGTAGAATTTTCTATTAAAGCCAATGGCATTTATGAACTGCAAATGTTCACCTGAGCCAAAGGGGTCAGTGAGGTTACAGTCTTGCTTCCTCCACACACGTTCTTTTCCGGCCCCCGTTTCACAGAACACAAAAGCTGGAGAAGCAGCACCTGTTAGCACCATAATTATACAAGTTTTTCCATAATCATTGAGACCTATGGGTTGAAATGTAGTTAAAGTTGCAAACTTGAATGGAACGCGGGTATCCCTTTAAGATATATGGATTTATATCTAGATATATGGACTTATATCTACACACATATGAACAATATATGGATAATTATATGTTATGTGCTATCTTTTGGTTTGGCCTAATTATGTGGTCTTATGGACATTATGTTAAGGGGGCCAATGTATTGCCATACTAAAGTGTAGGACTAATGTGTAGATACCCAAAAGGGTAACCTTAGTTTATGATGGGCTAACTAAGGTTACATATGTAACCATGGTTACATGCTTGTGACTCTTGAGTTATGTAACTCTTGCAAGACATAACTCTTGTAACTCTTGTCTCTTGGGTTATGTAACTCCTAGAGTTATAAAGTGGGGGGTTATGGTTCCCACCCTAGTGCAAGACAAGTTCTTCTTCCTCCCATTGAATCAAGAACTCAAACAATTCATTGTCTTGCAAATAGGGTGGAAAACCATAAGCCAAATTTTGATAATTGTCATAACACTATTATTGTGAACCTTTTCATATATGGTTGAGTATTGTGGATACATTCTTGTGGGGACAAATATACTTCAAGAAACTTGAAGGAAGGCTAAAGGAGTTCACAACAAAGGACAATCATCAAAAGGAGGCTCAACATTTCCACATATGGATTCAGGTTAGCTTCCGCTCATGTAGTTTATATATCCGAATTATTTAATATGAAGGTTGTTGTCTTTAGTAGGAATCATAATCCTAACAATTGGTATCAGAGCCACCCTTCATTTTGGATAATTTGGATGTTCATAAGAATCATGTTATGTTAGGATTCATGTTTTAGTTTTATAAGAATTTTGTTTATGAAATTCTACCATGAAATAGCATGATCTTATGAATGTTATGTTTTGATTTGATGTTTTAATATGATGTTAAAACATTGTAAATAGCATGATTTTAGTAGGTTAACAACATGTTTTTTCAATTGAAGCATTATGTTGCCAAAGTAACCTCTATTGTGTAGATTGATTAATTTTAAAATATAAGATGACTGTGGATGTTAGTCTTCCATGCGTTTAACATCGGCCCAAAGGAAGGTGTTATTTGGCAGGAATTCGAACATTCTTGTGGTGGTAAATATGAGACGATTATTTGGTTTTCCATGTGAATATTAAATCGGCCCAAAGGAAGGTTTAATATTTGACAGGAGTTTATTGTCTATGTTTGATCACTACACCAAGAGTACCACTTACAAGTTGTTTTTCTGTCCAAAGACTAAAAACAATGTTGTGCTGGGTATCTTGTAATGGGAAATGCCTAATTTTGAATCTATAAAGTTAAAGTTCAAGTATTTGTAAGCATGTATTTAGTAATCCTTTTGTTCTATTTTCAGTAAATTCTTCTGCTTCTACGATCTCTGCCAATATCAATAGCATCCCTGTGCTTAACGGCACAAATTTTAAGGAATGGAAAGAGAATGTAATGATCATTCTCAATTGCATGGATCTTGACTTATCACTTCGGACCGAGCAACCTACTCCTCTTGAGGATACATCCTCTTCTGATGACAGGAGGGTGATGGAGAAGTGGGAACGCTCGAATCGCATGAGTCTAATGATCATGAAGCGTGCAATTCCAGAATCATTCAGGGGCACTATGAATGATGAACCTGTTGCCAAAGTTTTCCTTGAAAACCTCGAACAGCGTTTTATTCAAAACGAAAAGGCGGAAACAAGTGCACTATTGAGTAAACTTGTTTCCATGAGGTATAAGGGCAAGGGAAACATTAGGGAGTACATTATGGAAATGTCTCATCTTGCTTCGAAACTAAAGTCACTCAAGCTGGATTTACCTGAGGAACTGCTTGTGTACTTTGTTTTGATATCTCTTCCTGCACACTTTAATCAGTTTAAGGTCAGTTATAACTGCCTGAAGGAGAAATGGACTCTAAATGAGCTCATTTCACACTGTGTGCAAGAAGAGGAAAGGATTAAGCAAGATATGACTGAAAGTGCTCATATGGCATCCTCTTCTAAGGAAACTAAGAAGAGGAAAAATAAGGAAGTTGCGGTCATAAGGCCCAAGATTAAGCAACATAAGGAACCTAAGGTTGAAATTACTGGATTAGGTTGCTTTCTCTGTAATGGGACTGATCATGTAAAGAGAGATTGTACCAAGTACCATGCCTGGCGTGCGAAAAAAGGTACATTTCTGTCTCTTGTTTGTTCTGAAGTTAATATAATTTCGGTACCTAAGGATAATTGGTGGGTCGGTTATGCTGCTCACATAAGGATATCTATGCAGGGTTGCCTGAACTGCCGAAAAACAAAAGATGGTGAAAGATACATCTATGAGGGTGACGGCAAGAATGTGCCAGTTGAAGCTATTGGCAAATTTAGGCTGTTGTTTAAGACCGGTTTTCATTTAGATTTGAATGAGACTTTTGTTGTACCGTCTTTTAGACGGAATTTAATTTCAGTTCCCCAATTGGACATATCTGGTTATAAATGTACATTTGGGGATAATAAAGTTAGTCTCTTTCGGAATTCAAATCTTATTGGTACTGGTGTTTTATCAACATTTGATAGCTTATATTTGGTTGATACAATAACTTCAAATAAAGAAACTTTGCATACAAGTTTAAGTGGTACTAAAAGGAAATTAACTAATGAGAATTCTATATCACTCTGGCATAAACGTTTGGGTCTCATATCCATTCAAAGAATTCAGAAACTCGTGTCAGATGGAATTCTTGATTCTCTTGATTCCTCAAATTCGGAAATTTGTGTTGAGTGTATCAAGGGAAAACAAACAAACAAGACTAGATTAGGTGCTAAGAGAGCTTCGTACGTCTTAGAATTGATACATACGGATATTTGTGGGCCATTTCCTACTCCTTGTCGGAATGGTCAACAATACTTTATCACATTCATAGACGATTACTCTCGTTATGGGTACCTATATCTTATTCATGAAAAGTCCCAATCCATATTAAAAACCGTAGCTTATATTCTTAATAGAGTTCCAACTGCAGCTACAATAAAAACCCCATATGAACTTTGGACTGGGCATAAACCCGGTATTCGGCATTTTCACATTTGGGGTTGTCCAGCTGAGGCAAGGCCTTATAGGCCGAATGAAAAGAAACTGGACGCTAAGACGGTTAGTAGCTATTTTGTTGGATACTCTGAAAATCCAGGGGTTTTTAAGTTTTATGATCCCACATCACGAACTAATTTTTGAGACGGGTAATGCTAGGTTCTTTGAGGATATTGAGTTTGGGCGGTGGGGAGATAAAGTTGTTAGAGATTTTGTCTTTGAGGAAGAACATGTGTCTTTCCCTCAAATTGTTGATCTTGGTCTTCCTGACTCGGATCACACAACTCCAGTTCAAGACAATCTCGAAAATCTCCCCCATCAGGAACCTGATATAACTAATGAAAATCAAACTCAACAACCTCAATAACTGAAATGCCATTAAGGAGATCCACTAGAGAGAGGAGAAATGCAATTTCGGATGATTATTATGTATTTCTCCAAGAACAAGAAAGTGATATTGGACTTGAGGAAGATGATCCAATCAACTTCCGTCAAGTCATTAAGTGTTCTAACTCTCAAAAGTGGATTGATGCCATGAATGATGAGTTGAAGTCTATGAGCGATAATGACGTTTGGGAGCTTGTTACGTTGCCCGAAGGTACGAAACCTATTGGTTGTAAATGGATTTTTAAAACCAAAAGGGATTCAAGGGGGCAATGTTATTAAGTACAAAGCTCGTCTTGTCGCAAAAGGCTACACTCAGAAGGAAGGCATTGATTATAAAGAGACTTTCTCTCCAGTTTCATCGAAAGACTCTTTCAGGACTATAATGGCATTAGTAGCACATTTTGATCTTGAGCTTCATCAAATGGATGTTAAGACTGCTTTTCTCAATGGTGACATTGAGGAAACAATTTATATGGTGCAACCTGAAAACTTTGTTTCGGATGAATCAGAGAAGAAGGTTTGCAAATTAAAGAAATCCATCTATGGACTCAAGCAAGCTTCTCGTCAATGGTATTATAAGTTCCACGCAGTCATTACATTTTTTGGTTTTGAACCAAATATTGCTGATGACTGTATATACCATAAGTTCAGTGGGAGTAAGTATATTTTTCTGGTTTTTATATGTCGATGACATACTGCTTGCCTGTAACGATATAGCATTATTACTTGAAACTAAGAAATTTCTTTCAAAGAAATTTGAATTGAAAGATCTTGGTGAAGCTTCTTTTGTATTAGGAATTCAGATTCTAAGAGATCGCTCCAAAGGCGTTCTCGGTCTGTCACAAAAGGGCTATATCGATAAGGTTCTGAAAAGATTTGGCATGCAGGATTGTAAACCAGGCAACACCCCTGTTACTAAGGGAGACAAGTTTAGTCTCAAACAGTGCCCAAATAATACTTATGAAATTTCGAAAATGTAGAAGACGCCTCATGCTTCGGCGGTAGGTAGTCTGATGTATGCTCAGGTATGTACACGACCTGATATAGCGTACATTGTTGGGATGTTAGGCAGATATTAAGCAATCCGGGTATGGACCATTGGTAGGCAGCCAAAAGGGTCATGAGGTACATACATAGAACAAAGGATTACATGCTTACATATCGGAGTTCGGACCAGTTTGAGATCATCAGGTATATCGACTCTGATTTTGCCATTTATGCTAATAACATATGTAACCATGGTTGCATATGTTAATAACAACAGTATTTTGACGAAAGCGAAACATAAGGACGTCAAATTTCGGGTTGTTAAAGAAAGAGTACAAAATGGACAATTGTGCATTGTGTACATTAGTACAAACTCCATGCTTGCGGATCCGCTCACTAAGGGATTGACACCAAAAGTATTTCTTGAGCATATTGCTTGTATGGGTGTCAAATCAGATAAGGATTATGTATTTTAGTGGGAGTTTGTATTGCACATTTATGTATTGTTCATTATATTCAGAAATTCAGTAATTCAGTTATATCTGCGCAGATATTCAGTTTTAAAGTTTTTGTACTCTTACAGTTTAAGTTTGATCTCAATAAAGAGAACCAGTTGGAAATAGACATTCTATTGACCACACTTTATGTTATTTCCATGCTACATACCTACACTTGATCCATGTCGTTGGTTATATTGATATACGTGATCTATGATTGGTTCTAGTTACGAATGAGTAACGACGAGCACTTAGTTCCTATGTTGGTATGATTGATGGACCGGATTGTTCATGACAATTTTATTGTGATAGCAATTTTGTGCACCTAAGGTTTGTAACATATAATATTAAGGTTTGTACATATGTTTGTATATCTCGTCCAAGTGGGAGATTGTAAGATATATGGATTTATATCTAGATATATGGACTTATATCTACACACATATGAACAATATATGGATAATTATATGTTATGTGCTATCTTTTGGTTTGGCCTAATTATGTGGTCTTATGGACATTATGTTAAGGGGGCCAATGTATTGTCATACTAAAGTGTAGGACTAATGTGTAGATACCCAAAAGGGTAATCTTAGTTTATGATGGGCTAACTAAGGTTACATATGTAACCATGGTTACATGCTTGTGATTCTTGAGTTATGTAACTCTTGCAAGACATAACTCTTGTAACTCTTGTCTCTTGGGTTATGTAACTCCTAGAGTTATAAAGTGAGGGGTTATGGTTCCCACCCTAGTGCAAGACAAGTTCTTCTTCCTCCCATTGAATCAAGAACTCAAACAATTCATTGTCTTGCAAATAGGGTGGAAAACCATAAGCCAAATTTTGATAATTGTCATAACACTATTATTGTGAACCTTTTCATATATGATTGAGTATTGTGGATACATTCTTGTGGGGACAAATATACTTCAAGAAACTTGAAGGAAGGCTAAAGGAGTTCACAACAAAGGACAATCATCAAAAGGAGGCTCAACATTTCCACATATGGATTCAGGTTAGCTTCCGCTCATGTAGTTTATATATCCGAATTATTTAATATGAAGGTTGTTGTCTTTAGTAGGAATCATAATCCTTACAATCCCAAGATGGAAGGTGACAGTAGGTCTCTCTGTAGGATTTCCACAAAAAGATATCATCTGGACAGCATCCAACTGCTATTAGTGAACCATGAGAGTGACCCTTGAAATATATCCAAGGGTCCTTCCATGTCCGCGATCTTCTACCATAAGGCCAGTAATATCCTATATGAAACCAGATATGAAAGCAGTGAGAATGATTCTCATTTTTTGGAATTTCAGTGAGTTGTGGCCACAGGGATTTTCTTATCGGGATACATTTTTTAGAGTGTGCTGATCTCCATGACTTGGTGACACCACCAAAACTGATGTTTTCCATTAGACTCGGTTCACTTGAGATTAAACTGGTGAGTTCTTTGGGAAGATTTGGCCATGGCCTTGGGCTGTTATTGGCTTCTTTCTTTGGTAAATTTTGATTCTTATCCTTCTTGACTTTTTGAATCATGCTTTTTTTTTTGTGTGTGCGCAGAAATGGGAGCTACAGAAGGAAATGATATGGGACTATAGCTTGAGGCAGGCTTAAAATAATCAAGATCAGATGTGGCCACCAAGTAACCATAGACTCCAAGTTAGTTGATCTCTTGGTGCACAAGGTTAGTGGTAGTTTCTTTCAATTAAATAATTGAGTTGACCATTTAGATGCCTTATTAATTTAACATCCATCTGGAACTCATGTGAAAAAAGTAGTAGTGCAGAAAGTAATACATGGGCTCCAGTTTGAACAACTGTAATTTTGAGATGCAGAAGACAAATTATTTTTGAAAGGTCGTCTTAGTTCCGAAAAGTTCATAATTTGATAGCAAGTAGCAGTAATCATGTCCTGCATATATAAGACATCAATTTCTTCACTATGCTACCTACATTTCGGTTCAAGGACAATCCACACTTTTTAAACATCACCTAAGTGGTCTGAATTCAATGCCATTATTTACAATTAGCTACTCATAAATAACCTGGCATCATAACAATTTAGTCTGTTTTTTTGGAGTATATAAATTTGGGATCATCTTTGCTAAGGAAATGTGTTAATAAAAGCATCAAGGGAGTCAACAAAAAGTTAAAACTATGGAGAATCACTCCATTCATAAGTTGGAGTAAGATTGAATATGTAAATTGCAAGTTTAGTCCCCTTTGAAGGGGAAGTGGAGGAAATGAAAACTCAGCCTATAAAAAAGAATTCCTTCAAATCACAACTTGATCTCTACTATTGTTGTATATTTATATATATCCAACTGGTTAACAAAAACAGAAACAACAACCCATTATATTCCCACAAGTAGGATTTGGGGAGGATAGTATGTATGCAGACCTTACCCCTATTCGAGGGACAGAGAAGCTGTTTCCAGGAGATTGATTAACAAAAACAAAAACGAAAAATAATTTATGAAGAAGTCAACTATCTTGATTCTTGGAGCCTAAGGCTAATAAAATAAACAGCTGGAACAGGGAGACTTGGACTATAAATGTATTTTTTGGATTGTCTGATAAGCTCCAGAATTAGTCCTTGTTTCTTTTTTCCATTATCTATTGTTAGGGATACAGTAGATATGCCCTAGATCTAATATCATATTTGATAATTTGAACATATTTTTGTGAATGTCATCTGATATAAAATATATGGCATTTGATATTCTTTTATCATTATTATTAATTGTTTGATTAATTTGATAAGGTCCTTGATTAAATTTTGAGATTTGTCATCGTGATAGAGATCATGATAATGAGAGCAAAGTCTTTTAATCTAAATTTGTTCTTGATCGTAGGATTATTAATTTGGACATTAATAATCCGGTTAGATCAATATTTATGTGATCGTTTTTATCGGATAAAGATTAGTTAATCTCTTTAACTAAATCACATAGATAGATGATTCATATAGAGATATGATCATTGAACTGACTCATTGGATAATTCCTAATGGTTAGAATTATCATAATTGTCAATAGGATATTTTCTTGAAGAATGTGATGTAACCGTTTCCTTTGACTTGAGATCGTCATAGTAATTGACAAGTTATTTATTGTGGTATGATACTAGACACATATGGCCCTAGGGCGATAGTTGAAAGGATATTGAGTACGATTAAATACTTGTAGAATTAGTGATTGATCAAGACGGAATCTATCAACTCTTGGTAATGAGTTTAAGCTCCATGTTGTCATGAATTATAAACGACCAAACTAAGACCTTGGCCAGGGCAATTGAATGAAAGAAGAAATGAGTTTCTTGGGTCATTCAATGGTCGATTATATTTGATGTGAACACATAGTTGATCGCCTATTAGGATTTGACATTTGAACCATATCCTAGGGTGATTCAGAGCTATAAGGACAGAAGGAATTACTACATTATTCTTCTACTGGTTCTTGAGAGTAAATTGTATACTTCATGCTATCCGGTCGTTAAGGAGTGTTGCTAGACGCCACCCTTGATTAGTATATTAATATGATCAATTTACTACCGATTTAGTATTGAACCTATGGGGTCGCACACTAACGAGTGTTCTGATCTTTGCTAAAGGATTAATTAATTTATTATTTGATAATTAAATTAAAGAATTTAATTAGTCAAATAAATTTATTTGTTAGTCCAAATGAAATATTATTATGTTTTTTACTAGCACAAAGATTATAATTAATATTGTGAATAAATTGAAGTTTTCTATTTAGAATAGAAAATTAAATTATATCTCTTGGTTGAAATATATATGTGATATATATTTGGTAATCGTAATTAATATTTATATATCAAGGTATTATATTTCATAATAATTCATTCTTACAATCCAATTTTGAATTGGACATGAAATTCCGTAAAGAATTTCCTACGATTTCAATAAACATGGAAATTTAAAAAATAAAAAAATAGGACGTCTAACAACTGAAAGTTTTTTTTTTCTTGATTTTCATATTTTGGAATTGAGCTTCATGGAAAGTCCATGATTGTCGGCAATTATGAAATGGGATTCGGAATTTTTGGTACAAAATTTCCATAAGTTTATTTTTGGAATAAACTTTTACCCTAAGTAATTATTGCCACAACCAAATAGGAAAATGGTTTGTAGGTGATGCTATATAGAGGGTGATGGAGAAAATTTGCAAAGTTTTTTTTTTTGAGTTTTATTTTTTCTTGAGAAGAAAACCTACTTTGTGAAAGTGAGAGTCCAATACAAAGCCAAGAGAGAAAATACAATTACAAGAAAAATGTTTCTTGTTCTTCTAATTTGAGTTGAGATTTTTGAGAAAAATTTCAACACAATATTCTTCGTTCAATTTGTTCGCGGGTTTCGTTGATCAAAGAGTTGATAGCAAGGATCGGTCTCGGTGTGAATACGCATAGAGTCTCCGCACTATCTAAGAATTTTGAAACGAGACTCTCTTCACCTGGTACGTCTTAGATCCGATCTTTGACACGTAAATAAATTTTAAACATGAAAAAGCTACCTAGAATTGTTATTGTCTTCCGCTGCGTGTTACGAACACCTATAAGCAATCCTTCAGTGGTATCAGAGCCGTGATTTATTGTGTCTAAAATTTATTTACGAAATATTTAATATTATATTTGATGAGTTCAAACCATAATAGATGTGCCTTGTGCAATAGTTAAATCGCTTGAATGTTGATATTATTTTGTTGTGGATAATATATGCATTCATATAACTATTGAGATCGTTCATAACTTTAATTTGAAATTTTGTATCAGATACAATGGGAATCTATAATAGGTTACATGATTCTATTGTTAATTTAATTGTTATTAGTTCATGAGATGTTAATTAATAATAATATTCTAGCATGAATTCTTTTTATTGTGATATATAAGATAAATATGTTAGAGGATGTTGAATTTTGTTTTATGCCATGTGCTTGTTCATTACATAATTTTGAATTATTTATTACATGTGATGTAAATTAATTTAGGACTAAGCATGTAGACAACTTGAACTAAATTCAGATGCTATAAAAGATTCGATCTTCGTGTTATTAAAAATTATTTTTTGTAACAATTCCCTCTTACTAAAATTTGAGTTCTTAAATAATAAAATATAAGATATTTTATTATAGAGCTATCCATCAAGGTAATTAATTTTACTTATTTCTTGTTTATAAGGAGCGGCCTGACTACTAGGAGACTTATAGTTCGAGAATATGTTAAAATTATTTATGGCATTAGATGTATGGATTGAAAGAATTATTCAATTTTACACTAGACGCCTGGACTACCCGGGGGAGTATAAAATTTAATAAGTTCTTTGCTATCATGATGGTTGAACTCAACGATGCCAATAGGATCGACCTGACTACCAGGGGACTATTTGACATAGAGCTATTTAAGGAAATTGTATGTGGATACAATTGGCAAGAGTACCTACCTTTAAAATATATGTGAGAAACGACTTGATTTCCAAGGGGCTCATACATATTGTTAAAGGATTCCTTTACTCCACTAAAAGAAATAAAGATTTCGTAAACTATAATGAGGGCAAAATAGTTTAAAATAATTAGTGGAGATATCATTTATATAAAAGTCCATGTCTTTATGATATATTCAATATGTTCTTATATTACTGTTTTTTTTCTTTTCTATATTTTAGATTGCTCAATATGTCTGCTATATCACTGCGTGGAATACTTGAGACCAACAAGTTGGTAGGACCAAACTTTGATGATTGGTACAGAAATTTGAGAATCGTTCTCATGCATGAAAAGCTTATTGATGTGATCGATAAGCCTGCCAAGGAAGTCCCAGATGAAAATGATGATGATGCTACCAAGATTTATCACAAAATACTTGGAAGAATGTCTTGCTACCAAATGCATCATTCTCGCTTCTATGAATTCTGAACTGAGGAAACATCAGGATAAGGATCCAACTGCAATTATTGAACATCTTAAGAAGATGTTTGGTACACAAAGCAGGACAGCTAGATACCAACTATCTAAAGCTTTATTTGGATCCAAATTGACTGGAAACTCACCAGTTGGACCCTATGTCAATCATATGATTGATCTTATTGGAGAGCTTGAGAAGTTGGGGTGCAAACTGGGTAAAGAGCTTTCAGATTTGATCTTGCAGTCACTACCAGAATCCTTTTCACAATTTATTATTAATTTTAATATGAATAAAATAGATTGTGATCTTCACAAGATGCTTAGAATGTTGATTGATTATGAGAATCAAATTGCATCTGAGAAGAAGAAAGGAACTATCATGTTGGTTGGAAACTCTTCTAAGAAGAAGGGTAAGGTAAAAGTAAACCTAAGAAAAAGCCCACTGCGCCCAAGGATGGTGTGACCAAAACCAAAGGCAAAGAAGGCAAAGCTGACCAATCTGATGCTGTATGTTTCCATTGTAAGAAAATAGGACATTGGAAGAGAAATTGCAAAGAGTATCTTGCAACTTTAAAGGACAAGAAACAAGGTAAGACTTTAATGAAAAATATTTTCATGGTTTCTTTAACTACTACTAATTCTTCATTGTGGGTATTAGATACTGGCAGTGGTTATAACATCTGCAATATGTTGCAGGGGTTCCAGATAAGTAGAAAGTTGAAGAAAGGAGAAATTAATCTACAAGATGGAAATGGTGCAAAAGTTGCGGCCGTAGCTGTAGGATCAATTTCTTTAATAATGCCTACAAGCAAAGTACTTATGTTGGATGATTGTTATTACGTTCCTAAATTTGTTTTGAACATAATTTCAGCTTCTATGTTAGACAAACGTGGTTTTCGCATTAATATAGGCAATGGTATTTCCTCTATTTATTATAGTGATAATTTATATGTGAATGGCTATCTCCAACATGATGTTTATGTCTTACCTAGTGTGAATGCTAATTCGATTATGCATATTTCAAGTGTTAAGAGGAAAAGAGATGATAATGTAAATCAAACATACCTTTGGCATTGTATGCTTGGTCATATTGGAGAGAAAAGAATTAACAAGTTGTACAAGGAAGGGTACCTTGACAAGTATGATTTTGAATCATATCCAACTTGTGAATCTTGTCTCAAAAGGAAAAATGACCAAATCTCCATTTACTCGAAGTGGAGAAAGAGCTTCTGAATTATTGGGACTAATTCATACAGATGTTTGTGGGCCCATGAAAATTCAAGCTAGAGGTGGATATTCTTACTTCATCAGCTTCACTGATGATATGTCAAGATATGGATTTGTATATCTTGTGAAACACAAGTCTGAATCCTTTGAAATGTTTAAAAGATTCCGTAGTGAAGTTGAGAAGCAGACTGGTAAAAGTATCAAAGTACTAAGGTCTGATAGAGGTGGAGAATATCTTAGTGAAGATTTTACCAGATATCTCAAAAAGAATGGGATTCTCTCACAGTGGACACCTCCAGGAACACCACAACACAATGGTGTGTCTGAAAAGAGAAATAGAACCTTATTAGATATGGTGAGATCTATGATAGGGTTCACTGATCTTCCAATAAATTTATGGGGATATGCTTTGGAAGCAGCAACATACCTACTTAATAAAGTTCCCACTAAGTCAGTCTCTACAACACCATATGAGATATGGAAAGGATGTAAACCTAACCTTACACATATTAAGATTTGGGGGTTGTCCAGCTTATGTTAAGAGACTACAGTCTGATAAACTTGACTAAAGATCTGATAAGTGTAGGTTCATTGGGTATCCCAAGGAAACAAGGGGATATTATTTCTATCACCCTTATGACCATAAAGTGTTTGTGGCTAGAGGAGCAACCTTTTTGGAAAGGGAATTTCTTTTGGAAGGAAATTATAATGAAGAAATAGAACTTGATGAAGATCAAGAAACTAATGAATCAACACAATATAAAGATCAGGAGACCAAAGTTGAAGAACCTTTATTAGATGTTTTGAAGTTGCCAAGGAAATTGCCATCTTCAACGGTTGAAGTTCAAGAACTAAATAAAGTTCAAGAACAGGTTAATGAACCAGTTCCAAACCATATTGAGCAACAACAAAATCCAACACAAGGTGAACAGGTTGTACAAGTACCTCTCCGAAGGTCTACACGAGAACGTCATGTACCAACTACGTTAAATTTATTGGTACAAGATGATTTATCAAATGAGGTTGATCATAATGATGATGACCCTAAGACCTATGCAGAGGCTATACAAATTTCTGATTATGAGAAGTGGCAAAATGCCATGGAATCCGAAATGGAATCCATGAAGGAAAATAAAGTATGGACTTTAGTTGAACCTTCAAAGGATATAAAACATATAGGTTGTAAATGGGTTTTTAAGAAAAATATTGGAGCAGACGGAAAGGTGGAGACCTACAAAGCATGTCTTGTTGCCAAGGGATATCGTCAGAAAGAAGGAGTCGACTATGACGAGACTTTCTCTCCCGTGGCAATGCTCAAATCTATTCGGATTTTGCTTGCTATAGCATTATACTATGATTATGAAATATGGCAAATGGATGTGAAAACAGCTTTCCTTAATGGTGAGCTGGAAGAGGATGTGTACATGACATAACCTGAAGGTTTTACATCTTCGTCTGATCATAATAAAATTTGTAAGCTACAAAGATCTATTTATGGATTAAAGCAAGCTTCTCGAAGTTGGAATATTCAATTTAACAAAAAATTTGAAAAGTTCAATTTTGTTAGATGCGAAGAAGAAAGTTGTGTGCACAAAAAGGTTAGTGGGAGCACAATTATATTTTTAGTGTTGTATGTTGATGATATATTGCTCATAGGGAATGACGTACCGTCATTGCAAAATACCAAGATTTGGCTATCTGAATAGTTTTCCATGAAAGACTTGGGAGAAGCAGCTTATATATTAGGAATAAAGATCTATAGAGATAGATCTAGAAACTTGCTTGGACTTTCCCAGTCTTTGTACATTGATACTATCTTAAAGAGGTATAACATGGATAATTCCAAAAGAGGCTATCTACCGATAGGCACTGGAATTACTCTCAGTAGGGAGGATTGTCTTAAAACACCCGAAGAGAGAGAACGCGTGAGCAGGATCCCATACGCTAGTGCAGTGGGAGCTATCATGTATACCATGACATGTACACGTCCTGATGTGGCTTATGCACTTGGAGTGACTAGTCGATATCAGGCAAATCCTGGTGAGGAACATTGGAAGATGGTGAAGACCATTCTTAAGTACTTAAGAAGGACTAAAGACCAATTTCTCATCTATGGGGATTCTCAGTTGAAACTTGAAGGTTACACTGATGCAAGTTTCTCTTCAGATAGGGATGATAGCAAATCTATTTCTGGTTATGTATTTACCTTAAATGGTGGTGCAGTGAGTTGGAAAAGTTCCAAACAAGCTACAGTAGCTGATTCAGTGACTGAAGCAGAATATATAGCAGCTAGTGAAGCTGCTAAGGAAGCTGTATGGATGAAAAAGTTCTTAACTAAACTTTGTGTGGTTCCTTCAATGGAAGGTGCGGTTCAATTGTTATGTGACAATACTGGAGCCATTGCTCAAGCAAAACAACCAAGATCACACCAAAAGTCCAAGCACGTTCTGCGAAGGTATCACTTAATAAGAGAGATCATTGAACGTGGAGACGTCGAGATTCAAAAGGTTGAAGGAAAGAAAAATGCTGCAGACCCATTCACTAAAGCCCTTGGCGCAAAGGAGTTTGACAAGCACAAGTGGAAATTGGGGATGAAGTACAAGAGCGATTGGCTCTAGTGCAAGTGGGAGATTGTTAGGGATATAGTAGAAATGCCCTAGATCCAATATCATATTTGATAACTTGAACATATTTTTGTAAATGTCATTTGATATAAAATATATGGCATTTGATATTCTTTTATCATTATTATTAATTGTTTGATTAATCTGATAAGGTCCTTGATTAAATTTTGAGATTTGTCATCGTGATAGAGATCATGATAATGAGAGCAAAGTCTTTTACAATTTAATTTAAATTTGTTCGTGATCGTAGGATTATTAATTTGGACATTAGTAATCCGGTTAGACCAATATTTATGTGATCGTCTTTATCGGATAAAGATTAGTTAATCTCTTTAACCAAATCACATAGATAGATGATGCATATAGAGATATGATCATTGAACCGACTCATTGGATAATTCCTAATGGTTAGAATTACCATAATTATCAATAGGATATTTTCTTGAAGAATGTGATGTAACCGTTTCCTTTAACTTGAGATCGTCATAGTAATTGACAAGTTATTTATTGTGCTTTGATACTAGACACCTGTGGCCCTAGGGCGATAGTTAAAAGGATATTGGGTACGATTAAATACTTGTAGAATTAGTGATTGATCAAGACGGAATTTGTCAACTCTTGGTAATGAGTTTAAGCTCCATGTTGTCATGAATTATAAACGACCAAACTAAGACCTTGGCCATGGCAATTGAATGAAAGAAGAAATGAGTTTCTTGGGTCATTCAATGGTCGATTATATTTGACGTGAACACATAGTTGATCGCCTATTAGGATTTGACATTTGAACTATATCCTAGGGTGATCTAGAGCTATAAGGACAGAAGGAATTACTACATTATTCTTCTACTGGTTCTTGAGAGTAAATTGTATACTTCATGCTATCCGGTCGTTGAGGAGTGTTGCTAGACGCCACCCTTGATTAGTATATTGATATGATCAATTTACTACCAGTTTAGTATTGAACCTATGGGGTCGCACACTAACGAGTGTTCTGATCTTTGCTAAAGGATTAATTAATTTATTATTTTATAATTAAATTTAACAATTTAATTAGTCAAATAAATTTATTTGTTAGTCCCAATGAAATATTATTATATTCTTTGCTAACACAAAGATTATAATTAATATTGTGAATAAACTGAAGTTTTCTATTTAAAATAGAAAATTAAATTATATCTCTTGGTTGAAATATATATATGATATATATTTGGTAATCGTAATTAATATTTATATATCAAGGTTATATATTTAATAATAATTCTTTCTTACAATCCAATTTTCAATTGGACATGAAATTCCGTAAAGAATTTCCTACGATTTCAATAAACATGGAAATAAAAAAAAAATAGGACGTCTAACAACTGAAAGTTTTTTTTCTTGATTTTCCTATTTTGGAATTGAGCTTCATGGAAAGTCCATGATTGTCGGCAATTATGAAATGGGATTCGGAATTTTTGGTACAAAATTTTCATAAGTTTATTTTTGGAATAAACTTTTACCCTAAGTTAATTATTACCACAATCAAATAGGAAAAGGGTTTGTAGGTGATGCTATATAAAGGGTGATGGAGAAAATTTGCAAAGTTTTTTTCTTGAGTTTTAATTTTTCTTGAGAAGAAAACCTACTTTGTGAAAGTGAGAGTGCAATACAAAGCCAAGAGAGAAAATACAATTACAAGAAAAGTGTTTCTTGTTCTTCTAATTTGAGTTGAGATTTTTGAGAAAAATTTCAACACAGTATTCTTCGTTCAATTTGTTCGCGGGTTTCATTGATCAAAGAGTTGATAGCAATGATCGGTCTCGGTGTGGATACGCATAGAGTTTTCGACGAGACTCTCTTCACCAGGTACGTCTTAAATCCGATCTTTGACACGTAAATAAATTTTAAACATAAAAAATCTACCTAGAATTGTTATTGTATTCCGCTGCGTGTTACGAAAACCTATAAGCAATCCTTCAGCTATACATGGCTCCAAATGATACGAGAAAACAGAAAACTTCATCTAAAGAAGAGTCTGCTTATGTGGAACCATGGCGAAATCTTCCTGAAAAGATATTCAACTTTCTCAAAAAGCAACCATCACATTCACCTCTAGCAAAATCCATTGGTTCTGCTGGTGTTTCTAAATCATGGAGATGTGCATCCAAAAAATGTGATTCCATCGGACAATCACCGTGGCTTGAGCTTTCAAATGAACCCCAATACTATTGCAAAACTCAGCAGCATTCCTTCAATCTCTCATTTGAAGAAGCCGGTTGTTATTGGTGGCATGATAGAAGAAGGCCGCGTTATGATCCTTGGAAGCATTTTCATTACTTCTTACCTTGGTTAAATGGAGAAAATATACCTGTTGATTGCTGTTTTCTCAATAATTCCAAAGGCTATGCTCATTGGGCTGGAAAATCATTTATGTTTCCCTTTCTAAATTCTCATCCTTATTACTCTCCTTTTGTTGGTAGTGGGTATTGTTGCTTTCCACCATTTGTGGTTTATGAGTTAGGAAAAACCCAAAAATGGATGAAACAAGAAAGCAGTGAAAATGGCGTTATTGATCCAAACGATCCAAAGGCGCAACTGATACAATTCAGTAATGCCATTATCTTTGAAGGGAAGTTTTATGCACTAAGTTTGCAGGAGACTCTGGCAGTAATAGAAGAAAGTGATGAATCTCAGTTTCAACTTACGCGATTAAGTAGAAAACAAGCCATTCCTTGGAGCTACTCAAAGCATTTCATAGAGTGCTTTCTTGAGTCTAATGGGGAAATCTTGCTCATTTTCTTAATTTCAGAAAAATCAAACAAGATGGTGGACAAAGTGGAAGTGTTTAAGCTGCAGATTGAAGATTTGTCATGGTTAAAGCTGGAAAATCTCGGAGATAGAACGCTATTTGTGGGGATTAATTGCTCCGCTTCAGTGCCTGCAAGTCAAGCTGGATGCAGAAGCAACTGTGTCTATTTTACGCATAACGGAATTGATGGTTGGAGATTGTATGACATGAAAAGTGATTGCATTTTGCCCTGTTATGATAATGCTGGTTCTGAGATAAAAATTCCAGCGTGGGAAGATCCAGAAACTAAAGAATCGTTACGTCGACATCGGCGTCGACGATATTGAAATTACATATGTTTCTCATCCAGTATCTCATCTATGTGTTGCTATTATTATGACATGTTAGTAACTTTGTTATTGTGTGAAATAAAAGTGGACAAAATGTCTGACTTGTTAAACTGATGGCTGTTGTTTTGAGAAGCTTTACCGATTTTGAACAAAAATTGTAATTCCCATTAATCTTGGAATCTGCTGCCGAGTCAAAAGAAAAATTTCGTGATTTATACTCACACGAGACACGTGTATGAAAGGAGTAAAAGTACTAAAATACCCTTAGGCATAAAGACTAAAATACCCTAACACATCTAATATAACTCTAGTAATCATTCAACACTCCCCCTCAAGCTGGAGGTTGGAACACATCCAACACTCCAAGCTTGGAGACTAAAGAATGATGCTGAGGTGCAGATAAGCCTTTAGTGAGCAAATCTACAAGCTGCATTGTTGTGCTAACATGATGTGGCGAGAGGAGCCCAGACTTGATCTTCTGTTTGACAAAGTGGTAATCTATTTCAATGCGTTTGGTCCAATCATGGAAAATTGGATTTTCTGCAATTTGAATGGATGTCTTGTTGTCACAAAATAACTGAACTAGTTTTGAAATAGTCATCTGCAATTCCTCTAGGAGTCCTGATAGCCAAGTAACCTCTGCAGTCACTGGTACCGTACTCCTATATTCTGCTTCTGCTGAACTTTTGCTAACTGTTTGTTGCTTTTTTGATTTCCATGAAATTAAAGAACTCCCTAACTTGACAATATAACCTGTCACTGACCTTTTAATAGTAGGACATGCTGCCTAATCTGCATCACAGTAGGCAGTCAAAGTGTCAATTGGTTTTGCCTGTAAGAGAACTCCTAAACCAGGTGCTCCCTTTATGTATCTGACCACCCTTATAGCTGTAACCATGTGAGACTGTTTTGAATTTTGCATGGATTGACTCAATGTTTGCACTGCAAAACTGATGTCAGGTCGTGTGATTGTCAAAGATAAGAGTTTGCCAATCAACCTATGGTATGCAGTAAAATCCTCCAAGTCTGGATCTCCTTTCCTTCCTACATGAGCATCAAACTCTACTGTGGTAAGTTTCCGATTCATCTCTAGAGATGTAGAAAGATGTTTGGGTCCACTCATACTAACACTTAATATCAATTCAAGTGCATATTTCCTCTGATTCAACAATATTCCCCTTGTTTGATCTGTGCATCTCAATTCAAAGAAATATCTTAGCTCCCCCAAGTCTTTCACCTTGAACTAACTCTGCAATGTTTTTTTAGCATCATCAACAAGTCTGAAACTACTTCCAGTGATCAGCAAATCATCCACATAAACAAGTATAATGACCAAGTTTGGACCTTCCCGCTTGCTGAACAAGGAACGGTCATAATTGCTCTGCATATAGCCATGTGTAACTAATGCTTCCGTTAGCTTAATGTTCCATTGTATTTATGCTTATTTCAACCCATATAGTGATTTAAACAATTTACACACTTTCTTCTCCCTCTGTTTGTGGAACCCTTGTGGTAGTCCCATATACACTTCTTCATATAAGTCCCCTTGCAAAAATGCATTGTTTACATCCATTTGATGCAAATCCCATCCTTTGGCAGCAACAATGTTAATGATGGTTCTAATGGTCACCATCTTAGCTACTGGAGAAAATGTTTCATGGTAGTTCAGTCCCTTCTTCTGATTATAACCCTTTGTTACTAGCCTTGCTTTGAACCTTTATACCTTTCCATTTGCTCTATGCTTTATTTTATAAACCCATTTTCAACCAATAGCCTGCTTTCCTGGTGGTAGGTCTACTAGCTCCCATGTTTTGTTTTCTTCTAATGCAGCTATCTCTTGCTGCATTGCCTCAATCCACCTGTCATCCTGTGTTGCCCCCTTAAAAGAGCCAGGTTCAATGTGTGCTGAAAAAGATTTCAAGTATGATTGATATCCTGTAGTGAGGTTAACATATGAGAGTCCTTCATATATAGTCCTTCATCCATATAGGTGGTTTAGATGTTCTTTTTGATTTTCTAACATTCATCCCTTCTTCTGCTAGTGAATCTTCTTCATTTTCTTCAACTGGATTTGAAACTAAGTGATCTGAACTCAAGCTGGTGTCAGCTTCTTCCTGATTCAATGGATCTTCATTCTCCTCATCCAATTCTTCATACAACTGATCTTGTGGTTCTGTGTCTGTGTGTGGTATTTGGTGGTATGTTTGTGCTTTCAGCTTGTGTGGAATGAGGCTGGATATCAATAGGTGACAATATAGGAAGGTCTTGTATGTCTTCTAAATCTGAATTCATTCCCTTGAAAGGGAAAATTTGTTCTTTGAACACAATATCTCTACTTATTAGAAATATTCTATTCTCCAGATCATATAATTTGTAACCTTTCCGAGTCTCTGAATAGCCTATCATAACAGTTCTCCTTGCTCTTAGTGAAAACTTGTCCCCTCTAGGTAGAGTGCTTGCAAAGCATAAACATCCAAAGACCTTGAGGTGATCAATTCTTGATGATTTCTTATATAGCATCTCATAAGGTGACTTTCCTGATAAAATGGAAGTTGGCCATTTTTGTTTATCAAGTAAACTACTATCCTGACACAGTCACCCCATAATATATTTGGGAATGAATTTTGGAATCTCAATGCTCTGGCTACCTCTAATATATGCTTGTGTTTCTTTTCACCACCCCATTTTTTTGGGGTATGTATGAACACTGCTTTGATGCACTACCCAGAACTCATCAACTCATTGCACTTAGAATTAAAGAATTCAGTGACATTGTCTGATCTTAATTTGTTCACATTCAGATTAAAACCATAGCAAAGAAATCCTGCAACACAACAAACACTTTACATTTTGACTGCAACAAATATATCTAAGTATATCTGCTAAAATCATCAACCAGTGTTACAAAGTAATGTTTCTTATCATATGTTGGTATCCTATGAGGACCCCAAACATCTACATGTACTAATTGAAAAATATGTTATGTCTTACTATTACTAGTGTGAAATGGAAGTCTATTCTATTTGGTCAAAGGACATACTTCACATGTCTGTTGTATCCTTGCATCTGCCTTATTCTTCAACATTGGAATATGTTGCATTGCAATAGTTGAAGGATGACCCAACCTGAGATGCCATAGTGCTGAATCTTCCTGCACTTGCATGATACTCCCTGCTATAGCTGTAAAAATTCTTGTAGATTTCCTTCTTCAACAAGTATAAGCCATTGTGTTCTTTACGAATCCCCATAACCTTCCCACTGTAGAGACCCTGAAACACACAGAAATGTGGGAAAAAGGCAGCACATCATGATAACTCCTTAATCAGTTTAGACACTGATATTAGATTGAATTTAAAATCAAGCACATGTAGAACATCTTTCAGTATCAATTCATCTAACATATTCACATTCCCTGTATGTTCTACATGACATTTCCCTCATGTAGGTACTTGTACAACACTATTATTCTGATTTTCAATCTTTCTTACATTATCTAGCACTTTCTTATAAAGTGTGACATGATGTGAAGCACATGTGTCAATTATCTAATCATAATATAATGTCTTGGATAAAAAAGAAGTTACACATGTCATGAAAGTATGACATTCACCTGGTTCAGGATCTGGCTTGTTTATAAGGTTCAGGAATTATCTGTAATGGTCTTCTATGAAAAATTGCCCCTCCATCTGAGAATTAGCAGAACTACCTTCTTCTCCTAATGATACATTGGCATATCCCTTTACTCCTGTGTTCTGAGGCTTCCTTTTACTTTTGAAATCTGGTGGATAACCTATGATCTTATTGAAATTCTCCTTCAAGTGAGCTTTATAGCCACAGTAACCCTGTATGAGACCTGGTTTCTTAGCAGGTTTGGAACCTTGCCCTCTTCCAGCTAACATAGTTAAAAGTTCCTTATCTGAACCAGTTATGCTAAGTGTACGCTGACTTTCTTCTTGTACTGTTAGTGTATAAGCTTTATTTACAATTCGAACATATGTTTTCAAAAGAATCTGACTTCTCACGTGGCTGTAACTTTCATTCAAGCCAACAAGGAACTGTAACAAACGTAGATTTTAGAACTGGTCCAAAAAAGGTCTAGTTTCCTCACAATCACACCCTGCTCCTAGCACCATCAGATCCATTTTATCCCGCAAATCTTTCATTTTAGTATAATAAGCTGTTATAGAATCTGTTCCTTGTCTTAGAGTTCCTATTGTTGCCCACAAATGATAGAATCTAGTAAGATTTGATTTGTTAAATCGCTCATTAAATTCATTCCATATCTTCCTCGCATCACATGCGTAGATGATGCTAGGCTGTAATTTTGCAGAAACAGTGCGACCGATCCACAAAAGCACAACAACATTGCATCGCTCCCATTGATGCCCTAACGGACCTTTATAAGAGCTTTTCAAGCAAGTTCCATCGATGAACCCTAGCTTATTTTTGACCAACAATGTCATCCTCATAGATCTGCTCCATAACGCATAATTCTCAGGTCCTGTAAGCTTAATGTCGATCAGTGATATCCCAGGCGTGCCTGTTTGTTGCAAAAACAACAAGTGATTGTGATCAATTTGCAGATTTTCACTTTCCGCCATGACAGACCAGCTCGAGCTTCAACAATGGCTGTCAATTTGGAATTTTGAAATCCTTGATCTCGTTTCAAATTGCCCACTCTGTTACCATGACAAAATCTCAGTAATGATCTACACTAGATCGACAATGCATGTAACGGACGAAGAGAAATGAGTAGAAGAGAGAAGAAGTTCAAAGATGAAAATTCTGTTAATTCGCTGTATTATTTTGGTACACTATAACTGTCTTTATACAAGACTCACACGAGATGAATGTGTATGAAAGGAGTAAAAGTACCGAAATATTCTTAGGCATAAAGACTAAAATATCCTAACACATCTAATATAACTCTAGTGATCATTCAACAAGTTGTTTTAATATATTCTTTTTAAGATGATGTCTTGGGAGTGAAGAATTGTTTTTGGTTATGCGGTCGTTGACTTGCTGATATTCTTGAACTGATTGGTTTGAGTAATTAGCTGTATTGGTTCTAGTTGAGATCTGGTATTGTATTACTATTAAATTGCTTAATTACCAGGAAACTTGTGTTCCAAGAAGTCAACTATTTTGGATTTTGGATGCTAAGGCAAGAAGTCGCTCAACCATATTCACAAGGAAAATATAGTCAAATTTTCAAAATTGCCAGGGGTATTTTTGTAATATCATTTCTCTGGGCTGACAGCCTGACTCACCCTTGCTCCTAAAACCCCAAAAACGAAAACCCTGCCCAATTCAGCTGTCATTCTCTACGTTTTGAATCGTCAATCAATTCCAGCAATCAAGTTTTGTATTACAGATTATCTTTTCTCTAAAGCTAGAAATGCAAAAGCACCTAATAACTCATTCTCCCTTTAACATCAACTCTCTTTAATTACATGTGAAAAGAGATCAACTTTACTTTAATATCTGTAGGAGGTAATCGGGGGATTATCTTCTTTTTTTGTGTTGTCAAAGACGACTGATATAACAAGTGAATTGTAAAACATAGAAATGCGGACTTTCAGCAGAAAGATGTGTTGGGATCGAAATAAATTCAGGTTCGGAAGCCAGCAGGTAAATCTTGAGCGACAATAATTGAGACAACAAAAGAGAGGTTCGGTCAACTGACCTACATCCACAATGGAGATGAGCAACCCACTATATAAAAAAAAGAGTACAAAATACCGAGAGAACAACCCCACGAAGAGACAAACACAAGTGATAAACTAACACTTGTCCCGTAAAATTCTCCCCCTAAATACTACTCTCAATCCCTTATGGCTACACTGTGGATGATAATGAATGAGAAGGACCGATCTTCAATTTATAAAACTCCAAAACTTTTCCTACAAGAAAAAGTAATATAAGAGAATTATAATTTCTTTCTACAAAAAGAAAAATCTATTTAAGGTAATTTATACTGTCCTTTTCCTTCAATAAATAGGAAAACCAAATAGAAAATTGGGGGAATAATGCTGGCTACCTAAGTTAGAAACAAAAAGAACAAAGCCTGGATTGTACATGTAAGATGGCATTTGAGCGAATAAATATCGGAAAATCCAGTTGATAAGGTCGTCTTATTTCTTATTGTAGTATATAAATAGTCTATCTTTCTCATTCCATCATTGTCTACAATCATTAAAAATAAGTTATTTTGGTGTCTTGCTGGTGGCTTTATGTCTTTCTGACAAGAACAAAGAGGCAATGGACGGCTTTGTTTTCTGCATAATATCTAGCTTTCTAGTGCAATATATGTAGTATATAAAAACATATAGAAGAGCTGATATGAAAAGGTCAAACTCGATTATTAAGTTTAAGAAAGTTTCTTTTGATACTTAATGTATAGGTCCAAATTTCGCGAGCACGGTAACGAATAAGCAGGACAAAGGACGGGGTCAACCACGATATAACAACTAAAGGTCGTTCTCACAAAGGCTGATACCAAAGGTGGGCAACTGAGATAGGATAGTAACGGCAACTTACGTTCAGAAGTGAACATCAAGAATATTCCTTTGGATATTCTTTATGCTGTACTTTTTATGGGTTTTAGAGAATATCACTTATAAATAGGAAGAGATAGAGAACAAAAAGGGGACCTGCTTTTCTGAACTAGAACATATTGTAAAGATTGAGAGAAGAATATACGAAAAAGTTGTTTCACTCATTTATTTATTATAGCACACGTTGTTCATTTTTATCCATAAATCTTAAGATCTCATATATATTCTGACTTCTCACTTTCCCACGTCGCCGTTAGAGAATTAAAAAGAATATCTCAATCATATAATTTTTGGGCGATAGATCCCTATCCATTACATTCCTTGTCATTATTTACAGTTATTATACATTCATGCCATCATATTTATTGTCAACCATAGCACATTAAATTCGCTGCTCTTGAGCTCTACTCGTTATTCAAAGGCTTTATTTTATTCGGTCTAGAATTTATTAAGTTTAACTAAGATTGGCACTCTAACTTATCACTAATTGGTTTAGCAATTATTTGCTCAACCACTTAATACACTAGTCTGTTAAATAAAGGGTCTTCGTCTGTTTGGTATTCAGATCTCGAAACAGTTAAAATAAATTCCGTTAAAAAAAAGTAGTTGGTGTCACTACTGTATTCTTTTTGGGTAGAAGTTGATGTTAATTACAAGATACAAATAGATATCAAGGTTATGTTTACAGGCAAATTTCTTGTCCTGTTCGGACTATAATGCAGGAGAAAATATGCATAAGAACATTAATTTCTATCAACAATCTTACTTACCACAAAGCTCAACTAAACTTCATGAAAACTTCAAGCTTTTGAAAGATGAAAGAGTCAAAATTTAAAAGAGAAAGATCTCAACTACTAACAAAACTTAAAAACTTACTAATTATCCACGAGAGGCATTCAGTGCAACTAGTCGTCAAAAAATCCTTGCTAGAGAACGAAGTTACGTAGAATCCATGGAAATGAAGTGAAACTCTTCTAACAGTAATGAACTCTTGATCGAATTCAATATAAAAAAAGCAGTAGCCATGGTTACAAAAGTGATTTTGTTGACGAAGCAGCTGAGGATGTATAAACACTTGAGGACTTAGTGTTATAAGTGTAAGTCATAGTCTGTTCCTGCTCACTCCCCACTGTTTTAGTTTCATAAGTATGTGAAAATGGAGGCGAAAACATATTCAATGGAGGGGGAGAATACGTCGCAACAGGCATTCTTGAGGGAAGAATAGGTAGCTGAACTTCAGAATTAAGAACATGGATTGCTTGCCTTATTGATGGCCTGAGTTTGTTGTCTGGATGAGCACACCAGAGACCGAGAACCATTAAACGCTCCATTTGTTGCTCATTATATATCTTATTCAATCTTGGATCAGTTGCTTCAACTAGCTTTCCAATTCCGTAGAGATTCCAAATCCATTCCACCAATCTCACTTGATCTTCTGCTGCTTTAATATCTATTGATTTTCTTCCACTTGCTATTTCCAATGCCACTATTCCAAAACTGTACACATCTGATTCCTTACTAGCTTTTCCATTCATAACACATTCAGGCGCCATATACCCTACAGTCCCCGCCAGCATTGTTGTTTGAGATCCTTTTTCATGATCAACGAGTCTAGCCAAACCAAAATCGCCTAATTTAGCGTTGAAGTTTGAATCCAACATGACGTTACTTGCTTTTACGTCCCTATGGACTACACATTGTTCCCACTCTTCGTGTAAATAGAGCAAAGCCGAGGCCAATCCTTGAACAATTTTCCACCTGATTTCCCATACCAACAATGACTTCTCTTTGAAAAGATGTTTATCTAAGCTTCCATTAGGCATCAATTCATAAACAAGATGCAGCTTCCCTTTCTCATGGCACCAACCGATAAGTTGAACCAAATTTCTGTGTCTTAATCGGCTGATGATCATCACTTCTGATGCATACTCCTTTATCCCTTGTTTAGAACCGCTTGATACTCTCTTAACAGCAACATATGATTTACATTCCTTCAATAAACCTTCATAAACTTCGCCAAATCCACCTTCTCCAAGCTTCTGTACCTCAGCAAAATTGTTCGTTGCACGAGCTAATTCACCATAGGAAAACTTCTTAGGGCCAGTACCCTTTTGAAATTCATTGTCCATACTGAGATCAATAAAAACATGGTCTTTATCATTCCTTTTACTCTTTTTCTTCCATAAAAAGCAGCTACCAGTAATCAATACGATAACCAGAATAGGCAAACCTATGCTCGATCCAACGACTAGTCCCTTATTTCCTTTTTTTCTGGTGCTGATTTCTTGGTTAGAAGGAGGAGTAACTTGAGTAATAGGAGGATTTGCACTCGGCGGTTCAGCATGTTCAGGAACTTTGTTTGGATCAAAACTCATACTTGAATTGAAATCCCAAGACTTGACATTGTTTTTCTGAAACAATTGTCCAGTTGATGCTGAGAAGCCAAAAGTAACATTCTCCGGCAAATAATTCCTCAGATCAATCAATAAACTAAGGCTATCCTTGTTATATTTATTGTTTGAAAATCCAGTGAAAACAACTTTAAGAGTATGTGAACTAGCATCGTAACAAATCCAAGCATCATTTTTCTTCCCCAGCGTAATGTCATTCCTCCATACTTGAGCAACAGCAGATTCCATAGAATTTACATTGATACCAACATGTAAATACTGTGGGTCCCAGGTATTGAGAAATGTATCGAACTCGATAGCAACAAATGGCTCAGGGGATGAGCTGCCTTCTAACTCGGCCTTGGCAAGACCAAGGCCGTTACCAGCTGAACCAATAGGGATACTGGAACCGACAGGAGCCAAGAAAAAGGCGAGTCCATCAGCAAAGCTATCGTTACCATTGGAATCAATAACAAAGGAGAAATGCGTAGTAAAATCTGACAATTCTCCTGTAGCCTTATTCCATAATTGCAGCGGCTCAATAAAATTAGCTCGACCAGTTTTTCTACCTAATGCCACGTTACGTTCATCAGGGGTGACTTGGATGCCTTGTTTCGATATATAGGCGTCTCCAGTGACATTGATAGAACGATTAGCATCAGAAGGATTGATGCTGGAGAGGTTAAAGTTCAATGAATAGAAAGAAGGGATAAGAAAAAGTATTAAGAATAGCAAGATGTTCAAAATTTTGCTGAAAACCATGACTTGGATTGTGTAAGATCTTTAAGACAGATGGCTGTTTATATGTATACATAATTCAAGAGGAAAATAATATATTTTTTAAAAAAGAAATGTTTGACAACGTCGTTTCATTTACGCACTGTTTACGGTCGATTAGGAAATGTTTGTTTTGTGAATTTGTTGTCTTTACCTTTTGTTTTTGCGACGATATCAAGGATAGGCTACGGACGGCTTTGTTTTGTCTAAACCAAGCTATTAGAAGACCAATTTCTTAAGTATAGGGGGAAGAATAGCTCATTTGAGATTTTCAAACGCAATTTTATTGGGAAAAATTAGAAATAGAAAATTAGTCATAATTTCAAAATTAATTAAAATTTAGCCATTTTTCATGTGAAAGTAAAATTTGAACAAAAACATTCATAAAAATAAATAAAAATTCCCGTATAATATGGTGGAACTTGAATGTTTTACATATGAGATACCAACATAATGTAAAAATATGTTGGAAGTTTATACGTAGGAGTTTCAGAATCCGGCATTTTATGCTGGTATTTCCCCTTTCTTCTTGGTGCTGCTATGAAACTTCAGTTATTGGGATGATTGCCATAAATATATTTATTGAATTATTTAAAAACAAATTATTAATAATTACGTAAGTTAGTGGACAATAATTTGTGAATATTTTCATGCACGAAAATTTTAAGCTCATTCTTAGTGATTTTTTTCATGATAATTCTATTCTTTTCATGTTTATTATTTCCAAAATTTATGATTTAGATACTGTTGAAAATCTGATTATTTATCTAGTATGTTAGAAAGATTTTTCAAAAAAAATTATCTTATATAATGCTGAAGTTTTTACAAATGAACTAAATAACTTTACCATCTTCTGGTGAAGTTTTAAAAAAATCTTTATGACAAAACTAATGAATCCAAGACAAAAAAATTTCAGCAAATGTAATGCTGAAGTTTTTACAAATGAACTAAATAGCTTCAGCATCTTCTGCTGAAGTTTTTAAAAAAGCTTATCCAGGACCCAAAAAACTTCAGCTTATTTAGTGCTGAAGGTTTTATAAATGAACTAAATAACTTCAGCATCTTCTGTTGAAGTTTTTGAAAAAGCTTAATGACAAAACTAATGAATCCAGGATAATTTTTAAGCTGATTTAGTGTAAATACAAACAAAAACTTCAGCAAATAGAGAACAAAACTTCAGCTAGTATACTTAAGTTCAACAATTACAAATAAAAACTTCAGCAAATAGAGAACAAAACTTCAGCTACTATGCTTAAGTTCAGTAATTACAAACACAAACTTCAGCAAATAGAGAACAAAACTTCAGCTACTATGCTTAAGTTCAGCAATTACAAACAAAAACTTCAGTACACTTGCTACTGTGACAATCCAAAAGGTCATCACCTAATTTATCACTCATTCTGTGTTTCTGAAGCCTTGAAAACCTCATTTAGGGTTGCCTCGATTTGCATGCACAGTCCGGGTATGTAACCGAAAAGCTTAAATATGAAATCTGTGAGAAAATGATGAATTTTTATATAAATATGATTAATATTGACTTAGGTCAGCATTCTGGATAAACGAACCCGGACACTTGAGCGTATGCCCGGAATCGAATTCTGAGGTCCCAATCCTGAGAAATAAATTTTTAAGAGAAATTGTTTTCCTGAAATTAATATGGAAATTTAATATGAAAATGGATTAGAAAGTATTGGTATCGGGCCCGTATTTTGGTTTCGGCGCCCGGTACAGGTCTTATATGTGGTTTAAGTGCTATTTGTAAAGTTTTGTTGAAACGGACTTCGTTTGACGTGTTTCGGACGTGAAATGAAAAAATTAGTGTTTTATGAAAAGTTGGAAGAAATCATATGTTTTGAGACTTGATTCTATGTATACGATGTTATTTTGGCGATTTGATCGCACGATCAAGTAAGTAGGATATTTTTGAGGTCGTGTGCATATTTGTTTTGGTGCCCCCGAGGGCTCAGGTGAGTTTTGCATAGGACACAGATTGCATTTTTGAACTTATAGATCCGCTGGTATGCCTGACTTGCAGGCTTCGCAAATAAGAAGCCCGCCTCGCAAATGCGAGACTCCACCTAGGCATCATCTTTCGCAAATGCGAAGAGTTCCATCGCAAATGCGATGCCCGCCTTTAGCCTCAGCCTTCGCAAATGCGAACACTTGTCCAC
Organism: Nicotiana benthamiana; assembly: GCA_034376525.1. Lineage (NCBI taxonomy): Eukaryota > Viridiplantae > Streptophyta > Magnoliopsida > Solanales > Solanaceae > Nicotiana > Nicotiana benthamiana. The sequence goes on along the minus strand of CM067323.1, from coordinate 14,917,961 downwards.
AAAAGCGATGGAGAGCCTGTCGCAAATGCGAAATTCCCAGACTTCCCTAGAGTTCGCAAATGCGTACTTGACTTCGCATTTCCCAGGCCCGCTGGGTTCGTAATTGCGAACCCAAGTTCGCGTTTCCCATATCCGAGGCCAAGCTATTTCATACTTAGACGAATTTTAAACCCATCTTCTTTATTCTTTCAAAACCCAAACTCCATATGCGATTTTTCAAGAAATCTATCTTTTCCAAATCATTTGTAAGTCAAATTTTACTTAATTTCATCAATCGCTGACATCACTAAACATGTTTTCATATTAGAATCAAGGATTTTCGTGGGTGAAAATAGGGATTTTGGGTAGAACTTAGGTTTTTCTTAAAATTTGAAATTTGGACCTCTATTTGAGGCCCGATTTCAAAACTAATTATAGATATGGATTCGTGGGGAATAGGTAACCGAGTTTTGGTTCGAACCTCGGGTTTGACCACGTGGGCCCGAGGGAGTTTTGGGAAAATTTTAGTAAAACTTTGGAAAATTTATTTTTATGCATTCAAATTGATTCAATTAGCATTTGTTGATACATTCAAGTAATTTGTGGTTAGATTCGAGCAGTTTTATGGTGGATTCAAGGGGTAAAGCTATACTAGAGGCTTGAGTTGAGTTTTAAGCATCGAGGTAAGTATTTGCTCTAACTTTGGCTTGAGGGAATAAGAGTAGAGTCTTATTTGCTAATTGCTAATTGTCGAGTACGTGTATAGGCATGGTGACGAGTATCTATACACTAGTGTCAAGCATGACCGTGTGTCCTTGTACTGTGATATACCCTGAGTTGTTGTGATTCCTTCATGCTTATTTGATGATTTCTATATACTGTAAAGAGCATGAGAAAGAGATTATGACTACCAAACTCCGTTGAGCATTGGCTCGAGTTGTGTTACGGACTGAAAATGTATATGATATGAAATGACTATGTGGAGTGATGGCTCGATGATAAAGTGAATTATAAAGTAAGAAGCGTAAGCAAGAGGAAGAGTTGATGGTTATTTCCTTGCCGGGACGTTTATTTGATTTTGTTGATCTTTCTCCCTTGCCGGGATTTAGTTGTGTTTTGTATTCCCTTCCTGGGATTTCTTTCACTAGTTGTTACTTTCTTACCCCTTATTTCTGACTATTGTCTGGGTGAGGTATTCTTATACATATATGGACCGAGTTGCACACCGCAACAATGATAATTATGGATCGGATTGCACGCTGCAACAACACTGAATGATATGGGTTGGGTATACGTCGCAACAATAATAATTGAGGATCAGATTGCACGCCGCAACAGTATTGTTAAGTGATTGGATTGGGTTGCGCGCCGCAACAAATTATAGATTAAGTGTGTATATTCCGGATTTAAGTTTCTATTGGAGTTTTGGCCTCTTGTTATAACTGTTGCCTCCCCACAGCATGTTTCACCCTCCTTTTATAAACTGCTTATTTCCTGTTTATTTTTTCGCAATATATTTCACAACTGCACAGGTTTATCTGGTAGTCTGGTCTAGCCTCGTCACTACTTCGCCGAGGTTAGGCTCACTTACCATCACATGGGGTCGGTTGTGTTGATGCTACACTCTGTGCATCTTTTTGCACAGATCACAGTACCAAAGCAGCAACTTTTGGACAGCAGTAGTGGATTTCGGAGCTGACCTTCAGTCCAGGGACATTGAGGTAGCCTTGCTGACGTCCGCAGGCCCGGAGTCACTTCTATCTTACTTTAGTTTGCTATCTCTTGTACCGAAATAGACATTTTTATGTTTCATTCGGACCTTATATTTAATATTCTCTGGACGTTCGTGAGTATTGTGACACCAAATCTTGGGTAGAGATTTTGTTAAACTTCCTCACTTCATTCAGTTAATTATATTGAGATTTTCACTTTATCATATTATGCTTCGTTTTTATTAAATGGTCGATATTTGCTAAAAGAAGAAATTTAAGTTGGTTTGACTAGCTCCTATTAGTAGGCGCCATCACGACTCTCGATGGTGGAAAATCTGGATCGTGACAGCTACTTCAGGGCCGTCTACTAGAATGCTGAAGTTTCTCCCTTTTAATTTGATTTGATCCAATTTGGCATTCTAATTTTATTATATTTATACTATGTTAACGCACATAGCCTCTTAGTGAAATATTGTTTGTTCTTTTACCCGTTAAAAATAAATTTTATATTAGATAAAATAGTTATTTAATTATTTTTCTAATATTTAAGACTTCAAAATTAATTGAATTTTATGTATTAACATTTTCCGTGTTTGAATGGTAATATAACATATTTGTAAAAGAAAAAAAATAAGGTTTTAGGCTTATAAGCATGTCTATATTAAGACTTGCAAGACAAGTAGGACATGTTCCTTGAAAATCATTTTTTAGGATATGAACATTCTTTGAGATTTAGTCAACATATTTTTTTTTGGTTTATTCTATTTTATTTTTTAGGTTTAGCTTTTCTTTTGTTAATAAAATTATTATAAAAGTAGTTTTTGGACATGTGTGTTTTCATTAAATAATTGGAGGAATTGAATTTTGAAGTCCATGCAAATATTTTTATGTCCCCAGTTTAGAAAGATGAAAAAGAAAAGGGAAAAAGAAAAGAGTGATTAAAAAAGGGGATACTTCATACTTGTACTCTACTTTTAAAAAAATTGTAAATTCACATTAGAAAAGTTTCAATCACTGTGTACTTCTTTTCGTTTTATGAGTCTCTTTTTTTTGTTAATAAATTTTTTAATTCTTTTCAAATTCACATTAGAAAAGTTTCGAACGCTTTGTTTATTTAGATTTACGAGTCTTTTTTAATTTAATAAAATAAAAAAGCTTTGAACAAGTCGTAGCACTCTCATAAAATGAATAAAATATGAATAAGAATTTTAAATTATTATAAATTATGATAAATTATTATACACAAGTTTTGTAATAACAAACATAAAACATACATGCGAATATACCTTAGTTGAACGGCTTTTTTACATTGCAATCGAACGCTACTACTATTGACACTTTGTACAATGAAGCAAGTATTAGAACAAACTAAAAAGAAATCACTAGAGTGGATCAAACACCAAAATGTGGTTACCACAATTATCAAAACTTTGAAATTTTTTGTTATTTTTTATATTATAACGCAATCACATTTTTTGACCTGCAATAAAAAAAAACGGAAATATTGTTTATTCCTAGATTCATGGTCTCTTCTTATATGCAAGAAGTTGGTAATGATATAAATGCTAATTATTGCATATAGCTATCTTGATCTAAATCATTTGTATAAAATTAGACTAGAGATAGTCTAGCTCTAAAATAATTTTCTTAGAATTAAAACAAATATATTTATTCTTGTCAATCTACAAATTTGATATTCTACCAAAGGTTATTTAGTTTATGACAAAAGATCTAGTGTTACTTGAAAAAGTATGTAGTAGCCAAAAGGTTATAGTAATAGGTGCGGAAAAGAAGATGCAAAAGCAATCACTGAACATGCATTGAGGTGCACTTGACCTGAGATAGCTAAGAGGCCAGATATTACTCAAGTCATCCATGAGCTGCAAAAGGTCGAGTCATGAACATCATGCCTGAAGAAGGGATCGGTTAGCTATTTCTGTTTAAAGATTAATTGTCTTTGATTCACTAAAATATATATGCAAAACATAAATGCAGTGTTGTGCGATTTTAGGACGGTGACACCAAGGAATATTCATAGATTCGTGAACCCTTATTATATGCAAGAAGTTAGTAAGAATATAAATGTATAACTTAAGGAAGATTAAAGATAGCTTTAATCTAAAGATTTGTGTCTGAATTACAATAGAAATAGTCTAGCTCCAAAATGATTTTTCTAGAATCGAAGTTAATATATTTAATTTTGTCAATCTAAAAATGTGTTACTCTATCAGAAGTTATCTATTATATGATAGAGATTTAGTACCACACTGAAAAATAATATATATAATTTGGGAGTTATTATTTTAGTATTCATTACTCAAATGTGATTCAGTGAGGATGGTGGACCAAAAAGAAATTTATAGCAGACATGTCACATTATCCATTGGGCTCAATCAGGATATAGAAGTGTGCAGTAGCCAAAAAGGTTGAGAAGCAATCACACCTCTTTTTTTATACACCTACTTTAAAGGATAGGAGTGAGTTTTTTCAATTTAAGTGATATTATTCGAAATGAGATTATTAATTCCATTCAGAATCACCACTTGGAATATGTTTGGCTTTTGGTGTCCAAGTCACCGGTTTATCTTAAATCCCAAATCGAGGAAATTATTTCACTTTTCAAGTGAATTCTACGAACTAGAAATTCTAAATAAGGAATTCTGTTAACCTGGGGAAGGTGTTAGGCACCCCCGGATTCTATGGTTCTAGCACGGTCACTTAAACTATTATAAATGGCTAGATATCTTATTTTAATGCATGTCATAAGTGCAATTTTAAATTACTTACCGCTTTTTAATTATTTTTTATATAATTGAACGTCGTTTAAAACATATTTTGGATCACGCCACATGAAATGCACCCAGATCCTCGACACATTTTATTCAAAATTTTGAGATTTGGATTTGGGTCACATAAAATGCACACCGAATTTAGGAAGGTAAAACTATTAAAGAACGCATCTAAAGAGACTAGCGTGTTATTAACTTTGTGGGAGACCATGAAAATTAGCTAAATGGCACGTCCCGAGTTTTAAACATTTTTAATGAAGTAATTAAAGAGGGCCACACATTTTGTGATTTCATTTAGCGCGGCGCATCTCGTTTTATTTTAAAAGGGGAATCCTAAGAGGGACTATTATTCTCTATTATAGATTGTCTCTAAAGGACCTAATTAATTAGCATTATTAGTCAACTACTATTTAAAAATTTAGGCCTCAAGTTCATGTCCGAACTTAAACAAGAGAAAAACCTCTTAATTCAAATTCGTCACTTAACTTGGAAGGCCCAAAATTACATTATGAGAGTAATCTAATAACTTCAAATGGGAATTAAACTTTCAGTACATTGGGCCTCCAATCAATCTCAAAATGAGGAAATTTAGTAAGGTTTTGGTTGGAAACTGGCCGCTCTTGGGCCTATACACAGGCCCAAATAGAAAATAGGCTGCAAGTTGGGACTCATGATTTAAATCGCTCGGGCTTCTGATTGTATATTAGGCCTAGATCCCGTTTTATTTTAAAGGGATTTTTCCTATTTATACCATATACAAACCTTATTATCAAAAATATTCATAATTTGGTATTTACCCGTCTATTCCACAGCTTCACTACAAAATGTATTACCAAAACCAAAATAGGTAGATTCTCCCCTAAAAACGTGTGAAATTTGTAGGAATCAGATCTGCGTGTGATCCTATCACCATTAAACTCAAAATTTAAAACGGAAGAGAATCTCATTGCTGCGTAATTCTGTCCTTCTCCATATATTTTCCACCATTGATAGCCATTAAAAAGCTTGAAAGCTTTGAATTCAAATTTTGGTTTTCAAAAATCATTATTTGTTTGGATTGGGTGTTATTGTAAATAATTTGGAATATGTTTAGGAGTTTATATCTAAATATTGAGGGGTTTTGGTGAAGATTAGACTTGGTTTTGACTGAATTTCAAATTGAAGAAGAAGAAGAAGAAGAAGAAGAAGAAGAAGAAGAAGAAGAAGAAGAAGAATAAGACATATTTTCAGAAATTGTAGATAAATTATAATTAAATTGTAGAAATGTAGATATATTGTAGATAAATTATAGATAAATTGTAGATGAATTATAGATTGGGAAGACTAAAACTTCTATAAATCTTCTACAATTATGTCGAAAATGCCAATTATGCTACAATTGAAATGAGAATTTGGATATTAAAATTCAATGTATCTATTTTGTAGATATCTTGTAGATAAATTATAGATTATTTGTATTCTGATTGTAGATACATTATTTTCTGTTTTCACAAATCCAAAACGATTAAAGCTTCTACAAAATCTTCTGCAAAAAATAGTCTACAATTTATCTACAATTTTCTATTTTGACTACAAAATATCTACAAATTCGAACTCTCTGCCAGCAACCTTCAACCACTGCCCCAAAAAAAAAGAGGTCAAAGAATTTCGAACTCTCTGCCATTATTATTTCCAGTGGAAATTCAAGCGGTTCCATCAAAGAATGTAATTGATTGTGTTGCCATAGTACTAAATGGTAGAACAGCTCAATCTATTCCACCTATGGTACTTAAATCTTCAACTATAGGACTAGAAAGCCATAGTTTTGCTTCTCTTGGAATTTGATTCTTAATTTACCTGTCAAAAAGGAAGGTCGTGTATGAGGGATCAGGATTGATTGTGTGGAATTTTAATGATGTAGATGACTAATATATCTTTTAGTGAATTGGGAGCCAGTGTCCAATGTTATCGGGGTTAAAAGTGTGTGTGTTGTGAACAGTTTAGATGGAAGGAAAGAGAAAGTGGGAAGATACATCTTATAATTATGCCTAATATAAATGAACCCTTAATTATATCCCTAACTTGAATTATAGTATATAAATGGTAATTTGATATGCTTAAATATAATAAACATAAACCTTAAACAATGAGCGTAATAAGATTTGATATATGATATATGTAGGTAAAAATCCCTTTTTTCAAAGTGTACTACTTTAGCTCATGAATGAACCCAGACTAACATTAATCCTTGGGCCCATTAATAATTTTGTAAACAAATTGGCCCAATTTAAACACATCACAGGCCTGCTATTGTTTAAAGGCAAATATTTCTTACAAACTCAACCTGTTTACACATTAATAATCAATATACTCAATTTGGGGTTTTTAACACATTGGTAATCAATATACTGATTTTGTTCCCTAAAATTAAACTAATTAATTTGGTAACAACTGGAAGATTATGGATCTATTCAATTCAACAACTGCTGAATTAGTTCTAAATTTTACATTCTACTTATATCGAAACTAATGAGTTAATATTGAAACATGTATAGGGTTTAATGTTTAATTGAAATGATCAACATTTATATTGAAAGGTCGAATTTAGCAACTTAATACCTACTGATTTGTTGTTTCGTTCTGACGTCAAGGCCAATACTGAACATAAAATTGCTGAAATTAGAACTAGTTCGAATGCAAGTAACTACCCAACCTATCATGATACTAATTTTTAAACACCAAACCAATATGAGTTGATACTGCCAATACTACTACAATTACAATAAACTAGCAACATTACTCGAGTTGTCATGAATGAACAACTGAAAACAACAATCAATCCAAATTAATTCAAAAGTCCAGTTAGCACGACATTAATCAACAGTAATCATGAGATAACATAATTTTCTAATGAAAACAAGTTCCATAGTTCAGATTGGTTGCAATGACTAATTGAATTACGATGAAGTAATATTCACAGATCCACAAAAGAATAAACAAGCACAGCTTCATCTATATCCAGTTTTGAAGGCTACATCAGAGAAGATCCATGATATGTACCTGGAAATCGAGTAGGAATAAAAATGAGGATCAGCTATGTATCAGCACTATAACAACACTCAATTTAAGCAGGACATCAGTAGTTCCAAATTGAAAACCCAGAAAATTAGAGAAGGATGCAGTAAATCTCCCAAATTGGCTTCAATCAACCCAAAATTCGATTGACTTAAACCTAGATTTGATGAACCAAAATGACTTTCCGCAGATAGCTTCCTATTGATTTCAGAACTTAAAAGGGAGCTTCAGCTGTTTTGAAACTGGTGAAACAGTGCCCTTTTTTGAATTTTAGTAGTTTTTCGGGCGTTTTTGGATTTGAATTTTGTTTTTTGAGTTTTCTGATTTCTATAAGCTGTAGGTTTTGAATTTGAATTTCGAAATTTGAGAGTTTTTTTTGGAATCTCCAATGCTTCTAGATACTTGTGGGGATTTTTTAGATTTCAAAGCTTATGAAACAAGGCAATGGGCATGCCTTTTTATAGGCAAAGCTTAGGGCAGCCCTCAGATTTCTATTTTACCCCTATGTCCCTCTTTTATTTTTTAGTTTTTAGCTAGTTAGTCCCTTATTTATTATCTTGTTGGTCAAGTTAGACCCATTAAGTTCCTGAAATTTTAATTGGAACCCCATCTAGAAAGTTCTAGGGGTTTCCAGTTTCAGTTACTAAAGATTCCCTTACCCCAAATACCTAGACTACCCTTTTCAATTCTGAAAATTACTAAACTAAACCAGCCCCCTTTTACCCTGATAACCTGGTCAAGTAGTAACCATGGTTAAACAAAAATCTAGCCTATTTAGCTATAACCAAACAATTTCTTCAATTAACAAAATGAAACAAACCTATTGACTACTAAAAATCAGAATTAAAAGCTATTAGTGGCAATTATCGATTAAACATGAATCTAAAAGAATAATAAAAAATTCATCAACAATGCTAAATCAAAAGCTTGAACTGACTTAGTGAAGCAATCAGAGACTTAAACCTAAAAAAAACTAGAATACTGATTGTGAATTAACAAAAGAAACTATGCTTAAACTAATTTTAATAACAAAGAAAATAAAATAATAAAAAAAGAAATACTTACTTATGCAAGTTTGAACAAAACTTGACTCCAATTCGAGCCCCGGAATGATGCGAACATTTGTTCTCTACCAAGAACAAACGAGCACATTATTTTGTGCCTCAGATCAATCTTTGGACTAAGGAAATTGGGAAGAACTCGAGCAAATCGAACTTCTAGGGTTCTATCACTTCTTGGATTTGAAATTCGAGAAGCTCCAGTTACATTCAAAGCTATAGACAATGGATTCGTAGAGAGGAATGCGAGGAGGCTATGTGGTGTTAGTTTGATTGAATTTGGATGATTTAGGGTTTTGGGTCCTATTTTAATCTAATATTCGAAGAGCTCGACTGGGATTTGAGGGACGGGGTTTGGGGGTTGGAAAGAAGAGAATGAGGGGAAACCATGATGTGAAATTGGGGGTTTTGGTGGCCGGCCACCGCCGTTAGGCCATTTCCGGCGGCGGTCTAGGGCGGTAGATGGTGGAGGTGTCTCTGATGGAGTGAGGTGGGGAAGACGGGCTTGGGGGGATAGTGTGGTCCAGACACTCTTATACCAATTTTACCGTACTCACCAACCGCTAAATCGAGTTATCTCAATGGCTAGGATCTTCCCTTAGCGAAACGACGTCGTCTCGAAGGGGATGGGGGATGGACCGGGTTGGGGAATTTGGGCTTTGGACCTGGGAGTTTGGGGGGGATTTGAATATTGTCCCAAAAATAGCTGGCCTGATTTGCTCTTCTTTTTGTTTTCTTTTTAATTTGTTTTATTTATTCTTCTCTTTTTCTCTCTTTTTCTCGTAATAACTTGATTTAATTCTATAACTAAACTAATTAACTTTCTAAAATTAATTAAATCCTAATTTTAAAAGAAAACTAAGCAAAAATTGAAATTAAAGATAAAAAAGATGTAAAAAGGACTATTTTTATTATTTTCTTCTATTTTTGTAATATTAATTGACTAATAAAAATACTAACATGGGTCCTAAATGCAAGCATGCTATTTTGTATTTTTATGAATTATATCAATTAAAAATTCACAAAAATACAAACAAACACAAAATCGTGCAATAAGTCCTAAAAATCAAATAACAAAAGACAAATCCTAATTTTAAGAATTCTATAGGAATATTTGAGAAAGGTAAAATTTACGTGCTCACAGCAATGTGTGTAGAAAAAGAAGATGCAAAAGCAAACTGAACTTGCATTAAGGTGCACTCTACCTGAGATAGCTAAGAGACCAAATATTAATCAAGTCCTTCGTGAGCTACAAAAGTTTGAACCGAGCACGTCATGTCTGAAGAAGGGATCAGTCAGTTGTCTCCGTTCAGATATTTGAACTATCTATTTGTTTAGCTCAAAAATTATATTTGTATTTTGTAAGATTAAAAAAATCAAAAATATATAGGGCTAAATCGTAATCAAATATAATAATCCAAAGAGATGATTATTGTGTATGGGTCAAACCTTGACTCCACGATAATTAACGGAATAACCCGTCCCTAAGCTTATTTGCGACTAATAAATAGTACGGCCATTTATTAACAATGGAATCTAAGGATTACCCAATTTAAAAAGTGAGCCAAGGCCTACACGCCACTACACAGGCGTCCCCTCAATGTGGCCGCAGCTACTCAGTGCCAGCTCATCACCAGCTCACAGCTATAAACATTAAGCGAAAGAACCCTAGAAATGGGGCTGCTACTTCTTCTCCATCACCATTTCCTAGAAAAGAGAGAATATCATTGTAAGGCTATGGACCTCTCCATGGAGAGGCAGACCAAATCAATATCATCAATAAAAAGTTCTCCATATATCTCTTCTTAATACAAAAGGCTTGCTCTTTGTTTCTTTTATTCAGTCCTTTGATTTATTATGATCTGCTATGATTGGCCATTTATTTGTTTTGATTGTTTCAAAGCTTATAAAATACGAATATAATTTTTGAGCTAAATAATTTGGCGTCGTCTGTGGGGATTTCATAGAAGAATCGCGTAGTTCTTCCCGGGGCCAGAATTAAAGAAACACCAAAGAACAACCCAGCTCTAACAAGCTGCACCGATATGTCGGTCAAAGGGAACTTGAAGATCTCGAGTTGAGATCCAACTCCTCTATCACACCTCTCTCCGATAGTACAACAAGAAGACGAAGCAGTCCCCCCCCCCAGGGAGGATCTTTGCAGGGCACCCCACACCCTTGATGCGAGATCTGGCCGGAAATCGGCACGAAAATATCTTGAATCGAGAGCCACCTCAAGCCTACATACCCCGATCGGGCAGAGCACGCGTGAGCTGCTCAAAATCTCGAATCAAAATCGAGCTTAAACTCTCAAACACCGACGTCACAAGACTCAGGCTATGCTCCTTACCCAAATAAATCAACTATGAGTTGAACAAATATTCAGGCTATGCGCCTCCAACAAAAATTCAACTATGACTTGAACGAGTATTCAAGCTATGCGCCTTCAGCAAAGGTTCAAGTATGGTTGAACAGCAACTCCGGCCACGTGCCTTCACAAAAGTTCAACTACAAGTTGAACTGGGACTCAGGCAATGCGCCTTTGCCAACAAAAAATAAAAATTACAAGGTTCAACTACGGTTTAACAACAACTCATGCTACGTGCCCTCGCCAAAAAAGTTCAACTATGAGTTGAACTAGGACTCAAGCTACGTGCCTTCACCAAAACGTTCAACTACAAGTTGGACTGGGACTCAGGCCATGCACCTTCGCCATAAAAAAATTACAATATTCAACTACGGTTGAACACCGACTCAGGCTACGTTCCTTCACCAAAAAGTTCAAGAACAAGTTGATAGCAACTCTGTCTACGTGCCTTCACCAAAAAGTTCAGCTACAAGTTGGACTGGGACTCAGGCCATGCGCCTTCGCCAACAAAAAATTACAAGATTCAACTACGATTGAACAACGATTCAGGTTACGTTCCGTTACCAAAAAGTCAAGAACAAGTTGACAGTAACTCAGGATACGTGCCTTCACCAAAAAGTTCGACTACAAGTTGGTCTGGGACTCAGGCCATGCGCCTTCACCATCAAAATATTACCAGATTCAACTACTGTCGAACATCGATTCAGGCTACGTTCCTTTACCAAAAATTTCAACTGCAAGTTGAACTGGGACTCAGGCTACGCGCCTTCGCCATCAAGAATGGCAAGATTCATCTATGGTTGAATAACGACTCAGGCTACGCGCCTCCGCCATCAAGAATGGATAGATTCAATTATGGTTGAATAACGACTCAAGCTACGTGCCTCCGCCATCAAGAATTGCAAGTTTCAACTATGATTGAACAGACTAAGGGCCATGTGCCTTCGCCATAAAAAAATTACAAGATTCAACTACAGTTGAACATCGACTCAGGCTACCTGCCTTCACCAAAAAGTTCAATAACAAGTTGAACAGCAACTCAGGCTATGTGCCTTCACCATCAAAAATTATAAGTTCAACTACGAGTTGAACGAGGACTCAGGCTATGAGCCTTCGCCATCAAGTTCAACTACAAGTTGAACCGGGACTCAAGCTATGTGCCTTCACCATCAAAGGTTATAAGTTCAACTACAAGTTGAACAAGCACCCAGGCTATGTACCACCAATGCCTTCGCCATCAAGTACAACTACGAGTTGAACAACGACTCAGGCTATGTCCGTTCGCCATCAAAAGTCATAAGTCTAACTACAAGTTGAAACGGGACTCAGGCTATACACCTTCGCCATGACGAGCCCAATCCCGATTGAACAATCAGGCTGGACACCTACACCCTCAAATATAAAAGAGTTCAACCCCATTTGAATAAAGATTCAGGCCAAGACGCAGCGAGGCATGTTCCTCAATGATTGGAAAGACAAGTTAAGCACCTACGCCATGCAAGTAAGTACGCCAAACTCGAACAAAGATTCAAGACACGTGAAGTTCGGCCCCGGTCAAATTACAAGGCCATGTTTTTTACCATCTCGAATAGTAGTTCGACCACGCCTGAATTGGGACTAAGGTTAAGTGGCACTACTGCCAAATAATGGCCACAACTTGTTTACACCAAGTAAAAGAAAAAATGACAAACAAAAAGAGCTTAATCATGGCTAATGACATCAATTCTATTATTTCTAAGGCCATCGCTGCCAACAGTCGACCTAGATTCGACTATGGTGAGTAAATGACTCGGCGACAGTCGAAGTCGCGTACTTGGCTGAGGCCATAAGTTCTATCATGGCTAAGGCCATCGCCATCAATGGTCGACCTAGATTCGACTACTATATGTAAACGACTTGACGACAGTCAAAGTCGCCTACTTGGCTAAGGCCATCAGTTCTATCATGGATAAGGCCATCAACTATATTATGGCTAAGGCCATCGCCACCAACGGTCGACCTAGATTCGACTATGGTGAGTAAACGACTCGACGACAGTTGAAGTCACCTACTTGGCTAAGGCCATCAATTCTATCATGTCTAAGGCCATCAATTCTATTATCGCTAAGGCCATCGCCGCCAACGATCGACCTAGATTCGACCACGGTAAGTAAACGATTTGACAACAGTCAAAGTCGCCTTTATGGCTAGGAACATCCACTCCATCATGACTAAAGTCTTCAATCTAAGTCCGACTAGGCAATCAACAATCATGTTCAACCGAAAATGCAATAAAAGCTTACAGGAACGAAAGAAAAACAGCAACTACAAAAAGTCATATTTCATTATCTCCAAAGGTACACATACATCTGGCGTTAGAAAAGGCCCCATCTACATATAAAATATATACATAAAAGCCTTAAGAGCCTTCACCGCTCCTCCCATCACGACCGGTCTGGTCGCCGTCTGGTTCATTGCCGTCTCCAGGCTGATAAGCCTTAGAAATCCACGAACTGGAATCCAAATGGTTGACATCCTCAGAGTTATAGCCCTCCCTACCAAATGAGTCGGAACTATAACCGGCTGCTTCACGAGCAACACGGTTAAGTGCCGTTGCCTTTCAACTTTCGCCTCGGAAGCTCGACCTGCTGCCAAAAACTCCTCAAAAATAACCAACCTGACATCATGATACACCCACATCTCATGTGCATCACGATGCACAACATCTTGTGGGGCATTTCTCCTGAGAACTTCAACTTCGACTATCCTAGCATCAAGCTCATCTGCAAGGGCCGTGACCTGGGCCTGCAGTTTCACAGCCTCCGCGGCCACCCCACGGCTTATCTCCAAGTCCTCTTTTGACTGGAGGAGGATCTTCGATGTTTCGAGCCAAAGAAGCCATCAGTTGCTCATCAATCTCCTTCAGCTCAGTTGTTCTCTTCTTCAAAAGAGCCACTGATTCCTCAAGGCCCTCACGAAACATCCGGAACTGGGGGTCCTTCTTAAGTGCATCCGCCAACGCCTGATTCTTGGCATGAACCTCTTTATATTTATTCGTCATTTTATTGAAGGTGGCCGCCCTCTTTCGTTCTACGCCACCTCCAATATGAGGGTCTAAAAAGAAGAGAAGAAACGCGTCAGTACGTACCAAAATTATTTTTATGTCTCAAACAAAAACTAAATATACCTGCAAAGCAGCGCTGGCTATCCCTCAGCCGCACATAGCAAGGTCATTCACATCTCCTTTTTAGCCGCGCTCGCGAGGGCGCAAATGGATTAAGGGAGTTTTTTCAATTAAAGGAAAATCAAAACGGGATTTTTTTATTTATTTCAAATTTTCCACTTGGGAGATTTAGGGTGTCCCAAGTCACCGGTTTAATCCCGAATCGAGGAAAAGAATAACTCTGTTTAACAGTACGCGAACCAGAAATTCAGATAAAGAATTCTGTTAACCCGGGAGAAGGTGTTAGATATTCCCGAGTTCCGTGGTTCTAGCACGGTCGCTCATCTGTCATATTCGGCTTATTTATCTGATTTTAATACATGTTAAACCTATGTGCAAATTTTAACCCTTTACCGTTTTTATTATTATCATTATTTTAAAGAGAATTGCAACGTCGTGAAAATGCGTCTCGAACCACGTCACATCAATGTACCCATAGTTATTGACACATCTCGACTGAGATTTTGATTTTGGTCACACAAATTTGCACCCGAGTTTAGGGAGGTAACATTATCAAATACGCACCTAAAGATGCTAACGCGTTATTATTTTGAGAATACCATAAAATTTGCTAAAACGGCATGTCCCAAAACCTAAGTAATTATTAACATCTATCGAGGGCCCCGCAGCTTGTGCGTATTGTTTGGCGAGGTGAGGCTCGTTTATTTTAAAAGGATAAGCCTAAAGTGACTCCATTTTTCTATTAATCTTGTCTCTAAAAATAAAAAAATCTCCAAATTAATTACATGCTTTAAAAGGGTGTAACTTATTGGTCTGGTTAAAACAAATGAAAACTAAAAATTGCAATCGAGTCAAAGGGAGACTGTTTCGTGCCTTATTCTATAATTGAATATTACTAAAATTAAAATTATAAATAGAATACGGAACTTATAAACAATATTATCAAAATGAACTAATTATCTTCTAACTAATTTAAAGTCACATTGTTGATTAATTGAACCTTTGGAATTAATTATCTACAACTATTTGAAACTAGAATTAACATTAATCATTAATGATTATTCGTAAGTTTGTTAAACTTAAACATTGACCCGTCTTGCTTGAACTCAATTCATGCCTCAAATAAATTTAGCTACATGTTCATGATTAACCTATGGTTGACAATATTAAAACCTTCATAGCTAATGATCTAACCAGTTTTACCAAGCCGATTCAATAGAAACCAACTCATATTATTTTCCTCTAGTTCAAATTATCAAACCGTTTGATAGTAATGGGCATGGTTAAACATATACTACTTAATAAACTAAAACAAAACATTATTTACTACATCACTACAAGCTGTCCAGTTATACAAAGTGACAGAAGTATACATAATAGTAGTACATGAAATGTTTTAACTATAATCAGTGAAGAAGAAAAGTTAAAACTAAATCAACTTCAAACTTCCATTATTTCATATGTATTCACGCTTCCACATTTTTTTAGCTTACAATAGCTAGTGTTACAGTCGTGTACCTGGATAATGGAATACAAGAAGAAGAAGAAGAAGAGCATCAGCAGCAGTACACAATAGCAGTAACACAGCAACTGCAACAGCAAATCCCAACAGCAACCACCAGTCAAGTTCAAACAACCAGCACAGTTTGAAAAGAAGAACCAAAACGAAACCGATAGAACAACCTTACATTCAGAAACAACTTGAAACCCAAAAGAAAAACCCCCACAGCAATATACTTGACTTAACTGAATCACCACACCTTCAAATGACCTGAACACCCTAGTATAGAATAGAAACAGCGAGGTTTGAACTATTTTTGATCTCTATCTCAATGTGGCAATCAGCTCTTCGTTAAAAGAGACCAGTTCCTCCTATTATGCTCTCCAAGTACTCTCTGTTAACTGATTTTCTTAGGATTCCAAAAAAACTAGTCTTTTTTCTTGTTTTTTAGCTATGGATTCTTAATATCCAAATTCCCGTCCCCCATTAGTCCAAAAATGACTCTTATATTATACCCAAAGCAGACCCTTTTCAGCCCCTCCCATTTTCTATACAGTTGTAAAAGAAAGCCTTCTATTATTACCCCCGTGTTTTTTACTTTCCAGCTTGTTTGTTCCTCTACTATGTGAATCAGTTTAGCTTTTCATTATTACCCAATGTTTCTAATTTATAATTAGCCAAGGCATTAGGCCCACCCCTTATACATTAGTGCCCCCCATCAATTAGTTCAATTTAAAGCACATCAAGACCCTACTGGACAGACTGCTCAGTCAAACCATTTTTTCGACTTTTCCATTCCTAAACTACCCCTGAGACCTTGAATATTACTGCCCTAATTCAAAAGACAGATTCTAAAATATGTTCAAGCCTAATTAACAAAACTAATTACTAATTAAGCAGCTATAACCAATCCTTAATCCTATTCAAACAATGATTCATGCAGTTGAATCAGACATGGCACCAAATAAAACGAATTGAAAATACGAGTAAAACTGAATATCAACTAGATTTTGAAGCACTTAACAGGTTTAAACACACAATTAACACAGAGGGAAGCAAGATGGATAACTGACTGGAGAGAAGAATATATATATATATATACACACACACACAATATTCATGTTGTTCTATCATTCAAACCTAAAGAACTAATTGATGACATATAGTCAATCGACTATACAATTATAATCAATAATAGTTAACAACAAACAAAAAAGTAAGAAACAAACCAACAAGGTGACTCGAGTCATTTTTGACCAAAAACTGGGAATTCAAGAAAACTATTTAATCGACGAATCTAATCACTTTAATTATATACTTTATGACCTATACATAATCAATGAACAAAAGAAAGAAAAAGAAACTTGGCCAAATAAAAGGCCTGATTTGAAGAAGAACATATGTTTTGATAAAGGAAAAATTGAAAAATGGGTAACAGAACTTTAAACAGATGCTAATTAACACAAACTGAATAGAAGAAAGAGAAAGAAATTACCTCGAAGCTAGGAGACTAAACACCCTGGTCGAACTCAGACTCAAACTTTTTGGGATCCAACGGACCTTAACCGAGTGTTCTCAATTAAGAACACTTTGTCTAAGGTCGATTGGGTACCCAAAATTGCATCAATTTGGGTTGATTCCAAGTTTTGGAATTCTAGGGTTCTTGGGGTTGGATTTGGGGCTTGAAAGGTTTTAGCTCGATTAAAACCAAATCAATGGTGTTTTGGTGACTAGGGAGGTCAGGAGGTTCCAAGGTATGAAATTGGGCTCAGTTGGAATAAGTTCACGTTTGGCTCGAATCTTCAAATGAAGATTCGAGAAGTTCCAGAAAGATTCGAGCCAAACGGTTTGAGGAATTGGGTTGGGGTGGTTAGAAGGTTTTAGGGTGTTAATTTGGCGGCCATCGGAGAAGGTGAGGTTTTCAGGCCAACCTTCGATTCAAGATTCGAAGAGTTGGGGCTTGATTCGAGGGGAGTTGTGGTGATGGTTGGAAAGGGGAGGTCAAGGTGAATTCATGGTGTAAAAATGGGGGTCATTGGACCACCAGAACCGTCGTGAGGCAATTTCCAGTGGATGGTTGATGGTTTGGGGCGTGGCTCAGTCCGATTTTTTAACTGTTTTTTGTTCTTTTCTTCATTTTAATTCCTAATTTGAACATTAAAATCCTAGATGAAATTTTTAAAAACATCAAACTAACTTCTACAAATAATTAACACACAAAATTAGATACCGATTTAAAATAAAATCACAACTAGACCGATAAAAATGCAAAGTACATTATTTTTGTGATTTTTCATTTTTGTAGAACAAATTACTTAATTAATCCTTACTGAAATTAAAACAAAAGATTCAAATGCAACATAATTTTGTATTTTATATTAATTTAAACAAATAGACATGCACAAATAAAAATACAAACAATAATACAAAAATTCAGAACAGTTGCGAACTATCAAAAAATTATTTTATTTTGTATTTCTTTTGGAGTAATTCGTACAGGAAAAAAATCACGTGCTCACAAGGTCATATCCACTGCGCCTTTCTCGTTGTCTTCTAATAAATTATACCCGCCAGGGATCACGGTACAGCGAGTAAACCTGCCCTCCCTCATCTCCACGTGGGTCGATCCCCCCGCTGCTTTACCAAGAGCGGCTTTAGAGACCGTACTCTCAATCTCCATGGCCGTTCCTAACGATACACTTCTACGGCCCTCTCCCAAGAATGAACATTTAAGACCAAAAACATACAACCAAGATCACCAACTTGACTCCATTGCGGCTAAGGCCGTTCACAATGGCTATGGCCATCTCCACTATATAAACGTCCACAATACTAAGGCTCTGGCCATCTCCAATGTATGGAAGGCTACGGCCATCTCCACAATATTAAGGCTATGGCCATCTCCACAATATAGATGGCAAATGCCATCTCTAGAATATAAATGGCTAATGCCATCTCCAGTGTGTAAACGGCTAAAGCCGTCCACAATATTAAGCCTATGGCCATCTCCAATAAGTAAATGGCTACGGCCAATCCCCATGTATAAACGACTACGGCTATCTCTGATGTATCAACGGCTACGACCCTCTCCCATGAATGAACGACTACGGTCACCTCCTGTGTATAAATGGCTAAGGCAACTAACAAAATATGACTAAGGTCATCAACTTGATTCTGCGCAGGACCGTCATCATAAAATGGCTAAGGCCATCGATTTCAACAGCGTAACCGCCAATGCATAAAAGGTTATGGTCATCCGTGGTCACGGCCAAAACAATATTCGACCCCCATCTCCGAATTTCTCGAATTACAGTTGACAAATTGCACTCATCGAGCTCTTCTAGGGCACAACCTCAACAAGCGGAGGGACTAACTATATGGGTCAAAACATGACTCCACAATAATTAATGAAATTAACCCGTCCTTAAGCTTATTTGCGACTAATAAATGGTACGAATATTTATTAACAATGGAATCTGAGAATTACCGATTTGGCTAGTGAGGCCACGGCCTACCCGCCACTACAAAGGCATCCCCTTAATGTGGTCATAGTTACTCAGTGCCAGCTCATCGGCAGCTCACCCAACTCACATCTATAATATTAAGCGAAAGAACCCTAGAAAGGGGGCCTGCTTCTTCTTCTTCATCACCATTCCCTAAAAAAAAGAGAATATCATTGTAAGGCTATCGACTCTCCATGGAGAGGAAGACCAAATCAATATCATCAATAAAAAGTTCTCCATATATCTCTTCTTTATACAAAAAGCTTGCTCCTTGTTTCTTTTATTCAGTCCTTTGATTTATTACGATCTGCTATGATTGGCCCTCTATTTATTTTGATTGTTTCCAAGCGTATAAAATACGAATATAATTTTTGAGCTAAACATACTGCTTCAAGAATGTTAGTACATATGTAAATGCGTAGTAAAATAGACTTAGCTTAAGGGGGAAGCAATGGATGGGAAATCAAGAAAGAAATAAGAGATAAAGAGAGAAATTGTACTATCTGAGAATAAAAATAATGCCGATTACAATGGGAAGGTTTCCTTTATAAATTAGGAGACCTTCCTCGAAATAATCAAAAAGTACAAAAGTTGGTGGCTTTCACTCAATAAAAGGGTCAGGCGCTAAACGACGTCACTTCTTCTTCACCACTTTGGGTCGTGCTCTCGCATGGGTCGCCCTTATCATAGGGGACGTGCCCACCTGGCGTAAGGACGTTATGAGATAAATTTAACTCCATATAGTTAGTCCCTTCATTCATTAGAGACGTACTCGATGGTCATCTTCAATGGACGGACATGCACGATTTGCTTTTTATGGAAATTTGGCCATGCCCATAGGTGCCCCTTTCGTAGAGCACAAGTGTGGATAACATTTGTTTGGCCATTAACATGTGACCCCCTTTTTTAAGGTGATGTCACCAGTCGCATGCGTTATCATTATACCTATTCCCGAGACTGTTTAGATATGACATGACGTTTCGGTTACCCGCACCGATTTTAGAATTGTGCCTCTTCGATTTCCTTGTGACTTACTCCTATAAATAGAGGAGTGGTTCAAAGAGATTCATCTTCGGAACCTTTGGACAGTTTCCCTTTGTTTCTTTTTTTATCCTTCTTTCTTGCAAAAGCTGCATCACTTTAAGAGAAATACCATTTCTGAGAATTGTATCTCTCATTGCTAACACTTTATTCTCTTATTGTATATCATGGAAAAACGCCATCAAGGAAGCAAAAAGATTAAAGACAACGCTCATTCTAGGGTTCTGCCCTCTTCCGATGGTGAAGGGAAAGAAGCGGAGAAAACCCTCGTACCTTTAACTGTAAACAATGTTTTACTGAAGGATTTAAGTGTACGAAAAGACTTTAATACGACATGCCCCTATTATCCCTGGGAGCATAGCGAGTTACTCCAGTCTCGCCTGGACGTCATCAGAACTAGATACAAGATTCCCAACCATGTCGAATTGGCTCCGGACGGGACGGACTATGCCAATATGCATAGGCCTGGTTTCTGTACATTCTATGAGTACGCTCTTAGGATTGGATATAGCTTTCCGCTTAACCCCCTGGCGGAAGAGCTTTGTCGCTTCTGTCATGTATGCCCAACTCAGCTCACACCTTATGCCCTGAAGGTGTGTCGAATCCTTACCATGCTAGCGGGTGAGGCCAGGACCGTCGTTTTACCACATGCTGCAGATGTTCAATTCTAGTTACATGAGGGGTACCATGCTTCAACTGAGGAGCCTGGTAAGAAGAGTTTTGTCATGAAGGCTGACGATAAAGCTAATCATGAGTTCTAGCGTAAATTCTTTTACGTTAGGACGAGCCATCCAGTGTCCAATCCTGAAGGATTTCCATAGACGTGGAATGGAGGATGTAAGTATCTCTGCATATAATTTTTCGACGCCCTATTTTGACTGACCAATCACTCTTGACTTACTTTCTTCCCTTTTTGTAGTAGTGGCTCGCTTACCCGGTCTCGTTGATGACATTAGGTCATGGGTGGCTGGGTTGATACCGCATGCGGATAGATGTCGTACTTGGGTTGAGTTCCATAGATTGTACGGCCCAACTAGTAACAACCTTCCTTGTTTTCTTTCGTTTTGTTATGGCTTGGAGACCTTATTACCTGATGTGCTTCTCGTTTGGTAGGTCGGGGTACTCCTAAAAGGAAGAACAAGAAAAAAACCGACGTCGGCCCGTCTAGGGTGGAGTCTGACTCCGATGGGGATACATATTTGTGGGCGGCTTGCTAGAGGTAGCCCCCTTTCGACTCCTCAGCAAGGGGCTATATCGGTAGCTACACCGGAGGCGGTGCCTAAGGTTGTTTCTGTGGAGATACAAGAGGTCGTACCAACAATGGCACCTAAAACCATTCCTATGCCGGTACCTGAAGTCGCTCCAGCGGAGGCGGCTTCTAATGGAGAGGAGCCACCTGAGAGAAAGAGGTGGCAACTGATTACTGGCAAAGGAATTGCAACCAGCGCGAGGCCTAGTGAGCCTTGTCAAGGGCAGAGGTCAACCTTTCTGGCCGAGGGCATTTGTTCTGGGAAAATGGCCCCACAAAGAACAGTTGCCGCCGCCCATTTGGTCCGTGACCCAGGAGGTGGGTCGTCTTCCACTGTTAGTGGAGCAGCTGTGGAGATTGAGAGGACGGGCTCTAAAGCTGCCCTTGGAGAAGCACCGGGCAGCTCAGCCCGTGTGGAGATGAGGGAGGGCAGGTCTACTCGCCGTATTGTGATCCCTGGTGGATATAATTTGTTAGAAGACAGTGAGTAGGCCGCATCGGACATACCTTTTTGTGTGCGGCTGTGGAGCATGAGATGCTGAGAAGTGTCAGCAATAGGGATCTGTCCAGGCGGGTAGCTGGCTCAGCTTTGCATGTAGCTTTTTCTGTTTTTTGTCCTGTCGTAAAAAATGACTGTGGTACGTACTGACACATTTCTTCCCTTCTTTTCAGACCCTCATCTTGGAGGTAGAGAATAGGTGGCGTGAACAGAAGAAGGCGGCCACCTTCACCAAAATGGAGAAGAAGTATAAAGAGGTTCGTGCCAAGCATCAGGCTTTGGCTGATATGCTTAAGCAGGAACCCCAGTTCCGAACGTTCTGTGAGGGCCTTGAGGATTCAGAGGCTCTTTTGGAGAAGAGAGCGACTGAGCTGAAGGAGATTGATGAGCAGCTGATGGTTGCTTTGGCTCAAAATATCGAGCTGGAAACCCTCCTTCAATCAAAAGAGGAGGACTTGGAGATAAGCCATGGGCTGGCGGCGAAGGCTGCAAAAATGCGGGCCCAAGTCACGGCCCTTACAGCTGAGCTTGAAGTTAGGACGGCCGAAGTTGAGGTTCTCAAGAGAACTGCGCCATAGGATGACGTGCATTATGAGGTGCACGAGATGTAGGTGTATCATGACGCCAGGTTGGTTGTTTTTGAAGAGTTGTTAGCGGCACGTCGAGCTTCCGATGGGGAAGTTGAAAGGCAACGACACTTGACCCGTGTTGCCCGTGAAGCGGCCGGTTATAGCTCCGACTCGCCTGGTAAGGAGAGCTGCAATTCTGAGGACTTCAACCATTTGGACTCTAGCTTGTGGATTTCCAAGGCTTATCAGGCTGGAGATGGAAAAAGACCGGACGGTGACCCGGCGGGTCGTGACGGGAGGGGTGGTGAAGGCTCTTAGGGCTTGTATGTATATATATTTTTTGTGTAGATGGGGCCTTTCAAAGGCCAGTTATATGTATATCTTTTGTCGATAAATGAAATATGACTTTTCTTCCCCCCTCTCTTTTTTGTCACTGTTTTTCTTTCGTTCTTTAGAGCTTTTGTTACATGTTTTGTTGACCGTAGGTGTTGGAGGCCCTAGTCGAACTTAGTCGTGATGGAATCGACGGCCTTAGCCATAAATATAGTTGATGGCCTTAGCCATAACATAGTTGATGGTCGTAGCCATGATATAGTTGATGGCCTTAGCCATGTAGGCGACTTCGACTGTCGTCGAGTCGTTTACTCATTGTAGCCAAATCTAGGTCAACCTTTGGTGGAGATGGCCTTAGCCATAATATGATTGATGGCCTTATTCATGTAGGCGACTTCGATCGACCTTAGTCGTGATGGAATCGACGGCCTTAGCCATAAAGGCGACTTCCACTATCGTCGAGTCGTTTACCCACCACAATAGAATCTAGATCGACCGTTGGCAGCGATCTCCTTAGCCATATTATAGTTGATGGCCTTAGCCATGTAGGTGACTTTGACTGTCATCTAGCCATTTACTCACCATAGTCGAATCTAGGTCGACCGTTGGCGGCGATGGCCATACACATAATATAGTTGATGACCTTATCCATGTAGGCAACTTTGATTGTCGTCCAGTCATTTACTCACCGTAGTCGAATCTAGGTCGACCTTTGGCGGCGATGGCCTTAGCCATTATATGATTGATGGCCTTAGCCATGTATGCAATTTCGAATGACCTTAGTCATGACGGAATCGACGGCCTTAACCATAAAGGCGACTTCGATTGTCATCGATTTGTTTACCCACCGCAGTCGAATCTAGGTTGACTGTTGGCGTCAATGTCCTTAGCCATAATATAGTTGATGGCCTTATCTATGTAAGCAACTTCGATTGTCGTTGAATCATTTACTTGCCGTAGTCGAATCTAGGTCGACTGTTGGCGGTGATGGCCTTAGCCATAATATAGTTCATGGCCTTATTCATGTAGGCAACTTCGACAATCGTCGAGTCATTTACTCACCGTAGTTGAATCTAGGTCGACTGTTGGTGGCGATGTCCTTAGCCATAATATAGTGGCCTTAGCCTTTCATACATTGGAGATGGCTGTAGCCATTCATACATTGGAGATCGTCGTATCCTTTCATACATTGGAGATGGTTGTAGCCTTTCATACATTGGAGATGGTCGTAGCATTTCATACATTGGAGATGGCCGTAACCTTTCATACATGGGAGATGGCCGTAGCCTTTCGTACATTGAAGATCAAGCTAGTCCAATTCCTTTATCATGTCGATCAGGAGGTTGTAAGGAGAGGTTGATATGATAAACTTGTTCCACAAATATCTCTAGGTGTCCCCTCTGCGGCCTTGTTAAAAACCTCCCCGAGAAAACCCAATTGGGACAAAACTCGGGTAAGGGAAAAAGAGTACGACTTGGGAGACGCCTTCTAGAAGTGGAAATACTTGAGGTGAGTAATGTTTTAGTTGTTTTGGAGCGTTTTCCCTTCCATTGTTTCCAACTAGAATGCGCCTTTGCTGGCTACTACTGTGATTTTATAGGGTCCTTCCCAGTTGGTGTCCAGTTTTCCTTCACTTAGGTCTTTGGATTTCAATGTATTGGCTAACAGGATATAATCTCCCAGTTTTCTACTTATTGCTTTTAGGCCACCATTCTGATATGGGAAATTTCTCTCCTTTCCTCTGCTTCGTCGAGGTCTTGGAGCCTGTTCGCATCGTTTTTAGTTCCACTGGTGTGTGAATATCTTACGCTTGGTTCGGTGACCTCGACAGGTATGATCGTGACGATTCCATAGACCAGCAAGTATGGTGTTCCCCCGTGCTAGATTTGGGTGTGGTCATGTGTGCTCACAACACTTCTGGTAGCACCTCGGACCATAGCCCTTTGGGTCCTCGAGTTTTTTCTTTAGTATGTTTAAGATCATTTTGTTGGAGGATTCTTCTTGGCCGTTGGAGGCAGGGTGCTATGGCGTGGAAAATATCCTCTTAATGCGCCATTTCTCGAAGAATTCGGTCATTTTTTGACCGATGAACTATCGTCTGTTGTCACAACTGATCTCTTTGGGGATGACGAAGCGGCATATAATGTTTTTCCATACGAAGGCAATCCCCTCCTGTTCGCGTATTTGTGCGTACGCACCTACTTCTACCCACTTAGAGAAATAGTTAGTTAACACTAATAAAAATCGTACCTTTCCCCATCCTGTGGGTAGAGGGCCGACTATGACCATTCCCCATTTGATGAAAGGCCATGGGGAGGTGATTGAATGGAGGGGATCTCCTGATTGGTGTATAATGGGGCGTATTTTTGGCATTGTTCGCATCAGCGAACGTATTCTGTCGCCTCCTTCTTCATGGTGGGCAAGTAGTAGCCAGCCCGTATGATGTATCGTATGAGGGCGCGGTTGCCTGTATGGGAACCCCAGTGACCGTCCTGTACTTCTTTGAGTACCAGCCTCGTTTGGTGCGGTCCTAGGCATTTGTCCAAGGGTCCGCTAAACGTTCTTTTGTAGAGGTCATTGTTTATTAAGTAGTACCGAGCGGCTTGAGTGCGGAGTTTCTTTGCTTCTTTTTTGTCGGGTGGCAGCGTTTCATCCTGTAGATAAGACATAAACTGATTGTGCCAGTCCCAAGTCAAATTTAAAGAGAATACCTTAGTATGATCAATGGTGGAGTGGAGGAGAGTGACTACGCTTTCTTTGTTGAAGTTTTTAGTGGCCATAACCAGTTTATCTAAACCATCTGCTTTGATATTTCGTACCCATGGGATCTGTTCCAGGCGGCATTCGTCGAACTCAGCTATTAACATTCATATTTCTGACTGGTATTTTTGCAGCCTCTGTTCTTTGATCGTGTAAGTCCTAGTGACTTGGTTCACTACGAGTTGGGAATCGCAGTGGAAGATCAGCTAGTGAGCCCCATACGTGATGGCCTGTTTCATGCCTGCAATAACGGCCTCATACTCGGCCTTGTTGTTAGTCATTTTAGGGCATCGTATAGACTGGAAAATTGTTTCGCCCGTGGGGACCTCGAGTACAAGTCTCAATCCCGATGCATTGCGGCGCCATCAGTGTAGAGGACCCATAGGTCGTTAATGGTGCCTCAAGTTCCGCTTTTGGCAGGATTCTGCCCTAAAGTCGGCTATAAAGTCGGCCAGAACTTGCGACTTAATGGTGGTTCTTGGAAGAAACGAGATTTCGTGCTCGCTGAGCTCAATGGTCCATCTTGCGAGCCAGCTCGATAATTCAGGCTTGTGTAAAATGCTTCTTAATTGGAAGGTCGTTACCACTTTTATGGTGTGGCACTGAAAATAGGGCCGTAGCTTTCGTGAAGCTATGACCAGTGCCAATGCCAATCTCTCGAGGTGTGGGTACCGAGTTTTGGTGTCCACCAAGGTTTTGCTAATGTAATAGATAGGGGATTGTATACCTTTGTTCTCGCAAACTAGGACGGCACAGAAAGCGACCTTAGATACAGCTAGATACACTAACAAGAATTCGCCTGGGCTCGCTTTGACCAGCAAGGGCAGCGAAGATTAGTAGGTTTTCAGCTTTGTCAAGGCTTCGACGCATTCCTCGTTCCACTGTAGTCCTTGGTCTTTCTTGCCATGTTGAAAAATTTATGGCACCTATCGGATGACCCCGAGATGAATCTGGACAAGGCGGCTATCGCCCTGTTAGCTTTCATACCTGTTTCTTGCTACTCAGCACCTCAGGTATTACATTTATCGTCTTGATTTAATCTGGGTTGACCTCGATGCCTTGATACCTCGTTGCGATATGAGGAATCCCAGGAATTTTCCTGAGGCTACACCGAAAGCGCATTTCTCGGGGTTCCACTTCATCCCGTACCTACACCGAAAGCGCATTTCCTGGTCGACATGGTCTTCTTTCCTTGTCGATCTTACTAGAATATCGTTGATATAAACTTCCATGGTCTTACCGAGTTGTTCCTTGAACATTCTGGTGACCAGTCTTTGATACGTGGCTCCTGCATTCTTGAGCCCGAAGGGCATCACTTTGTAAAAGTATGTCCCCTGGTAGGTGTTGAAAGTTGTTTTTTCCTGGTCCTCTTCGGCCATCATGATTTGGTTGTAGCCGGATTATTCGTCTAGGAAACTTAACAGCTCATGTCCTACAGTCGCGTCATTAGCTAGCCGATGTGGGGCAGTGGGAAGGAATCTTTTGGGCATGTCTTGTTCAAGTCGGTGAAGTCTACACACATTCTCCATTTCCCATTCTTCTTTTTAACCATGACGACATTGGCGATCCACTAGGGGTACTTTGATTCCCTGACGGAGCCGTTGGCTAGAAGTTTATCTAGATGATTCTCAACTTCATTCACATATTTCTTAAAATATTCAAGTGCTTCAGATTTATGAGAGATCGGATAGACATAACCAAAGCGTGTGAAATCATCAATTAACGTAATGAAATATAAAGTACTAGACTAGCCCTCACATTCATTGGACCGCAGATATCAGAATGGATTATTTGCAATGGAAAATGAGCTCTCTTAGCCTTTCCAAATGGTTTACGTGTATTCTTTCTGGCAAGATAATTTTCACAAGTTGGCATTTCAATTTTAGAGAAAGGACCTAGATGTCCTTCCTTAGCTAATCTGTTTACTCGATCCTGCTCTATGTGACCTAATCTTGCATGCCATGTAATACCATCAACACCATTGTTACTAGAATAACATGCCATAACACAACGGTCAACATAATAGTTATACATAGAAGGATTACAATCTAACACAATAAAACCATCATAACGATGTCCAAAATCATAAAAGATATTGTCTTGAGTAATTCAAAGATCACTGCGACTAAAGTTCAAATTGAAATCTAAATCTAGAAGAACAGACACAGATACTAAGTTTCGTTGAATCTTTGGAACATATAAGACGTCATGCAACGTCAAAAATCGACTACCATGCATGTCCATTCTGCAAGTGTCTATCCCTTTGACTTCAAGTGTAGCATTATTTCCCACAATACATGCTTTGATCTAAGTGAAACTCGTCAAAACTTCATACACGCTTCTATATTGCGGCTCACATGGTCAGTGTCCCCTGAGTCTACAATCCACACATGATAAGAGTCATTTAGTAAAACAGTGCTAGAAATACATATAGCACTAAGAGATGCGCTTTGAAATGCTACTTTTTCGGTTGAGTGCACTCACGAGCAAAATGCCCTGGGACTTGGAAATTGTAACACTTCATCTTGCTCTTGTTTTTCTTCTTGCAGAATTGTTTTCCTTTCTTGGAATTTGACTTGATTATTTTCTTGGATGGTCCTTCTCCGGTCTCCTTACTCTTTCCATCATTTTTCAATTTCTCTTGCGCTTGAAGTTTGACCTCTTTGTACCACTTAATTTTTCCACAAAGGCATTAGGTACATCTTTATCAGTACCAAGCCGCTCATCTTCATATGATGAGCAACATCACCAAAAGTTTTGATGCTATCATTGTGGGTCAAGTTAACCTTCAAATATTCCTAATTATAATAAAGAGACCGAATCACTGCCTGAACCTGCTGCTCATCAGAGAGAACATGGCCAGAACTTTTGAGTTAAGCAATCATATTTGACATCACCTTTAGATGTTGCTTGACACCGTGATCATGATGCTTTTTATACGTATCAAACTTGATTGTCAGCTGTCGAAGGCGAGTCACTGTCGTACCCCCATATGCCTCTCTTAAATGTGCCCACATGGCTTAAGCAGTTGGATATTTCTCACATTCGTGAATGAGATCATCAGCAACTGAACATCCAATAATTCCATGTGCAGTTGAATCTTTCTTTTTTCAAATATTGTAAGCTTCCAGATCCGTCATGTGTTGGGCAGTGTTACCCTCCTCTAGGTGACTCATAACATGGTTAATACTTCCAAGAGCATCTTGCTCTTCGAGTACATACCACATCTTATGACTCTAGATATCGTAATTTTCACCATTCAGTTTGTCACCCTTGTTCAAGTCAGCAATGATACTTTTTGATGCCATGTTTTTTATTAGAGATAATTTTACAAGTTTAACTCATCAATACATACTTCAGTTAATTTATGCATGTGATTACACACTCAAGTAAAATAATTATAATATTAATTCTACATTTAGTATAGAATCGAACGGTCACTACGTTTCCATTCATCATCTACATCTAAATACTTTTAATTAATATTAAATCACTTCTTAGTGTGTACATATTTCAAGTCGCAGTCCATTACAAAAGGATATAATAAACAATGTATGTAACTAGTAAGACAAATAACAATATATATTAAAATAAAACACATAATAACAATTTGCTTGTTTGCTAGGACATCCATATACCAATCGAACGCAAAACTCTTGCTTATATACGCTTAAAGGTACACTTGGCCAAACATCATAATAAATCTCAGTTAGAATTTCACCCAAAGGATCTCGAAAAGAGTCCGCTAAAATAGCTAATGCTTCCCAATTAGTAATTTCTACATAATTAGCCAATTCGCTCTTTTTGGAAACAGCCTCTCTACCCAGGGTAGGGGTAAGGCTGCGTACACACTACCCTCCCCAGACACCACTGAGTGGTATTGTACTGGGTCGTACTTTTTTTTTTTTTTTTTTTAGCCAATTCGCTCTTTTTATCTTAAAAAGGTGTACATGTTCAGGAACGGAAACATCAAAGGCCATCTTAAATTCCTTACATTTCTTTTCTCTTTCGCTTCGTTCAGCTCTTCGATCCCTTAACTGATTTTGTCTCGCCGTTGGGACATTCTGATGACTTCAGGCTCCGAGTCTGAATCATTATAGAAATAATTCATGTGACGACGTACCCTTCTACGTTGTCCCCTTCCTTGACTTCGAGAACTCCCACTTGGAGTAATTCGAACTTGTTCCTATTCAGCCATATCTGAAATAGAACCAAGGAAACAATAAGAATGCCTACAACCATCCAATGTGACACCATATATCACAATTAATTGTAGAAGGATATTAATTGAGGGATTAAGACTAAACTTATTTTTAATATTAAGAGACAAACTTAGGGATACAGACTAAATTTGTTAATGGAAATTAAATATGATTTTATTCCTTAACTTTGCAGCCACAACTGATGGTATTTACAACACTTGTCCACCAATAACAAACCAACATTAGTTAAATAGGACCATTGAAAATCTATAACTTTAATGTCATCTTCTATTTATATCTTTCTTACCGTTCTTAAAACAAATAGGCTGATATAGTGAATATTATTGTCTTTTTCCTTTTTCCCATTGTTTAGGGGCAATAATTCAGGAAGCCATACCATTATTTTATTCTGCTAACTGTTAACTTGAACAATCATTCCTTTTTTAACTTATCGCAAATTGGCAGGTACTGACCAGTCGCCATTAAAAACTTTTTCTTCTACTTCCATAATTGCACTATCCGTATATTACATCTTTATAGCAAGCTTGTTTCAAGAATTTGGATTATCTGCTACTATTTCATTCAACGTAGGACACACGAAGATTATGCTTCAGGTACAACCGAAGCCTATTGCCAATCACAAAAGCGCTGAGACCACCTTATTTTGTTAAACAACATTTCCGTTGAGACCAAAGAAACCATACACCAATCTATGACTAATTCTCTCTCTAGACTTGCTCTCGGCACACGTTAAGATAACATACATCGGTGGTGGATGCCATGGCTAGAGGACGAGGATGAGGGCGAGGACGACCAAAAAAGCAAACAATTGTGACAGTAGAAAGCTCAGTAAGTGCGAGAGTAATTGCTGAAACACTGGAAAATGGAGAAGAACAGAAAATTTCGACACCAATTGAAACCCAATTTCCAGCGCTATCTCCACTAGCATCTACGGAAAAAGTGAGTACAGGAATTAAACAATTGAATCTCAGTGATACGGAGAAAATAGATTTAAGCAGAATTGAGAAATTCAGAGGTGAAACAACCAAAAGTGAAGTAGGATAGAGAATGAAGAAGGATCGAATGACATGCAACCACAAGCAAGCACTTGGTCTGGATTGTTTAATCGAAACAGAGCAATGGCTAATGATATGTCACTTGATTACATACCTCCAGAGCTAATTGAAGGTACAGTAACAATGAAATTAGATAACGATGAAACAATGAAAGAAATTGAAAAATGAAAATCGACAATAATTGTGTATGTTATAGGTGATAAACCAGGTTATAATTTCATGAGGAGGAATATTATATGGTTAAATTCAACAACATAGAAGATATGAGAGAAATTATGTATGCAGGACCATACAATATTAATAATAGACCTATGATTCTAAAATAATGGACTCCGGAGTTTGATTTCAATGCAGAATTTCTTACCGAATTACCTTTGTGTGTTAAATTCCCAAATCTTCCCATGAGCTGTTGGAGCAAGGACTCTTTGAGTAGGATTGCTAGTGTTGTGGGTGTACCAAAGTATGTTGATGAGTGTACAGCAAAACAGAAGAGAATTTCCTTTGCACGAATGCTAATTGAAGTAATTGTAACTAAAGAGCTACCGAGTGTGATAACAGTAATGGATCCATCAGGGAATACATTCCAACAAGGGGTGGAATTTGAATGGAAGCTAGAGTACTGCACAAGATGTATCATGATTGGACATAATTGTGACAAGAAAAGAGGTGAAAAGAATAGAGGGGATGAGAACAAACAAATAAGGCCACTGAAG
This sequence comes from Nicotiana benthamiana, assembly GCA_034376525.1. NCBI lineage: Eukaryota > Viridiplantae > Streptophyta > Magnoliopsida > Solanales > Solanaceae > Nicotiana > Nicotiana benthamiana. Next base: position 14,886,392 of record CM067323.1, on the reverse strand, counting down.
AAAAGGAAGAGAAAGAAAATACAAGCTTGCGTACCAAAAGGGGATAAACAGGATCAGAGAAGTGAAAAGATAGTAGAAGGACAAATACAACAGGAGAAAATAATGATGCCAATAGCAAAAAGAGATATGCAAGAGAAAGAGAAACAAATGCTGAAAGGGAAAGCAACTAAAGACATAAATGAAAGACTAGTGCAGTTTGGGAAAATTAGTATGCATGTGAGGAATGAATTTGAGATACTATAACAAGATGAAGCTGTGATGGCAAGTCTCCTCCCTTCTGATTTAGAAGAGACACTTTCAAAGTAGCATTAATGTCTTAATTATCCATGCATTACCTTGCCTTCAACTGGTATGTCTCCTATTTGATTTACAACTCCAAAAGCAATATATTTCTATGTGTGTTGCACTTCATTTTGTTTCTTACATGCTTCTACTTATGGTTTTGTTGCTCTTACTACAATTAGCATGTCTCTGTGTTGATTAATACGCCTATCTCAACCTAGCATGTCCATCACTCCCTTTATCTGTCTCATGCATGTTCCTCCTTATTCCCCCCACCCCTATACATTGTTAGCATGTAATAGAACTCTCTTATTTACTAAATACCCCTGGACCTCTTCCTGATGTTGACTCTGTCAATCTAATGTTGTTAAGACCCTGACCCCTTTGTTTGAAACATGCTTGATTATTCTGAAGTACTTCTCTTTGATGTTTTGTTTATATGTAACTATGTTCTTGCCTGTGAGTGATTTGTTCCCTTTCTCCTACCCGTATTGGTGTTCCCCGAGTACTCTGTAACTCTTTGCTTTTAAAACTTGTTCCACATTAACTGTTTTCAAACTCAATTGATGTTTAAGGGACTCTATCACTCTTCTGTTACTTTTCTCTCAAAATTGTTTTCATGTGAATCCTCTTTCAATTGTTTTCAACTCAACTTCTTCAAATTCTATTACAATATCACCACTCCTAGAACTTAGGTTTTACCCCTTAGTGTAAGCATTACTTGAGTACCCACTGAACTATGATGCATAAGGCTGGTAATTCCATACTTGCACTTGTCAATGTTAATTTGTTTGGGTTCCTGGTATTGGCCAGGGACCCCAATGGGCCCTCGGGGAGCTTTGTCATACCCAAAACCTTAGTAATGGTTGTGAAACTCTAAAGAAGTGAGGTTGGATATTTGGGCCTGGTTGAAGGCTCCCTATAGATTAACTTCTTTTTTTCTCCGCTACTGTAATTTAATCACATTGGTATGTAATAACGTGTAATGAACAATACGGTTTATTGTGAAATTGGGTGGGATTATGCATTCTTAGCTTTAAGTACTGGGTAGAAAACATGTCTATAGGATTTTACTTACCTACTTCTGCAATAGAAACCATGTCTAGGGCATACATCTCATACAACTAGAAATCATGTCTTTAAGCTCCTTTACTCTCAACTTGTTATTTATTAGTCACAATCAGTTAATAATCAACAAATCATTGCCATTGCATTTAGATACCATATTTTAGGACCTTTGTGTGCATTAGATATCATGTATATAAGGATGTATTTGCAACTGTCGAATGCCTCACTAATTTCGTTTAACAGCCATAAGTCTGGTTAATTGGTTTCTCTTAAAAACTGGGAATCAAATATGCATGTCCACTTTCTTTTATGATCAAACAACGCCTAGGCAAGCCTTAGGTCGAATAAAATCGATTGATATCCTTAATCATGTTTTAGGCTAATCAACTTTTGTTAATTCTATGAATTCTTCCTCTCTGAGATCCTACTGGTTTTTCATACTAAGTTTCTGTCCTATTTTTTTAATAATCATATATGTGCCAAATATTTCTATTGAGTTACCTTTTCCAGTCCAGAGTTGTGTTACTGTTTTTTTTTTCTATAAAAACTCGTCAGGACACTATGTTTTCATATCCCCTGTAATTTTTTCAAAACTATAGTTCAAAGATAATATACTTACATGCTCTTTTACACTTCTGAATTGTTTTACATCCGTTCTTCTACCTCTATTGCGTGAAAACTATTTCTTTTTATTCTCAAGTGTGTTTAAAGGAAAACAAATGTCTCTTCTAATATTTACTGCCTTGTCCTCAAGTTCTAAAAAGTTGTCGTCCAACTCTCTTCTGCAAATTTCTGTCTAAACTTTTCAGGTGCTATTTTAACCTACTTTTTCGAACATTCCAGCCTCTCATTTCCTAAGAATTTAAATGTGATTGAGACGTGCTAATTATATATTTATTCGTGGAGGGATACTTGAGCCTTTTACGTACCTTTATATGATCCCTTACATGAAGTCCTATTTGCTTTTGTATGTCGCCTAGTGTTTTGACCTTTAAACCTAAGGGTTCAACCTAGTCCCCACCTTATAGGAGTAGCGGTCCTAAACACCCTCTAGGACCTATAGGATGTGACGGGTAATAGTACGCAATAAGCACTCGTGATCAATCCATACGTTTAAATAATATTTACGGGGCGGAAAGGGTAGAGTATGGATATAATGATCGGTGCGCTAATATCTCGTGTGAGAATGAGTACTGGGTATTGCACCAAAAGAATCCATATTATATTTAAACCTAGGACCCTTTTTCTTTATTTATATGATGTGATATTTTCTTAAAAGATTAATGTTTTCTTCAAATAATCTTTTTCCAAAACCACTTATGTCTTTTTCCTCTCTTTTCTTTCAAAACTTTTAATTTATTTATATTCCTTATGTGCAAATATTGTTTGTTTACTTCTACTCTTCTTAAAGTCACAACTAAGTATGGTCGGGAACCATACTAGTGGATCTTGAGGGGTGCCTAACACCTTCCCCTCGAGATAATCTCAAGCCCTTACCCGAACTCTAGTTTTCCTTCAAAAATCTTTTTCTTTTCTTTTAAGTGTCCTGATACACTATAATCAGTAGGTGGCGACTCTTCAAAATTCATGACCCGATTCCTCAAAAGGGAATAAGAGTTATTTTGTCCATAATGTCATAAACCCGATTCGCTCTTTAGAGAAAAAGGGGGGCGTCGACAAGTAGTAAAGATCAAGTCATAGATTGTTATATGGCTATGGTATATGGATATAATACAGTGGATCAAAGGAAAGAGATGTTGCAGCAACTTATGGGAATATCACAAGAGAATAAAAAAGCATGGATCATATGGGGTGATTTCGATTCCGTAATGTACTCACAAGACAAATTATATGGGACGACAGTGACTAGTGCAGAAGTTAAAGATTTCAATGAATGTGTCCAAAGTTTAATGCTCAATGAATTACCATGGAAGGGGGACTACAATACTTGGACAAATAAACAACAAGGTGGAGACAGGATATGGAGTAGAATTGATAGAACTTTGGGAAATTCTGAGTGGATGGTACAATTTGGACATCTCACTACAGAGTATAAACTACCTCACTTTTCAGATTATTCACCCTTGACGATTAAAACAAAGTTGAAGGAGTGAAAGATTAAACCAGCTTTCAAGTTCTTTAATGTGTGGGCAAACCATGATAGGTTTCCTGATCTGGTAAAGGACAGCTGGAAGAAAAAACTACATTCAAATAAGATGCAGAATATTTGGCTAAAACAGAAAGAATTAAAAGGTGGACTAAAAATGCTGAATGAAACAGAATTCAAGGGAACTACCAGGATGCTTGAGCAGAGAAGAGAAGATCTAAAGAGGTGCAACAACAGATGAGCAATCAGTATACAGATGCTTTAGCAGCAGAAGAGAAAAGAATCATAGACTAACTTGAAAAATGGTCCTTGATCGAGGAGAGTATTATGCAGCAAAAGGCACGAGCAAAGTGGATAAAATTGGAGATGCTAACACTACTTACTTTTTTGCAGTTATGAAGGACATGAAACAAAAGAAGCAAATCAGTGAATTAGATTCATTGGATGGAAGAAAGTTAACTGATCCTCCAGATATAAAAGAATTGATTATATATTTCTACCAATCTCTTATGGGTACATCTCTAACACAAGTTACAACAGTGAATATGAAGATAACGAGAAGAGATAGAAAGCTGAACCATGAGCAGCCGCTTCAACTATGTGAAGAGGTGACTGGTCAAGAAATCTATAAAGGTTTATGCTCCATATGAGATGACAAAGCCCCAAGAGTAGATGGCTATAATGCAGTGTTTTATAAGAGAGCTTGGTCAATAATCAAAGATGAAGTCATAACAGCAATGAAGGAGTTCTTTGATACTGGGAGACTGTTTAGGGGAATAAACCGTACAACAATTACTTTAGTTCCGAAAGTAACAAATCCTACAACAATTAAAGAATATAGACCCATAGCATGTTGCACAGTGTTATACAAGATCATTGCAAAGATACTAGCAGGCAGAATCTAGAAAGTCATAGTAAGCGTTATCACTGAAACACAGGCTGTATTTGTACCTGGGAGGAAAGTGTCGGATAATGTGATCTTGGCTCATGAATTGGTACAAGCATATACTAGGAAACATATATCACCCAGATGTATGATAAAAGTAGACATTCAGAAAGCATATGACAGAGTAGATTGGAGATTTTTTAGGCAGATGCTAGAAGAGCTGAATTTCCCAACAAAGTTCAGTAATTGGGTGATGGAATGTGTATCAACAGTTAACTATTCCATAGTTAAAAATGGGGAACCAACTAAGCCATTTAATGCTGCAAGAGGTCTTAGGAAAGGGGATAATATGTCACCCTTCCTATGTACAATGGTAATGGAATACTTAAGGAAGAGTCTAATGAGTTGAGAGAAAAGAAGCAGTTCAAGTTTCATCCTAAATGTTCAAAGCTATGCATTACTCACCTGAGTTTTGCAGATGATTTGTTGATGTTTGCAAGAAGAGATACTATGTCAGTAAGACTGTTACATATGAAATTTGGTCAATTCACAGAGGCATCAGGGTTAAAAGCAAATATGGTAAAAAAGTGCAATGTATTTTGGAGGAGTAACAGATCAAGTAAAGCAAGAGATTCTGCAAGAATTGAGATATGAACAAGGTGAACTCCCTTTCAGATATCTAGGGATACCAGAGTCAACAAGAAAGCCGAAAGTTATAAATTGGCAACCACTTATAACAAGGATCATTGCAAAGGTATCATCTTGGGTAGCTAAGAAATTGTCATATGTTGGGCATGTCCAATTGGTGAAGACTGTGTTTTTTGGTGTCCAGTCTTATTGAGCACAATTATTCATTATACCTGCTAAAGTTATGAAGATTATTGAAGCATACTGCAGAAACTATATATAGACAGGTAAATATGAATTGACACGGAAGGCATTGGTGGCTTGGAGTAAAATATGCAGTCCAAAGGCAGCACGAGGACTTAATCTCATAAATTTGAAGTTATGGGACAAGACATCAATAACCAAAACTTGTTGGGAGTTGCATAGTAAGAAGGACAGCCCGTCATCAAATGGATCCATGAGTATTATATCAAAGGATAACAATTAACTGATATGGTCATTCCTCAACAAGCGAATTTGATGGTGAAGAAAATCAAGTTCCGGGAGTCACTAGAGCATGCAGAACAGATGGTACAAGGAAGAAAGAGCATAATAAAGGGAATATATATGAATATGATGGAAGATTTGCCAAGAGTATCAAGGAAGAACATTATGTGTACAAATATAGCTCGACCAAAAGCTATTTTCATTAATTGGCTACAGCTACAAGATAGACTTCTCACTGCACAAGGATTACAAAAATGGGAACAACGGGTTGATATCACATGTCATTTGTGCAAAAAAAAAGGAGACAAGGGAACATTTATTTGCTGAATGTAAATTTAGCAACAGACTATGGAGCACTCTTATGAGTTGGATAAAAAGTGGCTGGCAAAAGGTGAAGACATGGAGACAAATGCAAGATTGAATAGAACAGAAGACGAATGGAAAGACAAAGCAAGAGAGGCTAATGAAGCTGATATATGCAGAGTTTGTGTATGCAATATGGATAGAAAAAAATGCCAGAATCTTCATGAAGAAGGAGAAATGCGGAGAATTACTTGCTAGAGATATTGCCTATATTTGTTACGTACGAACATATGAAGATCTACATGGATTGATGGAGAATAGATTTCCAAAGTAGCAATATGATAATATTATATGAGTATGTCGGTAAAATAAATGTAGGAATTATGTACATAAGGCTGAGTTGTATAGCCTAGCTTTGTAAATACGATACTTGGTAATTAATAAAAATGATAGTTACCCAAAAAAAATCATACTTTTGAATTGGAATACAAGTAAACTGAAAAATTATCATCGATTAAAAAAAATCCATTCACATCTCTTAAAGTTAAAGTCTTACTTACTTTACTAATCAAGGCAGTCCCAACACAAAATTAATATTAAAATAGACATGATGCAGATTTCTCGGAATCAATCATGACTTTAAATGAAATCATGAGTATAATATGAAAGTTACTACAATCACATTGATTGTGAAGCCTTACTTTAACTTTTAGGAGACAGTAACTTATAAAAGTACTGTTATAATTATTTGGCCTGAAACCAGTAAATACTGCTCTAGTCATCCGGAAAAGTCTATAACAAGCAAGAACAGAATGGCATCTAACTAACTAAAGGGGTAGAGTGAGAGGGAGACTCTCCGGTCTGTTGACGCGGCAAATATACCTCAAGTCTCTGAAATACTCCCTGCAGCTACTAATAATGCGCCTACGTAGAGGTACCGGGATCTGCACATGAAAAACATGCGCAGAAGAGGTATGCGTACACCACAGCGGTACTCAGTAAGTGCCAAGCCTAACCTCGACCGGATAGTAATGAGGGAGGTCAGGGCCCTATTGAAAATAACATAATACTATTTTTATTGAATTTTTAATTTTCTAAAAGGAAAAATAGTAGATTAATTTAAGGATACAACATATGGACAGGTAAACTAATAGGGACAACAACAATTTAAGACAGCAACTACAATTAAGTGAAATAAGGAATTTACAAAGTAGAATACAACTTAGTGTCAGAGTGCCATGAGGATCTTCCAGGATACCGTCCTGTAGTCCTTTTTTCAACTGTCTCACTGGATCTCCCAGGATACCGTCCCGTAGTCCATTATATTTTTTTATCCGAAGGATCTCCCACGATACCCTCCTGTAGTCCAACTTTCAATGTGCATGGGGATATACCAGAAACCGAATCCATAGTCCCAAAATAAATAAACAAGGGAGAGCTACCAGAATTTCACATCCGTAGTCCAATTTAAATGTGCAGGGGGTCTACCGAGAATCGAACGTGTAGTCCAAAAATAAACAAATAAGGGGGAGCTACCGGAATCCCACATCCGTACTCCCAATTTAAATGTGCAATCACAATCAAGGATGTATAGGAATTCAAATAGGAAACACCCACAGTTAGATAAAACTAGCCTAGCATGCTTCAAGTATACAATTTAGACAAACAGGCAACTAAGCAGTTAATTATAACTAATCATGCTCTTCTAACTAACAAATGCTAAACTTGCATTTATATCAATCAAGTAAGCGAGAAAACACAACCTAGATAATTCAAGTAAAGTGAGTTTCAACAATTAGCACAAGTACACGCTTGTTACCTCGCGCACAAGACAATTAAATCAACAACTACGAAGACTTAAGGGAAGAGGTCCCCCACACAAGGTTAGACAAGCCATTTACCTCGAACCGGTGCAAAATCAACTAAGGAACGATGCCTTTGCCACGAGTATCCAACTCCGAATGGCCCAAATCTATTTAATCCAATTACGTAACGTAAATAACATCGCAAACAACTGATTTCATTATTAAAAATTAAAGCAAGGGCGCAAAAATATGTAAAATAACCAAAACGTCCTTCAGGGCAATGGCTGGAAATCGAATAAATTTTGCATTTTCATAACTCTCGTACTCTCATGAGTCTAACCATATAAAAATCTCCCAAATCGGAGGTAAAATGCTAACTCAAAATCACATAATTAAGTCTGAGAATTTTCACATCTTTCTCCCAATTTGAGACCTTGAATTTGAATTCTAACGGTTGATTTAACTAGATAATGATGAAATATATCTTGAAAGAATCAAAGCAATGTTACCCAATGATCTTCTATTCAAAACCTACTCAAAATTTCCTTCTCCCGAGCTCTCAAATGATTTTCCAACTTTTGAAATTAAGCCTTGGATAAACCTTCTGCAGTCCTGCACACGCGGACAAGGATCCGCGTCTGCAGATTTCATTAAGGGGGACAGAGTCCGCTTCTGCGAACGTACAACCGCATATGCGGTTCCGCCTTTGCGGGAAATTAACCGCTTCTGCAGTCTCAGAAGGTCACGCCCTACATCGCTTCTGTGGTGAGCCAGGCCGCTTATGCGGCTCTGCTTCTGTTGCTCACCAACCGCAGAAGTGAAAATACCAGAAGGAAAAAACATCAGCTGCTGCATCATTTCAAAATCCACCCCGTTGACCATCCGAAATCTTCCCGAAGCCCCCGGGACCCCAATCAATAACATCAATACCACCTAATTCCTTATTTGAACTTGTACCAATCCATAAAACACTTACAACAACACCAAAACCTAGATTAATTCAATGATTCAAGCCTAAGAACTCCTATTTCTTTCGATACGCTTTCGATAAAAAACCTAACTAAACCTCGCCCAATTGACCTGAAATTTTGCATGCACGTCCCAAATGACATAACGGTGCTAAAAAACATCCAGAATCCCGTTCCAAACCTCGAATCACGAATTTACTATTGGACTGGAATCTTCCAAATTCTAACTTTCGGCATTTCTAGCCTAAATGAGCTATGGACATCCAAGACACGTTACGGACATGCTCCCAACCGCGAAATCACCTAACGGAGCTAATGCAACCATCAAATTTCCATTCTGAGGTCGTCTTCACATTGTTCCGATTACGGATCACTTTCCAACACTTATGCTCTCATTTAGGGACTAAGTGTTCCAAAACACTCCTAATTCTAACACCGAACCTCCCGACAAACCAAAATAGCAGAAATGAACTTAGGGGAAGCAGTTAATAGGAAAACAGGACATAAATTCCAACAACGACCGGCCGGGTCATCACATCCTCCTACACTTAAATATTCGTTCGTTCTCTAACGAGCATAGAGAACGTACCTGAAGTAGCAAATAGATAAGGGTATCGGCTGCGCATATCGCGCTCAGTCTTCCAAGTCGCCTCCTTGGATGGCTGATCCCGCCACTGAAACTTTACTGAAGCTATATCCTTTGACTTGAGCTTTCGGGCCTGCCTTTCCAATATCTGCACTGGCTCCACAACATAGGACAAGAACTTTTTCAACTGGACTGAAGTGAAATCCAACACCTGAGACGGATCACCGTGATACCCCTGAAGCAACGAGACATGAAATACCGGATGAACCCCGGCCAAACTGGGAGGTAAGGCAAGCTCATAGGCAACCTCCCCAACTCGCTCCAAAATCTCGAAAGGTCCAATAAACCTTGGTCTCAACTTTCCTTTCTTCCCAAACCTCATGACGCCTTTCATAGGCGAGACCCGAAGTAGAACCCGCTCACCAACCATAAAGGAAACATCACGAACCTTCCGGCCTGCATAACCCTTCTGTCTGGACTAGGCCGTACGGAGTCTGTCCTAAATCGTCTTAAACTTCTCTACTGCATCCTCAACCAAATCAGTGCCTAATAGCCTGGACTCACACGGCTCAAACCAACCCACCGGGGATCTGCATCTCTTACCATATAAGGCTTCATACAGTGCCATCTGAATGCTCGACTTATAACTGTTGTTGTAAGCAAACTCGGCCAAAGGCAAGAACTGATCCCAAAACCCTCTATACTTAATCACACACGCATGGAGCATATCTTCAAGAATCTGAATTGTGTGCTCGGATTGTCCATTCTTCTGAGGGTGAAAAGCTGAACTCACAGTCACCTGGGTACCCAACTCTTGTTGGACGGCTCTCCAGAGCCGTGACATAAATACTGAACCTCTGTCCAAGGTGATAGAAATCGGAATGATGTTCAGACGGACAATCTCTCTGATATAAATCCCTATTAACTACTCCGCGGAGTAAGCAATACACACTTGAATGAAATGAACGGACTTGGTCAGCCGATCAACAATAACCCAAATAGAATCAAATTTCTTTGTTGTAAGAGGGAGACCAACTACAAAGTCCATAGTGATTTTCTCCCATTTCCACTCTGGTATCTCCATCTGTTGGAGTAACCTTCTCGGTCTCTGGTGCTCAGCCTTTACCTGCTGACAGTTGAGGCATCTAGCTACAAACTCTGCTATGTCCTTCTTCATCCGCCTCTACCACTAATGTTGCCCCAAACCCTGATACGTCTTCATGGCACCCGGATGGATGGAGTACCGCAAGCTATGGGCCTCCGTCAATATCAACTCCCGAGTATCATCAACATCGGGTACACATATCCGACCATGCATCCTCAATACCACGTCATCTCCAATAGTCATATCCCTCACATCGCCATGCTGAACTGTGTCCCTGAGGACAAACAAATGAGGGTCATCGTACTGCCACTTCCTGATAAAATCAAACAATTAAGACTGAGAAACCACACAAGCTAGAACCCGACTAAGCTCTGAAAGGTCCAATCTCACAAACTGACTGGCTAAGGCCTGAACATCCATCGCCATGGGTCTCTCTGAAGCTGGTAAATATGCCAAACTCCCCAAACTCTCCGCCTGGCGACTCAAGGCATTGGCTACCACATTGGCCTTTCCCGGGTGATAAAGAATAGTAATATCATAATCTTCAATAGCTCCAACCATCGCCTCTGGCGCAAGTTCAGATCTTTCTTCTTGAACAACTGATGTAAACTCCGATTATCCCTGTAGATCTCACAAGGCACGCCGTACAAATAATGACGCCGGATCTTCAAGGCATGAACAATAGCAGCTAACTCAAGGTCATGGACGGGGTAGTTCTTTTCATGTATCTTCAGCTGTCTGTACGCGTAGGCAATCACCCTACCATCCTGCATCAACACCGCTCCAAGCCCAACTCGTGAGGCATCACAGTAGACTGTATAGGACTCTGAACCAGTAGGAAATATCAGAATAGGGGCTGAAGTGAAAGGTGTCTTGAGCTTCTGAAAGATCACCTCACACTCGTCTGTCCACTGAAAGGGAGCATCCTTCTGGTCAATCTAGTCATAGGGGATGCAATCGATGAGAACCCCTCCACAAAACAACGGTAATAACCAGCCAAGCAAGGAAACTGCGGATATCTATAGTTGAGAGGGCCTGGGCCAACTCTACACTGCATCCACCTTCTTCGGATCCACCCGAATGCCATCACTCGATACTAATTGGCCTAGGAATGCCACTGTACTCAACCAAAACTCAAATTTTGAGAACTTTGTATATGATTTATCCTCTGGCAGGGTTTGAAGCAATGTCCGCAGATGTTGCTTATGATCTTCTCGACTCCGGGAGTATACAAGAATATCATCTATGAAAACAATGAAGAACGAGTCGAGATAGGGCCTGAATACATTGTGCATCAAATGCATAAAAGATGTTGGGGTGTTGGTCAGCCCAAATGACCTAATAAGGAACTCGTAATGCCCATACCAAGTCCTGAAAGCAGTCTTCGGGATATCCGGCTCTCGAATCTTCAATTGGTGATAACCTGAGCGCAAATCAATCTTAGAAAATACATGTGCGCCCTGAAGCTTGTCAAATAGATATCGATATGAGGCAAAGGATATTGCTTCTTCACTATAACCTTGTTCAACTGACGATAATAGATACATATGCGCATAGAACCATCCGTTTTCTTTACGAACAAGACAGGAGCACCCCACGGTGAAACGCTGGGTTGAATAAAACCCTTATCAAGCAATTCCTATAACTGATCATTCAACTCCTTCAACTCAGGAGGAGCCATATGGTAAGGAGGAATGGATATGGACTGAGTGCCCTACAACAAATCAATACCAAAATAGATATCCCGATCGGGCGGCATGCCCGGAAGATTAGCTGGAAACACATCGGGATAATCCCGTACCACTGGGACAAAATCAACAAAAAGGGTACCAACACGAACATCTCTCACGTAAGCTAAATACGCGGCGCACCCCGTCTCAACCATAAGCTTAGCTTTCAGAAAAGATATAACTCTACTGGGAGTGTGATCAAAAGTACCACTCCACAAAATAAGCGGAATACCTGGCATAGCCAGCGTCACGGTCTTAGCGTGACAATAAAAAATAACATACTAGGGCAACAACTAGTCCATGCGCAAGATAATATCGAAATCAACCATATCGAGTAATAAAAGATCTGCCCTGGTCTCAAAACCACGAATAGTAACCAAACATGACCGATAAACGCGGTCCACAATAAGGGAATCTCCCACGGGAGTAGAAACATAAACAGGAGAGCTCAATGACTCTCGGGCTATACCCAAATGCGGAGCAAAATAAGATGACACGTAAGAATGGGTAGAGCCTTGATCGAATAGAACTGATTCCTCTCTGTGACTAACCAATATAATACAAATGATAACATAATCGGAGGCAACAGCCTCGGCATGAGCATGAAGAGCATAATATATGGTCTGGCCCCTCCCCCAAGGTCGGCCCATATCTCCCCGATCATTGCCATTGGCTGGCTCGGCAGGTGTGGTGGCAGCTGGAGCTGGAGTGATAGCATGTGAACCCTAAGGAGTCTGAGAAGGCGCACCTCTCCCAAGTTTGGGGCAATACCTAACCCATGTGGCATGAGTCACCGCACTCAAAACAAGCTCTGGGAGGGCGCAATGGCTATGGCTGACTAGGTCCACCCCTGCTATACTGTCCTCTAAAGGCATCCCGCGCAGGAGGCGCGCTAGAAACCAGAGTACATAGTAAGGCTCCTGATACCTAGGAGGAGCTGGAGTACTACTGGATGAAGGAAGAGCGGAATGAACTGGGCGACGCAAATAGACCCTACCATGGTGCCCTGCTGCTAGGGTATGGGTACTACAGTAGTAACCCAACTCTCGAGACCTCTTGGCCTCTCTCTCTTCTAACTCTCTGGCGTGCAGACCCTAGAACCTCCTAGCCATGCTCACTACCTGCTGATAAGGAATGTCTATCTCCAATTCTCGAGCCATGCTAGATCTGATATTAGGAATAAGACCCTCGATAAACTGGCAAGCCCTCTCGCAAACAGTGGCAACCAAATCCGGTGCATGCCTGGACAACCTAGTATAACGGATGGCATACTTAGAAACGGTCATAGTGCCCTGGCGCAAATGCTCAAACTCCGCACACCATGCATCCCTGAGGCTCTGGGGAAGAAAATCCCTCTGAAACATATCTGAAAACTGAGTCCAAGTCAAGGAGACAGCCTCGTCCGGAATGTCTAACTCAAAGGTGCGCCACCAATCATAGGAGGCTCCCCGAAGCTGGAAAGCTGTGAAAGAAACCCTACTCGAGGCGGTAATACCCATACTGCAAAAGATGCAGTGACAATCCTCCAGAAACCCCAAAGCATCATCCGTAGCTAATCCGCTGAAAATCGGAGGGTCATACTTTTTTAACCTCTCTAGTCTACGCTGCTCATCCTCAGAAGCAGGTGCCCCATCCTCGGGCTGAACCGGTACTGCAGGTGATCAGAGCGGACTCAATCCTACGAAAGAGTGGGCGCGAATACTTTTACCCGATAGTGGTATTGAGATCGATTTTCCATAGAGATCTTCGATTTTGAGTTGTGTATTTGCTAAGCCTAGAAGTGCGTTTTGGCTCCTAATTGATCTTCTAACATTTTTGGTTTTCTTTTAAGTAATAACTACAATTTATCAACTACAATTGTAACACTAAATTATGCTAAGGTAATAATTCTAGTTGTATGCAATATAGAGAAAGGTAGTAGGGTCGTGGCATGCACCTAGGTGGTTAACTAATGCACAAACGATAAATATGGGACTTATTTTATAACTGTTGCACTTTTGCACCCACCCTCACACCTCTCGGTAGAGAGTGATTTTGCCCACTTGACTCTCTCGAGACCAATTGAGTAGGCTAATTCGACCAAGAACCTAATGGTTCAAGTTGTGTAGTTACTCTCTCGAGGTTTAACCAGTTAATTGGGACTACCATTCTCATGGGTCCATCCCAATTCCTTGTTGGAATTAATATTGGGATCATAGACTCTCTTTCTCAAGAAGAGTCAAGACCCACTAGGCTAGACTTAGTATTTGCAACCACCAAATTTAGTGAAAACATAAAATTTATCCAAATAACAAATACCCAACATTATTCATGCACTAAACAATCATACCCATTAATTACCCACACTAGGGTTGAGCCACAACCTTAGCTAATGGGTTTAGCTAGTCATAGTAGTAACAGAAATTAAAGAGATAAAAGATGAAATTGACATAATAATTAACTATATTGATAATCTACTTGAATCCACTTTAAAACTAGAAGGAATTGCCCTAAATAGGCTAACAATGTGAAGTCTCGAACTCAGAAGCTATTATGAAAATCCAAACTTAACCTAAAAAAGTAAAATAATCTAATTATACTACACAGGATAAACCGGTCAAAAATACCCCTGAGGGCCTGGCGCAGACCACGTACAAATGTCATGCGGCCCGAAGGGCAATTTTTCTTCAATTCTTTTCCTCTAGAACTGGAGATGCGGACCGTGCAGTTGTGTCACGCGGCCGCGTAGGCTAAGCCACGCGGACCGCGTAGAAAAGGGACGTGGCTGCGTAGGTTTGTTTTCCAAAACTTGGACTCTCTGTCATTTACCCAAGCGAACCGCACTGAATTGGTGTGCGGCCGCGTGGGCTTTTGCCTTGATTTTTTGGGTCTCTGAACTTCCACCAGTGCGGACCACGTAGAAATGAGTGCGGTCTGCATAGCTTTATTTCAACAATGCAAGGCCTCTGAACACACATGTGTGGTCGCGTGGCAAATCAGTGTGGGTCGGGCAGGGTAGCCTTGATTATACTCAGCCTATGAACTTTCCTGTGCAGTCGCGTGGCAAATCAGTGCGGACCGCACAAGTCATTTTGACCCCCATTCCAGTTATCTTTTGACGGTTGGCAGGTTTCACTCCTTCTTGAGCCAATTTGTTATATTTATCATCTTATCGGTCAAACCTGCAATCAAGCACACTTGTAAGCATTTCAGGACTAATTTAGAGCAGTTAATGCACAAAGCTCAGGTAAGAAAGGGCATAAAACATGTACAATTCACACTTATCAACTCCCCCAAACCTAAACCTTTGCTTGTCCTCAAGCAAATAAAATGAGACCTATCCCTCAATGAAAAACACCCAAGTAATTCCTGTTCTTCCTAAGGTAACCTCAACAAGCCTCATTTGGGACTAACAATTGCCCTTGATGCAAATGTATCATTAACACATGTAAAACTTTGAACACTTGTGGATCAAGTGCGACAAAAGAGCTTCAAGGTTTGGCACATCTCATCAAGGAACCTTTCTCAAGCACTTTGGTCATTGTGGAACCTAAACTCGTGCATCCTCGACTTCCCCTAAGTGAACCTCACCTTTTAGAATAGTTGCATACAAATCGAGGTGAACAAGCTCTCTCTCATCTCTCACAAAGAAGCAGCCCTAAGTCCGGCTCTATGTACCATATGCTTGCCCGTCATGTAAGTATCCACTAATGTAGGCTTCCCTCAACTCAAGATCAAATAGCGCTTTTGAGGAGTCATTGTGAAGGCATATGGGTGAAGGTAGGATATGATTTTGTTCAAATGGTTTCAATCTTCCCATAAGCACCTCTTTTGATTCATTTTGGCACACTTTCTTGACTCAATTGACTAATTCACTTCTTTCAAGGGGCTAGAGGGATACATTATCACTCTTCCTTTTGCAATTCAAAAACTTTCTCCTTTTGTCTACTTTTCCATACCCTTTTCACTTTTTTGTCCTTTGATTCCCTTTTTTTATTCTTCTTCACTTTTTGTCTTTTTCTCTTTTTCATTGCCTTCCTTTTCTTTCGCTTTTGTGCCTTTTACCACATTGATGCCTTTATTGTATCCCCTCCCCCCCCCCCCCCAAAACTTATGCAATTGCCACTACTCAAGGGAAGATTTGGGTGTCAAGAGAAGGGCTAATTGAGAACGGGTATAGGCTTGTAATTTGGTTCATGAAAGAAAAAGGTTCAAGGATCAAAAGGGGTGAACTAGGGATCATTTGATTGGTAGGCCATGGAATTGTTCAAATTGGCATTTTTGGATCAAGGAGAGCCAATAATCACTTCTCAAATCAAGTTCCACCTATGATTTCTCCTCAACAAACATCCGGGGCAAGTTCTAGACCATCGACACGGTACTTGGGCTCAATAAATCAAATTCTCACTACACGCACTCAAGGATTTACAAAGACGGAGTCAAGGGCCCACAACGACCTTAGATACGATTCAAGCGCACGATGGCCCAAAATGACCATATGATGATTGTTTGGTCAACACAAGAGTTTAAAGGCCACAACTTTCACCTTCCTAAACACAACTTGATGTCTTTGACCATAGGATCAAAGGAAAATGTGCTAGGCCCAAGTGAAGCTTTTCCTGAGGTACCCTAAACCACAAAAACTTGAAAATCAAAAAGAGAAAATAAAAAACGGACTCAAACCCTTAAGAAGGTTGTCACTCCATCTATCATTGGAAAGAGATACCCGGTTCGCACAACACTCTACCTTTGAAAAGAACCATGACAATAAGAAAACCAAGGGCTTATTGCAAACGCCAAAGCAAAACCAAAAAGTCTATGAGCCTAACTTTGCAACTAAAACGAAAACAAAAATTTTTAACAAAAATAGAAAACACAATTGAAAACCAAATAAATATGTACACAAGGGGAGTAGAATATACAACTAGGGGGGGATGAATATATACATGAAGTAAGTTATATACGGGCCATCTATAGCTACTAATGTCAAAAGCTAAAAATAAAAGCAAATATATAAAGTATTCTAGTCAATCAAAAATAGTAGGGCCACACCCCTATGAATAAGAGCTAGCATTGTCCCCAGTGCTAACTACCAAATAAGAACATCAAAAATACTCAGCAAAGGATATAGAACGGCCCCTCAAGCCTCATCAGCTACCCTATGCTGGTAAGCGGCTCCCGTGTCCTCTCCACTGGTAGGAACCTCAGACTGGTCCCCAGCCTGCTGCTACTGTGCTACTGGGACAGGTGCCTTCTCCTAGTCTGGCTCATCAACTGAAGTGGCACTAGAGGGACCCTCATGCTCTGGAGCTACTGCTAAAACAACTCCCTCAGTACTAGGGAGTTTTCTCTTCTTCCTCGGCATGTGCTCCTCCTTCTGTGGCTGCCCAACCGGTGGCTCTACGACTGGCTCCCCAAACAACAAATTAAGAGGCAGCTGATCCGCCAACAACTTGTCTACTTGCACCTTCAAATGTCGCCACCGACTCCTTCGAGGCCTTTGTCTTCCTCAGCTTTCTGTGCTCCTTGTCCAAGTCCTTTAGTGCTTTGTTGTGCTCATCGACTGCCTTGGCCAAGTCTTCCTGCTTTGCCATCATTTGCTCCTGGTTGGCCAGGACTTTCTTCAATGTATCCTCAATAGAAGCAGGGATCTACATAGTCACCGGCGCTCCCTGAGATTGTACGTCTGTGGTCAGTGTGTACAATTAGGATTTCGCAACTAACATCTAGTAGTTCAAACTGCTAATGAGTGTGTGAGCTGGTTGGCGGTGAACCTATGAGTCTTTGATACTGGGATTTCCGGATCAGCAGAAACAGAAGGGGATGCTGTGGAAGGACCTGGGGGCAATGTATCAATAGTGGGCTCAATAGGCTACTCAGTGGCAACTGGCTCTTCAGACTGGCCAGTTGCGGAAGAAGTGGATGCCTAACCCTTTTTGGCTTTCTTAGGGTTGTCCGGACCCATTTGATCATACCACAAATATGGGGCTACCGGAGGCACCTTCATATCATATTGCTTCTTCTTCACATCCAATTCTTTGAAACACAGTGAGAGAGTGTTCGGGAATGGGTAGTTGGTCTTGGTCTCGTACCTGACTTGAGATATCACTCTCAACATGATATTGCCGACATTCAAAGTAAAGCCGGCCATGATGGATGCTACCAATACAGCTCGGGGAAGGGGGACTGAATTATCATGAGTGGAAGGGTCAATTCGACTACATATAAATGTCAACCAACCCTTAGCTTCGAAGTTCAAAGTGCTCCGAAAGATCTTTTCTTGTGCTTTCAACCACACAGGGACTTTACCTGGGGCTGCTAAGTGCTCATCCAACCACAAACGAACCTCCTATTTCATATCTAACTTCTCCAAGTATTGAGATTCGTCCTTTATCTCAAACCCCAAGAAGTCATTCAGCAACTTCCCGTCAAATAGCACAGTTTTGTCCCTCACTTTCATCGCTTTGGATTCCCGAACTATGTGGTGAACATTACTGTAGAATTCCTTCACCATATGCTCATTGGCAAACCCAACTTGTTCTTTCAAGAAGCTTCAACCCTCTATCGTGCGGAATTGTGCTTGCACGTGAGGGTTGTACGGTAGTAGATCAGCATCTATGAATTTCCTCTCTGGGATTAGCTTCCTCTTGGGCCACCACTCCCTGAATCTATGGAAGGAAACCTCGCTGACGAACCTATATGCCCATGCCTCAGGCTTCCTGGTCCGCTATATGCCGCCGACCTGTGGTTCACCACCCTCAGCATACCATCCACTCTCCCCTGATAGTGAAGCTGTCGGAGAAGTGGAGTATTGCTCTTCCGTTCCTTTTTCAGCTCCGGACTCATCAGACGTGTCCGGGACTATATTCATCAACTTCTTTGATGTGGCCACAGTCTCATGCTCAAGAGAAGAAGACTCAGGAATTGGAATCTGCATGGACATGTGGGTGGGGGAAGCCTCCGAAGTCACACTCCGGGAGGGTGCATACTCACTCCCTGTTGAATGAGAGGCAGCCCTGTCGGCCTCCCGAATTATTTTTCTGTTTCTCTTTATTGTCTCTTTGTCCTTGGGAGTGAGTTTGACAACCCTCATAACTATATTCCCTCGGGAGGAGCCCCCTCTCCCGGTTTATTTCTCTTTTCCCCCATGTTGTTGTTGTTTGCCTCCACGTACCATTGTCTACAAGACATACATGTCAATAGTTGTTAGTAGAAGCACAGAAGGGGAAGTGGACAATTTAAGTGCATTGCACAATTGCACACACTGTGAATCAGACAGAAGAACGCAGATCACACAGAAATGCACGCGGTCCGCACAGGCCAATCATTACAACTTGCAACTCTCTGAAAGAACTCTACGCGGTCTGCACTGTTTTTGATTGCGGCCTCGTAGGATCGACGCGAACCGCAAACTTTTGGATTTCGGGCGCGTAGGATCCACGCGGACCGCAAAGAAAAGTCACGCGGTCCGCACAAGTCAGGAACCCAAATGTCAACCTATCTAAACTCTGGCCACACGGTCCCCTCTGATTTGGACCGAGGCCATGCTGGGCTCACGCGGACCGCACACAAGTAGCACGCGGACCGCAGAGAGAGGTTGATCAACACCAATCAAATACATACGGACTGCTCAAAAATGTTGTTCGGCCGCGTAGGGCTATATTAACCGAGTAGGGGGTTTGATCTTTTTAGTCCACTTTTTTCATATTTTGGGTCCTAGGTGTCCCTACTAAATTGTTTAACAAGTATTCATGCCCATGGTTCATCAAAAGTTCAAAAAAACTATACTAGCAGTGCAATTAACAGGAAAGTGGCAAAATTAAGAAGTTAAACTAGTAGAAATCAATTAAAACAAACACAAATTAGACTACGAATTGAAATGAAAAAGATTTGTTACCGGGGATTAATGAAGAATCACTAAATGAGCAGATGATATGAGTGCACAGTGAAAATCAAGGCTTTAGTGGAAAATTTGCAAAAAGATTCAAATGAGGCCCAAGGCTTCTATTATAGAAAACCCTGGGGCCCGGTACTCACCTATCTGCGCGACCGCACGAAAATTCCATGCAGACTGCGCTGGATTTCCATTGTTCACCTTTGCTACTCAATCCACGCGGACCGCACTGATTTGTGTGCGGCGGCATGGAAGTTATCAGATACTTGATAATCTCACCTTTTACCATGTGGACCGCACTGTTTTGGTCCACGGACCGCGTGGGATCTTATCAAAGAGCATGTCATTTTTAAGTTCTCACACGCGGCCGCATGGGATCTTATCGGAGAGCATGTCATTTTTAAGTTCTCACACGCGGACTGCACAGAAATGGACGCGGTCTGCGGTGCATCTTCTGAGACTTGTCCCTCAGCTACTCAAACCTACGCGGACAACATCGTTTGGTATGTGGCCGCGTAGGCACATTCAGAGACTATTCATTTTTTATCTTTGTCCTGCACTGGTCCAACATTATCCCTGCAACACTTCACAAACTATCAACTCAAAATCCTACTCTACAATAGAAAAACAAAAAAAACGAAAGACATGAGTTGCCTCCCATGAAACGCCTTATTTAACGTTGTAGCACGAAGCATGTTGCCATCATAGTCATTTCAAATGAATAAGCGCCACCACGTGGATGTCATCAATCTTGCCCAAGTAATGCTTGACACGATCCTCATTGACCTAGAATACTTCACCATTCTTGTTTTTGAGATCAATGGCACCAAAAGGAGTGACACCAACTGCCTCAAATGGACCGCTCCACTTTGACTTTAGTTTGCCCGGAAACAACCTTAACCAGGAGTTGAAGAGGAGAACTCTATCGCCAACCTTGAATTCTTTCCCTCGAGCATAGTTGTCATGAAGGTACTTCATCTTATCCTTATACAAGGATGAACTGGTGTAAGAATGAAATTGAAACTCATCAACTTCATTCAATTGCTCAACCCGAAGATTTGCAGCGACATCCCATTCCAAGTTCAACTTTTTCAAGGCCCGCATCGCCTTATCCTCTAATTCCACCGGAAGATGACATGCCTCCCCAAACACGAACCAATATGGAGACATACCAATCGGAGTCTTGAAAGTTGTATGATAAGCCCAAAGAGCATCATCCAATTTCTTTGACTAGTCGGTCCTATTTGCATTGATAGTCTTGGATAGAATACTCTTGATTTCCCGGTTTGAGACCTCAACTTGGCCACTCGCTTGAGGATGATAAGGAGTGGTCACGTTGTGGTTTACCCTATAT
This sequence comes from Nicotiana benthamiana, assembly GCA_034376525.1. Lineage (NCBI taxonomy): Eukaryota > Viridiplantae > Streptophyta > Magnoliopsida > Solanales > Solanaceae > Nicotiana > Nicotiana benthamiana. The sequence goes on along the minus strand of CM067323.1, from coordinate 14,865,212 downwards.
TTGGCAAGCAAAGAATCGAAAGCCCGGTTGCAAAAATGAGAGCCACAATCACAAATGATAGAACGGGATGTGCCAAACCTAGTAAAGATGCTCTTTTCTTCAAGAAATCCACCACACTACGAGCTTCGTTATTGGGCAAAGCGACTGCCTCAACCCATTTCGGCACATAGTCAACTGCTACCATAATATAGGTGTTGCCACAAGAACTCATGAATGGCCCCATAAAGTCTATCCCCCAAATATCGAAAATGTCCACTTCTAGAATCGTGTTAAGGGGTATCTCATCTTTCTTCAATATACCTCCGGCACTTGACACTCATCACATCTTTTCACAAAATGACCGACATCCTTGAACTATGAAAGCAAATAGAATCCACAACTCAACACTTTAGACGCCATCCTTGCCCCGCCATGATGGCCGCCATAGGGCAAAGAGTGACAAGCTTCCATAATACTCAATTGCTCTTCTTCGGGAACATACCGACGAATTACACCATCGTTGAGAATTTTGAAAAGATACAACTCATCCCAATAGTAATCCGAACAATCTCGCTTGAGCTTTTTCCTTTGGTTATAAGAGAGCTCATACGGAACCACACCGGTAACAAGGTAACTGTCAATGTCGGCGAACCATGGCATATCTAGCATTGAAACCGAGAGGAGTTGTTCATCTGGAAAAGCATCATTTATCTCAAGGCTGTCCAAAGGCCTCCCTTCCTCCTCCGATGGAGACAAGTGGTCCGCTACTTGATTTTCACTACCCTTTCTATTCACAATCTCTAAATCGAATTCTTGAAGAAAAAGCACCCATCTCATTAACCTTGCTTTTGAATCTTTCTTAGTCATCAAGTACCTAAGGGCGGCATGATTGGTATGAATAATTAATTTGGCCCATATAAGGTACAACCGAAACTTCTCCATGGCAAAAATAATGGCAAACAATTCCTTCTCGGTGATCGTATAGTTCCTTTCAGCTTCATTCATTGTCATACTTGCGTAGTACACCGGATGGAACATTTTGTTGATGCTCTGGCCCAAGACCGCCCCCACCGCAACATCACTAGCGTCGCGCATGAGCTCAAATGGCAAGCTTCAATTGAGTTCGATAATGATGGGGGTAGTCATCAACTTTTGGTTTAGAAGCTCGAAAGCCTCCATACATCTCTCATCAAACACATATTTGGCATCTTTCTCTAGCAATTTACACCATGGGTTAACCACCGTAGAAAACTCCTTGATGAATCTTTGGTAGAAAACCCGCATTTCCAAGAAAACTCCTCACCCCTTTGACAGAAGTAGGGGAGGGAGCCTTGAGATCACCTTGATTTTCTTCTTATCAACCTCAATCCCTCGCTTTGAAATTTTTTGACCCAACACAATTCCTTCTTCTACCATAAAATGGCATTTCTCCCAATTGAGAACAAATTTTTTGTCTTCGCATCGGGCCAACATACGATCCAAGTTTTGTAAGAATTCACCAAATGAGTCCCCAACCACACTAAAATCATCCATGAAGACCTCCAATATGTCCTCCACCATGTCGGTGACGATTGCCATCATACATCGTTAGAAGGTCACCGCTGCATTACATAATTTAAATGGCATTCGAAAGAAGGCGAATGTGCCATAAGGACATGTGAAGGTTGTCTTTTCTTGGTCTTCCGAGGCAATTAGAATTTGTTTATAGTCTAAATAACCATCTAGAAAACAATAAAAACCCGGCCCGCAAGACAATCAAGCATTTGGTCTAAGAACGGCAATGGGAAATAATCATTTCTAGTCAGCTTGTTCAATTCCGATAGTCCATGCATACCCTCCAACCCATCAAAGTATGAGTCGGAATAAGTTCATTGTTTTCATTGGTAACCACCGTCATTCCTCCATTCTTTGGCACACATTATACCGAAGAAGTCCACGAACTGTCAGAAATTGGATATACCATACCGGCGTCAAGCCACTTGATGACCTCCTTTTTAACCAACTCTTGCATGGCCTCATTGAGTCTCCTTTAATGGTCAACATAAGGCCATGCATCCTCCTCCAATATTATCTTGTGCATGGAAAATGCGGAGCTAATACCCTGAATATCTGCCAAGGTCCATCCAATCGCTCGCTTGGGCTTTTGAAGAACCGCCAAAGTGGCGTCCACCTGCATGTTAGTCAAGCAGAAAGAAAGAATAACCGGCAAATTGAAATTATGACCAAAAATTTCATACCTGAGGTGAGGAGGAAGTGGTTTCATCTCCAACACCGATGGCTCCTCAAAACGGCTTGGTGGGTGGAGTTTTGCGATTTTCAAGATCAAGAGATAACTTCCACGACTTATACGAATACGAGCCCATGCTATGTAATACTTTCACACACTCCACCATTCCTTCATCATCATCAAAATCTATGTTCAATAACACGGCTTCAAGTGGGTCCGCAACATTTGCCATTGCGCTTGTGTCATCCACTATCACCGCCGTGACAATGTCAAAAAATAAGCACACCGCGGTTCTATTTGGTTGCCTCATTGATTTGCACATTTGGAACACCACCTTTTCATCTCCAACATGGAAGGTCAATTCTCCCACCTCTACATCAACCAAGGCCTTCCCTGCAGCTAGGAAAGGCCTTCCAAGAATAATAGGCACCTCGAAATCCACTTTGCAATCCAAGATCACAAAATCGGCTGGCAATATGAACTTGTCAACACGAACAAGGACATCATCAATAATTCCCAAAGGCCGCTTCATTGACCAGTCAGCCATTTGAAGCCATATAGAAGTAGGACAAGGTTTCCCGATACCCGAAGTTTTGAAAACAGAATATGGCATGACATTGATACTTGCCCTCAAATAACATAGGGCTTTTACAAAATCGGCACTTCCAATGGTACATGGTATTGTAAATGATCAGGGATACTCTAGCTTTAGAGCCATGGAGTGTACAATGGAACTCACTTGGTGCGTCATCTTGATTGTCTCACACTCCATTGATCTTTTTTTAGTGACCAAGTCCTTCATGAACTTTGCATATCCGGAATTTGTTCGAGTGCCTCCACCAAGGGCACATTTATAGTCAAACTCTTCATCATCTCGATGAATTTTAAAACTGGTTGTCACCTTTTTCCTTAGCCAACCTTTGAGGATATGGCGGAGGAGGTCTAGGCAAGGGTGCCTTGGCTTTAGGCACCATCGGTTTGAGCATATTAATGACGTGTTTCCTAGACGGGTTCACGACCTCTTGAGTCTCCTCCTCACCCTCATTAATTTCAATTCTCACATTATCACTTGCATTTGGTTCAACAATATCCTCAACTACCAATGGGACCTCATCATCTTGCAACTCTTCTTCATCCATCAGAACTCGATTTACTCTTGAGGCTTGCACATCACCGCCTCTTCCACTTTCTCATGGTTACCGCCATCACATGATTATTATGCCCACCCTTGGGGTTTACTACTTTATCACTTGGTAGAGCACCCTTTGGGCATGTGTTGAGAGATTCCAAAATTTGCCCGAGTTGTACTTCCAAGTTACGGATTGAAGTGTTATGGGAGGCCAATTGAGCATTGAAGTCATGATTCTTCTTCATCATTTGCTCAAACATATTCTCTATTCAACCTATGTCATTACCCGACAAACTTGACCCTTGATATTGAAACGGGGGCGGGTTGTTGGATTGTTCATACATTGGAGGCCTTTGAAAGTCTTGCCCCCTATTACCTTGACCACCATTATAATTCCACCCACCTTGACCACCATTGTTGTTTTTCCAATTGTTTTTCCCGTTCCAATTACCTTGATTTCCCGAGTTATTGTTCCCCCAATTGCCTCCTTGATTGTTAGTATAATTCCAATTGCCACCTTGTTGATTACCTCCAATTACCTTGAGGTCTCCATTATTGATTCCCTTGATTACCTCTATTCCCTTGGTAGTTGTTGACATATTGGACTTCCTCACTTTGGTCATCAAAACCTTCATCCGAATATCCACCACCATCATTATAATTGTCAAAATTTTCTTGAGGTTTTTGTTGCCCTCTTTTCATCATATTCACTCCTTTCATGGCATTGACTTGGCGTGGATTTTGAACTTGTTGAAGTTGCGCCTTAGCCAATTGGTTCGTTGTTGTTGTGAGCTTGGCAATGGCTTGGCAGTGATCATGCAACTCCTTATGCAAGTGTATAACATTAGGATCACCTTGAGGAACATTAGCCCGGCCCGGCTTTGCCATGCCGAAGAATTATCGGCCATTTCATCAAGAACATCACAAGCTTCGTTGTATGGAAGCTTCATAAAATTACCACCGGCCAACTGATTGACAATGCACTGGTTTGTTGTGTTTATACCCCAATAGAATGTCTGTTGGATCATAACATCATTCATATCATTGTTAAGGCACTCTTTTACCATCGTCCGAAATCTCTCCCATATCTCATGTAATGGCTCCGTAGGCTCTTTCTTGAAAGCTAGGATCTCATCTCTAAGAGCCGCCATATGTCTAGGCGAGAAGCATTTTGCAATGAATTTATCCGCCAACTCATCCCACATAGTAATCAAATGATTTGGCAGTCTCTCCAACCAATCCAATGTCTTCCCACAAAGTGAGAAGGGGAAAATCCTTAACCTCAGTTTATCTTCCGAAACATTTGTCTGCTTTCTCCCCCAACAAGTATCCACAAACCCTTTCAAATACTTGTATGCGTTTTGGTCCGAGGCGCATATGAATTACCCTCGTTGTTCGAGCAAAGTGAGCATGACATTGGTGATTTGGAAGTTCCCCGCCCGTATTCGGGGAGGAACCATTGCACTTGCGTACCCTTGATTGGGTAGAACTCTTGGTGCTACTCTTGGTGGAGGTGGAGGAGGGTCTGGTATGTTGTCACTAGCATTAGCATTAGTATTTCTACCCCGTCTTTGTGCTTGGGGTAAAATATCCTCTTGTTACACGTCTTCCACCTCCTTCACTCCCATATTAAGAGGATCTTGTGCGTTTAAAGCCATTGGTACCTGAGTGAATTAACACAAAAAAGTAAGTAAAAAGAAGGAATAAGAAGCAAAACACAAAACTAGCTAACAAATAATCAAACACCGTAAAGCTCACCGTCAACGACGCCAAAAAGTGATCGGAGAGGACTCAATACTAAGAAAGAGCGGGCGCAAATACTTTTACCCAATTGTGGTATCGGGATCAATTTTCCACAGAGAGATTCAATTTGGAGTTGAGTATTTTCTAAGCCTAGAAGTGCGTTTTGGCTCCTAATTGATCTTCTAACATTTTTGGTTTTCTTTTAAGTAATAACTACAATTTATCAACTACAATTGTAAAACTAAATTATGCTAAGGTAATAATTCTAGTTATATGCAATATAGAGAAAGACACTAGGGTCGTGGCATGCACCTAGGTTGTTAACTAACAGGTTGAGATTCATAATGCCCTAACGATGAATATGGGACTTATGCAATAACCGTTGCACTTTTGCACCCACTCTCACACCTCTCGATAGAGAGAGTGATTTTTCCCACTTGACTCTCTCGAGACCAATTGGGTAGGCTAATTTGCCCAAACAACTAATGGTTCAAGTTGGGTAGTTACTCTCTCGAGGTTTAACCCGTTAATTGGGACTATCATTCTCATGGGTCCATCCCAATTCCTTGTTGGAATTAATCTTGGGGTCATAGACTCTCTTTCTCAAGAAGAGTCAAGACCCACTATGCTAGACTTAGTGTTTGCAACTATCAAATCTTAGTGAAAACATAAGATTAATCCAATAACAAATACTGAACATCATTCACGCACTAAACAATCGGATTGATTAATTACCCACACTAGGGTTGAGCCACAACCCTAGATAATGGGTTTAGCTAGCCATAGTAGTAACATAAATTAAAGAGATTATAGATGAAATTGACATAATAATTAACTATATTAATAATCTACTTGAATCCACTTTAAAACTAGAAGAAATTGCCCAAAAAAGGCTAATAATGTGAAGTCTCGAACTCAGCAGCTATTCCGAAAATCCAAACTTAACCAAAAAAAGTAAAATATTCTATTTATACTACACAAGAAAAACCGAGCAAAAATACCCCTGAGGGTCTGGTGCGGACCGTACAAAAGTCACGCGGCCGCGAAAGGCAATTGGTCTTCAATTATTTGCTTCTGTGACTGGGGATGCGGAACACGCAGTTATGTCACACGGCCGCATAGGCTGAGCCACGCAGACGGTGTAGTAAAGAGACGCGGCCGCGTAGGTATGCTTACTAAAACTTGGACTCTATGAACATTTACCCACGCGGACCGACTGATTTGGTGTGCGGCCGCATATGCTTTTGCCTTGATTTTATGGGTCTCTGAACTTCCATCAGTGCGTACCGCATAGAAATAAGTGTGGTCCGCATAGCTTTACTTCAAGAATGCAAGGCCCCTTAACTCACTTGCGTGTCCGCATGTCAAATTAGTGCGACCGCACAGGGTATTGATTATACTCAGCCTCTGAACTTTCCTGTGCGGCTGCGTGGCAAATCTGTGCGGACCGCACAGGTCATTTTGACCCCCATTTCAGTTATCTTTTGACATTTGGCAGGTTTCACTCCTTTTTGAGCCGGTTTGTGATATTTATCATCATGTCGCTCAAACCAGCAATCAAGCACACTTGTAAGCATTTCAGGACTAATTTAGAGCAATTAATGAACAAAGCTCAGGTAAGAAAGGGTATAAAACATGTACAATTCATAGTTATCAGCAGGCTGGACATGGATGATATTTGGAACCTGCCTCATATGCACTCTCTGCTTAGGAGTGTGGGCTGCAGGAGTCTGGGCTCCTCCCCCGGCCTGGGATATGGCTGCAGGAAGGGGAAACAACCCTGCCTGGACAGCATAGTATGCATGCTCATAAACTGTGCCAATGCCTCCTGAACAGCTGCAGTAGTTGTGGCTGTGGGCGTCTGAGACGCCTGAGCCCCAGCTGGATCTGCTAGCAGTACCTCAGTGGCAGCTCGCACAGGTGCTCTGGCTGCATGAAGCGAGCGTCCACGACCTCTGCCCCGGCGACTGCCTCTAGCGGCTGTAGGAGGGGGTAAGGTGCCTGATCGTCCTGGGTCATACGTGTCCTCACCATGTGAGAGAATAGAAGACAGAAGTTTAGAGTTGATGTCAAGGATATAACACGACAAGGAATTCAACGAAGTGAAGATTTTTCCTAAACAGTTACATAGCCTCCCGTAGATAAGTACCGACAAACCGATTACCGAGACTCTAATAAACCGACCTGTGTTTCGTGACTCCTATGAACCTAGAGCTCTGATACTAACTTGTCACGACCCCAGTTCACCAATTATGAACACGTCATGACGACACCCTATCTTCACGACTAGGTAAGCCTAACACATTGCGGAAGTAACAAAAACTACAAAATTTATAATCAAAAGCTAAATAACATGAGTAATGTATACCGTTGTCGCCAGGCAGATACACTTTCACACTTTAAATTCTGAAACTATCCCAAAGACCCTAAAACCCAGGGCAACACAGGCTAAGACTAATACATGATACTGCTCTAATCATCCGGAAAAGTCTATAACAAGGAAGAACCGAATGGCATCTAACTAACTAAAGGGGTAGAGTGAGAGGGAGACTCTCCGGTCTACGGACGCGGCAGATATAACGTAAATAACATCGCAAACAACTGATTTTATTATTAAAAAATTAAAGTTAGGGTGCGAAAATAGTAAAATGACTGAAACGCCCCTCAGTCCAACGGCTCAGAATCGAATAACTTTCGCATTTTTAAAACTCTCGTACTCTCACGAGTCTAACCATATAAAAATCTCCCAAATCGGAGGTCAAATGCCCACTCAAAATCACATAATTAAGTCTAAGAAGTTTCACCCTTTTTTTCCAATTTTAGACCTTGAGTTTGAATTCTAATGGTTGATAACTAGATAATGATGAAATATAACTAGAAAGGATCAAATCAATGTTACCCAATGATCTTCTCTTCAAAACCCACTCAAAATTGCCTTCTCCCGAGCTCTAAATTGATTTTCCAACTTTTGAAATTAAGCCTCAGATAAACCCTTATCAGAACAGCAATTTCCGCTTCTGCGTACAAGGAACCGCTTTTGTGGTCCCATATATGCGGACAAGGATCCGCATCTGGAGATTTCATTAAGGTGGCCAGAGTCCGCTTCTGCGGACGTACAACCGCTTTTGCGGTTCCGCCTTTACGAGAAACTGACCGCTTCTGCTGTCTCTGAAGGTCACGCCCCACATCGCTTCTACGATGAGCCAGGCCGCTAATGCGGCTCACTAACCGCAGTAAAAATACCAGAAGAGAAAAACATCAGCTGCTGCAACACTTTAAAATCCACCCCATCGACCATCCGAAATCATCTCGAGCCCCCAGGGAGCCCAACCAAAAGTACCAATTCCACCTAATACTTTATTCGAACTTGTATCAATCCTTAAAACGCCTACAACAACACCGAAACCTCGATTAATTTAATGATTCAAGCCTAAGAACTCATATTTCTTTGAAATACGCTTTCGATCAAAAACCTAATCAAACCTCGCCCGATTGACCTGAAATTTTGCACGAACGTCCCAAATGACATAACGGTGCTACAGAAACTTCTAGAATCTCGTTCCGACCCTCGGATAAAAAATTCACTACAGGACCGGAATTTTCCAAATTCTAACTTTCGGCATTTCTAGCATAAATGAGCTACAGACATCCAAGACACGCTCCGGACATCCAAGACACACTCCGGACACGCTCCCAACCCCAAAATCACCTAACGGATCTAACACAACCATCAGATTTCTATTCTGAGGTCGTCTTCGTATTGTTCCGATTACATATCACTTTCCAACACTTAAGCTCTCATTTAGGGACTAAGTGTTCCAAAACATTCTGAATTCCAACACCGAATGTTTCGACAAACCAAAATAGCAGAAATGAACTTAGGGGAAGCAGTTAATGGGAAAACGGGGCATAAATTTCAAAGACAACTGGTTGGGTCGTCACATCCTCCTGTACTTAAATATTCGTTCGTCCTCGAATGGGCATAGAGAACATACCTGAAGTAGCAAATAGATGAGGGTATCGGCTGCACATATCCCGCTCAGTCTCACATGTCGCCTCTTTGGCCGGCTGATCCCGCCACTGAACCTTTACTGAAGCTATATCCTTTGACCTGAGCTTTCGGACCTGCCTGTCCAATATCGTGGTTGTCTCCTCAACATAGACAAGTCCCTGTCCAACTGGAGTGAAGTGAACTCTAACATGTGAGATGGATCACTGTGATACCTCCAAATCATCGAGACATGAAATACCGGATGAACCCCGGCCAAACTGGGAGGTAAGGCAAGCTCATAGGCGACCTCCGCCAACTCGCATCAAAATCTCAAAAGGGCCAATAAACTTTGGGCTCAAATTTTCTTTCTTCCCAAACCTCATGATGCCTTTCATAGGCAAGACCCGAAGCAGAACCCGCTCACCAGCCATAAAGGAAACATCACGAACCTTCCAGTCTGCGTAACTCTTCTGTCTGGACTGGACCGTACGGAGCCTGTCCTGAATCATCTTAACCTCTCTACCGGGTCTGACCAAATCAGTGCCAAATAGCCTGGTCTCACCCAGCTGAAACCAACCCACCGGGGATCTGCATCTCCTACCATATAAGGCTTCATACCGCGCCATCTGAATGTTGGACTGATAATTGTTGTTGTAAATAAACTCAGCCAATTGCAAGAACTGATCCCAAGACCCTCTATTCTCAATCACGCACGCATGGAGCATATCCTCAATAACCTAAATTGAAGAATAAAGGAGTCATAAAGAAGGTGTCCTTTTTCTATCGTTAATTACCTCTTTAAAGTCATTGTTAATCTCCAGTTGTATTAGGTTGCTTTCCTTAGCCAACTTCAGTCCTTGTAAAATTGTAAGTAGCTCTATTAGATTGTTAATTGTGTGCAATTGTTATAAAAAAAGAATATGGGGCAAAGCACAAAATAACACATACGTTAGAAGTGCAAAATCCAAAAAATCCAGTTATAAACTACCCACAATCTAACAGATCTCCTACATTCATCACGGTGCATGTAATTGGAATTGAATGTCAATGAGAATTAACAACAGACGATGCACATTAATTTCCATAGAAAGCTTCTTGACACAGCCTCACCATCAGGGGCTGATGTAATGTGTTAGCAACGGATTCAATTGAACCCATAACTTTCGACGCGAAGTAAAATTTATTAAAATTACAAATAGTAGACTCTTAAGTACACCCATAACTTTAATCAATACTAAAAAATCTTAAAAGCTCAACCGACAGGTTTAAATCCTAAATTCGCCTATGCTCACAATATTGCTGTAGACTCTTAACAACTCCTATCTTTTCTGGCTGTTTCTGTTGTAGATCATTTATACGCTGTATTGCAAGTTTTGTAATTATAGGTCCATCACAAGTCTTGATCATCCTCAAATGGCTCAGGGAATGAGCTGCCTACACGGCCTTGGCAAGACCAAGCTAGGCCGTTACCATCTGAACCAATTGGGAAACTTGAACCAACAGGAGCTAACAAAAAGGCGAGTCCATCAACAAAGCTATATTTACCATTTTAAATCAATAACAAAAGAGAAATATGTAGTAAAATCTGCCAATTCCCCGTTATGGCAGAAGGGACACTGTTTATGTATACATAATTTTGCTGAAAACCATGGCTTGGATTGTGTAAGATCTTTCAGACAGATCACTGTTTATGTATACATAATTTAAAGGGAAAATTAATTTTTGATTTTAGACACTCTGTTTACACCCCATTAGGATATGTATGTTTTATGAACTTGTTTGCCTTTACTCTGTGTTTAATATCAAGGATAGACTACGGACGGCTTTGTTTTCTGGCAAATTTTCCAGCTACTCTATAAACCAAGCCATTAGAGGAAAGTGACACATGAAATCTTCTTTAAAATACAGTATAGTATTATATATCTTGCTGTTTTTACTACTATGGGAATGTGACCCATAATTTCTTGTACATATACTTCTATAATATTAAAGGTGATCACTTCAAATAAGATTAAACAAATGTCTCTTCTTTAATAGCTTAAATTTTTAAAAGTGATCGTTTGCTTTATCATGATATCAGAATTTTAAAAATCTAAATATTGTCATCAATAAGACATTTTCACGTACTGTAGTCTGCTTGACCAGGAAAAAGAAGAAACACGGTACAACAATTGAATTGATCAGCTCTTGTATTAGAGGAATTCTTTAGTTGTTCAATTATCAATTTCTGTTGGAGGAAAACGTAAAGCAAAAGGTTATTGGAATTGAACAAACAATAGAATATTACATTCTATGGATAATTTTTTTAAAATATATGGGAGTTAAACGAACAAAAGGAAGAAAACTATTTTTCTGGAAAAAAAAAGGATAAGAGAAATAGCGAATGCGCGAAATAAGAAGGCTTTGAGGAATGGAATAGATCACGAGTATTCAACCTTATGGGCTTAACTTATCTAGCTGAATAGGCTTACTACAGGCCCAATAGGCATTCTAGTCTTTATTAGTCCATTAAAACGTAACATGGGTCAAATCAACAACAACAACAATAACTACCCAGTATAGTTCCATAAAGTGGGGTCAGGGGAGGATAATATGTAGACGGGTCTTACCCCTACCCGTAAGGGCAGAGAGACTGTTTCCAATCGACCCTCGGCTCAGTGAAGGAAAGGAAAAGCAAAAACAAAAACAAAGAAGCATTAGTAACCCCACCAGAAATAATTATGCAATCATAAAAACCATAAATAAACTAGCATGCAATAATATCAGACAGTAACTACCATAAATAACTACTATAAGGGAGACACAATCCAATGCACAAATCATCTGTGGATAGCCCTGCCAAGCCTCACCCAACCCCGGGTGAGGAGTACGAAAAACTCTATGAGCCCCTATCCTACAACCCTGATATTAGACCTCCAGACTTTCCTATCAAGGGCCATGTCCTCGGAAACCCGCATTCTAGCCATGGCATGCCTAATCACCTCTCCCCAATACCTTTTAGGCCTCCCTCTGCCTCGCCGGACGCCGACCATCGCCAACCGCTCACAACTCCTCACCGGGGCATCAGGACTTCTCCTCCGCACATGCCCGAACCACCTCGGCCTCGCTTCTCGCATCTTCTTATCCACCGGGTCCACCCCCACCTTCTCTCGAATAACTTCATTCTTCATCTTATCCAACATGGTGAGCCCGCACATCCACCTGAGCATCCTCATCTCCGGAACCTTCATTCTCTGAAGATGAGAGTTCTTCACAGACCAGCACTCCGCCCCATAATACATGGCAGGTCTAACCACAGCTCTATAAAATTTCCCCTTGAGTTTCTGTGGAACTTTCTTGTCACACAGGACTCTTGATGCAAGCCTCCACTTTGACCACCCCACTCCTATACGATGAGTGACGTCCCCGTTAATCTCTCCGTCCCCCTGAATCACCAACCCAAGATATCTGAAACCGTCCCTCTTGGCGATGACCTGAGATCCAATCATCACGTCCTTGCCTACTTCGCTCGGCTTGGCGCTAAACTTGCACTCCAGGTATTCTCTCTTAGATCTGCTTATTTTGACATCCTTAGACTCGAGAGTCTGTCTCCATACCTCTAACCTCTAAATAACACCGACTCTCGTCTCGTCTCTCAAGACTATGTCATCAGCAAATAACATACACCAAGGTACATCCCCTTGAATAAGTCGGGTTAGGGCATCCATCACAAAGGCAAACAAGAGAGGGCTAAGCGCCGATCCTTGATGGAGCCCCATAACCACTGGAAAATGGTCTGAGTCGCCGCCAACCATCCTAACCCTAGTCTTAGCTCCATCGTATGTCCTTGATTACTCTGATGTAGGCTTCCGACACGCTCTTCGCCTCCAAGCACCTCCCTCGTGACCTTGTCATATGCTTGCTCAAGTCGATAAGCACCATGTAACATGGGTCAAATCAAAATAGTTGAAAAAGACCCCCAAAAAAGAGGCATTTGCATCTATACCCGCTTTTTGGGTTATGTTTTAATTTGTGTTCGATTTGCAAAAATAATTGTAAGTGTACCCACTTTTTTCGCGTAACTTCAACATACAGGCCTGTAGTAGCAAAGGCAATTACGCAAACTTCAGCATTCTAGTAGACAAGCTTGAAATAGCAAAAATTACTGAACCAAGTGTGTTGAAGTTTTTGTTTGTAATTGCTGAACTTAAGCATTCTAATGCTGAAGTTCTGTTTTATATTTGCTGAAGTTTTTATTTGTAATTGCTGAACTTAAGCATTCTAGTAGCTAAAGTTTTGTGATGCAAAAGTTATTTAGTTCATTTGTAAAAACTTTGGAACTAAATAAGCTGAATTTTTTTTTGTCCTGGATTCTTTAGTTTTATCTTAAAGCTTTTTCAAAAACTTCAACAGAAGATGATGAAGTTATTTAGATCATTTGTAAAAACTTCAGGACTAAATTAGCTGACTTTTTTTTTGTCCTGGATTCATTACTTTTGTCATAAAGCTTTTTCAAAAACTTCAACAGAAGATGATGAAGTTATTTAGTTCATTTGTACAAACTTCAGCACTACATAAACTGAAGTTTTTTTTTGTCCTGGATTCATTATTTTTGTCATAATCAAACTACTATCAAATAATCATATTGCCAACAGTATCTAAATCATAAAATTTTGGAAAAAATAAACGTGAAAAGAACAAAATTATCATGAAAAGAATCACTAAGTGTGCCCTTAAGCTTCTCGACGTAGAAATATTCATAAATTATTATCTACTAAGATTCTTAATTATTTATAATTTATTTTTAAATAATCTAATAAATATACTTATTAAAAGAGGGTACAAGTTAAAAAAATTTTAAAAATTGTTATAGGTTAAATGGGGGCGACCAAATAGGGCGCCCCGTGTAATTTTTCCAACAAAGAGAAAACGCGAGTTGTAGTTTTATTTGATTCAATTTGGTGTTCTAATTTTTTTATATATAAAAAGAGAAAACTTACTACTTATTTTATTAAAATTTTGCAAATAATATTAACAATTTACAGTCACACTCTAGATAACTAATAATATAGGCATATTGACTAATTACTCTGATTATTGCGAAAATAAGCCATTACATTCCCCTTCTTTTACGTACTTATTTTCTGATTATTTGATGTACAGGTGGAAGACTGATTAACCCCACTACATAAGGACAGTTTAGAAAGAAGAAAAATAACACACCATTAATTACATTGATGATAAACGCGAGGACAGAGAATAAAGTCTTGTCTAGGTTAAAACCATTTTCATTTATAATTAAAAAAAATGAAAAATTACCAGCTATGTCCATTTAGAAGTAGCTCATTATAAAAATTGACCAATTAATAAAATATTACTAATATTAGCTAAAATGGCCAATTAGCTATTTGTAGCAAAAGAATATCAAATATTTACTTTCTTTTGAGTATGTGCTATTAGAATAGATTGGGTATATCTTAAGGAGCTTGAATCTCAGTTTTGGGATGATTTGGTGAAGTTTTGAGGTGGTTTGAATTGAAAATTCGAAGCAAAAAACTGAATATGAAAAAAATGATACGTGTATCACACTGTGTATCACATATGTATCATATTTGTATCGATTGTGTATCACATGTATATCCATGTATATCTGTGTGTGAGATACATGCGTGATACATATTTGATACATGTGTCACAGAAGAATTTTTTGACATCGATTTAATTATGAATTTTGATACAAAACCAGTCCAAATCAGCTCCAATCTTCCTCAAATTTTGTATATTGACTTATCTATATGTTTTCAATGAATTCGACAATATCCATTAAAACAATTCCTTATTTGTTTCGATTTTTTGAATATTTGTTAGAGATTGGTAAGTTAAAACTTATATATGACATTTCTGTAAGTTTCCCAAAACAATTGCGTGCAAAGTGAAGGCGTCACAATATTTTCCAAAGGGGTTTTTGTATACTCCTCAATTTTACGTGACCATATTTTCCTTTTAATCTATTTTAAACATTGATATTTTCTAAAACTATACAGATTTAGTTTAAATTAAAAAAAAGGTATAGCCACACATATGTAAAAGTATTTTTACAATGACAAATTTTTGAATTCTATTTCTTTTCAGTGTTTTAAAAAGTGTTCCTGGGGCGAGCCTTGCGGCGGACGTACCAAAAATGCCCTGGAGCGATGATGGGGGACGAAAGTCTCGTAAGGCGTACGCCCAGGAATTTCGAGGCGTACTCCCGGGCAAGTTTTTTTGGTTGAGGCGAGTTTTTTGGTTGAGGCGTAAGCCCAAGAGACGTCTTTTTAAAAAGGAATTAAAAATATTAAATTCAAAAATTAAATTTTTTAATATCGCTAAAAGCCCTAAATTAGAAGTTTTTCTCAATTCTTTTCGCTAGTCTACCTCTATCAAGAGTTACGATTTATGACTTTTTTTGCAACAGAATACTTGTTTCTCCGTAAGTCAAAATCAACAGGTTTATGCCTTCCTCCATGTAAAATTTTTATTATTTTAAACTCATTACTTTCATCTCTTTTTATATTTTGTTGTTAGTTTGTAAATATGTATGTAAATAGTTTTTCAAGTTCAGTCCTTTTCGTGCTCTCTTCCAAAATATTATATGGGATTATATGTGTGCGTGCTTTTTTATGTATTGATTAGATTTATATATAATTTCACTTATTTATTTGGGATTTATAATTTCTGTAGATAATATGGAATTTCACTTATATATAATAATTTGGGATTTATATGTAATTTCACTTTATTTGGGACTTCTGTATAGTTTCAGTAGATAGAATAGAACTTATATATATATATATATATATATATAATATATATATATATATATATATATATATATATATATAGTTTTTTAAAAATTTTATGCAATTTTACCTATTTAATAGTATTTTTATAGTTATATAATTTTATAAAATATTAAAAATTAAATACCCATGGGGTTTATGCCCCATGCCTCGAGGCTTACTCTTGCGACCAAAAACACTCACGCAAGTGCACGTGATCGTCAAGAAATAAAGTAGTGAGTACAGTATCACTCCCAAGAAGACATATGATTAGCTTATGACTGATTCAAACGCAATTTCTTTATCTACACAAGAGATTATTCACAAAAGAGAGATTTAATTGTTTTACTAACTAATCTAGCTAAAGCAGGTAACCAAACAAATAACAAATTCGGGTAACAAACAAGAGAGGATGATATTCCAGGGTCGCGGGCTAGTTAACAATCTTGTTCTATTCTTGGCTTAAAATGACAAATTGATTTATCTGAGTTATGATTGACAAGGTTTATATTACTCATAAGAATTTATCTAGTTCTTATTCGCCTATTCAATTAACTCAATGCATATATGTCTTATGGAATTAAGATTAACAAGAATACATTAACAATTCCTGTATTCCAACCAAGCAAGGCATTTGGGTATATGTCTATTCCAATTATGAATCCCTTCCCCGAGGCCCGGGTTCAAGAACTTGCTCTATTTAATTCTATATGCAACCTAAAGTTCCCACTTTCGAGTTCAACATTAGATTCGTAGATAGTATTTCACTGTTAGCTACTCAACAAAATAATTAAAAGTAGAATTAAATAAACAGCCCAAGATGATAAACCACTTTGTCAAATTAGAGCTCAAACAACAACTTCATGTTTTACCCATGACCCTTGAATAATGGGTTTAGCCAACCATACAATTGTTCATCACAAATAGGTTCAATTTTATCACAACTAATAAAAACAAAGAGAAGAAAAGAAGAGCTTGATAATCCAAATCCCTCCTTGCCTCTTGCCTCGCTATTTCTTGCTTTAGCCTATGAAAACCTTGATGATTTGACCTTGGGCGAGCTTAACTTTATATAGGTTAAGTGAATTTTTCTTCAGATTTCCACTTTTGCCCCTAATAGAAACGTTCCCGACTTTGGACTAGTGCGATCCCGCACCTGGGCGCGCATCTAGCCGCGCTAGTGCGCTGAGTTCTCTGACTTGGACGCGCTAGTTTTAGCGCGGGCGTGCACCTGGGCTTGCTAACCCAGTTGTCCAGTTTCTTTGATTCTTTTCCTCTTTTTCAGCCATACTCAGTCTCCACGGGTCTTTAAAGCTCCAAAATGGTTCCAATACATTTTCTTGCATAATATAAGCTCATTCACCTTAAATATATACAATTGACTATTAGAGTCCATACTTCATCAATTAATCACAGTATGACATTGGAATATAATCAAGCGGGAGCATAAAAAATACCTAAATCACTTAGATTTTGCCTATTATCAACACCCCCACACTTATTTCATTGCTAGTCCTCGAGCAATCAAACTATACTCTCTAGAGCTTCCTTCACTCAACCATTTCCCCTAACGCATTACACCTAGAACAATGTACATACATTACGCCTCGCAGTGAACAATCCTAGCCTTAAAGCTGACTCTCAAGTGACATGCAATATTCACACTTCCACAAAACACTCTACACAGAAGTCAAGACTTGCTTTTCCAACACGAATCATATCTCTTCACAATCAAATTGACGAAAATTGAAAACAAGCTACACATTCGAGTTATGTACTCACTTATATCAAAGAAATCACTCACCATCTCAACAAAAGTCACATGCAATGTCATTAGTACCATAAGGGGGTGTTCGATGTTTATGTTTTGGGGAGGGTTTCGATGGGCGGGGGATATTCGAAAGGGGGCGTTTTAGTCTTAAGGGTACAATTAAAAAAAATAAAAGAAAAAAACGAAAAACTTAAAAAAAACACCAAAATTTTTACGCCACTAGCGCGCCCAGGTGCCCGGGCACGCATTTTTAGCACAGCCTACACAGAGAGTTTGAGCAACTAGCGTGCCAAAATGCGCGGTCGCGCTAGTAAAGTATCCTGAAGCGCGCTCGATCATATTTTAGCATGGCCAATTCAGAGAGTTTTCAATTTAGCGCGCCCAGGTGCGTGGGCGCGCTACCTGGGCAATTGTTTTTTCCAACTTTCACATGTTCTTACCTCGCTCAATGGCCTTAGCATCTACATTCTGTCACCTACAATGTTTAGCTTCTTTGAAAATACAAAATTAACACTACGATTATCGTTGAGTTTCCTCCAAACCAGTGCCTTATTTAATATCGTGGCACGATAATTACGATAATTCAATGGGTTGCCTCCCATCCAACGCCTGATTTAATGTCGCGGAACGACTCAACATGTTCTCAGGCATCCTTCAAGTCCACCGAGTTCTTGTGACGTGAAAAGTCACCACCCCAGTAATGTTTTATCCTTTGACCATTCACTAAGAAGGTACCATTTGAGCTCATATCCCGCAGTTCCACAGCTCCATGAGGCTTCACACTTACCACAACAAAAGGGCCCGAGCAACGAGATTTAAGCTTTCTGGAAAAAAGCTTCAACCTCGAATTGAATAAAAGAACCTCTTGCCCTGGCTCAAACTATTGAATTTGAATGTGCTTGTCATGCCACCTCTTAGTTTTGTCTTTATACAATTTGGCATTTTCATATGCGTTTAATCGAAACTCCTCGAGCTCATCTAGTTGCACCAACCTCTTCTCTCCAGCTAAGTCCCCATCCATATAATATGAATCCAATTAGGATTAGAAGCAAAAGTATAAGGCAAGCACATAACAGTAATCATTTTCGCTAATTCTTCACGATCCTTATTTGGATCGTAATATAAAATACCTCCGGTGATAGTGTTTATTCCTGGTTGAACTAGATTTGAACCAGTACTAGGGTTAACTTGAGAATCTACACTTGTCCCCCCCCCCCCCTCTTGTTGCGCTTGCATTTTGAAAAATCTAACCCTATCTCTAGGGTATAATTTTATATGCCTAGTCAAACTACCTGTGCCGCTACGGTCTCCAGTATACCTATGAACAAGTAATTTCCCACAAGTTTTACACTTAGCCTTGTCGTGCTCTCTTACTTGCGTAAAAAAATGCCAAACTAATGATGTTTCTTGGCGTTTAGCAGGTTGTCTACTAAAAGTGGGAGTTTGTACAGGTGGGTGTGCCGGTTCATTACCTAAGTTATGAGCAGGACTAGTAGGTGTATCATCTAAATCTGGTGCCTGGGTTTCATCATCATCATCATCATCATCATCCTCATTTTATCTTTTTTAGGTCGGGGAGCCGGGGGAAGGGTAGTATTATGGCCACTACTTTCACCGATTTTACCTTTTCCTTTACCGAATATTTTTTCAAAGAAAATGCCATACTAATTAGAATTATGCAAACTAAAAAACACAAAAATATATTATTAGCACGTAAGAGTTGAAACTAGTTTACCGGATTGCCGAACAACTTCTTGAAAATTGAAAATCGTTGAACTTGAACACTTGAAAACTTCAATTCAACAACTTCATAATTTTTCACGATTTTTCAACAATAAGTTAAGCACTTGTACTAGAAAGATTGAAAGAGAGCTTGAGAGAGATTGAGAGATATTGATGAATTGGTGAATAAAAATGAAAGAATGAGGGGGTATTTATAGTTGAGAAATGGAAAAAAGTGTAATTATATAAAGTTTGGGGGCCAAATGGCTATTTTTCAAACTTCCAAACGGCTACTTTTTGCAAAGAGGCGTTACTGAACTTAAAAAAAAATTTAAAAATAGTCGTTTGGCCCGCCAGGACCGGTCCAGGCCAGCCAGCCAGTCCCGGGCCTGGCGGTCCCGGGCATAACGGTTCAAGGTGTGAGACCGGCCCGTCACGGGATTTTGGGAACATCAGGACCGGACCGGCAGGACCGGTAGGCCCGCCAGGACCGTGGTCCCGGGCCTGAACCGGGACACCATACAGCCTTATTAGCTAGACTGGGCCTTGCGGCTTCAATCACCGCCCATTCCTTATTACCTGCCATCTCAATTGGCTGTGGTTGAACTACGATGTCCAACTCTCTTTCAATTCTGGTTCTAGCGTCTACCATCCTCCTCAACATGTGAAGTGTCCATTCAATTTCGGGATTGAGAGGAAGGAGATTATTTGCGCTCCTACTTCTTCTCATTCAATAGAAAATCATGTATTAGCACAAACAAAGTGAATTGACAATTAAAACTCGAATAAATAAATAATAAAAGCTAAATTCAGTCAAGTAGCTAATTTCTAAGTCCCCGGCAACGGCGCCAAAATTTTGTTGCGACCAAAAATACTCACGCAAGTGCACGTGATTGTCAAGTAATAAAGTAGTGAGTAGAGTATCGTTCCCACGAAGACTTATGATTAGTTTATGACTGATTCAAACTCAATTTATTTATCTACCCAAGAGATTGTTCACAAAAGAGAGATTTAATTGTTTTACTAACTAATCTATAAAGAATTAATCTTGCTAAAGTAGGTAACCAAACAAATAACAAATCCGAGCAACAAACAACAGAGGATGATATTCTAGGGTCACGGGCTAGTTAACAATCTTGTTGTGTTCTTGGTTTAAAATGACTAATCGATTTATCTAAGTTATTGATTGAAAATGTTTATATTACTCATAAGAATATGTCGAGTACTTACTCGCCTATTAAAGTTAATTCAATGCCTATATGTCTATGAAATTAAGATTAACAAGAACGCATTTACAATACATGTATTCCGACCAAGCAAGGCATTTGGGTATATGTCTATTCCAATTGTGAATCCCTTCCCCGAGGCCCGGGTTCAAGAACTTGCTCTATTTAATTCTATATGCAACCTAAAGTTCCCACTTTCGAGTTCAACTCTAGATTCGTAGATAGTATTTCACTGTTAGCTACTCAACAAAATAATTAAAAGTAGAATTAAACAAACAACCCAAGATGATAAACCACTTTGTCAAATTAGACCTCAAACAACAACTTCATGTTTTACCCATGACCCTTAAATAATGAGTTTAGCCAACCATACAATTGTTCATCACAAATAGGTTCAATTTTATCACAACTAATAAAAACAAAGAGAAGAAAAGAAGAGCTTGATAATCCAAATCCCTCCTTGCCTCTTGCCTCGCTATTTCTTGCTTTAGCCTATGAAAACCTTGATGATTTGACCTTGGGCGAGCTTAACTTTATATAGGTTAAGTAAATTTTTCTTCAGATTTCCACTTTTGCCCCTAATAGAAACGTTCCCGACTTTGGACTAGTGCGGTCCCGCACCTGGGCGCGCATCTAGCCGCGCTAGTGTGCTGAGTTCTCTGACTTGGACGCGCTAGTTTTAGCGCGGGCGTGCATCTGGGCGCGCTAGCCCGGTTGTCCAATTTCTTTGATTTTTTTCCTCTTCTTCAACCATACTCAGTCCCGACGGGTCTTTAATTCTCCAAAATGGTTCCAATCACATTTTCTCGCATAATATAAGCTCCTTAACTTGAAATATATACAATTCATTATTAGAGCACATATTTCATCAATTAATCACAATATGACAATGGGATATAATCAAGCAGGAGCATAAACAATAGCTAAATCACCTAGATTTCGCCTATTATCACTTATGCCCCGCTGAGATATATATAAAATGTCTCGTCTTACGCCCGCGCCTTTTAAAACACTGATTTTTTCTTAAACTCTGTATTCAAAGTTACGTACATGAAGGGAAGGGAGTAAATAAAAATATCAAGTTTGCCCTTTGTTTAATTGCTATTCACACCAAATATAATTGTTAATCTAATATAATCATTTAAATGCGTCATACACCAAATATGACAGGATGTATTTAGTTTAATTTGCCTTTTGTTTCCCTTTATTCGATTTGTTCAGTAGTCACTTAAACCGAATAGTACCTACTTTTGGAAGTTATCCCTTTGTTGATTGTCAAAAAGTTAGTGATGCATGTGAAATTAGCACCTTTAATTAGTTGAAGGCAACAGATTATGTGTCTAATCTCTCAATATAGAACATAAGACAGAATCACTTTTCCTTTTTTTTTTTATATAGATATCGGTCTTTTCAGAAAGCATATGGGTCTATGAATATAATGGTGCTACCCTAGTACCTACACAATAAAATAGAATATTTCTCCCTTCAGTTTATATGACATAATTAAAATTGACACGAAATTTTTTTTAAAAAAATGATATTTTTTTATATTTATGATCCTCAATTTGTCATAGCACTTGTGGTATAAAGTATTTGGATAACCAATGCGTTCAGTTACAACTTGTAACAACCTCAACTAATTTGCTTTCTATTTCAATAAATATCCTTTAGTTAGAAGGAAAAAAAAACTGTAAACCTTTATAGGTAGAAGACTATATTTAAAACATCTTCATGGCTGCTTATCTGTTCTTTCCTAAGGACAATGTGAATCACAGCACATGCTAATTGTACTTGCTTACATTTCTTTATTTTTAAGTACTTTTAATTTCTTCTCCGTATTTAAAGGGATGAAAAATGCGGGATAACTAAAGGCGCTCGAAGAATTAACCCAAATAGTCGCTCGCCTAACCAGATAAATAAAATACCGGATGGACATATAATACATGTATAATTTATATATTATATGTGTATATTTATATATAATTAATGTATAATTTATGTATATGGCTAGAAAAAGGTACACAATGAATATAACTGGTTATTTGTATAAAGACCCGTCTTTGATGCTATTCCACCAATAATATTATCACATACCATATGTCATACTTATAAATTTAAAATGTAATTACTATTCAAATTTAAATATGAATATTGTGGTCTGTATGTCAAACAATATAATTTTGGTTGGTGCCGTAGCACCAAACTCATACTCCCTCCAAATTCTTTTGTTTTTACTTTATTTTGCATGTAAGCTTACCAAATCACATTAAATTGACTCCTACATATATAAACATCATTACTAAGTTCAAGTCATAAATATTTACACCAAAATTAATAAGATTGAGGTAAATATAATGCAAGGCAAATTCCATAGAAAAATATGAATTTTTAATCTAACATCAATTAGCATTTGAAATCCACATCTAATTAAACCCAGTTACGCAAATGAAACAGTGTCCGGAGTACAAAATCTTCGAAATGCCATCTGAGTATAGAAATACATTGGTAATGTCATTGCATAGCTCAAAAGTTTTCATTTATTTTAGAAGCATAAAATAATCAGATTAAACGGAGGGTCAATCATAGCAGATCGTAATAAATTCAAAATCAAAGGAATAAAAGATTAGAGACAATAAATATTTAGATAAAGGGAGGAGGGTGAAAGATCTTTTATTGATGGTATTGGTTTGATCTGCTTCTCCGTGGAGAGGTTCAGAGCCTTACACTGATGCATTATCCCTTCTTGTTGACATAGATGTGAAGAAGAAGAAGATGCAGCCCCCTTTCTAGGATTCTTTTTCTTAGTATTTATAGGTAGGAGATCTGCTAGCTGGCGCCAAGGAGTTGGGACTACATAGAGGATACGCCCTCGTGTGGACGGCTAGGCAGTGGCCTTAGTTGTCGAGTTGGATAACCACCTGATAATCTTGTGAATAAATGGCTATACCATTTACTAGTCGTAAATATGTTTTAATAAATGTGTTGATCTCACTCATTATCATGAGGTCAAGTTTTGACCCATACAGATAGTCCCTCCGCTTATTGAGGTCGGGCTCAGGTCGAGCTCGATGAGCGGATTCCGCCAATGACCGTAGTCGTTTATGCGTTAGGGATGATCACAATCCTTTATTCTTCGTAGACGGCCGTAGCCGTTTTTACTTTTAGAGATGGCCGTAGCCTTTTCAATTATTCGGAGAGGGTCGTAGCCATTGTTAACTTAGAAGTGGTCGTGGTTTATCTTTTGGAGATGACCGTGACCATTTCTACTCTGGAGATGGCCGCAGCCATTTAATATTTAGAGATGGTCGTAGCCATTTTTACTTTAGAGATGGCCGTAGCCTTTTATCTATTGGAGATGGCCGTGACCATTTCTACTCTGGAGATGGCCGTAGCCATTTTATCTTTAGAGATGGCCGTAGCGATTTTTACGCGTGCTGGGAGAGAGTACGATCACACTTTCCGCGTATAAGGGGGACATCATGTGCATGGTAACGCATGGGGTGTGCCCATGGTATCTTGAGGTCATCATAATCGTTTCATGGGGAACGTGCCGATTGACGGTTGAATGACCGTTCAATGGTATTTAGACTTCATCTCCCCATGCTGGTGGTGGACTTTTGCCGCTACTACAGGGTGTTCTCTGGTAAGCTCGTCCCCTCCTGCTACTAATTCTTGTCGATGCTGATTAAATATACGGAGTTGGTACGGAGGAAATTACACTTGGGCACGTGTTGACTCTGTACGCTCTTCAAAGGGTACGTGGCACCATGATTCAGTTGGTCCCTCGTGGGACTGACGTCTTAACTGCGGAGCTCGATGACGAGGTCGCTACCCGTCCTTTCGAGTATTTATTCTACACCAAGAGTGGAACCATGCACGTAAGTTACTTTTAAGCTGGCCTTGACTTCCTTTGGTCAAACGCTTTGTTCTATGTTTGCACGTATTGAACTTTTTTTTTGTACCGCAGCGGGAGGTGCGCCACCGGCGCCATTCTCTGGAATCCGCGAGTGGATTTAGGCCGTGCTCCCTGTTACAATGGGGATTCGTATGTGGGCATCTTTCTGGGAGGTTCATGGTCGTAGGCCGGCTGCTGGTAAGAATCTGTTTTGTTGTTTATTGTTCTCTTTTCGTAATCCTTAGTTTCGTTGGTCTAACTCTTCTTCTTTGGTTGATCAGAACGACCACGACGCATGAGGGCTCCTCAGCTTGCTTTCCGCATGCCAAGGGCGACTGCTCGAATGATTACAATGCCGACGCCTTGCCCGGTCCAGAGGGCGACTTCGATGGAATCCTTGGCTGCGCGCTCTCCGGTACGTTCCGTACTCCGAGTCGAGGAGTCTCCAAGGGTCGTGTGTTCCAGGGCGGAGCGATCACCCAACGAAGATGAAGAAGAATATGGGAGGCCGCTGGCTCGGCACAGGGTGGCGCTTACCCCGGCTCTTCCGGTGGTGATAAGTTTAGACTCTTCGCCGTCGGCGGAGAAGGAAGGCACCGCGGACCTTGTCCCGGAGGGCGAGAGCTCATTGGGGGTTGCCCCGGTTGGCTCGGGCCAAGGTGGAACAATCGCTCCGACGATTCAATTTTATGTTCCTGCTACTGAGAGGGAAGGTAGTTCCTCGGCAACTATTTTGGTGGAGAATGCAGGCGCCAACTTTGTAGCAAATACGAGCGCTTCGACCTCTCGGGCGGCGGAAGCCTTAACTTCCAAGGCGGCGGAAGGAAGGGGCGTTTCAGGAGAGGGAGATGATTTAGAGTCCGATATGGATCTCGAGGACGTTTGTCTTGCTCAAGAAGGTTATACTCGCTCGGTCGTGCAGGCCCGAGGGGGATTACCATTATTTGGAGATCCCTAACGGCCTGAACCTGCTGCTCAAGGAGGAGAACCTGGTGACGTTGTTCGGGGTCCTATGCTCGGAAGCGGAGAGCACGTCCCTGAGGGGTATTTCGGACGTCGGATTGATGGGCGAGGTTGCCGCCTTGAGTATAATGGTATGTATAAAACTTTGGTTTGTTTTCTTTCTTAGCGTGTCTTCTTGTATTAACTGTCGCTCTGTTCGTTGTCGACATTTTTGCTGGAGGTGGAAAGCATTAGGCGGGCAAAAGTCCATTCGACGGTTTTGCAAGGCTGTTGAAGAAGTACCGCCGCTACCGTGACCGGTGCCGCGTCTTGCATGAACGCATAAGGAACGACCCACGGAACCGGGAGTTGGTAGAAGAACTGGCGCGGAGGAAGCTTCATATACAACAGACCCTCAGCAGGGTAACCATTAAGAAAGGGAGCGTGGATTAGAGAGGGCAGTCGCTGCCTTTCGAGAACGGTCGTTGGAGGGGCGCACTGCCGTCTGTGACAGGGACACCCGTGCTGCGGCGGACCGGATGGCAGCCTTGGAGGCCGAGAACCAGCGCCTGAGGGACCAGACCACTTCTTTCGGTCCTTTGCGTGAGCTTTGGACGTATGTCGAGGCCCAGCTCGATGTGTACAGGCGATTGTGGGAAGGCGACGTCGTGTCCGAGGCCACTTATGAGGAGGCACGCCAAAAGGCTCGTGAAGCCCGCCTTGATGTGGTTTTGACCCGTCAACGTCCGGCGGTGACGATGGCGCCGAGGTCGCTGATAATGCTGAGGGGGCCGCTGGGGGCACCGAGGAAACAAGTGGAAAAATTTGTAGTGTTAGTTTAGTTTTCA
The DNA here is from genome assembly GCA_034376525.1 of Nicotiana benthamiana. Taxonomy (NCBI): domain Eukaryota; kingdom Viridiplantae; phylum Streptophyta; class Magnoliopsida; order Solanales; family Solanaceae; genus Nicotiana; species Nicotiana benthamiana. The sequence continues at coordinate 14,838,942 of CM067323.1, read as the reverse complement.
TTTTCTCTCTTCTTTTTTTTTTGTTTACTTTGCTGGCTTTGGCCGATGTAATTGGGGGAAACCCCGTGTAAATATTGGAAATGCATGCGATTTTCTTCTTTCCTATTTGTTTTGTGTCGAATACATTATATATTTTTTGTACCTGTTTGTAAGGGTTTTGCTTTAGAGTTTTTCTAGTTGGCATGTTAATATATCGACCGATTAAGTGATTTCGACCATTGTACAACCGACCCTTCACCTTAGGGGGGCGACTGGTGCGGGTGGCCTCGGCCATAGATAGACGCTCTTGGTCATCACCTTCCTCCACTTGGGGGAGGGGGGCAGCACATAGCCTTAGTCCCAGTTTGAGCTTAGTCGAACTACTGGATGCGATAATTAAAAGCACGGCCTTGTAGTTCGACTTGGGTCGAACTTTGCGCGGGTCAACACTTTAGTTTGAGTTAGTCGTACTTACTTGAACTGCGGGGCGCTTGGCCCGACCTGGGGTTCGTCTATGGTTTAGTTTGCGGCATTCGTGACGGAGGCGTGTAGCCCGAGTTCTAGTTCGCCTCATAGTTGAATTATTTTGTACTTTACAATGGTGGAAGCGTTTGGCTCGAATCCTAGTCTAACTCGTAGTCTGACTTTTCGGTGAAGGCACGTAGCCCGAGCCGTCTCTCAACCGTAGTTGAACCTTTGTAGCTTTCGAAGGCGCGTAGCCCGGGTCCCAGTTCGACCGCAGTAGAGCTTTTGGGTGGAGGCACGTAGCCTAAAATATCATTCAACCGTAGTTCAGCTTTTGTAATTTTTGAAGGTGCATAGCCTGAGTCCTAGTTCAACCGTAGTTGAACTTTTTGGTGAAGGCATTTTCGTAGCCTGAGCAGACGTTCAACCATAGTTGAACTTATGTAATTTTTGAAGGCGCATACCCTAAGTCTCAGTTCAATCGTAGTTGAACTTTTTGGTGAAGGCACGTCGCCTGAGCAGACGTTCAACCGTAGTTGAACTTATGTAATTTTTGAAGGCGCATAGCTTGAGTCTTAGTTCAAACGTAGTTGAACTTTTTTGTGAAGGCATGTAGCCCACACGTTCAACCATAGTTGAACTTATGTAATTTTTGAAGGTGCATAGCCTAAGTTGACGTTCAACTGTAGTTTAACCTTCATGATATTCGAAGGCGCGTAGCCTGAGTCGAAGGTGCATAGCCTGAGTTGACGTTCAACCGTAGTTGAACCTTTATGTATTTGAAGGCGCGTGGCCTGAGTCGAAGGTGCATAGCCTGAGTTGACGTTCAACCGCAGTTGAACCTTTATGATATTCGAAGGCGCGTAGCCTGAGTCGAAGGCGCATAGTCTGAGTTGACGTTCAACCTTAGTTGAACTTATTTAATTTTTGAAGGCGCATAGCCTGAGTCTCAGTTCAACCGTAAGTGAACTTTTTGGTAAAGGCACGTAGCCTGAGTTGACGTTCAACAATAGTTGAACCTTTATGATGTTTGAAGGCGCGTAGCCTGAGTCGAAGGTGCATAGCCTGAATTGCCAGTTCAACCGTAGTTGAACTTTCGGGTAAAGGCACGTAGCCGGAGCTGGTGTTCAACCATAGTTGAACTTATGTACTTTTTTATGTCGAAGGTACGTAGCCTGAGTCCCAATTCAACCATAGTTGAATCTTTATGATATTATATTTTTTTGCGACATAACTCGCTTCGTGCTGAGGGTTGAAATTTGCTTCTGGTTTCAGATCTTACGTAGCTTGCCCTTATACTTTTTTTTTTACTAGTTCGCTCGAGTTTCCCCATTGCAGATCTCGGTTAGAGGCATGCTTTCATGCTGTCCTTCTTTTCGGCAGGTTCCCGTGTGAAGAAGGGGGTGAGGTACCTCAGGCCAATTTTTCCCATAGGGATGGGGGATCTGCTTCTTCTTCTTATTTTTCCCTTTGCTCGGAGATGCGGGGATGTGGAAGTAAGCTCGTCTCGAGGTTTTTGACTTCTTATGGTCCGATATGCCGTTTGGGCTTGTTCGAGCTAGGTTGTTTGATTTCCTTTTTCGGTCTAAGGATAAACTACCGGATTCTGCTATGAAATCCCCAAAGACGCCGCCAAATTGTTTAGCTCAAAAGTTTTCATTTACTTTAGAAGCATAAAACAATCAAATTAAACAGAGGGCCAATCATAGCAGATCGCAATAAATTCAAAGACCGAAGGAATAAAGTATTAGAGACAATAGATAATTAGATAAAGGGAGGAGGGTGAAGATCTTTTATTAATGATATTGGTTTGGTCTGCCTCTCCATGGAGAGATTCAGAGCCTTACAATGATGCATTATCCCTTCTTGAAGAAGTAGAAGATGCAGCCCTCTTTCTAGGACTCTTTCTCTTAGTATTTATAGCTAGGAGATCTGCCACCTAGCGCCAAGGGATTGAGACCACATAGAGGAGACGCCCTCGTGAGGACGGCCAGGCTGTGGCCTTAGTTGTCCAGTTGGATAACCACCTGATAATCTTGTGAATAAATGGCCATACAATTTATTAGTCGTAAATAGATTTTAATAAATGCGTTGATCTCACTCATTATCATGAGGTCAAGTTTTGACCCATACAGTCATATATATATATATATATATATATATATATATATATATATATATATATATATATATATATATATATATATATATATATATATATATATATATATATATATATATATATATATATATATATATTATTTTCCACTCATTAATTTAGTGTATTTCTGTTGTTATAAGTACTGTACAGATCGAGTACTTATCGTATCAGGTGCGCTGAAGATTTAGACACATAATTGCATATCGTGCAATTTTTTTTTTCTTTTGGGGAACTCATTTGAGATCTCGAGAATATAATTAAATAGTGTACTTAATTTACACTCGATTCCCTGTCAAATGAATTAGAGTCGGGACAAAGCAACCTGGTATAACTACTATAATGAAATCTCAACCACTTGCTTACCAAAAATTAGAGAACGATTCTGTATGGGGGTTAGTTATCAGATGCAAATTCAATATTTAAATTTAATGCGTTCGATTTTTAAATTTTATTATTGAATAAGAATTTTTTAGAATTAATAACTCGAAATATAATATTTATTAATATTTAGTAATTTTTTACATATAAGTATAGATTACGTTTAACAAATTTTAATTTCTGTTGAATTCGTAGCAAACATAGGTTAATTATGAGCAAGTAAGGACAAATTTCATTCCCTTTTAAAAAGGAGGTAAAATAATGGAAAGAGTACAACGGCTACAAATAGAAAATAAATCGATGACAAGACAAAATAGGAAAAAATAATTTTTCTAATTTAAATTAGAGAAACGTAAATATGAATTAATGCTAGATTACGTAAATATTTTCTTCATCATATTTTGCGCCGTTCTGTGCTTCTTGCTTCCTCGCCATTTTCTTGCTGGTGATCGTTTTTCTTTGTCTTTGATAGATAAAGCTAACCACTAAAGATGTAGTGCATCAGATAAGGTTATTCTTCCCTTAATTATAAGTTTCGAGTTCGACTCCTGGGTATTGAAAAATTCTTAGTAGGGAGCGCTTTTTCCGAATAGGGCCCTGCACGGTACTTCCTCCGAATAAGGCCCTACACGAAGCGAATCTGAATATAGTCGGCTCCAATGCGAATATTGGACACCGGATGAGAAACAAAAAAACAGATAAAACTCAAAATAATAGTTGATCTGATGGCCAAATTACCTTCTGAAAGTCAACTATTTCCATATAGGTCCTAAGTATTAATTTTTTAAATTACTTTCTAACATTGCTATTTCGCCTTTATTCTTTTTCCGGTGTGACTAGGTTTACGATTAGTTGTAGACAGATCAATTCTTATACAATCAAATCAAACTAATAATGTTATTAAACCATAGAATACAATTTATGAATATACAATATTTATAAATTAATATAGTATAATCGAACATGATATGTTATAAAACGACGACCGATACAAAAAAAACCCCTTTAAAAAAACAAGACAAAAAAGAAAGATAAGCGGTTAGGACATTAATTATATAAACCTAGGATTAAGAAAGCAATATAATACTAAAAAAATTAGACAAGTTGCTCCTCGATCGGGATGATTGGTTCTTTAACGTAACGATCATTGACAATTGGGCTAGCTTCCCCTCTGAGCAATGAAAGCTAAGCATAAATAAAAATAAATTATTTAAAGTGTTTTTTTATAGGTGTTCTAAATAAACCTAGGACTGCAATATCTTAAAGCTTGAGCCGGTCAACCAAACAGTAACATGAGCGAATAATTAATTAGGAAACTGTCATTGGTGCTTAGCTTTGACCACACCATTTGGAGTTACGCGCATGACTATCTATTGATAGAATATATACCACAACGAAAGTAATAATATAATCTTATTCACGTGTAATTTAAATAACTAGCATGTATGAAGATTTTAGGATTACCTTTTGAAGCGTAAATACGGATATCGTTCTTCAATTTCTCGGTTAAAAAAGCACCAGCAGTTTTCCACAGTCTTCTATTGTGTTACCCAAATAATAACCGAAAATAGAGATTTTTGGGTGGGCAAAATTCTAGTAAAAACCGCAGTCAGAATTGTATTAAAAACGTGCAGCCCCTATATGTATTTATATAGCTGCATTTTTCAGGCCAAAACCGTTTTCAAAACCTGTTAGGTTTCCTTCTCCCACTAAGGGACATTTTTCACATTTACTTTCTCACTCAGTAACAGTTTTCACTAATTCCTATTATTTAGGCACAGTAGGGACCACAAAATTTAATTAACAAGGCTTCCTATTATGATATTAATTTCGAAATTCTGAAATTAATTTCCATCATAATAAATTACGAATTATTCCACTAAAAATTCGTAATTGCACTCCTTAGTTTAATTTTGAAATTCTTCCATAAAACCTTATTTAACTCCATATGTTAAGATTCAGATACTAATCAGTCAAATTAAATCACTGACTATTTAATTTATCGATTACTTCCTTTAGACTTACACTTAACTTATTTCATGTGTCGGATACAAAATTCACCGGCCGGGTTTACACATGAAAACTTATAAGCTTTCATAAAGGAGTATCATCAATCTCAAAATCTAGACATGGATTCCTTCAACTATTTATTACTTCGCCAATGTATATCAATGTTATCACATTTACCAGGCTTATTGATTCGCGAAAGAATCTCGCATTTTAATAAATCAAAACAACAAGTAACATACACAACTAATCATAATTATATCAGGATTAAGAGAATAAGTACATTAAATGGACTAGAGAAATTATTTTATAAAGTCAGTATAAAATACTCATCTCTACTTGATCCGTTCAATACATACAAAATGTATTAGCACAAGAAGTTGGAATTAAACCATTCCCATAATCAAGATAAATTATTTTTAATCTTATGCTACAATCATTCCGATGATTTATCCAATCACATCATTAGATTGTGAACATTAACTTTTATGTCTTACAAGAACCGATGATTTAATCTTCCGTGTATAAGCTAAATTCTATACACTAAATTATCTACTATGTAAGCAATGGATGCACAAACCAACACATGATCTATTTAAAATAAAACATTATTGAATTTAAATAAGTAAATAAATAATTGTTCATAAAGAATACTATAACAATACGCATGGCTTATAGTATATTCTAACAATCTCCCACTTAGACTAATAACCATGCGTCTACAATTTTGACACCCATTCCTTCTACATGCTTATCAAAAGTCTTCTATGGTAAGCTCTTAGTAAACAGATCTGCCAAGTTGTTCTCTGACGGATTCTTGGTGACCACTACATCCCCTCTCTACACTATATCACGAATCAAATGATATTTACGCTCAATGTGCTTTGCCCTCTTATGGCTTCGTGGCTCCTTTGAATTTGCAACCGCACCACTATTATCACAGTAAAGTGTAATTGGCGCTTGAATCGAGGGAACCATACCCAGCTCTCTCAGGAAGTTACCAAGCCAAACTGCCTCTTTGGCTGCCTCAGAGGCTGCCACATATTTGGCTTCCATGGTGGAATCAGCAACACAAGTTTGCTTGATATTTCTCCAACTTATGGATCCACCTCGAAGAGTAAACACATTACCTGAGGTAGACTTTCTAGAATCTCCGTCTGATTGGGAATCCGAATCAGTATACCCAATAGGTACGAGGTCATTCGCATGGTAGATCAACATGTAATCCCTAGTCCTTTTCAGGTACTTGATTATATGTTTAACCGCCGTCCAATGCTCATTCCCATAATTAGACTGAAATCTGCTAACAACGCCAACGACAAAGCAGAAGTCAGGCCTAGTGCATAACATAGCATACGTGAGGCTCCCCACATCTGATGCATAAGGAACTGCCTTCATCTTTTCTATCTCTTCATCAGTCTTAAGAGACTGATCATTAGATAGAGAAATTCCATGTCTGAAAGGAAGAAATACTTTCTTGGAATCATGCATGCTAAACCTAGAGAGCATTGTATCAATATAAAGACCTTGGGACAAGCCTAATATCCTTTTCTTGTGATCTCGCAAGAGTTTGATCCGAAGGATATGAGTCACTTCTCCCAAATCTTTCATATCAAAATGTGTGGACAACCATTGCTTAACTGAATTAAACATGCCCATATTATTTCCTATGAGCAGTATTTCATCTACATATAAGATCAAAAATGTCACTTTGTCCACATCCCACTTTTTATATACACAAGATTCGTTAAGGTAGTGATCAAAACCAAAGGTTTTAATCGCCTTATCAAAACAATTGTTCCATGCCCTAGATGCTTGTTTTAGTCTATAAATGGACCTTTTAAGCTTACACAACATGTGTTCTTTTTCACTTTCCATAAAACTGTCTGGTTGCATTATATAGATGCACTCATCAAGACTTCCATTAAGGAAAGTTGTCTTGACATCCATTTGCCAATCTCATAATCATAATGAGCAACAATAGATAAGAGAATCCTTATAGACTTAAGCATGGCTACCGGCCAGAAGGTTTCCTCATAGTCGATCCCTTCTTTTTGAGTAAACCCTCTCACTACAAGCCTTGCTTTAAAAGTTTGTACTTTTCCGTCTACACCTCTCTTCTTATTATAGATCTACTTGCATCCAATGGGTTTAACCCCATCAGCTGGTTCTACAAGCTCCCAGACCTGATTAGAGTACACAGACTCCATCTCTGATTTCATAGCAGCAACCCATTTATCGGCATTCTTATCATGTAGTGCTAGGTCGTAATTGACAAGTTCGGAGGTAGGCTCCTTAGGGATCCTATCATATGATTCTCCTAAGAGCGTATAACGAACTGGCTGTCTTATTTCTCTCCCACTAAGACTACGCACTACATCAATTGCAACTACATCACTTTGATTTTGTGCTTGAACCACAACATCATCAGGAACCTGAGTCTCCATTCTATCCACAGGGATATCAATGACTTCTTCCTGTTGTGCAGTCTACTCAACATGACTCCCACTACTTTGTGGTAGTATGACTTCGGGCACTTGTTCTTGTGGGACATTAAGTCAATTGACATTTCTCCCACTACTAAGGTGCAATGGTATGTCAAAATCGACTTCAGGGGTTTGGATATGGTCGTTTTGATTTTCAGATGACTGAGTTTCCATTCCTTTGATAAGTTCCTGTAGAACGAGTTTACTTCTAGGAACATGGTTCATCAAATATTCCTCTTCTAGAAACTTGGCATTTGTGCTAACAATTACCTTTTTCTCTTTAGAACAATAGAATAAACAACATTTCGTCCCTTTTGGATAACCTATAAACACGCATACATCCGTTCTTGCCTCCAATTTATCCGTTTTCCCCTTTAGCACATGTGCTGGACAACCCCAAACTCGAATATGCCGCAGACTAGGTTTGCGCCCCAGTCCACAATTCTGTAGGGGTCAAGGGTAATGACTTTGAATGAACTAAATTCAGGATGTAATTCGCAGTTTCTAAGGCATCTCCCCAAAAAGTCGAAGACAAATCGGAATAACTCATCATTGATCTAACCATTTCCATAAGAGTCCTATTTCTTCTTTCAGCTACACCATTTGGTTGTGGAGTTCCAGGTGCAGATAATTGAGATGTAATTCCACATTCTGATAAATAACCAATGAAGTCCGTAGAGAGGTACTCCCCACCACGATCAGATCGTAATGTCTTGATATGTTTATTATATCGCTTTTCAGTCTCAGTCTTGAATTCTTTGAACTTCTCAAAACATTCAGACTTTCGACGCAACAAATAAATATATCCATATTTTGAGTAATCATCTGTAGAAGTCACAAAATACTCAAAACCACCTCTTGCTTGGACATTCATTGGACCACACAAATCAGAATGAATTAACTCTAATTTATCACTTGCCCGATTTCCTTTTGAGGGGAAATTTCGTTTTGTCATTTTTCCTTCTAAACAAGATTCACAAGTTGGTAGTGCCTCCACTTTCAATGAACTTAAAGGTCTATCCTTGGCCAACCTGGAAATTCTGTTTAGATTTATATGACCCAAACGCAAGTGCCATAAATATGTTTCACTCAATTCAGAAGAACGTTTTCTCTTACTTGGTAAATCAACATTATTCAGTTTTTTAGGTGGTAACGGTTTAGGAATAGAGCCAACAACAAAAAAACCATTAATCAATGTAGCCAAAGAGAGATAACACTTATTGTGAGTAATAACACATTTATCAACGTCATGACAATTAAAATCATAACCATCTCTCATAGCGCTAGAAACCAAAATTAAATTCCTTCTAACGGAGGTACATATAATGTGTCTTTTAAAGCTAAAACTCTACCACTACCAAACAAAAACTAATATTTCCTAATGCTAAAGCTAGGGATGCTGAACCGTCTGCTTGATAAACATTAATTTCTCCTCTACTTAGCCGTCGCGTTACCTGAAACCCCTGTAAATAAGTGCAGATATGATTAGTGGCTCCTGAATCTACACACCATGACATGGTAGAAACAGCCGCTAAAAATGTTTCAACAACAAGTAGATGTAAATCACCTGGTTTATTTTTCAGCTTGGCCAGATAAGTTGGACACTGCTTCTTATGATGCCCAGGTTGCTTGCAGTGATAACACTTGCCCTTATCCTTTTTCACACTAGCAGTCACGCCACCAATAGAGGGTTTTTGAGCCTTTTTCTTTTTCTGCCCGCCTCTCAGCTTAGAAGAAGAACCTGCCTCAAAATTCAATGCCACGGGAGGAGCTGGAGACTTGGTAATAGTCTCTGCCGACTGAAACTCATTCAGCAATTTCGCAAGGGACAAATCCATTTTGTTCATGTTATAATTCAGGCGAAACTGCTGAAAGTTGTTAGGAAAAGTCTGCAGGATCATGTCAACCTTCGTGTCCTTATCAATGTTAGCTCCAAGGACCTCCAGTTCATTCAGAAGATTCATCATCTGCCGGACATGGTCCCTTACCAATGAACCTTCAACAATTTTGGTATTCAGAAGGGCTTTCATGGCAGTCAGCTTAGCCGCACGATCCCGATCTCTGAACATTTCTTTGAGATTTTCCAGAATGTCATAAGCAGACTCCATCGACTGATGCTGATGTTGCAGAACATTCGACATGGATGCCAAAATGTAATAATGCGCCATCTCATCAGCCTTAATCCATTTCTGGTAAGCCTTTTGTTGATCATTTGTGGCATCATCTCCAGGATTTTCTGGACACACCTCATCGAGCACAAATTTGTACTCTTCAGCAATTAGAAAAAAAATCCAAATTTCATTTCCAATCAACATAATTTGGACCCTCAAGTTTGTTTTGGGTAAGAATGACAGTAAGGGGATGAAAGCAGTCATTGTCAATCTGGGAGACATTAAATATTTAAATAGATAAAATCAGTTTGTATTATGAACATTAAAATTCAAAACACATTATATATACAATCTATGCACCATGAACAAAAAATTTCGATGAGAAAGAAGCTATTCTTGCAATATACATATATAGTGACAGATTTTCACTCCATAAACTTAAACAGGTCATACTCAGATGGAGAGTAAACTGTTAATTTAAGCAAAGTGAATATCAACATTCAACATATATTAGTTCCATTGATCCAGCATGCATACTTAGATGGAGAGTAAATACAAATAATCAATGACTAGTATAACATAGTGATTATTCATAATATTTTTATCCGATATGGAAGAAGGCCTACGTCAACATGTAAAAATATTATATCACTAATTTTTAAGCCCGGGGACCAAGGGAATTGATCCCCACAATTACTGGAATTAAAAGCAACCAACAAAAAATTTCAGAATTTTAGAAAAACAGCAAAAACACCATCTAAACGACCCCGAAAGCCCAAAAAATGGCTTCAATCATGATCTATGTGTATTTCTCACTGGGCTGTTTTGCATGGACCTGCCAAATTTCAGGCCAATCGGAGTTCGACAACTTTTTGACCTCTGATTTTCTGCCCTAATTCGGCAAAACTTGCTTTTCCGTTTTACATGATAAAATTCAACTTTCAGATTATTCTAACTCAAAATCACCAATATTAAAAGGATACATCAAGTTTTTAGAATAACCTATATTACCCATAACATATAATCACACCAAAAACAGTGCAGGTTTTCAGAAAAACAAACTTTGCATGTAATTCAAAACTTGCATATAGAACATGATATTTATCCTTATGGTTTATTCTAATTATTTAATTAGACGTAAGTAGGCTCTGATACCAATTGATGGAATATATACCACAGCGGAAGCAATAACAGATCTTATTCACGTGTAATCTAAACAACTAGCACATATGGAGATTTTAGGATTACCTCTTGAAGCGTAAACACAACAAATCTATGTCGTTCTCTAGTTCCTCGCTTGAAAAACAACCAGCAGTTTTCCGCAGTCTTCTACTGTGTTACCCAAATAATAACCGAAAATAGAGAATTTTGGGTGGACAAAATTCTAGTAGAAACCGCAGTCAGAATTGTGTCAAAAACATCCAGCCCCTATATGTGTATATATATATATATATATATATATATATATATATATATATATATAGTTGTGTTTTTAGGTCAAAACCGTTTTCAAAACCTGTTAGGTTTCCTTCTCCCACTAAGGGACGGTTTCCACATTTTCTTTCCCTCTCAGTAACAGTTTCCACTATTTCCTATTATTTAGGCATAGTAGGGACCACATAATTTAATTAACAATGCTTCCTATTATGATATTAATTTCGAAATTCTGAAATTAATTTCCATCATAATAAATTACGAATTATTCAACTAAAAAATCGCAATTGCACTCCTTAGTTTAATTATAAAATTCTTACATAAAACCTTATTTAACTCCCCATGTTAAGATTCAGATACTAATCAATCAAATTAAATTACTGATTATTTAATTTATCGATTACTTCCTTTAGACTTACACTTAACTTATTTCATGTGTGGGATACAAAATTCACCGGCCGGGTTTACACATGAAAACTTATATGCTTTCATTTCATAAAGGAGTATCATCAATCTCAAAATCGAGACATGGATTCCATCAACTAATTATTACTTCACCACGGTATATCAATGTTATTCAATTTACCAGGCTTATTGACCCGCGAAAGAATTTTGCCTTTTAATAAATCTAAACAACAAGTGACATACACAGCTAATAATAATTATATCAGGATTAAGAGAATAAGTACATTAAATGGACTAGAGAAATTATTTTATAAAGTCGGTATAAAATACTCATCTCTACTTGATCCGTTCAATATATACAAAACGTATTCGCACAAGAAGTTGGAATTAAACCATTCCCATAATCAAGATAAATTATATTTAATCTTGTGCTACAACCATTCCGATGATTTGTCAAATTCCATCATTAGATTGTGAACATTAACTTTTATGTCTTACAAGAACCGATGATTTAATCTTTCGTGTGTAATCTAAACTCTATACACTAAATCATCTACTATGTAAGCAATGGATGCACAAACCAACACAAGATCTATTTAAAATAAAACTTTATTGAATTTAAACAAGTAAATAAATAATTGTTCATAAAGAATACTCTAACAATACGCATGGCTTATAGTATATTCTAACATCTATAGCGTCAAATATTTTCATTTTTACTTCCTCCGATCCATTTAAGTATTTTTTTATTTTCACGCATATTAAGAAATTAATTTTTTATATTAATTAATAATATAATTGATCATATTAACCTTAATTTATTTATTAAAAATACAACAAATATTTCTAGGCTCTTTATGCCAAAAGCAACTTTGGAAAAAAAAAAGCTAAATTTTTCTTGATATTTGAAAAAAATTAAATATTATGGACCCAAAAAAAGACAAAAATCACTTAAAATGAACCGGGAGTATCTTTTAAGAATCTTTTTGTTTTTAATTTCTAAAAATTACTGGATAGGGTAGCTAGGGGATGGGGTGAGTACCGGTAGCATTATTTCCTATTATTTTAGTGAAGCCTGATATTCGTAAAGAGAAGAAATGAACTCCTATATTGGGGGATTTGCATCTATACCCGCTTTTGGGGTCACCTTTTAACTTATACCCGCTTTATAAAAGAAATTACAAGCGTACCCGCTTTTTCGCGTAACTTCAGCATACAGGGCTGAAGTAACAAAGGTAATCACGCTAAACTTCAGCATTCTAGTAGACAGACCTAAAGTAGCAAGTGTGCTGAAGTTTTTATTTATAATTGCTTAACTTTAGTATAATAGTTGAAGTTTTGTTCTCTATTTGCTGAAGTTTTTGTTTGTAATTGTTGAACTTAAGCATAGTAGCTGAAGTTTGTTCTCTATTTGTTAAAACTTTTGTTTGTACTTGCACTAAATAAGCTGAAGTTTTTTTTTCATGGATAAGTTTTTTCAAAAACTTCGACAGAAATACTTAAGTTACTTAGTTCATTTTTAAAAACTTCATCATTAAAATAAAATGATAATTTTTGTCCTGAATTCATTAATTTTATCATAAAGCTTTTTGAAATCAGGGGTCAATTTCAGATGGCTAATTGGCCCAGACACATTTGTTCAACTTTCTCATTACCAATCAGTTCTTCAGCCAATAACGATGGAGCTTTATCATGCATAAGATTCAATATAGTTAATGACTTGTTTTCCTTAGAGCTTGTTCGGTCAAATTGTAAAGATATTTCTGCTGTCGAAACAACATAAACAAACTCTTCACCCTGCATTCCCGTGCACAACTGGACAGAATTTTAGGCCCTTCTTCATCATGAGATTCCACTTTATCAACTTGTATGCCCTGCGTAACAAAAGGTGAACAATTCAAAAGGACTCTCATAAAAGAAATATATTAGGCTTTCATGAGATTCATCACACCATCACCGACACCAATAGCAACAGAAGAAAGAGGAAGAAGAAGTAGGAGGAGAAGGAAAGAAGAAAGGGGCTGAAATTGTTTAAAAAATAAGTACAAATTAATTTTTTTTTAAAAATAGGTATATGTTAAATGTGGTCGACAAAATAGGACGCCTCCTGCAATTTTTACTCCTATATTCACAATAAAAGAAAATAGATTATCTATTTTAAAGATCCCATATATTATTTTTTTTCCTGATATCCTATGAAAAGGTCATCTAATTAAATAATATTTATAATTAATTGAAACATTAGTCCCCTCCAGCTTTTATCAAGTAACCAAATTTTCTATCCCATGGGGGGTGTTCAGCATACGAGGTGAACCTCGCACCGCCCAGGAATGCTTCAAAATAGCTCAAGACTACACCTACACCAGACAATTCGAAGGGGCGAGCGCAGAAGCATAACAATCAGCCTTGAAGTGGACTAAGGTCCATCCGGCAGAGGACACCATCAAAGATCCTGATATCATAGAGGCCAGCAAAGCCACGGTTGAGAACCTCTATCCCGTTCAACTAGATAATAACGACCTCACGAAGAAAGACTACATCGGCCATGGCCTTTCAACCCTAAGCAACTATCGGGAATTTTAATCTAACCATGCAGACCTGTTTGCTTTTTCCCACTCACATATACCAGGGATTCCGCGAGAAATCGCCATTCACAAACTAAACATTGATCCACTACACCCGCCCGTGCGGCAAATGAGGAGAAAATTCAACGCCGCCATCAACGAAGCGGTGAGTGAGGAAGTAGACAAACTGCTGGCAAATGGTTCCATCAGAGAATCCAAGTATCTTGAGTGGGTCGCCAATGTTGTTATGGTCAAAAAGAAAAATGGGAAGTGGCGAATGTGCGTGGATTTCACTGACCTGAACAAGGCATGCCCAAAAGATTCATTCCCACTGCCCCGCATCGACCAACTAATAGACGCAATGGCCGGACATGAACAATTGAGCTACCTAGATGCAAATTCCGGCTACAATCAAATCATGAAGGCCGAAGAAGATCAGGAGAAGACGACCTTCATCACTCACTGAGGAACTTACAAATACAAAGTAATGCCCTTCGGGCTCAAAAATGCGGGAGCCACGTACCAAAGATTGGTGACCGAGATGTTTAAGAATCATCTCGGCAAAACAATAGAAGTCTCTATCGACGACATGCTAGTAAAGTTGTCAAGAAAAGAAGACTACCTTGACCATATGAAGGAAGCTTTCGAAATATTGAGAAGATACAGGATGAAACTAAACCTCGATAAATGCACCTTCAGTGTGGCCTCGGGAAATTTCTTGGGATTTCTTGTATCGCAAAGAGGTATCGAGGTCAATCCAGATCAGATCAAAGCAATAGACGCAATCTCAAAAGTGCTAAGCAGCAAAAAACAAGTGAAGAAGCTGATGGGCTAGATAGCCGCCCTCTCCAGGTTCATCTCACGATCCTCTGACAGGTGCCATAAATTCTTTATTGTGTTGAAGAAAGACCAGGGGTTACAATGGAACGAGGATTGTATTGAGGCCCTAAAGAATTTTAAGGCGTATCTATCCTCGCCGCCTCTGCTACTCAAAGAAAGCCCAGGTGAACCACTTCTGGTGTGTCTGGCCGTGTCTGAGGTTGCCGTCAGCACCGTCCTGGTGTGCGAAAATAAAGGTATGCAGTCTCCTATCTATTATATTAGCAAAACACTAGTTGACACCAAAACTCGGTACCCACACCTTAAGAGGCAAGCGCTAGCACTGGTAATAGCTTCACGGAAGCTACGAACTTATTTTCAGTGCCATCCCATAAAAGTGGAAACGACCTTCCCGCTGAGGAGCGTGTTACACAAGCCTCAACTATCAGGCCGGCTCGCAAGATGGGCCATTGAGCTCAGCGAGCACACCATCTCATACCTTCCAAGAAATGCCATCAAGTCTCAAGTCCTAGCTGACTTCATAGCCGATTTCAGTGGGGATATCCTGCCGAAGGCAGAACTTGAGGCTCGACACGCCTCCCCTAATAATGAGCTATGAGTCCTACACACTAATGGAGCTAACAATGCATTGGCATCGGGACTCGGACTCGTCCTCGAGGTCCCCACAGGTGAAACAATTCGCTAGTCCATACGATGCCCTGAAATCGCTAACAACGAGGACGAGAATGAGGCCGTTATTGTAGGTATGAAACTAGTCATCAAATATAGGGCTCAACAGATCCTCTTCCTTTGTGATTCTCAACTCGTGGTAAACCAAGTCACTAGGACTTAACAGATCAGAGAACAAAAACAACAAAAATATCAAACGAAAATCCGCAGGTAATGGCTGCGTTCGACGAATGTCGCTTCGAACAAATTCTGAGGGCACGGAACGTCGAAGCGGACAACCTGCAAAATTGGTCGCGTCCACCAAAAACATCAACAAGGAAAGCGTGGTCACCCTCCTCTATTCAGCCATCGACCACACTGAGGTATTTTCTATAAATCTAACTTGGGGCTGGCGCAACCAGTTCGTGTCCTATCCACAGGACGGAACGCTGCCACACGACAAGAAAAAGGCAAAGAAACTCCGCGTGCAAGCCGCCTGGTACTGTCTGATCAACAACTACCTCTACAGGAGAACATTTGGCGGACCCCTGGCCAAGTACCCAGGCCTGCCCCAAACAGGGCCAGTACTCGAAGAGGTACATATGGGTTATTGTGGCGCCCATACAGGTAACTGCGCCCTTGTACGGTGTATCATACGTGCCGGCTACTACTGGCCCACCATAAAGAAAGAAGTGGAAAAATATGTCCGCTGATGTGAGCAAAGCCAAAAATATGCACCAATGATACACCAGCCAGGGGAACCCCTACACTCAGTCTCCTCTCCCTGGCCCTTCATCAAATAGGGAATAGACATAGTCGGCCCCCTACCCGCAGGACGGGGAAGGGTACGGTTTTTACTTGTTTTAACTACTATTTATCCAAGTGGGTGGAAACAGGTGCGTATGCACAAATACGCGAACAGGAGGTCATCGCCTTCATATGGAAGAACAATATATGCTACTTCAGTATTCTCAAAGAGATAAGTTGTGACAATGGACGACAGTTCATCGGTCAAAAAACGATCGAATTCTTCTAAAAATGGCGCATCAAGAGGATACTCTCCATGCCATACCATCCCACCGCTAACGGCCAAGAATAATCCTCCAATAAAACAATACTGAACATATTGAAGAAGAAGCTTGAAGACGCCAAAGGGCTATGGCCCGAACTACTACCCGAAGTGTTATGGGCACACATGACCCCACCCGAGTCCAGCACAGGGTAAACTCCATACTTATTGGTTTATGGAACCAATATGGTCATACCCATAAAAGTAGGCGAACCAAGCCTGAGGTGTTCACACACATGTGGAACAGAAAACGACGCAAATAGGCTCCAAGACCTTGATGAAGCTGAGGAAAGAAGAGAAATGGCCCACATAAGAATGGTGGCCCAAAAACAGCAAGTCAAAAGGTATTATAACAAAAAGAGCAAAAATAAGTCCGCTAAAAGTAGGAGACTACATCCTCAAAGCCAAGACATTGGCCTCCAAAGACCCAAGTGAAGGAAAATTGGGCACAAACTGGGAAGGACCCTACAAAAAAACAACAACAACCAGCAAAGGGGCATTCCAGTTGGAAACAATGGAAGGAAAAATACTCCAGAATAACTAGAACGTCGGTCACCTCAAATATTTCAATTTCTAAAAGGCATCCCCCAAGTCTCACTCCTTTTCCCTCACCCGAGTTTTGTCCCAACTGGGCTTTCTCGGGGAGGTTTTTAACGAGACGACGAACAGAACACCTGGAGATATTTTCGAAACAAGTGTATCACATCAGCCTCACCGTACCTTCTCCAGCCCGACTTGATACAGGGACTGGACCAACGACATCTCCAATGTGCAAAAGGCTACGACCATCTTCATCTCCAATGTGTAAAAGGCTACGGCCATCTTCATCTCCAATGTGTAAAAGGCTACGACCATCTCCAATGAATGAAAAGGCTACGGCTATCTCCTATGAATGAAAAGGCTATGTCCATCTACAATGAATACAAAGGCTATTGCCATCTCCAATGAATAAAAAGGCTACGGACATCTCCAATAAATAAAAAGGCTACGGCCATCTCCAACAAAAGAAAAGGCTAAGGCCATCGCCGCTAACTGTCGACCCAATGTCGACTACGAAAGAACGAAAGACTCAACGACAGTCAAAGTCAATTACATGGCTAAGGCCATCAACATCATCATGGCTAAGGCCATTGATTCAACATGGCTAAGGCCATCGCCTTTAACAGTCGACCCAATGTCGACTACGGCAAAATGAAAGACTCGACAGCAGTCGAAGTCAATTACATGGCTAAGGCCATCAACATCATCATGGATAAGGTTATTGATTCATCGCCATTAACAGTCGACCCAATGTCAACTACGGCAGAACGAAAGACTCGACGACAGTCGAAGTCAATTACATGGCTAACGCCATCAACATTATCATGGCTAAGGCCATTGATTCAACATGGATAAGGCCATCCGCTAACAGTCGGTCCAATGTCTCCTAGGGCAGAACGAAAGACTCAACGATAGTCGAAGTCAACTACATGGCTAAGGGAATAGACATCATCATGGCTAAGGCCATCGATTCAAAATGGCTAAGGCCATCGTCACTAACCGTCGACCCAATGTCGACTACGGCAGAACGAAAGACTCGACGACAGTCCAAGTCAACTACAAGGCTAAGACCATCAATATCATTATGGCTAAGGCCATTGATTCAACATGGCTAAGGCCATCGCCGCTAACAGTCGACCCAATGTCGACTACGGTAGAATTTAAGACTCGACGACAGTCGAAGTCAATTACATGGATAAGGCCATCAACATTATCATGGCTTAGGCCATCGATTCAACATGGCTAAGGCCATCGCCGCTAACAGTCGACCCAACATCGACTACGGCAGAACGAATGACTCGACGACAATCGAAATCAATTACATGGATGAGGACATTGATTCAACATGGCTAAGGCCATCGCCGCTAACAGTCGATCCGATGTCGACTACAGCAAAATGAAAGACTCGACGACAGTCAAGCTAAGCTCAAACTAAAATTGCAAACACGACAGAAGTTCCAAGGAACGAAAGAAGAATAACAATAGGAAAAAGGCATGTACTATTATCTCCAAAAGAATATACACATGTCCAACCTCAGAAAAAGGTCCCATTTACAACAAAAAAGGGTACAAATACAAAATCCTAGGGACCCCCATCGCCTTGGCAGGCAGAACCGGCACTTGGACCATCACCACCCCTTGGCGTGTAGTCCCTAGAAATCCAAGATGCAGAACCTAGGCGGTTGAAATCCTTGGAGTTATATCCCTCTCTAACAGGCGAGTCAGAGAGGTAGCCGGCCGCCTCACGAGCGATGCGGGTTAGACACCGTTGCCTATCTACTTTCACCTCGGAGACCCGACAAGCTGCTAAAAGCTCTTCAATCAAGACCAACTGGGCATCATGATACACCCACGTGTAATGCGCACCACGGCGCTCAGCATCCTTTGGGGCGGTATGAGTAAGGGCTTCAATCTCAGCCTCCTTAGCTCTAAGCTCAGTGGTTAAGGCCGCAACCCGAGCCCGAAGTTCATCGGCCTCCACCGCTACCGTACGGCCAATCTCTAACTTATCATCCTTCGCCCGAAGGAGAACCTCCAGCTCAGTGTTTCATGCAACTACAGTTATTAGCTGCTCATCAGCCCTCTCCAGCTCGGATAGTCCCTTCTTTAACTTCTCATCCGTTTGCGTAAGGCCCTCACGGAATAGCCTAAATTTAGGGTCCTATTTGTATACGTCAACCAACGTCTGATGTGCCTCATGGATCCGATTGTACCTCTGCAACAGTTTTTTTGTGGGTGGCCGCCCTCTTCGCCAAGCGCTGCCCCCTCTTCACTTCCAAGATAAGAACTTGAAAAACATCAAGGGATGAGTCAGTACGTGAGCAGACCACCCCTGCAACACCAATGGGAAAGGGAGTCAAATTTACCTGTAAGGCCGTGCCTGCTACCCTTTGGGACAAGCCCTTGTCACGAACTCCACCAACGCCTCGCCTTCAATGCCCGCACAAAGAAGGGTCACATCCATTGCTGCCTCCTCGCAGTTCTCCAAAAGATTATAGCCACTTGGAATCACGATGCGGCAAGTAGTACTACCGGCCGTTGTCTCAACACAAGCGGGGGAACTCCTTCCTCTGTCCGCCCTCTCTACAATCACACTTGTCCCCGTCGCTGTGGCTGACGAGCCATACTCTCGAGCGCAAGGTAGGCCAACCTCGACATCAACCCTCCTTCAAGGATCATACCTCCCTAAGCGAATTACATCAGCCATACAAAGCCATCCCGACTCACGACATGGTAATTCTACCCTTTTATCCCCTGTACCTATCCCTTTGCTAGAGATCAGCCAATGCCTCCTCATTTCAAGAGGCTCCTCATCTTCAGAAGCCGCCTCCTCTGGCTGCAAATGCGACCTGAAGGAAGAACCTCATTGACAAACATGACCTCGGTCCCCCTCGCGGGCACGAACTCGGGTGCCACCGCCAGAACCTCCTCTAATGCCGCATTCATCGTCATTTCAAGTGCTGCATCCGACATCGCTTCCGGTGTGACCTCCTGCTGAGGGGATGAAAGGGTGCTATTTTCGGGCGAAACCCCACAAGCACATCTTCATCTTATGAGCTCGGCTCTGCCCTAGACGGGCCAACATCAGTTTTCCTCCTCTTGGCCTTTAGAAGTGCCCCGACCTGCCTGGGAAAAGATATTTCTAACAAAAGAACCGTCGAATCAAGAAGAGAAAAAATGAAAAAAATATTAGTGAAGGCCGTTACTAGTCGGCCATATGCAGAATTGAGCTCAGGTACGACACTCCTCTACATGCGGTGTCCTCCTCTCCACCACGACCTAATGTCGTCCCCGCAAGAAAGGGACAAAGAATTACAGGTACGAGCCGCCACTACAAATAGCAGACAAAAGATCTGTAAAAGGTTAATCCGCCATAACAAAAAGCACTAGGGAGAGCACGAAGGAATACTTACACTCCGGGTTCCATACCTCCGGAAACCCTTCAGGGTAAGCCACCAAATGCCCCGTCCGGACATAGAAGAATCTCTTCCAATAGCCGTGGTTGTCCTTATCATCAGACTGTACCACGAAGCTCTTCTTTCCGGGGCGCGTCAAATGTAACATCGAACCCCTCAGGTAACTTGCATTAAACATTTGCAAAAGAAAATATACCGTGACCCCACACCTGGCTCTTTCCGCGTGTGTGTTAAGTACCCTACACACCATCAAAGTGTAAGATGTGAGTTAAGCCGCGCACGCTCTGAAGAAGCGGCAAAGTTCCTCCGTTAGAAGGTTGAGCGGGGAGTTGTATCCAATTAGGAAGGCATACTTATAGAACGTACAGAACCCGTACATGTGCATATTGGCATAGTCTATTCCGGCAGGAACTATCTCAACATGATTCGAAAACCCGTACGCCATCCTAAGGGTATCCAAGTGCGATGGCATCAATTCGTTGTGTCCCCGGGGTGGATTTGAGCTTTAGTGTCTGAAGTCATTCCTTTTATTCATGTTCTTCGGAAGAACATTAGCCACAGATAGAGGAACGAGGGTCTCTCCAACCTCCTCCGCCTCACCATCGGAAGAAGGTGAAACCCTAGGAGGGGCGTTATATTTGAGTCTTGCTGTCTTGATGACGTTTCACCATGATATAGTTTGCAAAGAAGAGTGATTTAGCAATACAAGGTTCGATCTTTAGAAATAGGAGTTCTCAAGTAAAGAAGTGGCTGCCGGAAAACGGGATGAAAGAAAGGGAGAAATGTCCTTTAAAGATTCGAATGGTGAATCATTTTAAATCGCTCCGTTGTTTATAAGGGCGAAGTACATGGAAATAAAAGCGGCATCATTCAAAAGCTGGTGCGGAAAATCAAAACGTCACGTCATGTACGGAACCGTCTCGGGAGCAAAAATGATGATGGCACATGTGATCGGTGATGTCACTCTAAAAAGGAGCCGAACGTCAACGACTTTATATTGTAATATAAGAACACATCCCTCGCAAGAAAGAATCTAGGGACGCAGTCAAATTTCCGAGAAAGTAAAAGCATACATATCCGTCCATTGAAGACATCCATTGAGCACACCTCCAATGAATGGACAGACAAACTGTAAGAGGCAAAATCTGGCTCGCCCCGTCCCGTCTAAGCGGACACGTCTTTCATGATAAAGCCGTCCTTGAGTCGTATCGACCCAGGAAAGGACGACCCTAACAAGGACGTCCTAATTAACTAGATGGAGGAACGTGGTCGTTTAGGGCTCGGTTTCCTCCGTACGAGGAAGTCACCAACTTTTGTACTTTTCTTTTGATGATCTCGAAAAAGGTCTCCTAATATATAAAGGAGACATTTACCTTGTAATGAGATATGTGCATTATTCTGAGTAATACTATCACTCTACTTTCTCTTTCTACTGTTAGCAAGCAAGCTTCTCTTTATCTTTTTTTTTATACCTAAACTCTCCATAACCTTTTACATTTTTAGATCTACTACAATCTTAGCTAGATAATCTCTTCTTGGGCTTATTATACTTGATTATGATTTATCCGTATACTTTTTTGATTGTTTTTAAGCTTACAAAGTGTGTATATCTTTTGAGCCAAACATCTTTCTCTTTAGTATTCTTACTCACCTTCAGTCTCCAAGATTTCATTAGTTCAAGTATTCAACAATACTTATGCTTCTAATAGTTCTATACTTTTATTGGTCTATAAAATCTTATTTAAGATCAACTTATCTCAAGAAAGATTAAATTATCGTTAGCATATTATAAATTGAGTAGAAATAATTAGAGAACATCGATTATAAAAAAGATTATTAACAACTTTGTATATCAAGAAGCTAGAAGAATAAACTTCAAATAAAACATATCTTATAACTTTATTTTAAAAATTTAGGCCTCATATTAAACTTTGGCTTTAGGCCCGCATATGCTTGACCCACCCCTGATGCCCCTGATTGGAACCGATTAAATTTGGATTCTCAAATCCAAGATTCGAAACCCTACCTCTAAAGATTAATGTGAGATGTATATGACCCAACTTACCTTAATTAGATATATTGACTTCGAATCATGTGGTTAAACAAGTCCTGTTAAATTGTATTCTCTATTTTACTAGGTTTTATGCAATGTAAATCTAGATTAGTCAGGATCTCAATACAAATACGAGTGAAAAATGAAAAAGAAAATTTGGGAAGCCCTCCTTAATGCTTACAACACCGCAACATATCTTATTTGTAACTTAGCTAGACATGTTATAAGTATACTACTAAAAGGTCAATGAAGAATACAACGACTCCCAAAATGGCCAAAAAGGCATTTCATGTCGACACATGTCAGTCATCTATACGTCCCAACGACCTCAAAATTTCTAGTAAGCATTTCAACAATTTCTTCAATCAAAATCGTTCTGAGACTCCGAGGATACCAATTACTAAAGTGGTTTTGGGTTGTATAAAACAAGCTCCTGGTTTCTCTAAAAAAAGAAAACCATCATTTAGCTAAGCCTTCTATTTCAAGAGTATTTTTCTTCTCTCTCCCTAGTCTACTATCAAAATCCCTCAAATTAGTAAGCTGCTCTTTTCCTTCTTTTACTTTTGTCTTTTATTTACAATTCTTTTTGTCAAATTCTTATAATTTTGGATTTATTTCTATTTTTGTGGTTCTTGATTGTTCATAAAACTTTCTAATTTTAGCTCAAGTTACCAATGATTATTTTCTTCAAAAAATTGTTTCCATCAGCTTCTTGTTAATATTCTAGCTCTTTGTGATCCCTTTTGGTTGATCTAGCATAGGAGAGAAGCAAGATCAAAACCCTAGATATAATTAAGAAAAAATGCAACTCTATCTAATTTCCTAAACAATCTCAAAATTATTAGCTTCTTTGTTTTCTCAAAATGATTACTTCGTTTATATACTTCTACCTTTTAATTAGTTTCATGTTTTATATAAGTTAATATTTTGAGCTATATAGATATATTCATGACCTTTTTCATTGATTTTGCAGAGGAAAGAAGGAAGCTCGAATTAAAGTAGATATAATTAGTATCAAAGTATATATTAAAATTAGAAAAAATGGGGAGAGGAAAAATTGTAATTCAAAGGATTGACAATACAACAAGCAGGCAAGTGACTTTCTCAAAGAGAAGAAATGGGCTGCTTAAGAAAGCTAAAGAGCTAGCAATTCTTTGTGATGCTGAAGTTGGACTCATTATTTTCTCCAGTACTGGAAAACTCTATGAATTTTCCAGTAAGAGGTTAGTTATTAATTTGCATTTTTAATTTCTACCCTTTTTTAATTTTAATTTGGTCCTAAACTTAGAGATATATAATATTTTGCATTCTTCCTTTTTTTTTCCCTTTTCTTTGGGAAAAATTTGGACTGAGATATGGGATTTTTTCCTGCTTTAGTACAGCCTCTATTTCATATATTCATATATTTCTTGCTTACCATTTTTCTTACTTTTTTGTCTAAAAATTACCAACTTGGTACCTTTCCATTTACTGCTATTTTTTATTTATAAATGGCGAAATGCTTTCCTCGCCACTCAAACTTGCATCCGATTTTAAAGCCGATACACGAACTTTGTATTTTACCATGTGAACACTCAAACTCCTGAAATCTATAACTAATAAAAATGTTTGACCGTTGACTATGCTTACATGGCGACTATATAGTTGACGTGGCCAAAATGCATGTGAATCACGTTACTTAGGCGCGTGAATTAATTAATTTAATTTAATAAGAATTATAAAATAAAAAAAGAAAGATGAAATTGATTTCCACCCTTTTCGTCATCCTCCTTCTTCAATTCGCCAAAGACACCAGTCGACCTTCACCGCCCAAACGACTGCTGCCCGCCACCAGCTTCCCAAACAACCCCCAAAACCTCCAAAAGGCATAGCTGCCCAACCACCAACGAACCAAAGAGCCCCCACAACCACGAATCAGTGTCCAGTTCGTCTGCCATTGACAAACAGTCCGTCGATCATACTGAACGACGACCAACAGTCTCGTCTCCAGCAAACAACTCGACCATTGTCACACCAATAACCCCACCGTTGTTCGTTCCTGCTCGACGACCACCACTGCCACGTCGTCGACCAGCCCCAAACGTCCAGCAACGTTGCTAACCACTCAAACGACCAAAACAGCCCTCGTCGTCATTCCATCTAAGGTTGAAATTCAAGTGAAAAAAATGGTTGCTATTTTTTTCGGTAGAAATTTCGCCAGATGCTACTCCTATTATAAATTTGACTTTGTGAGTAAATTATTTTTTTTAAAGTGGGACCCATAAATTACACATGGCAATTAATAAGAGGATAAGTATGTGACATGTCATTTGTGTCATAGCGCTTGTAGACCTCGCACAATCACATGTGTTTATTAGTTATAGATTTCAGGAGTTTGAGTGTTCATATGGAAAAATGCAAAGTTCGTGTATCTACTTTAAAATCGATTGCAAGTTTGAGCGACCAGAAAGTCATTTCGCCTTTATAAATTTACCAAGTTGGTACTTTTCCGGTTGGTACTTGAAAAAAAAGTAGTCAGGTGAGATCGTGGACTAACCTATGTTACTGCATCAAGATTCCAACGTGTATTTAATAAATGCATGCTACGATAATTTCTCTTGTTTTTTCAGTTTTTGTTTTTCTAACTATTGAGAGAAATCTAAAACTAGCTAGCTTTGCTTTTTAATCGAGTGATTAAATTTGGCTATCATGCACGAGGTATTTTACCTGGCCTGACCCATTCTATACAAACCTAATGTTGAGAAAATGACTCGAGGAACAACATGCAGCAATTCTAAAGAAAATTAAGGTGAAATTGCTCTCCCGTGGCCCGAATTTTAAGTTTTCGTCTCGAAAAGACAGTACTCAAAAAGGGAATTAGAAGGAAAGAGTATAGTAGAGGTGAGCCTGCTAAATTCCTTCTGAACTAGCTACGCATCATTTTATTGGATAGTTGAAGCTAATATCTTATTACTATCAGAACACTACTAATTAATCATTGGTTTTCTTACATAAATTAATTTTGTGTTTTTGGTCAATCTCTGTGAAAACTATAATCAATGTTTTTCTGGAAATTATTTTCTATAAAACTTAATATTTCCTAATGTTTGGTTGACAAAAGATATATGTGAATAGGGGTGGCAGATGGACGGTTTGGGTTTGATATGAGTGGGTTGAAAACGGATAATACAAAAATGATAAATATCCAACCCAACCCTTAATAGGGATTTTTACCTACTTATGCTACATATGAAACATATTTAATGTCCCTAATCAAGTTTTAACTTAATTACATGATCATATACAATTTATCAATTATAGGCAGCTTAGTTTTTGACGAGTATTCTTTGATTGTAGTCTTTGAATTTAGTAAATCCCGAAAAATCCATACAATTCCTTACTTACCCAGACAAACCCCAATTTTTCTAAAGATTTTTTCACTTTCTCTCTTTGAAATCAACCCTCTTTCTACACTAATTCTATAAGATTTTTTCTTGTAAAGCTCATAATTTTCTCTAACAATGGCGAAGAAAGGGATTAATTTTTTGTCAATTTGAATTTTGCCATGGCTGGAATTTGGTACTTTTATGAGCTTACCCTTTTTTTGTTAGTGTTCCGATGGTGAGCTAGCAGTAAATGTATATTATTTGGCTGGATTATTCAAATTGAAATTGTTAATTAACAAATTTTGAAGGTGTTTGACTCTCCATCATCGACAGCCATTAAAAAGCTTCAATGCTTTGAATTCAAATTCGGATTTTCAAAAAATAATTTTTGTTTGGATTGGATGTTATTGCAAACGATTGGGACTATTAGAGCCGACGGTCTATCGGAAACAACCTCTCTTCTTTCACAAGGCAGGAGTAAAGATTGCGTACACATTATCCTTCCCGACCCCATTAGTGGGATTACACTGGATTTGTTGCTGTTGGGTGTTTACTGCTGCTTGGGGCGGCAAAATGGTGTAAAGAAAATAGTTAACTACTCATATTAACCACTAAAAAATGGGTTGGATAATGAACTTTTTAAAAACGGATTAAATATGGGTAAGAACCATATTATCCATTTAGAAAATGGATAACCAATAATTAACCAATAGATAACCAATGAATCTAATTTTTACATTTGTAAAGCCTCAAATTGGGGGTTCCTCAAATTTGAGAGACTAAGAATTCTCCCAAAAGTGATCATATACAATAAGTCATGGATAATATGGGTACTCATATTATTTGTTGGTTAACCCCTTGTTTTATCCGTATTATGGATCGGGTCAGATAATTAATCTATTTTTTCATTACGTATTTTCAACCCCAACCATATCCGATCCGACCCAACCGTTTGCCACTTCTATTGTTGCTCATTCCGTTTATAATTGATTAAATTGTTTTTATTAATTGTTTAATCGATCAACTTTTCTATTTTTGTAAAATATTTATTAGGATAGTAAAGATAAAAAAAACTTTTTATATTTTTATGGAGTATATATCTCGATTTTTAGAGTATTTGGTGAATATTAGATTTTATTTGGCTGGATTTTCAGATTGAAATTCGAAGAAGAAGCAGAAGAACACACCACATACAAAATACATACAAAAGATATATTGTATAAAATTTTGTAATAAAAATTATATTTAAATTGTATGGTATCGTAGTTGTATTCAAATAGTTAAGAATGATGTATGAAAGTTGTAAATAAGTTGTATACTGTATAATTAATTGTATAAAAAAATTTAGTATGCATGTTGTTGTATATATATAAATTTTTGTGTTAAATTTATATTAAATTTATTTTTAATTTGTATGTTGTTGTACCATACGTAATTCTTTTTTAAAATAGGTAATCATGGTAAAGAGAAAAAAGAGTTACGCTAATTATGGCTTAAAATAGTTAACTCACAACTGGATGGAGTCTTATTTAGATAAAAGGATAATTTGAACTTGTTCCCTTAAGTTATGCCCTTTTCCAAGCAAAGAATCCCCTTATTTAAGGCACTAATGATTTTTTTTTTTTTTTACTTTCAGTTTGAGCTTTTGCAAATGTAAAAATTAAACTCATTGATTTTTTTTTTTTAAGTGGATAATATGGCCTATTTTTTAAAAGTTCATTGTTCAACCTATATTATAATAAATAATATGAACGTGTAATTTTTTTTATCCACTTTACCACCACTATATGTGAACGATTGATAGGAGTAATAATATTTGCAAATGTGTCCGCACTTTAAAATTTGGTTTAAACCTCTACAGTGATAACTATATCTATTGTATTGTATTTGGTGCAAATATGGATAACTCTCAATATTGTTGTTCTCTCTTCAGTCCAATCTTCACATAAACCCTAAGGTGTCATTTGTCTTAATGATTAGGGCCAGGGGTAGAATAAAGGCATATAAGATTTATTACAATTAATACAATTCGTGTCCTTGATCTTGTCGAGTTAAACTCACATCAGCATTCCTATATAATAACAATTCACTATAAATGCCAAGCTTTTTCGAAACCAATTTTCATGTTATATTATAATATTCTCTGATCTATAATAGCACTTAATATTCAAAAATATTCGGAACAAACGAGACTATTATAAAGAGGTTGGACTGTACTAGTAAACTAACAAACGGGATGCATGTTAATTATGTGTATATTTGCTTCTAGATTGCCTAAATAGAATTTCGTCTTATGGAATATGGACTCACAGTGCAGAATCATATGTTTAGTTTAATATGGGGCGTGGATGACTAGTTTAACATATGAGTTTAACTCATCCACAGTGACAATATAAAAAATTTGTATACTATTAGTGTATTGTGGCGAATTACTTGTATGATATTATTGCATGCTATTTTATTTATGGTTCTTATGTTTAGATGATTATTTACGCTATTTTTGTTGGACATGCTCTTTTGTTTTTGTTTTTGTTTTTGTTTTTGTTTTTCCTTTCCTTTACTGAGCCCGATTGGAAACAGCCTCTCTGCCCTTTCGGGTAGGGGTAAGGCTCGTCTACATATTACCCTCCCCAGACCCCATTTTGTGGGACTATACTGGGTAGTTGTTGTTGTTGTTGTTATTATTAGTCCTGCTTAATATGCATGGATAGTTAATTACAATAGTTATCTTTTAAGTGACATGATAATATAAAGTTTAATTCATAACGTTAGTGTGAGAAGCTACACCCTTGACACAATTGTATTTGGCTATGTTAGCTGCATGAGGGCTATAATTGATGGATACAACAAGATGAAGGAGGAGCATCATAACCTCATGAGTCCTATGTCAGAGGTCAAGGTATAACTCTTTAACTATATTTAAATTTGCCTAAATAGAATCCCTTTGATGGAATAATGGACATGCATCATATGTATAGTTTTATTTTGGCACGCAGATAACTAGTTTAACATAGGAATTTAATGTGTGTTAAATCTTACATACACATTAACATATAAAATGGACTCCATTTTTGTTTTCACAAGTGGATGTTGTAATAGAGAATTGCGAGTGTATATACCCTTTTGGATGTCCTTGTATACTAGATATGTCACATCATTAAGGGATTTAGCAAAAGTCTGCTCTCATTCTATGTCAAAGAATCCAAACTTCCAACTAAAATCTTTAAGATAATGGATGAAGTATTCTATGCTATTTACGCATACCTTACCCCTATCCTGGGGTAGAGAGGCAGTTTCCACATAGACCCCCGACATCCTTCCCTCCAAGGGACTTCCCACCTTGCTCTTGAGGAGACTCGAACTCACAACCTCTCGTTTGGAAGTGGGGGTTGCTTACCATCAGAGCAACCCCTCTTGTGTTTTTTAAGGTTCCAAGTTATATCATTAAAAGCTAAATTTGAGTGATGCAAGCTTTCAGTCAGAGATTGGAACAGAGTCATCAAGCAACTGTGTTATCCCCTAAAATTGACATCTTTTTTAGATAAACCGCTTACCCTCCTGAACTATAGCTTTTGAGAAAATTGATTGTTAAATAATTTCATGTTACTTTATGTTACAATTACTTGACAAGTACTTTTATTTAAACAGTAGAGCGTCAAAGGATGGGAACAAAAACTTATCCGCACCTATCATTTACATCAAATCAATAAAAGCATGATATTTGTCTTTCATGACCCATATGTATTCTCACATCAATTTGTGAAGAAATGCTTCCTTCAAAGTTAACTTTGACTGAGTGCAAGTGAATTTTCACATAGCGGGAGCTTAGTGCACCCGTCTGCCCCTTTTTATACAACCATTATCTTGATTGGTCTCAAAAGAAACATAAATGAGAACGAGGAATCAAATATGGAAAGTTGTAAATCAGATTAGACACAATGACATCAACATTTTTTTCCTGACAGTGCTGTAAGAGAAGCCCAGAAAGAGCACTTGTAGGCTATATTATAGAACAAGAGCTACACCATTCTGTTTGACAACAGTTGATGATGGCAAGTTAGCTGTAGCTTCATTTCCGTTTCGAGGTAGGAATTGGATAAAAGGTTTGGAATACTAGAAACTTCATGTGTTGGTTGGTACTTTTTTATCTTTTCCACTTCCATACTCTTGTTATACATCCTCTCATGTATCTTCTTCCGTGGTTCTGCTGTCTTCTTGTTATTCTCCTTTTCCCTCTTATTCCTGCTTATTTGTTGCTGGCTGATTCCTAGTCTCTTCGCATCCCTGAATAGACTCGTATCTTGTTGTCCTTTTTCCCTTCTCCCCTACAACATGTTTCAGTTCTTATACTTGCTCGAGACAACCTGCTTCGGAGACCTGCTTCCTCCGAATTGGTCACTTCAAGCATCTGCAGTTACTATCGACTATTAACATCTTCCAATTAGTTCTATCTACGATATGTTGTCAATGATGTTGATGAGACGGTTTGGTGACATAAAGGGGGTGGGAACCTTGTTGGAGGTGTTTGTGTTGAAAGGGCACTACTATCATTCCCTCGTGCTATGCTCCCTCTCCCTGTTCCTTAATCTAGGAAGCTCAATAAACCTTGGGTTAAACTCCAGTCAAATACTTGATTCCTGTTCTTTCCTTGGAGCAGTTTGATCAAGGGTAATCAAATCCTACAGGCTCATATGCTAACACTGTCACTCAGTTACTCTATTAAGATTTCTATAAGCATGCAGCGAATTTTGTGTCAAATGTTGTATCTCATGACGATATAAAGAACTTTCAATGGTAAGCTTCTTTTACAAGGATTCTGGAATCATGCTTTGATCCCAAAAGGTGTTGCCTTCCTCTACTAGGGTTAAAGCTTTATTATACTAGCACAAATTGGAACTTCTGTTAGGGTTTGTTCTGATACCAATTAATCGTAATTGTTGCCTACTGTAACCTAATCCACGCTCATTCAGAGTTCCAAAACAAGTTTTACTTGTTCAAATCCAAGGATTAAATCATGAATTGCAACATCTTCGCTATTCTATGCCATACTAGCGAACTACTTTATGGAATCTAAACAAATTCAGTAAGTCCTCTATAATCATCTACAATATACTGAAAGCAGAAACCCAACCTAGAATAACTACTCCAAAGTCGAGATCCATATTTACCGACATGTTTCCACTACTAAACCGAAAAATCCAAGAGCTGTATGTTGAATTTCCTCTAAGTCTCCGCTACATTCTGCTTCATGTATTGTCTGCATTACAAAATAGCAGGTTTGAACCTGCTTAAAGGAAGTTTTTCCCATCCTCCTTCCCAATAGTAAGTAAAGTGCCATATGTATCAACTCTTAATCCATGTGGTAAATACTATTATCTTAGAGTAATTCAGCATGACAGATACTTCCATCTACTTAATAATATACCACTTATCACATATTTGATTCAGGTCAACATCTCCAGAAACAGTTATAGATTCTGGCTGATGCAGCATTTGTTGTTTCAACAAGTCCTATATAAGCAGAAAGATAAACCACAAGAATAACCATACCAAATCATACAGATGCATGCTGGAAATTGGAATAGTTTATCCCAGACAAATAGTGCAGGAACAAACTGATACCGGTTTATGGTACACTAGTTTGAGACCAAAAGTCAGCCATCAAACAGTCATGATGCCTGAAATAGAGGGAGGTTTGGGGGGGAGGGTCACTGGAGAATAAGGTGGCGATAAAACTGGTAATGCTCACCCGTTACAGTTTAATTCCACTCCACCATGTCCACTGACAAAAGAATATAACCTAGAGGAATCTGCATGCCAGATGAGATAATTACGCTAACAAGCAGAAGAAGGAATACGATGATATTGACGTGATAAGCCGGAGTTTAGAGTTTGTTTATCTCTGCATAAGCTGAATCCATGATTTAATTAATCAACTAAACCATAATACAAAAGCAGTTGAGGCCGGCTATATGATTCCTATATATCCATTCTGCTCTGAAACTGGGATCTAATGCCTCTTTAATTTGCATTTGCAGAAGAATAAAGTGGAATCCCAAAAATACATCTGCAATGCTATAGGTTGAAGGTCCAGATGAGACACTATTTTAACAAATTCCATTAGAGGATAGTTCGTTTGTCTAAGAGAGAATGCTTTAAAATTGCAGATCCCTATATCAGAGGAGAGGATGGAGGATGCCTCAACCCCACCTAAATCGATATAGGATCTACTCTGAAAGGTAAGTAATATAAAATTTTCAAAAAGGAATATGTCGTGAGGAGATTTTGGTGTTCACCATATCAATAGCATAGCCATTCCATAAACACAAAATACAAAAACTCAGTTGGATGAAATGTCTACACAAGTTTAGCGTTTGAAAACCCTACCAGAGGTCCTAAGTTTCACATTATGACAATTTGCTCAACATTGCAATTATTTATAGATTAAATTAGATGGAAGACCTAAGTTTGAAGTCCTATCCATGGATACCGTAATTAAGTTATAATGATAACTAGTCTTCCCCATCTAGGGAGCATAGTTCATGGAGCAAATTCATGTGATAATTCAACAAATGGAACCTAACATATCTAATAAATAACCTGAACCTGAGTATCCTGATCTTCTGTCTCAAACTAGCACCCTGGTATTGCATCTCAGATATGACCTAATCCTTCACTGGTGCTAAATCAGACTTTTGTGCTCTCAAGTTAGCATCTATTCCCTTTGTTAGTTTACCCACTATAACTGACTGTCACGTCTAACGAGAGCGTAAGCATCCCAATATTCTTCTCGTGGGGGCATTCTACTAGCAAAGAAGACTCCTATAAGTGGTAGTACCTAGTTGGGGCTTTGTGGTATAATTCTTTGCCGAAAGAGGTCTCTCCAGTGTTTCATGTTTATATCTATGACCGATCCCTCACCAGAGCTGACGGACATCACAGGTAACCATCCTTGACTTACCGACGGGTCAATGAAGATAGCATAAAAGGCATCCAACTGGGAAGAAGGCAGTGAGGGGATAAGTATTATCAGAAATTTCAAATAACAAGAAAGTAAAAGTTCAGGTGCTCCAAAAAATCCAAATCATTTATGTCAATGACCAAGGGCATGATTAATCAAAACATACCATGGAATATAGAATCATGAATTTCTAAGGCTGGAGACAAGCAAGGGCGTTAGGAAAATCTTGAAATGATTCCTGAAGCAGTCATTCCGGTTGGGAAAAAAAACCGTTAACCATCTGAGGAGGATAACCTGAGAGTAAAAAGACATGAACACAAATGAAAATGTTCACATACATATCAAGTTCGTAATCCATTCACAGGAGCTCTCTATATTCCTCCAGGACTTCAATCTCACTACGAATATCCGTCAGTAAATTGTCAATGGTAAAAGTTAAAAATTGCACCCTTCCAGCCTGAAAGGCAATAACCCTAATCAATGTGTGTGCTATCTTCAGACATTCATCGCTAAAGAGTTTGTTCACAGGAGTTCTCTATATTCCTCCAGGACTTCAATCTCACTACGAATCCGTCATTAAATTGCCAATGGTAAAAGTTTAAAAATTGCATCCTTCCAGCCAGAAAGGCAATAACCCTAACCAATGTGTGTGCTATCTTCAAACATTCATCGCTAAAGAGTTTGTTTCTTATTGCTATGGAAAAACTGAGACACGATACATTTTTGCCGTACATCATTTACCGCTAGTTGAACTCTATCGTCAAACAAGGGTGTCAAGTTCCATTTTACCTGTTCAAAAAAAAGGGTGTCAAGTTTCCCAATTAGAAAATTGAGCTGGGAGACTACAGGTCGAAGAGATGCTTAATTAAAATCTCAGAGATCCAACTGTCTAAAGTGCTGACCCACAACGATGCAGATGAGTTACTGGCTGAGAGATTATTTCTACAACCAGGCTCAGCAATTGTAATAAATGCTTCTTTCTCCCTGAAGACCAGGGTCCACTTGGTACATGGATTGTGCAGATGATAGGATATGTAACTTCGTATGCACTTATTCTCGACAAGATTACTTAACTCACTCTGGTGAGGACAAGATTATTAATTAGGCCGGTACTCACGCAGGACAAATAGCACATGCCCCTAGCATGCAAATAAGAAGGGAAAACCTCCTCCTCCTATATAATTCATTGCTCATTATTCCAGTCATTCCTAGGGCGTTAAACATTCTAATTACCCGTGATAATTACAGGTCCCATATAGATGATTAGTTGACCAAATATCCCAAATGTTTAAGGTGCTGAAAGACGTAAATTCTGTGAGAAGTTAATTCTTAAACCATGTTGAGCAATTTCAACAGAGGTTTCTTTCTTGCTCCCTGAAGATTAGGAGTCATTTCTTACACAGACTGTTCACCTGATAAGGTTTATCTCCCCCAATTTTTAGCTAGGTACATAATATTAATCCTAAGAGACTAGAAAACTGTTTGGCAGATAACTATTAGTCTAGGTCAGCAGTTAGTATAAGAGGCAAAAGGTTCAGGTACAAATGGAGGACAAGCCCTTCTCTCATTTATTTTCCTCAATCTCCCCCTCTTAATCCTTTCTTCCAGGTCCAACTTCTGCTTTTCCCAACCCACCCACCCCCATGTCAGTCCTTGACCATCCTCATGCACCTTTTTCTCCCAACCTTTCCCACTCTGCAATTTCAACCCTCACCCATTGGGAAACCAATTATTTTCCCCTCTCCTTAACAGGATCCTTCTTCTCTCCTTCCACGACATCATTCCCTCCTCCCTCCACCCATCCCCAACATTTCGCAAACTATCATGGCATTAAAAGTATGGAGCGTGCTATGATTGGAAAAGACTGATAGAGCATAGACTTAGGGACACTATAACAGTAATGTAGAACCATTTTTGGCTAGATATACAATGAAGGCTATATGCTAAGAAGATTCATGAAAATTTATTGCAAGAGGAAGAATCTACACATAGTGTTATTGACTTAGAGAAAGGGAATGATAAGAGTGCCAAGAAAAGCTTTTGGTGGGTAATGGAGAAGAAAGGTACTCATATTAAATATATAATGCCATAAATGATATATGAAATAGTCGTCACTAGTGTGAGAACAGTAGTAGGAGGTACAAAGAGTTTCCCATAACCATGTATTTACACCAAGAATAGGCATTGAGCCTAGTTTACCCTACTTACTGATGAGCTAACTCACACTATACAGATTGAGGTTCAATTGTACATGCTATTTGCAAACGACATTGTGCTAATTGACGAAACTATCAAGGATATCAACCAAAACTTGAACTTCAGATACGCAGTCTAAAGAGTAAAAGTTTTAGGATAAGTAAAAGTAAGACATGCATTACAAGTTTAGTCGGTATAAGAAGAGTGAAGTTGAGGTGAGACCAAATGAGATTGCAAGCTTTAAATGCAACCAATTCATATATCTAGGCTTGATGTTCCAAGAGAACGGCACAATAGATGGGGATGTTACAGATCGAATCAATACAGAGTGGTTCAAACGGACATGTGCTACCGGAGTATTATGTAATAGAAGGATACCTACCAAAGTGAAATTCAAATTCTATAGAACGATTGTAAGACCAGCAATGTTACATACATGAGATAAATGTAGGTCTCTAAGGACTCGTTTGGTACAAGGGATAAGGGATAATTGATCCTGGGATAAAATTTTAAATGGGTTTATCTCATGTTTGATTGGAATAAAATCACGGTATAACTAACCCCGGGACTAGTTATCCCTGGATTGTAATGTTTTTTATCCCTATGGAAGGGTGGGATAAGTAATCGTGGGATAATTAACCCTGGGATAACTCGTTTCCAACAAAACGACCCCTAAAGGCTCCAAGTATCCACAAGATGAGTATCGCAAAGATGAATGATCAAGATCCAGATTCAGATGAATGTATTTGCTT
This sequence comes from Nicotiana benthamiana, assembly GCA_034376525.1. NCBI lineage: Eukaryota > Viridiplantae > Streptophyta > Magnoliopsida > Solanales > Solanaceae > Nicotiana > Nicotiana benthamiana. The sequence continues at coordinate 14,803,112 of CM067323.1, read as the reverse complement.
TCTATAAACTTCTAAGCTACGAAAAAGTGCTACATAGATAGGTTTGAATAAATGAGAATGGATATCGAGGATTCATATAGTTGAGCCCATCTAGTTTTAGGTTGAATCATAGTAGTCACAAAAGTACAAAACTAAGAACATCCTACGTCTAATATGTGGCTCTCATCATCCTAAAGTACTTTTCTTGAATGGTTGAATTTATCGTGGGTTGCAATAATCATCAAGCACTTCAAAGAAAGATCAAAGAAATATCTACCTCATTTCATGTCAGGAATTAATAAGCCTTCTAATTTCATCTTCTAAGCACTATACTTTTTCTTTTTCTTATTTTTCTTTCTTTTCTTGGTTTTGGCTAGTTTTGGCAAAGGGAAGTGGCAAGTTTGAGGCAACAACTGCATTACTTGCAAGAAAACCACAGGTAAATTGATTTGACAAGGTATATCTTTTACATGCCTCTCTATTCCACGGGATCTTTTATTGTAAACACTATAGATTGAACAATGTGATACCTTTATACACTATAAATTGAGCAATTTGATATCTTTTAATCTGTTGACTTATGTGAAAATTACTATACAACAACAACAACAACTACCCAGTATATTCCCACCAGGTGGGGTCTGGGGAGGGTAATATGTAGACGAGCCTTACCCCTACCCGAAGGGGCAGAGAGGCTGTTTCCAATCGACCCTCGGCGCATAGGATAAAATGAAAAGTTGCATTAAAACAAAGACAAAATTAGAAACCAAAGCAAGACAAAACGAAATAATAAAGCATAAGTAATCCCGCAGAGATAACGTAAATAATTATGTAAACATAAGAAACATAAATACAGTCGCATGCAATAGTAACAAGCAGTAACTACCATACTAACACCATAAGGGGACATAAGCTAAAACACTAGTCAACTATGGGTAACCCTACTATCCCACACCCAACCCCGGGTGAGGCGTACGAAGGACTCTATGAGCCCCTAGCCTACAACCCTGATTCTAGACCTCCAGACTCCCCTAACAAGGGTCATGTCCTCGGTAACCTGCATTCTAGTCATGTCCTGCCTAATCACCTCTCCCCAATGCTTCTTAGGCCTCCCTCTACCTCGCCGACCTCCAACAATCTCCAGCCGCTCGCAGCTCCTCACCGGGGCATCGGGACCCCTCCTCCGAACATGCCCGAACCACCTCAGCCTCGCTTCCCGCATCTTCTCGTCCACCGGGGCCACCCCTACCTTCTGTCGAATAACTTCATTCTTAATCTTATCTAGCCTGGTGTGCCCACACATCCACCTAAGCATCCTCATCTCCGCAACCTTCATTCTCTGAACATGAGAGTTCTTCACGGGCCAGCACTCCGCCCCATACAACATCGCAGGTCTAACCACGGCTTTGTAGAATTTCCCCTTAAGTTTGTGTGGAATTTTCTTGTCACACAGGACCCCTGAAGCAAGCCTCCACTTCGACCACCCCGCTCCTATCCGATGGGTGACGTCCCCGTCAATCTCTCCGTCCCCCTGAATCACAGATCCAAGGTATCGGACACTGTCCCTCTTGGCGATGGCCTGAGAACCAAGCATCACTTCCCTGCCTACCCCACTCGGCTCGTCGCCAAACTTGCACTCCAGATATTCTGTCTTAGATCTGCTTATTTTGAAACCCTTAGACTCGAGGGTCTGTCTCCATACCTCTAACCTTTCACTAACACCGGCCCTCGTCTCGTCTATCAATATTATATCATCAGCAAAGAGCATACACCAAGGCACATCCCCTTGGATATGTCGGGTTAGAGCATCTATCACTAAGGCGAATAACAGGGGGCTCAGCGCCGATCCTTGATGGAGCCCCATTACCACAGGAAAATAGTCTGATTCGCCACCCACCGTCCTAACCCTAGTCTTAGCTCCATTGTACATGTCCTTAATTACTCTGATATAGGCTTCTGGCACACTCTTCGCCTCCAAGCACCTCCATAGCACCTCCCTCGGGACCTTGTCATACGCCTTCTCCAAGTCGATAAGCACCATATGAAGGTCCTTCTTCTTATCCCTAAATTGTTCCGCCAGCCGCCTGACTAGGTGAATAGCCTCTGTGGTGGAGCAGCCCGGCATGAAACCGAACTGGTTCCCAGATATAGTTGACGCCTCCCTCACCCGCGCCTCAATCACCCTCTCCCAAACCTTCATCGTGTGGCTTATTAATTTAATTCCCCTATAGTTGTTGCAGCACTGGATGTCCCCTTTGTTCTTGTACAAGGGCACCACTGTACTCCACCGCCACTCATCCGGCATCCTTTTAGTCTTAAAGATCGCATTAAACAACCTAGAGAGCCACTCCCCTCCAGATTTACCCATGCACTTCCAGAACTCCACCGGGATCTCGCCAGGCCCGGTTGCTCGACCCATCCTATAGTGGAGACATTTTTTAATTATATCTTAAAACAACCCTCACGTGTCAACTTTTCTTTTTCTAGTTGACCAAGTACATAAGAAATCATTCCATGAAGGATAGCAATGAGACTCGAATTCAGGATTGAGAATTATCAAAACTACCTCGCCTGAGTTAATTGCTAGAGAGCAAACATTTATATTTATTTATTCTAGTTCTCCAAGATAGATTGTTAATTCATGTTTTTTTTTTTTGCTTACTTTATATTCTTATAAGTTTCTATGCATAAAAAAGTTAAAAACTTTTATTGGAGATAAAGTTTAAGTAATATGAGCACTTGACAAATCCATTCAACAATCAAATCCATTATTTCTTTTACTTCATACACAAACAAATGCCATTTTGGGTAATTAACCAGAATTTCTAAAACATCATCAAATAAATTTCATCATGTTTCCTAGAACAAAGATATGATATTTTGACCAATCACATTTTTCATACAGTAATCTACACCTACTTATCCCCAGCTGTTGCTGGTGTTTTCAGTAGAATATGCAAGGACTTTTAGAGGCTCTTTTCCAGTGTTTGAAGCAGTTTAAGGTTTCTCAAAGCTTCTTCCTTTTTTCTTGAGTAAGGTGACAGGTTTCTCAAAGCTTCTTCTTATCATAGTCTTTAAACTTAGGGCCAATAAAAGATTGGAAAACAGAAGAAAAAAGGAAAAAGATGCTGGGTACTAATTTTGTTTTAAGTTTCATTTCTCACAAGCATTAGAGTAATTCAGGCTTCTTGAAGCTTATGGTCAAATTTATGGTTTAGAGCAAAGAACGAGAAAACAGAACAACACAAAGATGCCATGATTATTTAATGTAGAGGTTATAAGATACACTCCTAGCATATCTTAGACAAAACTAAAGTTAGAAGTGGCCAACAGAACTCTGACCCGAGTAAAATAATTTTTTTACTACTGAAGTTGCTAGTAACGAGAAGAACTATAACAATAAATGTAGGCACCAAAAATTAACTAAAAAGCCAAAAACCTAGTCACACTCAAATATCATAAAATTAAGTTAATCCAGAAAGAACTTACAAAATGCCCAAAAAACAAAATTTTAAAAAAATCTAAAGAATTACTAATGGAAAAAGACACCCAAGATTTGAATTTGCAGTGTTTTCTCCATGTTTTCTTTTTTAGATTGTTTGTTTTCTTCCATGTTTTTCTGTGAACAACTCTTGGAGGAGAGAAGAATAACTATAAAAATTATTAAGATGAACATCCCCTTCTTTTACGTTGCTACAGGCAACGTACCAGAGCTTGTCGGCGTGCTTAACGTGCAATTAAATAACAATAAAACGTGTATATTTCAATGTCTGAGATCTAGCTTAGTAAGTTAAGCTGCTAAGGGAGAAATATTTTAACAAATCCCTTTATTTTATGAACCACAGGCAGCTTCTGGGTGAAGAACTTTCTGGACTCAGCATCAAAGATCTAACAAATCTTGAAAACCAACTCAAAATGAGTTTAAAAGGCGTTCGAAAGCAAAAGGTAAAATCCACACATTTAAAAATTCTTCTGTGGTCATGAAACTTATGTTTAGTGTATTACTTTTTCTTGCAGGAGCAGATTTTGACTGATGAAATCAGAGAACTAAATCAGAAGGTTCTACTAGAAAAACTATCACAACTTTCCATATTCTCTTGTCTTTAAATTTTGGTACCCAGATGATCAATATTGCTTCTGCAGGGCAATCTTATTCATCAAGAAAATATAGAACTCTATAAAAAGGTAAACCTCATTCGAAAAGAGAATACAGAATTGAAGAAAAAGGTATTGATTTAGAGAGTATTGCCTCCAAATTTTTGATTTTACATTTTAGTCTTCTACCACAAGCATAGATATCCTTGACCTTAATCTAAAGGAGAAGTTACCTATTCCAGGTTTCTGAGCAAGGGTGTGGAAGTGAACCAAATGGGGGTGTTCAGGCCACACATGCAATCAGCAATGGATACGATGTACATGCACCAATCAGTCTCCAGCTAAGCCAGCCACAAACACAGATGAGGGAAACATCAACAAGCGTCATGCTGCTTGGGTAAATTCTCTATCAGAAGAATTAGTTATTTCCAGACCCCACTAAGTGGGATTATACTGGGTTGTACTTATTTAAGAATTAGTTATGCTTCAGTCTCTAGCCTCTCTCCACAGAGGGGAAAAGAGAAAATGTGACACTAATTCTACCGCTACAACATTCAAAACAGGCTACAACTGCATTAGACAGAAGACGGGCTGCTCTCTGTTTTCTCAACTAGCCCTATAGCTAAGAGATACTTCTATGAATCCCATTCTTGATCAAGCTAGAAGAGAGAAGTTCATCAAGCCTGAGTGCACATTCAGCTCTGCCTAGATATTGGATAGTTTTGTGATTATTGATTGCTATAAACATGCAGAAATTATCTATGTAAAGTAATGTTAACTTAAACTAAGAATAAAAATGTGGCAACTGTCACATATCAGAGTTTGCTTCAGTAAGCATGTTAAATGAGCCTGTGGTTAGTCCCTATCCAGGATGACTCAAAATAAGATATGATCTCATGGAACTGTACAGGGATGCATCAAGCTCAGAGAAAACCTTGTTGGGTTTCAAGGCTAATTTTCACATCTATACTCAAGAAACCCTTAAGATAATGACTCTCTAGAAAATTTTGAACTCGATAATAGAGAGATTATCAATTTTATTTGTGAGAATGCTCATCTTACGGCTTAATTAAGGAGATGATCAAATAAAGAAGGCTTCAAGATACTAGTAATGTGCTACCTTGCAAACTATTACATCGAGGTTACCATAACTACTGCCATTGCCAAAACCTTATCAGTTAACATAATTTTTCAGTCAAACTAAGTGAAATAGGAAAATATTGCTGAAAACACAAAATATGACAAAGGAATATTAATGTTAGGTACATTCCATAAGTATTCATTAACAAGTTTCAATTGTGATAAGGGCTGACAATGCCTACATGCAATGCAACAAATTCACCCATAATTAAGCACATGAAGCTTTAGGAACCTCTGAACTCTGTTAAATTGGGAAGTCAGACAAAATATACTAATTCATCAGTCATCACACACCTTTTTATATCAGCCAATTCAGACTAAGAAGAGCAGTAATTTTAACTCCAGGCATGACTCTAGTAAAATAAACTTTGAAAGAGTAGAAACTAACAATAAGCTTAGACATGTTTCTACATTAGCTAACTCAGCCTTAAGCCTGCAGTAAAAAATTGGCTATCACTATTCACTAAACAGCTACATGCAGAGTTGCTACATTTGGCTAACTGAAACTTAGGCTGGGAGTTGAGTGCAATTTCAAAGAGAATTTATCAAATTTTCAGTTCACCTAGGAGGAAGAAAAACAGAAGGAAAAGAATGGGAAAAGAAGTCCATTGAATTTCATTAGCAAATTCAACTGCACAGCAAAAGGTAAATCTAAAACAAAGTTGTGATCAAATAAAAAAGAAAAGGATCACCAGCAAAGGAGGTTTAACCTTTTGGGACATCTATACAATATACAAAAGGACCAATGGCAGTTGATGCAAGTTCTCTCATCCCAAAGTTGCCCTGCAAATTGAGAATTGAGAATTGAGACTTCCGCAAAAGGAACACGTAAAATTTGGAAAAGCTCTTACCTCAAATTGGTTCAGAATTTTTTTTTTTTTTTTTTTTTACAACCCAGTATAATCCCACTTGGTGGGGTCTGGGGAGGGTAGTATGTACGCAGACCTTACCCCTACCCTGGGGTAGAGAGGCTGTTTCCAAATAGACCCCCGGCATCCTTCCCTCCAAGAACTTCCCACCTTTGCTCTTGGGGAGACTTGAACTCACAACCTCTCGGTTGGAAGTGGGGGTTGCTAAATAGAATAAAACCACAGGTCCTAATTTAGTCAATTTAAGCATCTCATAGAATTACACATGATTTCTCAGATTCCAAGAATGCCTTTTCTGATTTAATCATGTAACAAATCAAATTTGGAATATGTTTCTACTATAACAAAATAAGTGTAAAGAGGTAAAACAAATGTATTTTTTTGTTATATGCTAAACCTAAAAGAGAAGTGACAACATTTGCCACCTAAAGAGAGAATTTGCCATTTTGCTACCTCTCTTTTAAGTCCACCTCGTCTACAGCCTGCTTATCTCAGGTTCGGTGATAAAAGCTGCCATCTCAGAATCCAAGGCGACAATGCCTCTAGATTGAAGAAAGAAAAAGTCAATGGAAAAAAGATAAAAGGATAAAAGAGTTGTGAGCAAGAGAAGTTAGGGTTTCCTACCCACCATAGTGTTTTCCACCCACATTTCTTTACAATAAAACCAGTTTATTCCTAACTGTTAATCTTCATGCATATACACTGTATGAGCCAAGTATATCTTGCCATTCACTGGACACAAACAACCCACCTGTCATCCTCCCACAGCTCATCCTTTCAATGCTCAGGCAAAGGACAACTCATGAAGCCCAAAGTAATTGGCCATGATGGTGCCCTCAAGATTCATGTTCAAGCAAAAGTGTGCAGCAGTGATAAAGTGACCTTTTCGCAGACCTAAACACCTCTTAAACCACCCAATATGATCCACTTGGAAGAAATCTGGAACTCGTTTAAATTTGGACTTGACAAACATCCACCACTCCCAAAACCTCTAACTCACAATTATACGACTATTTGAAGTACAATTTCAGATAATTAGTCTTGTTCTTTTTCCATCATAATAACAAAACCAACTCATTGCACATTATAGTTGCATGATATGTTAACCGCCTAATTAAATCGAGAAAACAAGCAAAACTCTATAGTTGGCCTCCTCACCAACACATTAATCAAGATTAAGAAGGAACTTGAAATCAATTAATATTCGCGGGTACTGGATACAACATGTGTTGGTAGCTTAAAGGTTATCCACTAGTTGTAGTTGCTTAATGTGGTCAATAAACAAGCTTCCCAAAGTCCTTGACGATAGAGGAGTGCTTAACCATCCAGTTATGCATATATCATGTATTTCTGTGCAATGCACCACCTGTTTTAGGTCTTAAATTTTTCCATATTCTTAATTGGACTTTAACGATAATCTAACTGGCCAATGTATGCAAATATAGTAATAGCCGATAGGCAATTTATATTTTCAACGTGATAAGCTAGAAAAGAATGAAAACATTAATACCATGATGTGGAAAATGATACAATAAATCTATTAAAAAAATTAAAATACATCAGTAACTATGCAAACATGACATGCTCATGGTCTCAAGAAGAACAAAACTGTCTATCATTTTTCCACAAGATATATAATGTTCCTGAACTCATTTGCTTCCTAATATAACTCCTATAAAGAGCAGAAAAGCTGATAATCCTGAAACCTAGCTTAAGGTCAACAGTCTGGAAAGCATATAAAGCAATAAGCACAACAACAACAACATATCCAGTATTATCCCACACCGTGGAGTCTGGGGAAGTAGTGTGTACGCAGATCTTACCCCTACCTTCTAGGATAGAACACTACAATTAAACAAAAAGGAATTATATCTCTGGTTCTTTAAGTTTATTTTGGTTCAACATGTATTAGCAAGAGAATCAATTTCAGTAGGAAAAGGCAAACTATTGGACCATTCCCTGATTTTAATTCAGAACATAGCATACGAAAAATGACTATGTGGTCATATGGGCAATAACACAACCAAGAGCTCCATATCAATGATCATTAAAAGCTATTCAAAATAAATCAGTGACCTTTTCCAATTAAAGAAAAAGAACATGATATTTGATCTTGCTGCTGGTAGTTATAAGTGTTCCAACAATCAACGACTAGGATCCAAGAACAAAACTAATAGACTTCTTTGACAAAAAGATCCCAACTTGCAACAACAGGAGCCATCTTCAAAGAAGAATTATAATCCAGCATGAAAAAAAGAAAGGAAAAAAAATACCAAGCCGACCACACCTCTAAAAACAAGAAGAAAAATAGATTGTCTAAGAGGGATTGTTAACATGTCATGAAGCAAGAAATTCAGCATCCATACGAAGAAACAAAAATCAAGAAGATTCAAGTGCAAGAAAAATGAAAGATCGCTGTGTAATGCATGTAACTTATAACCGTACCGGTCGTCGACGTCGTGGCCGAGAGAAGAGCTATAGTTTAGAACAAACAACAAGGAATGACCTCATTCTGGACGCAGTGGCATTTGTGAATGAATGAATTTGGTAGAAGAAAGTGGAAGAAGGGAGGAGAGAGAAGAAAATATCTGGAGGATCAATTCGACAGAGAGATTAAAATATTGCAGAAAAACGGAAGGTTTTTTTTTTTCTGCTCAGCAGCAAAGGGCTCTTTTGTCATTATAAAATAATGTACATCTTCAAAATGCGACATATATCTCATTTTCAAAATGGGACATATATGTGTTATGCGTTCACTAAATAACACCTAAAACAAAACCGCCACGTAATTATTGAGCGAACGTGCACAGTCGGGTAAAGATTAGTCGCTCTTGCGACGGCGTAATGGCCCTCTCTGTTTGCCGGTACCGGAGATACGGTTTTGTGTCGCCGTTAGTTCGGTGCTTCAGGTCACAAGCAGCATTGAAAGCGTTGGCTGAAGCATCAGAAGATAAAATACCAAACCTCATCCTCTATAATTATCCTTCATTCTCCGGCGCTTTTCGCTCACCTCTTTCACTCTCGTCTCAACCTCCCTTACCTCGTCTTGCCTTTCTCTTCCGTTGAACTGTTCAGGTACCAAATCGGCATCTGTGTGCTTCACAAAGCTTAGTTGTAAGTGAAAAACGAAATAAAGGAGGAGAAATGCTGAAAATTGACATAAAAAATAGTTTAACTATAATAAATCATTTAGGTACTATTTGAACATCCTTTTATCCTATGAGCCGAGGGTCGATTGGAAACATACTCTCTGACCTTTCGGGAAGGGTAAGGCTTGTCTACATATTACCCTCCCAGACCCCACCTGGTGGGAGTATACTGGGTAGTTGTTGTTGTAGTAGTAGTAGGTACTATTTGAACAGAGCAAATTGAATAAAGAGGAATCATGTAATCAATCCTAACTAATTCTTGATTGAGGCATAATTGATTGAGTTTGGTTAATTGAGCTAAGCTGTTTGGTCTAGGTCATTTGCATCGCAGGCTGGTTTAATTAGTGAAGTAATAGCAGGAGTTTGCTTTTGCTCATAGTTTAAAAGAATAATAGAATCTGTAATTTTGCCCAAGAGTCTCCTTTTATTATTTATTTCAACACGTCTCAGCAGTTGAGCATGTATTTTGTCCTTTGTTTGTAATTCTTTTTTGATAGAGTTGAAGACTTGTGTATTGACGGGCTACAGAATTGCTACTTTCTTGATTTTGTTGGTCCTAAAGGATTTGCAGTGGAGCTTACTCGCCGGACCTCATGCCAGTTTGTTTCTTTTTTATCTTTTTTTAATAAATATTGATTTCTTCAGATACTAGCTGAGTAGCTGGGCTGTTGGTTTTTGATTGTGATAGTGGTTCTGGAAGTGATTTATTTTTTAAATTTTAATTAGGATAGTAGGGTTTGATCACCGGAAGTCAGCACTTTTGGAGCTCCCTTTGAATCAAATTTCTGATGGGAGTCTCGCATTTCATGTCAACCTCAAGAAATCTAGTTCTGTTGCTGTCTATGAACATTTCTCTTCTAGGCTTTCAGAGGTTGGATCCATTAAGGTACATTCTATTGTCTGCTCACTGACAATACTTGTTTTGTGTTAGATTGTTTTTCAAAGCGATTAGCTCCTAATGTGGTGATATATGTGTTTGTTTAATGCACAGGAGGGTGATGCTATCAGCTTACTAAACTATACTTTTCAAGATCAAGTTAAAAATGTTCTGAAATATATTGAGGATGGAGATCTTCGCAGGTGGAGTTTGCCTGATATTACAGCCTTTGGTATTGGAATCAGCCAGTGGCGTTCAAAACTGAACTGCATCACTAATCCGCGTATGTATGAACAGGTTCGCGGTTAATTCTCTTTCTGGCTGGGGATTGAATGAAATGTGCAACAACTAAGAGATACAAATTTGCTTAAACAGCTGTAAATCTTTGCGATTAAAGTTCGCCTGTGGATAATACCTAAGCTTAGATGTATGTCTCTTTTTCCTTGCAAAATGATATCAAGTAGATAATCAATTTTTCATGGCTATACTCCCCAAGCCATATTTGATGAGGGTTGCATACATTTTGCTTTTCCATAGGACCTTTTTCAAAGCAATATGTGCAATGCAGTACTCTCTTTTGGTATAATTAGATTTCCACTTTTCCTTTTTTTTTATCGGAGATAGTAAAGTACGCATTTGATGCTATGTAGATTTTCTATTTTAGCACAGAGGGAGAATGAACTAGATAAATTCATGTTGCATTGTTGTTCACATAATATGTCTTTCCTCAGTAAAGTATAACAGTAATAATTTTGTTTTACTTCCTAAAACAGCTAATGGGGATTACCACTGGCGATTTAATTACTAATGGTAACTCCCATATTTCAAAGAGACTGGCTGCTGCACAGAAGTTGCTGGATAAGTTTTTCAAAATTCAGCTGGAGAGAGGACTTTATGGTGAATGCTTGGTAAAGAATAATTCTTTATGACGTTTTCTTTATGTTAGGGGGGCAGCACGGGACGTGCTCGGGGTAGCCAAGGGATATTCAGGCAGACATCAGGGTGATTGGGGGTGGAACGAGGTAGTCAAAGGAAAAGTGGAGGTGAAGAAGGCGGCGTTCGCTAGGTTGGCAGGGAGCACAAGCGAGGAGGAGCTGAGAGCGAACAGGTTGGTCTACAGGGAGGCGAGAAGAGAAGCTAAGATGGCAGTCACGGAAGCTAAAAACGCGGCGTTCGGTCGCATGTATGAGGAACTAGGGGAGAGAGGTGGGGATAAGAAGTTATTCCGGTTGGCTAAAGTAAGGGAGAGGAAGGCTCGTGATCTAGACCGAGTCAGGTGTATCAAGGACGAGGATGGTAGAGTTCTGATGGGGGAATCGCAAGTCAAACAGAGGTGGCAGGCGTACTTTCGGGACCTTCTTAACGAGGAGGGGGATCGGAGCATAGAGCTAGGGGAGTTGGGGCATTCAGAGCGCCATAGAGACCTTGGGTACTGCAGGCGCATTAGGGTAGAGGAGGTCTTAGGGGCGTTGCGTAGGATGAGTAGGGGTCGAGCGACCGGGCCTGACGAGATCCCGGTGGAGTTCTGGAAGTGCATGGGTAAAGCTGGAGGGGAGTGGCTCACTAGACTGTTCAATGCGATTTTCAGGACTAAAAGGATGCCGGATGAGTGGAGGTGGAGTACAGTGGTGCCCCTGTACAAGAACAAAGGGGACATCCAGTGCTGCAACAATTACAGGGGCATCAAATTAATAAGCCACACGATGAAGGTTTGGGAGAGGGTGATTGAGGCGCGGGTGAGGGAGGCGACGACTATATCTGGGAACCAGTTCGGTTTCATGCCGGGACGCTCCACCACAGAGGCGATTCACCTAGTCAGGCGGATGGCGGAACAATTCAGGGATAAGAAGAAGGACCATCATATGGTGCTTATCGACTTGGAGAAGGCGTATGACAAGGTCCCGAGGGCGGTGCTATGGAGGTGCTTGGAGGCGAAGAGTGTGCCAGAAGCCTATATCAGAGTAATCAAGGACATGTACTATGGAGCTAAGACTAGGGTTAGGACGGTGGGGGGCGAATCAGACCATTTTCCTGTGGTAATGGGGCTCCATCAAGGATCGGCGCTGAGCCCCCTGTTGTTCGCCTTAGTGAGGGATGCTCTAACCCGACATATCCAATGGGATGTGCCTTGGTGTATGCTCTTTGCTGATGATATAATATTGATAGACGAGACGAGGGCCGGTGTTAGTGGAAGGTTAGAGATATGGAGACAGACCCTTGAGTCTAAGGGTTTCAAAATAAGCAGAAAGGGCAGAGAAGCTGTTTCCATATCTGAGTATAATATAATTCTAAATATAGTCTGAAACATACCCCCTACATAAAGAGTCTTAAAAGGCACATTTTGATTAATGAAGATTAATTGTGTTGGTTAAATATCATAAGGATCAAAAATAAAATTTATCAATAATTGAGGGACCAAAATGCACTTATGGGGATGTGTTCTCACATCTAGCATTATGCTACTTGTGCAAAGAATATAAGTTATTGCTGACCCAGAATTTATTTAAATTGTTTTGAATAGATATCGAGGAAGAACAAAAATATTTATATTGTTTCCAGAGGAAAAGCAAAATTTTAGGTGTGTGCCGTTGTTTTGAGTTCCATGCCACTTGGGGTCGGCCGTCGGTAAGATCTATTAGAGTCTTACTAGTAGGGAACCATAAGCTGTCCATCATGTCTTATTTAAATAGTAAAAAAATAATTATTGATCATTTTCCTTGAGAGTTGTGTTTTTTAAAGTATTGATAGCACATGGTGTAGCATATATGTAGAATCAGCTACTCCCTTCTTATCTACATGATAACCTTTTTAAATTAGAGTAGATCTAAGAAATTTTGAGTTGAGTTTGTTCATATAGAATTGTTATAGATCATTGTGAACGAGATATTTCTGAGGAAGGAGAAGGATCAAATAGTTTGGGACGGAAGCACGACTTTACAAGAAAAAAGGTATAGTGAATAAACTAATTTGAGATGCTATTAACATTATAAGGCGTCAAATCGAAGTCTATTAGTACTAGTTAAATATGTTAGAAGACTCCATTAAACAAGTAGTCTCTATTAGATTAGGATTTAATTAAAAGAGCTGTTCTCCTACACTTGAGGACTAATCTATTGAACTAATCTTGTTCTATTGCCTCAAAAGTACCACAAAATAGCAAAGTAGTATAAAATGGAACTTATCAAATCAACAACAACAACCTAGTAAAATCAAACAAGTGGAGTCTGGGGAGGGTAATATGTACGCTGACCTTACCTCTACACCCGGGGCAGAGAGGCTGTTTCCAGGAAACCCTCAGCTCAAGATATCAACAAGAGACAATAAGTTAGTACTATCAATAAACACACACTAAAAATAACATACAACAACAACTACACAGCATTTCCAGCATTTGCAAATATAGAAATAAGCACATGCTCTTTCATGTTAAACGGGCCAGGATTCAGTGAAAACGATCTGGATCCGAATCCAGGTAACCGGAACTTCGTCGTTGGCAAAACAGTAGCTAAGAAATGACCAATTGGAAGAGTTGCTACTTGAACTGTGATTTGTGTAATGACTAATGGCTCTGTTCGGTATGAGAAAAATTGGTTGAGAAAAGAGAGTAAACAACAAGAGAAAAGGCCCAAAAACCACATTCTAAATGTCCATACGGTTAGGGTCGGGTCATCGGTGTTTGTAACCGTTAACCGGACTTCTTCAATCGGTGAGTCATCATCGTCGTTGTCGTCATCGGCGGCTCCGGCGGGGTACGGTGGTGATTCTGGGCGGTTAGTTCCCATTGTGAAACAAGTTGGCTAAAGAGAATGTGAGAGCTAGAGTACAAAGGCAAGGATTGGCCATATTTAATGCATGGGGATGCAATTTTTTAAATTCAACAACATGGGCTGGAATTGACTTACCATTTTTGACGCTAAAATTCAGGGCTACTTGGTGGAGTGAGGACAAATAGAGTGTGAATATATGACGAAATGATAAATTTTCATTTTGGCCATTTTGCGCTATAGGGCGTTGACTACCAGACTAGTTGATGAAGACAAGAGGATCAACAAAGCATTCTACTGTCTGATCTATAAATTATTTCCAGTGGACATCAATATTCAAATTCCAACAGGAATTAAAAGCATTGGGAAATTAATTTTCATTTGTTTAATGTTTGGTGCTCACATATCAAATAGCAGAGGCAGGCCTACACTACTTCTCCAAAAACTTCATATATATTTGGAAATGTTTCCAAAAATTCGTCAGATATTAGCATAGGTTCCTATATTAATCTTTATGAACAATAACAAATTTATATTGACAAAAGACATTGACAATTAATCATCTTTTGGATGTTTTTGCTCTATAAAACATTGTATTTTTCTCATCTCGTTGACTAACAACTATAAGCGACAGTCATGATATCTCAAACATTTCTGCTAAAAGTGGATGGATAAGTTCATGCGAGAGACTTTTGAGTTCCAATTGCAATTGTATGGTTCAGTTGACCAATAACATATATGTAAAGAGGCAAGAGTGATAATTTGACCTTTTGCATTAACCGGAGAGTATATTTTATAATTATGGTAGTGTATATCCATGTAGATCTCCCCAAGAACAATGTGGGAAATTATTGGAGGGAAGTATGCCGGGGGTTTATTTGGAAACAACATCTCTACCCTTGGTAGGGGTAAGGTCTGGGTATAGTCACACTACCCTCCCCAGACCCCGCTAAGTGGGATTGTACTGGATTGTTATTGTTGCTTATATCCATGTAGATATATCTCAAAGCGTTCGACCAGCCTTGATTGCCTAGCTAATGCTACGTAACGATGTTCCGTCCGGTTGGCCGGGGTAGATCATTGTGGAAGGTAAAGGGAATCCTCCCGATCATTGAGGAAGGGCGGCCTAACGAATTCTGTGGCATAAAGTCAAACTTTATGTCGGGGCGTTAAGTTTTTATTAGATATAAAGTTATTATTCATTTTCTTATAATTAATAACTCCTAATAAGTATTTCTCAATTGACAATATAGCTAATCCGCTTAATTTTTCTTGTGACATTGTTCTTAGGTAAGATTTTATCAATTTTAATTTTGAAAACATTTGTCCACCGAAGCAACGGTAATATCAGTTGTGAACATTATTCTATAAGCAATTTAGGCATTAAGTTTTTAACAATTAAACCACTATATTCTAATTGTACTATTTTTCTTAATATTTTTAATTCAAAATATAAATCTAAACCATTAATATCGAATTGATTATTATGCTTTAAGGAACATTCAAAACTAAGTCAATATTTTTCTCAAATTTTCAACATCTAGTGATCTTAGTTTTTACTGCGAAATAGAAAACCAAAAAAAGCTTCATATGCTTCGAATTGTTCAAATCTATTTTAAAATGAAAAAATAGCCTTGTCTATTATATATAAAAAGTAACCAACTCTAAAGGACTCTTCGAAAGGTTTTGAGATTCCATTATCAACATTCGCATCAAATTATTACTTCCTATATATCACACGTTTCTTACGAAATTCAGGTTCGATATTCATTTCAAGTGCAATTTCCTTGATAGAAATTATAGCAGTTACAAATCTTTCTTCTCTATATTTGTTAAAGAAAGAAATCAAAACTTTTTCGCTTTACATAACTCATTTTTTAACTTATACATAGATTATTAGGTGTAACAAAAATGGGGCCTCCACGAATATATGTCCTAAAGCGATTGCTTTATGGAATAGTCACTCCTGAGTCTTTTAAAAAGCCAACCACTACATAAGTCACTAGCGGAAAAGTCTTCTTTGAACTCAAAAACAATTTCTCTTAGAATTCTTTCCGTGAGTGTTTTTCGGCATGAATCAAAATTAGTCGAGTAATAAAACGGATACAGAGCTTCCGGTGGAAAAATGAAAATTAATGTATTATATACATTGGTATAGCGCAATGCCCTAAAATTTGATTAATGTCCGATATAGCGAGCTACTACAACACTTGCAAAACATCCTTAACCTTAGCTTGCAGGACGAATTTTTTTTGTAATAATATTATTAGTCATTGGCATGATGTGTTTCTATATTTTTACTTAATGATGCATGTTTTCCGGGATCTGTTTATTAACATAGTTTGCTTCTAGCTGTCTCTCGAGGAAACCTAAGCCTCGTTTTTATCAAAAATGAGTTGTAAAACCTTAAGGATGCAAGTTCCATTTGACTTTGTTTCCAACCTTTAAGCTGTCAAGCGAGAATTAGAAAAGAAGTGTTCCAATTAATTGGTTATTGAATAGTCATTTCAACTATGTCAAAAACTTTCTGGATTTCAGTAGGATAAATTCAGAATTTGAAATCTTGTTATGAAGATACTAAAATAGGATTTAAAATCATGCTCTTTATCCCATCAACTTGACACAAAAGTGTGATACTATTATATACGATCCCTGCCGTGTAAACAACTTTTTTATTATTGTTCAATAAATGTGTTTGTGTTATAAATAGACTTTTATTTAAGGTGAATGTCTTTAATTAGAGAGATTCTAGAGTTCTATTCTTGGTAGCTAAGTCATACTCCTCCCTATAAATAGAGGTGCCCTCTACCATTGTAAATCACTCCTAACATTCTCTAAGTATCAATAAGAAGAACTCTCTCTATTCTTCTCTCTATTTGCTCTTGTTCTTGAGTTATTGTTCTTGTCTTTTATATTATTTCATAACACGTTATCAGCACGAGACTCT
The DNA here is from genome assembly GCA_034376525.1 of Nicotiana benthamiana. Lineage (NCBI taxonomy): Eukaryota > Viridiplantae > Streptophyta > Magnoliopsida > Solanales > Solanaceae > Nicotiana > Nicotiana benthamiana. Next base: position 14,786,292 of record CM067323.1, on the reverse strand, counting down.
ACCGTCTCAAGAACCATTCTCGAGAAATCTAAGGTATTTCCCTCTTCCTAATTTAATTTTCGATTATGTCTGACATTACGAAAAGAAAGTTCGTTGCCCTTGAAATTTCGGGCAAGAACTATATGACATGGGTGTTGGATGCTGAAATCCACTTAGATGCTATGGGTCTCGGAGACACCATCAAAGATAGAGAAAAAGCATCCACCCAAGAATGTGCGAAGGCCTTGATTTTCTTGCGCCATCACCTTGATGAAGGTTTGAAGATTGAATATCTCACCGTCAAGGATCCACTCGTCTTGTGGAACGGCTTAAAGGAGAGATATGAAAACCTGAAGTTGGTCACTCTGCCACAAGCACGATATGATTGGGCTCATCTGAGGCTCCAGGACTTTAAGTCCGTTTCTGAATATAATTCTGCAATGTTCAGAATTACCTCTAAATTGAAGCTAGGGATAATATCTCCGATTATGATATGCTTGAGAAAACGTTTACAACGTTTCATGCCTCCAATATAGTACTGCAACAACAGTACAGAGAGAAAGGCTTTACAAAGTACTCTGAACTGATTTCTCTTCTACTAGTGACTGAGCGAAATAATGACCTGCTCATGAGAAATCATGAAAATCGACCCACTGGGTCTACACCACTGCCTGAAGCAGATAAGGTGCACTCTCATTATGCCAAACATGAAAAGGGCCATGGTCATGGTCATAAACGGGGTCATAACCAGGGACGTAGACAAGGAAGAAATTCCAATGAAGTCCGTCAACCCCCAAGGAGAGATAACCGCCGAAAGCAGAAACGGGGTCATGAAGATCCTAAGGCAAATGGTTCAGAAACGATATGTTATCGTTGCGGTGGGAAAGGGCACTGGTCAAAGACTTGCCGTATACCAAGACACTTGGTTGACCTTTATCAAGCATCTCGAAAGAGAAAAGGCCCTGAAACAAATTTTGTCTATGACGACAATGAGGACATCACCCACCTGGATGTGGCAGACTTCTTTGAGCAACCCGAGGGGAAAATAGACCACCTAATCGGCGATGGGTCCGTGATGAAAGAAGATGAAGTTATTTGATTTTGTTCTACTTATTTGTATTAGTTAGTGAATAAATTAATAGTCATTAGTATTAGCTCGTATTAGTTAGTTCATGACGCAATGTTAGCAGTAGTTCTTTAGAATATCTTCAATATGCTCAAATATCAATAATATTTTTATTTTCCAGTAGGGGTAATCGACTAGCCTGAAAAACTGGTCGATTATCTACTATTTTCGTATTAAAGCTGAAAAATAATTGATGAACAATCGATTGTCTTTGGCTAACAATCGATTGTCGTTAAGACAGTGTAATCTGGAATTTTTCAAAAATCATCCACAATCGATTGTCTTTGTCTAACAATCGATTGTCGTTAAGACAGTGTAATCTGGAATTTTTCAAAAATCATCCACAATCGATTGTCTCTATCTAACAATCGATTGTCGATAAGACAGTGTAATCTGGAATTTTTTCAAAATAGCCAACAATCGATTCTCTATGCATAACAATCGATTGTCTTGAAACAGTGTGTTCTGGAAATTTTCAAAATAGCTAACAATCGATTGTCTATGCATAACAATCGATTGTCTTGAAACAGTGTGTTCTGGAAATTTTCAAAATAGCCAACAATCGATTGTCTATGCATAACAATCGATTGTCTTGAAACAGTGTGTTCTGGAATTTTTCAAAATAGCCAACAATCGATTGTCTATGCATGACAATCGATTGTCAATGTTCAACAATCGATTGTTTGTGTTTAACAATCGATTGTTTGAAGAAAACGTTTAAACTGAAATTTTCAAACTTCAAAGTAATGGATAACATATCTGATTTTGTTAGTCAACTGTTAGCAGCAGATTTTGAAAATGTTATGTGACACAAAAGAATTGAACTTGTTTATTCTTATGTTCGTGTATCTCTTTTGTATGTCAAACTATGGGATAGCAATATGGATATCTCACAAAGCGAACTTGGATCAACGTCCAACTGTAAAAGTATTTGCCTAGTTGATTCATGTACTACACATACAATACTCAAAGAAAGGAAATATTTCTCTCAACTAAATATGTGTAAGGCAAACGTTACTACAATCTCTGGAAGTAGTAAATTGATTGAAGGCTCCGGAAGAGCAATTGTAACTCTGCCCAAGGGCACGACGTTAATCATAGAGAATGCAATGTTCTCCTCCAAGTCTAAGAGAAACTTGTTGAGTTTTAAAGATGTACGCCGGAATGGCTATCATATTGAGACAATGGATGAAGATAATCTTGAATATCTCGTCATCACAAAGAATGTCTCCGGCCAAAAGAGGGTTATTGAGAAATTCCCGTCTTTATCTTGTGGCCTGTATTGGACAAGAATTAGTGCAATTGAGGCACATTCAACAGTAAACCAAAGGGTTACTGATTCCAATACCTTTGTACTTTGGCATGATCGATTGGGACACCCAGGATCGGTCATGATGAGACGGATTATAGAAAGCTCATATGGGCATCCGTTAAAGAATTTCAAAATTCTTTCGAATAATGAATATCCTTGCACTTCGTGTTATCGAGGCAAGTTGATTATCAGGCCATCACCAACAAAGGTTGGGACTGAGTCACCCACGTTTCTGGAACGTATACAAGGGGACATTTGTGGACCTATTCACCCACCTAGTGGGTCGTTTAGGTATTTCATGGTCTTGATAGACGCATCCTGTAGATGGTCTCATGTGTGCCTGTTGTCATCACGCAACCTTGCGTTTGCGAAATTAATGGCACAAATAATTCGACTACGAGCACAATTTCCAGATAATCCAATCAAGTCCATTAGACTGGACAATGCTGCTGAGTTTACATCCCAAGCATTTAATGATTATTGCTTATCAATCGGGATAAAAGTTGAACATTCTGTAGCTCATGTTCACACTCAAAACGGTCTTGCAGAATCGTTAATTAAACGCCTGCAGTTGATTGCAAGGCCATTACTTATGAGAACGAGGCTGCCCACTTCGGTATGGGGTCACGCCATCTTACATGCAGCAATGCTAATTCGTCTCAGACCGACGAATTACCACAAGTATTCCCCGTTGCAATTGGTTTTGGGTCATGAACCCAATATATCCCATTTAAGGATTTTTGGATGCGCAGTATATGTGCCTATTGCACCGCCATCCCGCACCAAAATGGGTCCGCAAAGAAGGTTAGGAATATATGTTGGGTTTGAATCGCCTCCATCATTCGCTACCTCGAAACATTGACAGGCGACTTGTTTACTGCACGATTTGCAGACTGTCGATTTGATGAGACACTTTTCCCAAAATTAGGGGGAGAAGTTGGTGAAACCAAACGGGAAATTTTGTGGAAAAATGCATCATTATCTCATCTTGATCCACATACCTCTATTTGTGAAAGAGAGGTACAAAAGATTATCCATTTGCAAAGAATAGCAAATCAAATGCCTGACGCATTTACGGACTTGAAAAGGATAACGAAATCCCACATTCCCGCGGAAAATGTTCCAATCCGTATTGATGTCCCTGTTGGACAATCATCTAGTGTCATATCCAATGAGTCGAATGCACGCCTGAAGCGTGGCAGACCATTAGGTTCCAAAGATCGAAATCCTAGAAAGAGGAAAAAGAACGATCAAAATGACACCACGAAAGAATCTCATGATTTAACAAATTCTGAGATTCATGAAGAATCCATTGAGCCCGAGACTCTGGAAAATACGGAACTATCCCTAAATCCAATTAATATTGAGGCAAATATTAATCGAGTGGATATTGTGGTGGATAATGCCTTTGCTTATAATGTAGCATCTAGCATTATGCAAGAATGTGAGGATCTCGAACCTCAATCTGTTGAAGAATGTCGAAAAAGACAGGATTGGCCAAAGTGGCAAGAAGCAATTCAATCAGAATTGAATTCGCTGGCAAAACGTGAAGTTTTTGGCCCTATAGTTGAAACACCTAATGGTGTTAAGCCTGTCGGCTATAAATGGGTCTTTGTACGCAAAAGAAACGAGAAAAACGAGGTACAAAGATATAAGGCACGCCTTGTTGCACAAGGTTTTTCTCAAAGGCCTGGTGTCGATTATGAAGAGACATATTCGCCTGTAATGGATGCGATAACCTTTCGTTATCTCATAAGTTTTGCTGTCCATGAAAAGCTTGACATGCACTTAATGGATGTAGTTACTGCCTATCTTTATGGCTCACTTGATAATGAGATATACATGAAAATTCCCGATGGACTCAAGGTGCCAAAAGCGCACAATTCAAAATCTCGGGAAATGTTCTCAATTAAATTGCAAAGATCCTTGTATGGTCTAAAGCAATCTGGACGAATGTGGTATAATCGTCTTAGTGAGTACTTGTTAAAAGAAGGCTATATAAATGACGCCATTTGCCCGTGTGTTTTTATAAAGAAAACAACATCGGAATTTGTTGTGCTTGCCGTATATGTTGATGACATAAACCTTATTGGAACCCCTAAAGAACTCCAAAAGGCAATTGATTATCTAAAGGATGAATTCGAGATGAAAGATCTCGGAAAGACTAAACTATGTCTTGGTTTGCAAATTGAATATTTGGCAAACGGAATTTTTGTTCATCAATCTACCTATATAGAAAAGGTACTGAAACGGTTTTACATGGATGAAGCACATCCTTTAAGTACACCGATGGTTGTTCGATCACTTGATGTGAACAAAGATCCATTCCGACCACAAGAAAGGAATGAAGAGCTACTTGGTCCTGAAGTACCATATCTTAGCGCAATTGGCGCACTAATGTATCTTGCAAATACTACAAGGCCTGACATATCTTTTTCAGTTAATGTCTTAGCAAGATTTAGCTCGGCTCCTACAAGGAGACATTGGAATGGGATCAAACACATATTGCGGTACCTAAAGGGAACTACCGATATGGGCTTATTTTATGGCAAGAATTGCAGCCCGGATCTTGTTGGTTATGCTGATGCTGGATATTTGTCCGACCCACACAAGGCTCGATCTCAAACGGGTTATGTGTTTACCTGTGGAGAAACCGCCATATCTTGGCGATCGACTAAGCAATCAATTGTGGCTACTTCATCTAATCATGCCGAGATAATTGCTATTCATGAAGCAAGTCGGGAGTGTGTGTGGTTAAGGTCGATAATACATCATATCCAAGACAAATGTGGTTTGAAGTGTGATAAACTACCCACAACTTTGTATGAAGACAATGCAGCATGTATAGCTCAATTGAAGGGAGGATTCATAAAAGGAGATAGAACGAAGCATATTTCACCAAAGTTATTCTTCACACATGATCTTCAAAAGAATGGTGATATCAATGTTCAACAGATTCGTTCAAGTGACAATATGGCTGATTTGTTCACAAAATCTCTACCAAAGTCAACCTTCAAGAAGCTAGTTCACAAGATCGGGATGCGAAGACTTAAGGACATAAATTGATGTTCTTATCATGGGGAGTTAATGCGCGTTGCACTCTTTTTCCCTTACAAGGTTTTGTCCCACCGGGTTTTCCTTGCGAGGTTTTTAACGAGGCAACCAATAGGCGCATATTCAAACATGTGTACTCTTTTTCCTTACTTTAATTTTTCCCATTGGGTTTTGTTTTAAGGTTTTAACGAGGCACATCGTTGAATAGACATTCAAGGGGGAGTGTTATAAATAGACTTCTATTTAAGGTGAATGTCTTTAATTAGAGAGATTCTAGAGTTCTATTCTTGGTAGCTAAGTCATCCTCCTCCCTATAAATAGAGGTGCCCTCTACCATTGTAAATCACTCCTAACATTCTCTAAGTATCAATAAGAAGAACTCTCTCTATTCTTCTCTCTATTTGCTCTTGTTCTTGAGTTATTGTTCTTGTCTTTTATATTATTTCATAACAGTTTGCAATAAATTTGGGCATAAAAATAAGACTGCCACGAAAAACAACTGTAAAGAAAAAAAAGATTTTAAACATTGAGGGTTACAACTTTGTTTATTCCTTGATTATTAGAAATAATTTTATTTTTTATTTAATATTTTAAATATGACCATAACAAAAGCAAAAAAAAACTTATTTAGTAATTATGCAATTTGTAAAAAAATAAAATATATTAATTAAAGTTTAATAAGAGTTGGGCGGGTTGGATTATAACCCGAATATTAAGCCATCTTGACCAAATCCATCTTAGCCCAAGTAACTGACTCAGTCCAATTACTAAATCAACCCATTTTGACCCGCCCAAAATTAACCCAACTCGCCTATTTGACATCCCTACTATATATGTATCTTCTAGTCTACAACAGAGATCCCGAGATCCAGAATCTAGGGATTCTAATTTAGTCAACCGTAATTGCCATTTACCACACTCATTCCTACTTATTTAACTGGTCCATCCAGTTCATTGTCCCGGCATATTAAAGTCACTAGCAAGGCAATCCGGGCTAAGCCCGAGCCCAATGGCTATTGTCACTAATTTGCGTCTAAGTTTATACTTTGGTTTAATTATTTCTCTATCAATTTTCGTCGGTAATACTATTTTGATATTATTTAAAGAAAATTAAGTATGTTAAAAGAGCCTTAGAATATATTCATCATTTCTCCTACTATTTGTTCTAGGATATGCAGTATTTCTAGAATAATTATTTCTAGGTTGAAAGCCATTTCTAGGAGTCCTAAGATGTTCAAAGTTTCTGCTAAGATATGCATCATTTCTAGAATAGTTATTTCTAGGTTGAGGTCCATTTCTAGGTGTCCTAAAATGTTCAAAGTTTCTTCTAGTGTTTGGTCTAGCATGCATGTTGATTCTAGGATTGTTATTTCTAGGATGAACATTTGTTTTATTTATCCTAGGTTGAGCCTTAGGTGGTTGGGGTTTGGCTTCAACTTTTTCTTTAGGCTCGTTTTTAAAACTTATCCCATGTTTGGTCGATTTCAAATTAACAAGAACCTCATTCAAATTTTTATGAGAAGAATTGAACTTATCTAAGGTGCCCTTAAGTCTTTCTACCTCACCTTTTAGATGCATGCAAGAAGTACAATTTTTACTAGAACTCTCGGGTTTGTTGGCGCTTCTCTTGCCGAAAAATTTGTTTTCTTCTTTCAACTTCTCATTTTCCAAAATCAGTTTTTCCAAATCCTTTTCTTTCAAAGAGAGTTGTTTTTCAAAAAAAAATTTCTTTCAAAGAGGCATTCTCCTTAATGTTTTTAACAGTTTTGGAAGCTTTAATGAATTCACTATACAACTCATCAATGGCATTTTGCATTTCCTCAAGAGAATAGAAGTTTTTGGAAGACATTTGACATACCTCTTCTTGATTGTTTTCGTGAGCCATGAGACAAAGATTTGCGGCTTCGTCTTCTTCTTCCTCACTTGACTCGTCTCCGGAGTCGCCTCCCCAAGATATGTATGCTCGTTGTTTCTTGAAGGGTTTCTTTTCCTTCTTGGCATTTGGGCAATTTGATTTAATATGCCTGGATTCTCCGCACCCATAGCACTTTATTTGATCTCCTTGTTGTTTGCCTTTTCGTTCATACTCTTTTCGCATGAACTTTTGAAATCTCTTAATAACGAGTCCGAACTCGTTATCTCCGTCCTCATCATTTTGAGGTTGGCTTGTGCTTGCCTTGAAGGCGATTCTTTGTTTTCTTTGATCGTTAACAAGAGGGTTAAGCATAGTAGATTCATAAGTTTTAAGATTACCTCTTAATCCGTCGATGGTGACACTTGAAACGCCAATAGACTCTTGAATCGCGTCGGCCTTTGAGCGCCATTCCGAAGTGAGACTTCGGAGGATTTTTCGGACAAGTTCTTTATCCGTGAAGGTCTTCTTGAGAGCATGTAAGTCATTTACGATTTTTGAAAATCGTTCGAACATGTCATCGACCCTTTCGCCTTCCTTCATATGAAATAGTTCATATGCATGGGTTAGAAAATCAACTTTAGCCTCTCTTACCTGGTCCGTACCTTCGTACGTGATTTCCAGCTTATCCCACATTTGCTTCGCCGTTGTGCAACATGATATTTTTCTGTAATCATCAGCGTTTACAGCACAATATAATAGGTTGATGGCTTTAGCATTGTTCTGCACTTTTCGGATATCATCCGCGTCGTATTCATCTTCGGATTTTGGAACCCATTCATTTTCAACGTTTTTGGTTGAAATTTGTTCTCCTTTCATTATAACCTTCCACAAATGAAAGCTATTCGATTGAACGAATATTCTCATTCTCTCCTTCCAGTACGTATAATTTGTGCCATCGAATAGTGGTGGTCGGGTGGAGCATTGTCCTTCACCTATTCCTGCAAAAGAATCACGAGTAGAAGCCATGGATTGTTTCTCTCAAACGGTTAAGTTTTTCAGAGAGTTGGGCTCTGATACCAATTGTTAGAAAATACGCTTAACGCTAGAGGGGGGTGAATAGCGTTATAATAAAAAATAGCATAAACTTGCGGAATTTAAAAATTGCAGGAATGAAATAAGTGCGATAAGTAAATAATAAAGAACGAACGCACCGATGTATCCTGGTTCACCACAACCCGTGGCTAGTCCAGTCCCCGAGAGACTCTCTCGAGATTTCCACTAACACTGTTAAGCTTACGTGTGCTCAACAAACCGTTACAACCTGAGAACTTGAGTCACACAAGTCTCAACAATCTTTGCTCGAAGATACAACACTTCAAGACTTCAACCAAAGGAATCACAACGTTCCTTCTTACAATACAAGGGAACAACTTTCCCTTCAAGTATATAAAAACACTTTGCACTCAAAACAAGACTCTCCTTAAGAGTAGATATGAGTAAAATAAATACGCTCAAGAACGCAACAACTTTCGTCAATAATTTGGCTCTCAAAAACTTATGTAATGAATAGAAAATGATGAATAAGAGAGTATGCAAGCTTTAGCAATAATATGATCAGTTGTTGTGTTTGTAAGACTGATTTGAAGATGTATTTATAGTGTCAAAACCATGCATTACCGTTGCCTAATTGCCAATTAAGAATTACTGATTTTGTGCTGTGACAATCGATTGTCTACTCGGCACAATCGATTGTTTTTCAATCGTTCCAAAAATCATTCCCAGATTTTACGCCATAGAATCGATTACTGGCAACGTTCAAAAAATCATTTCCAGATTTTACTTAAAACAATCGATTGCCAGAGATATACAATCGATTACTTGGCAACGTTCAAAAAATCTTTTTCAGATTTTACTTCAAACAATCGATTACTAAAATCCTATAATCGATTATCTGATGGAGTTTGAAAATATTTTGGCAACGGTCTTTTACATAATCGATTATTCTATATGGACAATCGATTATTTATCAGTCTTTGAAAAATCTAATAGACACTGTCTCAACACAATCGATTGTCATAAGGTTCACAATCGATTATTTTATATCTTTGAAAAATCTGATAGTCACTGCTTCAACACAATCGATTGTCATAGGGTTCACAATCGATTATTTTGTAGCTTTGAAAAATCTTATGGACACTGCCTCAACACAATCGATTGTCATAAGGTTCACAATCGATTGTCATGCAGATTTGAAAAATCTGATCCATGAAAGACTTTGGAGAACCAGCTTATATATTAGGAATAAAGATCTATAGAGATAGATCTAGAAAGCTTCTTGGACTTTCCCAGTCTTTGTACATTGATACCATCTTAAAGAGGTATAACATGGATAATTCCGAAAGAGGCTATCTACCAATAAGCACTGGAATTACTCTCAGTAGGGAGGATTGTCCTAAAATACATGAAGAGAGAGAACACATGAGTAGGATCCCATAAGCTAGTGCAGTGGGAGCTATCATGTATACCATGACATGTACACGTCCTAATGTTGCTTATGCACTTGGAGTGACTAGCCGATATCAGGCAAATCCTGGTGAGGAACATTGGAAGGTGGTGAAGTCCATTCTTAAGTACCTAATAAGGACTAAAGACCAATCATCATCTATGGAGATTCTGAATTGAAACTTGAAAGTTATACTAATGCAAATTTCTCTTCAGATAGAGATGATAGCAAATCTATTTCTGGTTATATATTCACCTTAAATTGTGGTGCAGTGAGTTGGAAAAGTTCCAAACAAGCTACAGTAGCTGATTCAACGACTGAAGCAGAATATATAGCAGCTAGTGAAGCTTCTAAGAAAGATGTATGGATGAAAGCGTTCTTAACTGAACTTGGTGTGGTTCCTTCAATAGAAGGTACAATTTCATTGTTATGTGACAACACTTGAGTCATTGCTAAAGCAAAAGAACCAAAATCACACCAAAAATCCAAACACGTTCTGCCAAGGGATCACTTGATAAGAGAAATCATTGAATGTGGAGACGCCTAGATTCAAAAGGTTGATGTAAAGGAATGCTCCATACCCATTCACTAAAGCTCATGGTACAAAGGAGTTTGACAAGAACAAGTGAAAATTGGAAATGAAGTATAAGAGCAATTGGCTCTAGTGCAAGTGGGAGATTGTTAGGGATGTAGTAGATATGCCCTGGATCAAATATCATATTTGATGATTTGAACATATTTTTGTGAACGTCATTTCACATAAACTATATGGCATTTGATATTCTTTTATATGTCATAGTTGTTATTAATTATTTGATTAATTTGATAAGGTCTTTGATTAAATTTTAAAATATGTCATCGTGATAGAGATCATGATAATGAGAGCAAAGCCTCTTACAATTTAATCTAAATTTATTCTTGATCGTAGGATTATTAATTTGGATATTAATAATCCGGTTAGATCAATATTTATGTGATCGTCTTTATTGGTTAAAGATTAGTTGATCTCATTAACTAAATCACGTAGATAGATGATGCATATTAGATTAATCATTGAACCGACTCATTGGATAATTCCTAATGGTTAGAACTACCATAAACTGTCAATAGGATATTCTCTTGAAGAATGTGATGTAAGAGTCTCCTTTGACCTGAGATCGTCGTAGTAATTGACAAGTTATTTATTGTGCTTTGATGTTAGACACCTATTGGGCGATAGTTGAAAGGATATTGGGTACAATTAAATGCTTGTAGAATTAGTGATTGATCAAGATGAAATCTGTCAGCTCTTGGTAATGAATTTAAGCTCCATGTTGTCATGAATTATAAACGACCAAACTAAGACCTTGGCCAAGGAAATTGAATGAAAGAAGAAATGAGCTTCTTAGGTCATTCAATGGTCGATTATATATGACATAACCACATAGTTGGTGGCCTATTAGGATTTGACAGTTGAACCATATCATAGGGTGATCCAGAGCTATAAGGACAGTAGGAATTACTACATTATTCTTCTACTGGTTCGTGAGAGTAAATTGTATACTTCATTCTATCCGGTCGTTAAGGAATGTTGCTAGACGCCACCCTTGATTAGTATATTGATGTGGTGAATTTACTACCGGTTTAGTATTGAACCTATGGGGTCGCACACTAACGAGTGTTCTGATATTTGCTAAAGGGTTAATTACTTTATTATTTGTTAATTAAATTAAAGAATTTAATTAGTCAAATAAATTTAGTTATTAGTCCAAATGAAATATTATTATATTCTTTGCTAGCACAGAGGATATTAATTAATATTATGAACAAATTAAAGTTTTTATTTGGAATAGAAAATAAATTATATCTCTTGATTGATTATAATATATCACGGAAGGACGCTTTCAGAGGCGAAAGGCCATGGGGAGATATCGTCTGTGATCCATGGTGCGAGCTCAACTTAAGCTATACATTGCCCGAGAAGAGCTGTTTGGGTGCACCCAAAGAGACTTGTTGGGACTCTTTTCTACCTGACTAATTATCGCCCAGACATTGCTTACACTTACAACATAGGAGGGAGTGATCAGCCGATTTTTATATGGACAAGCCGAGATCATCTCACTTAGAAGCTGCTTTTCGGATTCTGCGATACAATGTGTGTGTGTGTGAGATATATATTTGATACTGATAAGTCATAAATCAAATTTACGCAAGTCCAGAAGGACTCGTCGGCCACTAATTCCCATTCTGAATGGATTTGGACTTTTCAATAGTTAAATATGGAAAAGTTCAGCTACTACTAATCCACCGAATTTATTTTTCCCTAATTGACTTGGAAAAGACTTGGTGATTGGCTCTATATATATATATATATATATATATATAACACCTATACATCGCGAAAAAGGCTTTTTTTTGTTATTCACAAGAAGTGGCGCACAGACGAGAGAAATAACTTTGACGAGGAAATTTGTTTTCTTGTCTAATTACTATTGCTTCGAAGTTTTTGAGAAAAATTTCGGCATAAGTTTTTCATCCAATTTATTCGTGGGTTTTATTGATCAAATGGTTGATAGGAAGGGACGGTTTCGGTGTGAATACACATAAAGTTTGTGCACTATCGAAGAATTTGATACGAGACTTTCTTTACCAGGTACGTCTTAGATCCGATCTATTGACATGTAAATAAATTTTAAACACAAAAAGATTTGCCTAGGATTGTTATAATTGTCTTACGCTGCGTGTTACGAACACATATACGCAATCCTTCACATGCCGTGTAAACAACTTTTTCATTATTGTTCAATAAATGTGTTTGCAATAAATTTGGGCATAAAAATAAGACTGCCACGAAAAACAACTATAAAGAAAAAAAAGATTTTATTGATAATTAATATTGTGGGTTACAACTCTGTTTATCCCTCGATTCTTTCCTCTGATTTTTTATTCGCAATTCGAGTGCTGGAGCAATGTATTTCTTGAACTAAGATACATAGGATATATTTGATCTCCAAAAAATTATGTTGTGGATCTTTTTAAAGTATTTGATTATCAAAAGTATCCGAACCATATCTTGATTTCTTTGTGAGTATCCCGTGAGTTTATGAGATATTCGAAATAATTTCCATTTTTTTGAGATGTTTTCAAAGAGAATATGTAACTCTCTTTATAAGAGTAACCTAGGGTTAGTATAAAATAGCCTTCAATTTTGAGTTTTTGTAGATTAGACTACATGCAACTCTAATAAACTTTTAGAATTGCAAGAGTCCTCTGGTACTATCTTGAATTAAATTTAGTTTTATCCATTAAAATTTCAAATGTTTATAAAATGTTTATGGTATCAAAATGTTGTCAAAAGAATATCTAACAAACTGAACACTAGTGGTATTATCATGTTATTTGTCTTCAAGATTTTATTTTTATTTTTCAGTTGTAGTTTCTTTGCCAATTAACAACTAGAAATATAATTCTCGTCCTCCCAATTCCTTTAATCGAGGCCATTGTATCTTAGTAATTAGTAGTACTTCATGAACAGAGATCCCGAGATCCAGAATCTAGGGATTCTAATTTAGTGAACCGTATTTTCTTTTAGCATTCCCTTTGTACTGATTTTGTCAAACCTAAGAATATTTTTTGTGTATCCAATATATTGTAAAATCCAGGGAGCCCATGGAGCTCCTTTTCTAGCTATTTATTATCGACCTCTCCCCCTATTTATTATCAAACTTTCTATTTCCTTAACTAATACTACAAAATATATATACATTCAAATATGATAATTCAATTTCTATATTTTAATATATAGAACAATTATTAATGTATATGCTATTATGGAGTATACCTTTTGGCACTTTCATGGATATTTCATCCAACTCATCTTTTATCCTTACAGTAAAAGAGCAGCCCGGTGCACTAAGCTTTTGCTATGCACAGGATCCGAGAAAGAACTGAATCATAAGGGCCTATCATACACAATCTTACCCTGACAGTACGCATAAATTTTTATCCTCACATTAGGCAAAATTTTTTTTTTACTCTTATTTAAAAATATAATTTTCGCATTTTTTACTTTTTACGTGTGTTTCGACATAATTGAAAGCTTCCCAATCCCATGTGATTAGATTACATATCTATTTGCATTCTAGTCCTATTAACATAGTCATTTGATTAGTTTACTTAATTTCATTTATACAAATGATAGTGTTTGACCAAAAATAGTTTTTAGTCAAAGTTAGAATTTAGAAGAACACGGGTTACTGATAATCAAAAGAATATATGAAAATAATTTAATTGGAAATAAGATAGTCTGGAATAAAGCAAGTAAATCAGTACATTTAGATAATATTTCATGTCCTTACAATTGTTTATTCCTCTCCCTTTGATAGTTATTTTCGGAATATGAGCCTTACTTTTGTCATAACAAGACTATTATGGGCAACTAATGACATTAAATGCTACGTTACACAATCATCACATTAAATACATATTGTATAACGTTTTCAGTATTTACTACCCATTAAATACTGTACTTGGACTCTCATGTGATGTCATATTCATTCCCTTGATTCTTCTTGATTCTTGAACTTTAAATGTCTTGAATAGATACGAGTGTTGTATTACTTGAATAACTGCTTGTGCCTCTTCTTCTTCCTTTTCTTGTATCAGTTGCTGCTCGTGTCTCTTGGCTAATTATAATTCTTTGACCATATGATTGGTCTACGTGTCATGACACGTCATCTTTATATATAAATATATTTTTTCCAATACAGATAGTCCCCCCACTTTTTATTTTTCATCAGTTGAATATTTGGGAAGAGGATTTCATTAAAAGAGAATTTTTATCACCATTAATGCTCTGACAAAAGACGTTTCATTTGTCGATTCCATTTATTGCTCCGCACACGTGTCATTTTCCCATTGGTTCTACACTTTTGCAGCACTTTACAAGGCTTTTTTACGGCTCCACTATTCACGAAGTGTCAGTTCTACACATAGTCCTTCCATTACTGCACTTTCACCTTTGGCGGTTGCTTTTATATATATACCACATAAAGCTTATTGAATAGTTTAACTTTTTAGATCTTTGTTTACTTACATTAACCTTCGTCGCCATGTCTTCTCCAAACCCTAACCCTATGAGAGTTCCTATTTTAGATACTTTCCCCAACGCTCATGTTAGACATAGGAGGGGAGGTAGGCTCCGTAGCTTAGGATCCACGCTTGGTGGTGGTTCATCTATGCCCTCTCCTAGTTCGGGTCCTTCCTCTAGAAGTAGAGGTTCCTTTTTCTCAAATATACTCTTCTAGGGGTAAAGAACCTTCTGAACTGCTACGCGAACCTTTAGTGGAGGAGTTAGTCCCTAATGGACTATCTTTTCACCATGATAGACAATCTCTTTGAAGCCAAGTTTATGGTTTAGATCATGCTGACAATTCAGTAGTTTCTGGTCAAATTAGCCCAATTTTATAGATGGTTGTTGCATGTTTGAGCCACCTGACCAACATGGCAGATGTTGGCTTTACTTACCTCACCTAATTGATCTCTACTCCTCTAGGCTCTTCCGCAATGATGTTTTTACCGTAGTGGCCAGGAGTAAGAGGTTTTAGTGAGCCCACAAGATGAAAAAGACCGTGGCTGGTATGCCTGGTTTGTTGCTTCCCCCACTGCTGGTTTAGTGGGTGAAGAGACGTTCCCTTTATTGAGAAGTGGAACTTTGCACGTAATTCTTTTATCCTTCTCGTGCCTTTTTCTTTCAAGTTTTCCAATTTCTCTAATTTTGCTTTCTTCTTATTTTTAACAACCATGGGAGTTGTGGAGAACATTTCCAATTTCCGTAATTGGGTAGATAAACTACTGAAGATCACACCAATGGATGGGAGATCTTGGAAAACACTCTCCAGCCTTCACGGTTGGAAAGTAAAATCTCATGGTATGAACTTTTACCTTCCTCGTATGTAAATATCTTTTGTTATAGTTTTAACTTTTATCTTTCTTTTTATCAGGATTTGCTATTCGAGGTGTTACTGCTGAAGCAGTTGCGGCCTCTCATATCTCTTCAGGAACCCATATTTCTTTAGAAAGAGCCTGATACATAGTCTTGGGTTCTTCTTCTATGAAAAGAAAAACTACTGAAGAAGAAGACTACTGGGAAGAAGACGGAGGTGGCTCCTTGATGACGAGGCCACGAGCTACGCGACGTATCGTCTCCGATGACGAAGCTAAAGTTTCACCTCGTCTTTCTCTCACCGAGCATGTTGATACCCCGGTTGTAATTCTTGATGATGATGACTTCACTCCTCATGATACTCGTGAGTCTATTAGTCAACTTTTTGTTAGCGGTTTTAGTAGTGGAAATTTAGGGCTTGTTTTAGATGAACTTCCCTTGTCTTCCTTTTCAACTCCTGTGTCTATGGTTCCTTATTTACATGTTCCAACTGCTACTGTTCCTCCCTCTATTGTTTTCACTTCTTCTACCACTCCCTCTTTGACAATTCCCCCATCTATCGTTCATCATACGGAGGTGGGTGCTTCGAGTAGTAGTGCTGCTATGCGAAGCATGACTATTGAAATTCCTGCTAACAACAGTCTTTTGAGGAAGTCAGGTTAAGCAGACGTTTGGCTCAACCCTTTAATATGCCAAATTGAGAAAGTGTGTCGACCTGACCCGTCGTCTCGTGTATTTCCGCCTCGTTTTCCCAGTTTTATGCTTCTATATGTTTCATTATATGTGTTTGGTGAATTTGAAGTAATTCGGATAGAGTTCAGTTAGAAATGAAATAATAGTCTCTTTAAGAGAAGGTTAGTTTGGAAAAGTCAACCGTATGTTAACTTATGAGTTGGAGTGCTCGGAATGGATTTTCAATGATTCGACTAGTTTTGAGTGATGATTTAAGGCTTAGGAGAGCAATCAGAAGTGAATTTGGAAGCTCAGTGTGGAAATTAGCCTATTTTGGCGAAGTTAGGAATTTGGTGAAATCCGGTTGGTAGGCAAGATTTTGATCCGAGGGTCGGAATGAAATTACGAGAATTGCAGTAGTTTCGTTAGGCAATCTTGGATATGTGTCCAAAATTTTAGTTGATTCGGAGGTGTTTAGATCGGGTTTGGAAGCAAATGCGAATTTTGAAGTTTTAGTTTTACGTAAGTCTTGATCTGATGGAAACTTGATGATTTTGATGTTAATGATAGTGTTTTTATTCTACGAGCAAGTTTGAATGAAGTAGTTTGGTTGAAGTCTCGAGGGCCTCAGGGTGATTTTGGATGGATAACGGGGACTTTTGAATAAGAAAAATTGCAGCAGAAAATTGCAAAGAAACTTTACTCTATGCGATCGCATAGGTATGTCAGTAATCGCGTAGAAGGCTTTGAGGGGGTCTCAAAATTTTCCCTATGCGATAATGTGAAGGGGCCTGCGATCTCATAGGTCTGGGTGATTGTTCAGTGCGGTTGCGTGGGTAGCTTTGTGATCGAGTAGAAGGATGACGCAGTGCTCCGCGATCGCAAAGGGTCTTATGCGATTGCATAAGAGGAATTTAAGGGGTTTGGATTTTTGTTCTATGTGATCGCAATGGGATTGATGGGATCGCATAGAGGAAGCTACAGTAGTTGGACAGAATATTAAAATCCCTTTGGTCCGCGACCCACATCATTTTTTTCACCATTTTTACTTCACCAGGAGAGCTTTTTGACCGATTTGAAGAGGGTTTTCAAGGGGTATTGATTGAACGTGAGACTCTTGACTTAGAAACATCATTTTATTTAAGAATCAACACTCAAATTTATGAAAGTGGGTTATAATTATGAAGAACTAAGGCATGGTTTTTAAAAATGAATATTTGGGATTTGAATGGCCATTTGAGTTCTAATTTTGGTAAACTTTATATGTACAGACTCGTGGCGAGACGAGGAATCCAATGATGTGACTTTCATAATTTTTTGAGTAGTGGTCCCGGGACTTGGATTTTGCCAACTTCGTGATTTTTAGTGCTTTTCGAGTATTTTAGATTGCATTATGTTTCTTTAGCATATAGTAATGTATTCATCGTGGTTTTGACTATATTCGACGTGTGAGGAGGTTGATTCAAGAGGAAATGGCATTGAGAACTAGTCTATGGTCGGTTTGAGGTGAGTAATAGATGTAGATAATGACCTGAGGGTTTGAAACTCCGGTATCTCATATTGTGATGCTGTACTGAGGCGAGACACGTACTTTACTATGAGTGCGAGGTTGTTTGTGGATGAGACTATGGCTTAGTCCGTCTGAGTTATGTCTATACTGTGTTATTAACTAGAACTTGGCTAGTAAACATCCTACCTGGATTGTTGTGAGTATATTTGGGCTGCAAGCCAACTGCGTGAATGCCTTAGGGATTAATTATCACTGCTTTCATGATATTGAGAATTTTTCTATTATATCAATCCTGAGTTAAATACTGACTAGAAATGAATAGTAATCTTCTAAGGTTTTTAATCACTTAAACTATAATACCATTTAAATGGAACCGAAAATGGGAAATTTGATTGTGCCCATGTGGCTTCCATGCATATATAATTGGACTGATTGTGGACCGGGCTGCACGCCGCAGCGAATGCTGCTATGTCATTGCTCTTGGGCTGTAGGAGCCCTTCCAAAGTCTGAACCCCTACAGTGAGCGTGAGTACCCAAATGGATCGGGTTGTACGCTGCAGCGGTCATGTGCATTGCATTGCATTCATGCATTGACATATATATATTTGTCTATCTTTCGATGATTACAGTTGTTTCATCATTAAATGTGCTAAGTGGTTAGTTTCGGCTTTGCATTGTGGTATTTCGAGATTTCTTACTTTCAGTCATTATACATACCTATTACCGTTGAGTTGGAAGTACTTACTTTACTTCATGCACCTTGTGTGCACATTCAGGTGTCCCAGAGACTTAGCTGAGCAGTCGCTGTCTTCCACAGTTTTATCAGAGTTGTCGAGGTAGATGCCTAACATTCATAGGGCCCGACTTCTCCCCTTTTATTCAGTTTTATTTTCTTATTCTAGACTTATGTATTTTTCGAATATTTGTTACTCAATTGTTTAGAGGCTCTAGACTCGTGACCCCAAATTCATTTGGGAGTGTTTTGTCGGATATTTTGATTTGTTCCATATTATTTTTATTATAAACATCAGCTTATTATTTTTAAATTGTTAAATTCCCTTAAATTGTCGGTAATGAGTTATCAGGTTGGGTTAATTAGTGATAAATTGTCAGGCTTGCCTAGTTGTATGGTTAGGCGTCATCACGACCGGGTTTTGGTCGTGAAAAGTTAGTATCAGAGCCAGGATTTTAGACCTCACGAGTCATTAGCCGGTTAGTAAAGTCTCGCGGATCGGTAAGTAGACATCCGTATCTATCCTCGAGAGGCTACAGAACATTTGGGAAATACTTCACTTTCTTGAAATTCTTATCGTGCAACTTTGTTAGTCCGAGAACTAAATTTTTGCATTCAAATATCTCGCAGATGGTGAGAACCGGTGCTACCGGACGTCGCGGACGACCACCTTTGGCACCCACTAGGGGCCATGGTCGCGGTCGTGGTCGAGGCGGACCAGTGAGGACAGCACCTGCAGACCCACCAGCTGCCCAGGTTCTGGACCATCCTCCAGCTATAGATGCTCCAGCTGCACCTGTTCAGGCACCGGCAATACCCATAGTAATTCCTAGTCTTCAGGAGGCTTTGGCTCAGATCTTATCCGTCTGCACTGGCCTGGCTCAGGCCATATCAGTCACTACTATTACAGCTAATTCTCATACCGAGGGTGGTCAGCAGACCCCCGCTGCTCGCACACCCGAGCAGGGTGTCCAGAGATTGCAGACACCGGGAGTTGCCCCAGTTGCACCAGTTGCCCCAGCTGAACCAGTTGCTCCAGTTGCACCAGTTGCCGTAGTTGCGCCAGTCGCACCATCCCTAGATTTCGTGGTTCCAGCTATGCCAGATGACGAGCAGCGTCGACTGGCGAGGTTTGGCAGGCTCCAGCCTCCGATGTTTAGTGGCACAGAGGGCGAGGATGCCTAGGGATTTCTAGACAAGTGTCAGCGTATGCTTCACACTATCGGGATATTGGAGTCGAGTGGAGTAGCTTTTACTACTTTCTAGTTCTCAGGGCCTGCATTTACTTGGTGGGAGGAGTTTGAGAGGTGTAGGTCTGTTGGAGAAGCGCCCCTTACTTGGCAGCAGTTCTCCGCTCTCTTTCTGGAGAAAAATGTACCGTAGTTTCGTAGGGAGGAGCTGCGTCGTCAGTTTCAGTGGTTGGTTCAGAGGGACATGACTGTGACCCAGTACAAGTTGAGATTTACGCAGCTAGCTAAGCATGTTACTTGGATGATCCCGACTAATCGGGAAAGGATTAGGAGGTTCGTGGATGGTCTCAACTATCCCATTCGCATTTTGATGGCTAGAGAAAGAGTTGTGGCCACCTCATTTGAGGAGGTAGTTGATATGGCTCGTCAGATTGAGACAGGCCATCTTCGGAAGAGTGAGGAGAGGGAGGCCAAGAGGCCTCGAGGTTCAGGTAGTTTCAGCGGTGTTCCATCTAGGGGCCAGTTCCAGCGCAGTAGAGGTCGTTCCTTTAGAGCTCCTCGGTCAGGCCGTATAGAGTCCAGTGGGGCTTCTTCAAGCCGTTGTCATCATGGTTATCAACAGGGCCAGTCGTCATTTATTCCTATTGATCTTCATATTTTGCTCATCATTTAGGCATGACTCGTGGTTGTCTTGCCTTGCCTGTGCACGTATCTACCCTGGTGGGTGATACTATTATTGTGGATAATGTATATCGATCGTGTCTGGTGACTACTCGGGGTCTGGAGACCCGAGCTGACTTGTTACTATTGGGTATGGTGGATTTCGATGTGATTCTAGGTATGGATTGGCTATCCTCATACCCTGATATTCTGGACTGTCATGCCATTACGTTGGTTATTCCGAGTATTCTAGGGATCGATCGGCGAGGCGTAACTAATTATGTGCCTATCAGGGTGATTTCCTTCTTAAAATCCCAGCGGATGGTTGGGAAGGGTTGTTTATTGTACTTGGCTTTCGTTAGAGATGTTGGAGCGGAGACTTCTAGTCTTGATTCAGTTCGTATTGTGAGGGATTTCCCTGATGTGTTTCAAGTGGACCTACTGGGCATGCCGTCGAACATGGACATTGACTTCGATATTGATCTATTGTCGGGCACTCAGCCTATCTCTATTCCTCCCTATCATATGGCACCAGCAGAGCTAAAGGAGTTGAAGGAGCAGCTTCAGGAACTCTTAGATAAGGGGTTCATTCGCCCGAGTGTGTCACCGTGGGGTACACTGGTCTTATTTGTAACTAAGAAGGATGGCACAATGAGAATGTGCATTGACTACAAACATTTGAATAAGGTGACAGTGAAGAACAAGTATCCATTACCCCGTATTGAGGATTTGTTTGATCAGCTTCAGGGAGAAAAGGTATTCTCTAAGATTGACCTCCGATCAGGCTATCACCAGCTAAAGATTAGGGATTCAGACATTACAAAAATGACTTTCAGGACGAGATATGGGCACTATGAGTTTCTAGTGATGTCTTTCGAGTTGACTAACACCTCAGCCGCATTCATGCACTTCATGAATATTGTATTTTGGCCTTATCTAGATTCATTTGTGATTGTGTTTATTGATTACATCCCGGTGTACTAGCGTAGCCAGGAGGAGCACGCGCAGCACTTGAGGGTGGTATTGCAGAGGTTGAGAGAGGAGAAGCTTTATGCAAAGTTCTCCAAATGTGAGTTCTGGCTCAATTCCGTGGCTTTTCTGGTACACGTAGTGTCCTGTAATAGTATTCAGGTTGACCTGAAGAAAATTGAGGTGGTGCAGAGTTGGCCTAGGCCGTCCTCAGCTTCTGAGATTCAGAGTTTTCTCGGTTTAGCGGGTTATTACCGTTGTTTCATTTAAGGTTTTTCATCTATTGCTTCGCCTTTTATGAAGTTGACGCAGAAGAATGCTCCATTTGTGTGGTTGGATGAATGCGAAGAGAGCTTCCAGAAGCTCAAGTCGGTGTTGACCACAGCTCCAGTACTAGTATTTTAATCAACTTCAGGTTCTTACACGGTGTATTGTGATGCTTCGAGAGTGGGGATCGATTTTTTATTGATGCAAGATGGTAGAGTTATTGCTTATACTTCTCGTCAGTTAAATCCCTATGAAAAGAACTACCCTATTTGTGACTTAGAGTTGGCTGCTATTGTTTATGCCTTGAAGATTTAGAGGCACTATCTATATGGCATATCTTGTGAGGTGTTCACGGACCATCGCAGTCTTAAGCACTTGTTTAAGCAGAAGGATCTAAATTTGAGGCAGCGGAGATGGCTTGAGTTACTCAAGGATTATGATATTACCATTTTGTATCATCCGGGAAGGTCAATGTAGTGGCCGATGCTTTGAGCCGTAAGATGGTTAGTATGGGTAGCTTGGCGTACATTCCAGTTGGGGAGAGGCTCCTTGCACTTGATGATCAGGCCTTGGCCAATTGGATGGTGAGGTTAGATATTTCTAAGCCCAGTCGGGTATTGGCTTGTGTGGTTTCCCGATCTTCTTTGTATGACCGCATTTGAGAGTGCCAGTATGATGACCCTTATTTTCTTGTCCTGAAAGATTGGGTCAAATATGATGATGCCAGAGATGTGACCATTGGTGATGATGGTTTTTTGCGGATGCAGGGCCGAATTTGTGTGCCAAATGAGGATGGTCTGCGAGAGTTGATATTAGAGGAGGCCCACAACTCGTGATATTCCATTCATCCGGGTGCCGCGAAGATGTACTAGGATTTGAGACACTATTACTGGTGTAGGAGAATGAAAATGGATGTTGTGAGTTATATGGCTCGGTGTCTCAATTGTCAGCAGGTCAAATATGAGCATCAGAAACCCGGGGGAGTACTTCAGTGGATGGATATTCCGGAGTGGAAATGGGAGAGGAATACTATGGATTTTGTGAGTGGTCTTCCTCGTACCTCGAAGAAGTTTGATTCGATTTAGTGGTTTTGGATAGACTGACCAAGTCCACGCACTTCATTCCGGTATGTACTACCTATTCTTCGGAGCGGTTAGCGGAGATTTTCATCTGGGAGATTGTACGGTTGCATGGGGTCAAGGTTTCCATTGTCTCATATAGGGGTACTCAGTTCACTTCCCTGTTCTGGAGGACTTTTCATCAGGAGTTGGGCACACAGGTACAGTATAGCACAACATTTCATCCTCAGATGGACGGACAGTCTGAGCGTACTATCCAAATGTTGGAGGACATGTTGCGTGCCTATGTTATTGATTTTGGAGGTTCTTGGGCTGAGTTCTTGCCACTTGCAAAGTTTGCCTATAACAACAGCTATCAATCTAGGATTCAGATGGCGCTGTATGAGGCCTTATAAGGGAGATATTGTAGGTCTCCAGTTGGTTGGTTTGAACCCTGTGAGGCTAGACTATTGGAGACAGAGTTAGTTCAGGATGCCTTAGAGAAGGTAAAAGTGATCCAGGAGCGACTTTGTACTGCTCGGTAGTGTCAGAAGAATGGACCGGAAGGACCGAGATGTATCTTATATGGTGGGCGAGAAGGTCTTGTTGAAGGTTTCACCTATGAAGGGCGTTATGAGTTTTGGAAAGAAAGGGAAGCTGAATCCACGGTTCATTGGACCTTTTGAGATACTAATGAGGATTGGGATGGTGGCCTATATGCTTGCTTTTCCACCTAGCTTGTCGGGAGTTCACCCGATGTTCCATGTTTCTATGCTCCGAAAGTATGTTGGGGACGTGTCTCATGTGTTAGACTTCAGCACAATCTAGTTGGATGAGGACTTGACCTACGATGTGGAGCCAGTGGCTATTTTGGGTCGTTAGGTTCAAAAGTTGAGATCAAAGATCATAGCTTCGTTGAAGGTGCAGTGGAGAGGTCGTTCCATGGAGGAGGACACTTGGGAGACCGAGTAGGAGATGCAGAGTAGATATCCTTACTTATTTGAGACTCCAGGTATGTTTCTTGACTCACTCGAGGACGAGCGTTTATTTTAGTTGGGGAGGATATGATGACCCGACCCGCTGTCTCTTGTATTTTCGCCTCGTTTTCCCCATTTTATGCTTCTTTATGTTTCATTATATGTTTTTGGTGAATTTGAAGTAATTCGGATAGAGTTCGGTTAAAAATGTGACAATTAGTCTCTTTAAGAGATGTTAGTTTGGAAAAGTCAACCGGATATTGACTTATGAGTTATAGGGATCGAAATAGATTTCCGATGATTCGACTAGTTTTGGGTGATGATTTAAGGCTTAGGAGAGAAATCGGAAGTGAATTTGGAGGCTCGGTATGGAAATTAGCCTATTTTGGCGAAGTTAGGAATTTGGTGAAAACCGGTCGGTAGGCGAGATTTTAGTCCGAGGGTTGTAATGAAATTTTGCGAGTTTGAGTAGCTTCTTTAGGAGATTTTGGATGTGTGTGCAAAATTTCAATTGATTCGGAGGTGTTTAGGTCGAGTTTGGAAGCAAATGCGAATTTTGAAGTTTTAGTTTAACTTAAGTCTACATTTGATGAAAACTTGATGATTCTGATGTTAATGGTAGTGTTTTTATGCTACGATCAAGTTTGAGAACAAGTTTTAATGAAGAAATAGAACATATCAGTGAATTTGATTGAGGTCTCGAGGGCCTTAGGGTGATTTCAGATGGCTAACAGGGACTTTTGAATAAGAAAATTTGCAGCAGAAAATCGCAGAGAAACTTTACTCTATGTGATCGCATATGTATGTCTGCGATCGCATAGAAGGCTTGGAGGGGGTCTCAGAATTTGCCCTATACGATCGCGTGAAGGGGTCTGCGATCGCATAGGTCTGGGTGATTGTTCAATGCGGTCGCGTGGGTGGCTCTGTGATCGCGTAGAAGGAGGACACTGTGCTCTGTGATCGCATAAGAGTAGTTTAGGGGGGCTGGATTTTTGGTCTATGCGATCGCAATTGGATTGATGCGATCGCATAGAGGAAGCTACAATGGTTGGACAGAATATTAAAAACCCTTTGGTCCGTGATCCACATCATTTTTTCACCATTTTTACTTCGTCGAGAGAGCTTTTTGACTGGTTTGAAGAGGGTTTTCGATGGGTATAGACTGGAGGTGAGTCTCTTGACTTAAAAACATCATTTTATTTAAGAATAAACACTCAAATTCATGAAAGTGGGTTGAAATTGTGAAGTACTAGGGCTTGGTTTTTTAAAACGCATTTTTTGGGATTTGAAAGGCCATTTGAGTTCCGATTTTGGTAAACTTTATATATACGGACTCATGGCGAGACGAGGAATTTGTTGATGTGACTTTTGTAATTTTTCTAGAAGTAGGCCCGGGGCTCGGGTTTTGCCAACTTCGTGATTTTTAGTGTTTTTCGAGTATTTTAGATTGAGTTATGTTTCTTTAGCATATAGTAAAGTATTTGTTGTGGTTTTCACTAGATTCAATGCGCAAGGAGGTCGGTTCAAGAGGAAAGGGCATTGCAGACTTGAGGTGAGTACTAGATGTAGATGATGACATGAGGGTTTGAAACCCTGATATCTCACATTGTGACGTTGTATTGTGGCGAGACACGTACTCTACGTGAGTGCGGGGTCATTTGTGGATGGTACTATGGCTTAGTCCGTCCGAGTTATGTCTATGTTGTGTTATTAACTAAAAATTGGCTGGTAAACATCCTACTTGGATTGTTGTGAGCATATTTGGGCTGCGAGCCAACTGCGTGAATCCCCTAGGGATTATTATCACTGTTTTCATGATATTGAGCATATTTCCATGATATCAGTCCTAAGTTAAATACTGACTAGAAATGAGTAGTAATCTTCTAAGGTTTTAATCACTTAAACTATAATACCTGTTAAATGGAACCGAAAATGGTAAACTTGATTGTGCCCTTGTGGCTTGCATGCATATATAATTGGACTGATTGTGGATGGGGTTGCACACCGCAGTGAATGCTACTATGTCATTGCGCTTGGGCTGTAGGAGGCCCTCCGGAGTCTAAACCCCCACAGTGAGCGTGGGTACCCAAATGGATCGGGTTGTAGTCCGCAACGGTCATGTGCATTGCATTGCATTCATGCATTGATATATATATTTGTCTATCTACCGATGATTACTATTGTTTCATTATTAAATTTGCTATGTGGTTTGTTAGCTTTGCATCGTCGTATTTCGGGATTTCTTACTTTCAGTCATTATACATGTCTATTACCACTGAGTTGGAAGTACTCACTTTACTCCCTGCACCTTGTGTGCAGATTCAGGTGTCCCGGAGACTTAACTGGGCAGTCGCTGTCTTCCAGAGTTTTATCAGATTTGTCGAGGTAGCTGCCTGATGTTCGCAGGATCCGACTTCTCCACTTTTATTCAGTTTTATTTTCGCATTCTAGACTTATATATTTTTCGAATATTTGTTACTAAGTTGTTTAGAGGCTCTAGACTCGTGACCCTAGATTCTGTTGGGAGTGTTTTGTCGGATATTTTGGTATGTTCCATAATGTTTTTATTATAAACATTGGCATATTATTTTTAAAATGTTAAATTCCCTTAAATTGTCGGTAATGAGTTATCAGGTTGGGTTAACGAGTGATAATTGGTCAGGCTTGCCTAGCTGTATGGTAGGGCGCCGTCACAACCGGGTTTGGGTCGTGACAGAAAGCAAAGATATAGAGCCACAATTTCTTAACTTTAATGAATGACATAATGCATATACTTTGAAGGTATTTTCCTTTTCTTTCTTCTTTACTTCATAAAGTTTTTATCTTTGAGTTTATTATTTCCCTTTTTAGGCCAATCTTATCGGCACGAAGCTGATGAACAGAATCTCTCTCTTGGAGAAGGCGGCACATGCTTCAGAGAAGGTTTCATGTGATTCGCAGTTGGAAGCAATCAATTGGAAGGAGCAATTTGAGAGTGCACAAATTGAAATATAAGACTTACAAGAGAATAGAAGTATCTTAGAGCAGCAGGTGCAGTCTTTAACCTCAGAGCTAGCAGTTATTAAGGATTCCTAAATCCAAGCAGAGAGAGAGAGAGAGAGAGAGAGAGAGAGAGAGAGAGAGAAAGAGAGAAAGAATGCCTTGAATCCTCCTTCTCAGAACAACTATCTAAGGATAGTGAGGAGACATGGCATTGAAAACTTTTCTGAATGAAAAAATAGTCTACTCCGGGGAGCTTGTACAAAACTTATCTCAAGCACAGGAAGACCTTCGAATCTCTACTGATAAGGTACGTGCTTTAGATAGCTCCCATGCCTCTCTTCAAGCTTCTTATGATTCTGCCTTGGCTGAAAACAAGGAGCTAAAGAATGAGATTGCTGCTTGGGAAAAAGATTATGAGACCCTTGAGGAGCAATCTGCTGTTGAGGTGAGTTGGGCATTTTTAAATTATCGCCGTGATGCCTTAATCGAAGCTACCCAAGAAAACTTTAACTTAGAATCTGAATTGGCTATAGTCAATGAAACTATGGAGAGAGCTCAACAGCCTCAATACTTTTCTCCTCCTGTGGATGAAGCTTCCATGAATATTGAAGCTAATTCTGGTATCGCAACTCTTCCAAGCCCAATCGATCCTGAAGCTGCAAGCCAAGTTGAGCCCGCAACTATTGACGCACCTGCCCAGGTTAAGCCCGAGTCTGTTGATGCTCCTGCCCATGTTGAGACCACTGCTATTGGTGCTCCTGCTTTGATTCCACAGACTTCCCAGTAACAAGTTTTAATCATTTGAATGACTTGTTTTTGTTTTTAATCAGCAAAATTGTAATCACTCCCTTATCTTCATTTGAGGGTTGATTTTTGGAATGCAAGTCCCCAAGTCTTTTATAGGGAAAATTGTATAAACAACTTTATAGTTTTATGACTAAGTTCGTACTTAGTCTTTAATATTATGAAGTTTTCATGTTATTACCTTAGACTTCTGTTTGTTTTATTCTCTCATTTATTCTTAAGGACTTATAGAATAGTTTGCATTTTTGTTCTTCAAAAATACTTCTGTTAATGTCATGCCTAAATAATTTAAACATGAATTTTATAAAAGAGGGCCCTTTATATTCCGACACTTAATGAAGAAGATGTCTCAACTTCATAATGGTGTTATGATACGACAAAAGAAATAGGAACACATATGTATCTTTGAAATAACTTTGAAAAGTTTTTTTATTTGTGAACCTTGATGAGTTTTGAATAAAACTTTATATGTATTTGAATTACATCTAGATCTTTCTTGTAGCAGTTTTTCTTGTAACAAATTTTTACAAAAGAAGAATAATAGATACATGATTTTTCCTTATAACCTGTTTTAGTACATGGCCTTTACCCTAACTATAATGAGGTTTTTCTGTAGCTGTTGCTGACAACGTTGGATTCACCTAGCTTCAAGACTTTAGGAAGGGTTTGAGAGATGACTTCATTGTTCTCATAGGAAAGAACACTATGATGAGAGGTGACTCCATTATTCTCATGGGAAAGAACACTATGATGAATGCCATGACTCCAGTACATGACTTCGTGACCTTTACTCTACACTTTGACTCTTTTAGGCTTGATTTTCCCTCAATCTTCTTTGCCTTCTTTATACATATGTCTGTGTATATTATATAGTCCCCCAAGTGTTTGAGTTATGAAGTATGAAGCCTCGAGCACTTGATAGTTTCTCTCATCTGGTCCTTTCCTGAAAAGGAAAAACATACGGGACTCGGAGGTACGATTATAGATGAAGACTGCTTAACCCATTTGTATTTATATCAGAATAATTGTAACTCTAGGCCAGGAATTTTTATTTATTCTATTTTTCCTTACACGCCGTGATTCATCATTTAGTACGGGTTAGCGTTTTTCGTATCATCTAAAATTGTTAGTAAAACTTTAACAATTCAAAAAATTAAATTCAAAATGACGATACCTAATCGTGGGTATTCCTTAGAAGTAATATCTCTTCAAATGAACAGCATTCCAATGTAAATGTAATATCTTTCCATCCATTGTCTCCAATCCACATGCTCCTTTTTCCTGCAATATCACAAACTCTATAGGTGTAACGACCATGTCGGTCGTTTTTGAAATTTATGCCCTGATCCTCCATTTACTGCTTCCCCCAAGTTTATTTATGCTATTTTAGTTCGCCGGGACGTTCCGTGTTAGAATTTAGAGTGTTTTGGGACACTTAATCCCTAAATGAGAGCTTATGTGTTGGAAAGTGGTCCGTAGTTAGAATAGTGTGAAGAAGACCTCATAATGGAAAACTGATGGTCCAGTTAGGCCCGTTAGGCGATTTCAGGGTTAGGAGCATGTTCGGTAACATATTTTGGGAGTTCGTAGCTCATTTAGGCTTGAAATACCGAAGTTTGAATTTTTGATGTTTATAGTCCGATAATAAATTATTGATCCGAGACTCAGAATGGAATTTTGGAACTGCAGTAGCTTCGCACTATCATTTAGGACGTGTATGCAAAATTTTCGGTCATTTGGACGTGTATTGGATAGTTTTTTATCGAAAGAGTATTTGGAAAAAATTAGAAGTTCTTAGACTTGAATCATTGATTAAATCGGATTTTCGGTGTTTTTTTAGGTGTTTTAAGGATTGATACAAGTTCAAATAAGGTATGAGGTGTTATTGGTGCTTTTGGTTGAGGTCCCAGGGGCCTCGGGATGATTCGGATGGTTAACGGAGAAAATTTTGAAGTGTTGCAGCAGCTGATATGGCTCTTCTGGTATTTTTGCTTCTGCGGCTTGGAAATCGTGGAAGCAAAGCTGCAGAAGCGGCTTCTCCATCGCAGAAGCGATTCAGGGCTTTTTCTCAGGAACCATAGAAGCGGTCCCTTTTTTCGTAAGGGGGACCACACAAGCAAGATTTTCACCGCAAAAGCGAACTCTGGTCCTTTAAGTGAAAACCACAAAAGTGTCCATTGTTCCGCAGAAGCGGTCCCTTGTCTGCAGAAGCGAAAATGACTTATCAAAAATACTAAAATCGAGAGTTAAGTTTCAAAAGTTGGGAAATCAATTGAGAGCTTAGGAGAAGGCAATTTTGAGTGGGTTTTGAAGAGAAAATCATTTGGTAACGTTTCTTTGATCCCTTATAGTTATACTTCATCATTAAATAGTTAATCACATCACTAAAATTCGAATTGTGGATCAAAAATTAGATAATTTGGGTAAAACTTCATTGGCTAAACTATTGAGTTTTGAGGGGGCATATGACCTCCAATTTGGGAGATAGTTATGTGGTTTGGCTCGTGAGAGTACGAGGGTTCTTAAAATGTGAAAATTATTTGATTTCGAGATATTGGCCTGAGGGACATTTTGGTTATTTTACCTATTTTCGCGCTCCAACTTTAGATTTAATCGTGAAATCTATTGTTGCAATATTATTTATGCTATGTAATTGAATTGAATCGATTTGGGTCATTCGGAGTGGGACAGTCGTGGCAAAAGCGTGGTTCCTTAGAGGATTTGTACTGGTTCAAAGTAAGTGGCTTGTCTAACCTTGTGTGGGGGACCTTTCCCATTAGGACATGATCCCTGGTATTTGAATATCTCGTATGTGAGGTGACGAGTGCGTACTTGAGCTAATTGTTGTAAACTTGTTTCTACTTGAAATATTTAAATTGAGGTTCCTGATTGCTTGTTAATTTTATACTGTTAGTTCAACCTGTGCGTGCTTAGAGAAGCATGTTTAGCTGACTTACTTATTTAATTGATTAACTGTATTATTTGCACTCTCTGGAGTATGTTAGTCTTGAATTTACCATTACGTGTTCTGATTTAGCAATTATTCTTAGAATATAAGTTTTTGTTGTTGTGTGTTTAATTTGGGACTACGGGACAGTTTTTCGGGAGATCCCACTATACTTGGTATGTTTTGGATTGAGAGCGCGGGATACCAAGAGATCCTCGGTACCTGTATATCTATTTATATTAAGATACCAAGAGATCCCCAGCGTATATGATGACGATACCAAGAGATTCTCGAGATACCAAGGTAACCCTGTTGTGGATGATGAGGATATCAAGAGATCCTCGGGATACCAAGAGATCCCTGGCTATTATTCCTTGTTGAGAACAATATTCGTTGTATTGTTACCTTTGTTTTCTATTACTATTTCCGTATTTATCTGCTTTAGAATCTCGCTGTAGACTTCATTTAAACTTTTTCCATTGTCTTATTTTTTTTTTATCTCAGTAGGGCCCTGACTTTCCTCGTCACTACCCGACCGAGATTAGGCTTGGCACTTACTGAGTATCGTTGTGGTGTACTTACGCCTCTTCTGCAAATGTTTTTCATGTGCAGATCCAGGTACCTCTACTCAGGCGCACTATCGGTGAGTATCACACCTCCTCTTTCACCACACCCGTAAGGGTGTAAAGGAGTTTTTCTAATTAAAAGACAATCGAAACGGGATTCGTTATTAAAAATTCAGAGTCGCCACTTGAGAGATTTATGGTGTCCCAAGTAAATGGTTGATTCCCGAATCGAGGAAATTATTGACTTTGTTTAACAGTCCGCGAACCAGAAATCCGAGTAAGGAATTATGTTAACCCGGGAGAAGGTGTTAGGCATTCTCGGGTTCCGTGGTTCTAGCACGATCGCTCAACTATCATATTTGGCTAATTATCTTATTTTAGAACATTTTTCAACTTATGTGCCTTTTAACTTTGAACCGCTTTTATTATTATTTTTTAAAGAGAATTGCAACATCGTGAAAACGCATCTCGAACCACGTCACATAAATGCACTCGTA
This sequence comes from Nicotiana benthamiana, assembly GCA_034376525.1. Classification (NCBI taxonomy): domain Eukaryota; kingdom Viridiplantae; phylum Streptophyta; class Magnoliopsida; order Solanales; family Solanaceae; genus Nicotiana; species Nicotiana benthamiana. Next base: position 14,754,708 of record CM067323.1, on the reverse strand, counting down.
GTCTTTGAAACATTTCAACTTCGTTGGGATTTGGATTTGGGTTACATAAATGCACACCCGAATTTAAGAAGGTAGTGTTATTAAAATGAGCGTCTAAAGCAACTAACGTGTAATTATTTTTGAGGAGGGCTGTGAAATTCTCTAAACGGTCCATCCCGAATTCTAAGTATTTTCATATAGACATTTAGAGAGGGTCTCGCAATTTATGCATTTTGTCTGACGGGGCACACCTCATTTATTATTTAAAGGCCAACCTAAAGTAAGCTACGATTTTCTATCCAATTTATCTCTACTAATTAAAGAAATAGTCCTAATTGGTTATCAAGCTCATGTATCATATTTTCTATCTGAAGTGTTAAGGGAAATTCATTGGGTCTCCAAACTAACCCAAAAGAAAGAGCAATATGGACTGTTTTTTTTTAGGAAAACGCCAGTCATGGTCTTCTGCCTAAGCCCAACAGAAGTCAAACCAACCATTTAAGTTCTAGACCAGCCTTTCATGCAACATATATAATAATTCGAACTACAACGTTTATAGTAACTATAGGGACTGAACACAGATAGATGAACTGAAACACCTAAAGCAAATTGACAAACAATTTTAAATGACCAGACCGACCGCAGATTAGCCAAGACTTCATTTTAAAACAATTGCGATATTTGACCAAACTAAATTCTCTGAAACTAACAAGTCAAGGCAATTCATGATCCAAATACAAACTAACTTAGGGAGTTTGAGCCATTCAATTAAGCCATATTCAAACTATTTTTCACGGTTTGAATTCAACTACAATGAAACTAAACGGCACAAACGATATAACTGATACTTTAAATTCTTATTTCAATCTAATTCATGATAGCGTGGATGTCCAACTCTGGTCAGTCTAATAAAATCTAACATTCAGTAAATTGAATCTGAAAAGTTAACTAACACGTGAAATTAACCCTATTAACTGAAGCAGTCAAGGCGTTTACATTATGCAGACCTGCTTAAACTCAAATTACTTTATAGCCTACTTGAAAACAATTACAACTAGTCTACATATGAAATTCAACTGGATCTATAAGTGATAGTCCATACATTCCATTATACAAACAAGCATGAGTAGCATAGCTAAATATTAAAAGCTAACAACAATTCTAAGTAAGTTCAGGTGAACACTAAGCAATTCTTCATCATTGATTCCACAAGTTGTTCATACACGTGAGTCAAAATTTCCAGTTCATTAGAAACAATGAAGGTACCTGGAAATCAGGATACAATAGAAGAAGAGGAGATCAGCAGCAGTAAGCAACAGCTAAATCAAAACAGCAGCAGGCAAATTTTAACCCAGAACAGTCTCACAGATCCAGAAAAGAGCAGCACCAACAACCAATCAATGAACTTGATTTACCCAAAATGAAGTCGAAATTAAATACTGAATAGACTCGGAGACTTCAATCAACCAAACACAAGAATTTTCAAGTTGTTTTCCTCTTTAAGCTAGCCAGAGATTTGAGACAGTTGCTGAAAAAAACTAGAAATTGATCTAAGGAACTCAATGTAACAGTGTTTTTGAATTTTCTATTATATTTCCTTTTGATTTTCTGAATTTTTTGAAGAAAGCTAAGATCTAAAGGAGTTCGGATTTGAAATTCAAATTTCAGATCTATGAAACTTAAAGAATGTTTTGGGGCGGAATTTTTTAGAGCTCCAGAACTTGTGAATTAAGGCATTGGACATGCCTTTTATAAGCAAAAATGAGGGTTTCCCTTAGTTTTTTCTATTTTGTTTCTAATCCTTTTTATATTTTTATTTTTGCTTGAGTGTCACTAAAGTGGTGACTTGTGTTTCAAGTTACACCATTGTATTTCCTGAAATTTTATTTTGGACCCCATCTGGAAGACAATAGGGAGTTCTTATTCAACTACTTGTAAGATTCCCTATTTGAATTGCCTACTTTACCCTTACTCTTTCCCTTGAATTACTAACTACATCTTCTAACTAACCGAACCCTTTAACCTTAGTTAGGATTTGACTATGGCTAAACTAAACAATTCTAATTCAACTATATCCAAATAACCTACAAAAAACCCAAACAATTGAACTAAAATTTAGCCCTAATTAATGCTAAATATGAATTAAACCAACAATTAAAAAACAAAGTTATACTTCCAATTAACATCTCAATAAAAATTAAGATTCAAACAAAAATTAGATCAAACAAAATCAAAATGATATGAAGAGGAGAACATATTATTCAATTGAAACCCTATGAACTAAACATTGACTAATCAATAGGAAAATGGGAACTAAAGTGTAATTCAAATTAGCAATTATTCATGAAATCACAGAATCACTAACATTAGAAACTATGTAGGCAGAATCATCCTAGACGAAAATTAAACTAAAAATAAAAAGTTATTAGAAAGACAAAATTAAACGAAGAAGAAAGGAGGAGAACAAAACTCATTGACTCGAGCCTTTAACTCTATTGAATTCATACTTGGTCTTCAAATAGTATTATGTGTTTGTTCTTACCAAGAACAAACGTATAATACAATTTTAAAACCATGCAAGAACTGGCCAACCCTAGTAATTCTGACATCTTTAACAGCAAAACTAGATCCAAAAATTGGGTTTTTACTTAGATTTGAAAGATTTCATCTTGGGTTTCGGAATAAGGGTGTCCAGGAGACTATTGGGTACAATTTTGGTCGGATTTGAAAGAGGTAGGGTTTTTAGATGAGATTTCGATCTAAGATTCGAGGTGAATGAGTATGATTCGAGGTAAACTGAAGGTGGATTTGGGAAGAAGGGAGCGAGGAGATACTATGGTGTAAATTTGGGTGGGAACGAAGAATCATCGCCGATGGAGGCGATTTCCGGCCGGCAGTAAACGACGGAAGACGGTGAAGCACTGAGGGGTACGAGGAAGATGAAGTGGTCTTTAGGGTATTGCACATATTCAGACAGTTTTATTTAAGATCAGAGAGTGAAACTGACCGTTGGATTAGAGTTGACGGAAGTCCCAGATTTGATGTCACGACACGACTTCGTTTTGGGAACAAGGACATGGACCGGGTAGTGGTGAGTTTTGGGCCAAATTTTGGGGTTTTATATTGGGCTGGTGCATATTTGTCCCAATGCTGAATCTTTTTAATGAGACCAACTTTTCTTTAATTCTTTTCAGTTGTCTTCCTTTCTTCTTTTTCTCTTTATTTATTTATATATTTTTTATTATTTTATTAAATGCAAAATTAAAAATGGAAAACCCAAATTGACTCCTAAAATTATATTACTCAATTTTCAAATACCATAATTCCTAATTAAACACAAACAAAGACAATTAAAAGTATAAATACAAAAGAACCATTTTTTATTATTGTCTTTATTTTTAAAGGTAACTTAACTACTTATTAATCCTAATATTATGAAATTAAATCCTAAATGTAAATTTCAATTACATTTTTTATATTTCCATTAACAATACACAAACAAAAATGCAAACAATTAACATAAAATGCTACAAAAATCCACAAATTTGCAAAATAATGAAAGAAATTATTTTGTTTGAATTTATGGGAATAATTCATATAGGACAAAAACCACGTGCTCATAGTTGCCCCTCTTTGATCTGGAACACGAAGAGTTTTCGTCTAAAGATATATGAGCGGAAACGAGCGATTTTTGTCCGTTCGAATACTCCGTGTGAAGAATTTTGATATACTTGACCGCACCCTACTTCTAAGGTTGCCTACATATCCTTGGCAAAAAGCAATCAGGCCAGTGTAGTTCGGGAATGTCTCGTAGCTGAGACTACCATAAAGCTGTGATTTCTTGTTGTTGCTGCTGTTACTGCTTGCTGACTCCCTTGTCACACCATGTCAAAATAAAGAAGCTAAACTAAGCTATGATCTATGAATTATAAAAGTCCTATCTATATCTTCAACCTTAATCTTGTATTCCTCATTGCCTTGTTGTCTTGTATCCTCTTGGTGAAATTCATTGTTAACTGATATATTTTTCCTTTCCTTTAGATTGTTGAACTTGATTGTATTCCTCTGTTATACGGGCGTACTTCAAAACTTAAAAGTTATATGCCTCTGTTCTACGAGCGGACTCTCGACTTTGAAACTTGAAAACATGTGCCTCTATTCTACGGGCGGGCTCCCAACTTCAAAACTTGAAAATACATGCCTCTGTTCTACGGGCAGTCCCCCGACTTTAAAACTTGAAAATAAATGCCTCTGTTCTTACAGGAGGCACTTCAAAACTTGAAAATAAATTACTCTGTTCTTAGGGGCGGGCTCCCGACTTCAAAATTTGAAAATAAATGCCTCTGTTCTTACGAGCTGGCTCTCGACTTCAAAACTTGAAAATAAAGGCCCATGTTATTACGTGCGGGATTCCGACTTCAAAACTTGAAGATAAATGCCTCTGTTCTTACAGGCGGGCTTCCGACTTCAAAATTTGAAAATAAATGCCTTTGTTCTACGAGCGGGCTCCTTACTTCAAAACTTGAAAATAAATGCCTCTGTTCTCACGGGCAGGCTCCCGACTGCTAAAACTAGAATTGTATGCCTTTGTTCTCCAGGCGAGCTCCTGATTTTAACAAAGTAGACAAAACAAAGAAAATTTTCTGTCCCAATTTTGGAGTTGGGTATATGGGTGAGTGTTAATTGAATCATTATACCAATTGTTTCTAAGAATTTGAAAGATAAATCTTATTATCCAGGTAGGTCCTGATAACTCCTAATTAAATCTTATCCTAAACATGAGAACTTTGACACCAACTTATATTCCCATATACTATTCATGATTATCTTGTATTTTGATCAATACAGTCAAACCTGATTAACGCTTGTTTTCCCCTTACGGCGAGTTCCTCCGAAACAACCAAATTTTTCTGCCCATGTTTCAATCAAAGAAAATTTTGTCATTTAAAACAGTGGTTAGTTGATGGCATTCTTGCTAAAAATCTTTCCACTGCATTGTTTTGTTTTAACCGGCTTACCCGAACTGGCCCAGAACCGCTTGACGTTCTGACTGACTTTCAAACCCCATATCCTTTGACAACCCAAGTGTTCTAAACCCATGCTCTTGTTTCACACCTCTGACCCCTTTAACTAAACCTTTGCATTTCCCACGACATTACCCAATCATTCCACCAATAAAACTCCTGGCGATTCCCCATATTCCGCCGTATGTAATGTTGTTTTTGACATGCTCTGACCATGTTGTGCTTTATAATTTTTTATGTTGTTAGTGAGCTTTGAAATCCCTTCTCACTTGCTTTGAACAAAACCAACATTGAAACATCTTTAGATAGATAAACCCCAAAAGCAAATGAACTTTAATGATTTTACGAGTTAAGGATATGAAGAATCCAAAATCGTATAACTGCTAAGAGATAAGGAAAAGAAAATTATCTTACAGGAACAATTGGTACCAATGGTCATGGCATGCATTACAGATTAATCGACCCAATCTGTTCAACCAATCAACTTCCTGTTGATACCCAATTTTTCCTTATATATTTTTTGCACCCAAAATACTTTCAAAATAGTATATGTATGCATATATAAGCATGCCGGGGAACTTTGGTGTTTTTCTTTAATTTTTGAGATCTTTTAAAATCAATTTACTACTTATTTTTGACAGTATGAAGGCCAACGTCTCTTTTTCCCCCCCAGCGCACCGCTCCCCTCGCCCCCCTCCCCCGGCGACCTCTCCACCCCGGAGACCACCCCCTCTGACGGCAGAAAAACCCCACTGGCATCCCCGACGAACCGCCGGTAGCCACAGGTAAGTACCCCTCTCTCTCTCCTCGGAATCGTCAACAGTGGTCTCTCATGGTGGTCTTTCTTTGACACCTCCTACACCACCGAGACATACACCGTCAGGCGCACAACCCTTGCGAGTTTTGTCGCCGGAAACCGACGCACGCGCCGACGACGACGACCACGCGCCGCGCGTGTGACACTGTTCCGGGCAGTTTTTCGGCGGGCTTCTTTTGGACAGTTTTTTCCCCACTCATTTTCGACCAACCCGGTACTTCCGGAATATTTACCTGCTCACTTTCATTGTTTCTCATATTGTTTCTTGTCATTTTCACTTTCTATGTTTCCCTTTTCACGCGTGTTTCATTTCCTCTGTTTTTAATTTACTTGTATAGTAATTTTCATTTTTGTTGTTGTTTTCTCTTATTTGTTATCCATATTTGCTGCGTGTGTTTCTTAAAACTATAAATTTCCGTGACTTTGATTTTTGTTTCCGCCGGAAATTTTTCCTGGAAACCCTTGCACTTTTCCTTTTATTCCCCCCATTGCTTTTGTGGGTGTATTTTGTTTTCTTGGACAGGTACCTATTCCACCGGCGAGGATTTCCGACAACTATCGTTCAAACGCTCGTTCAGACTCGTGGCAGGACGCAATCGAGCCGCACAGTTTGCTAAGATTCAGGAAAACTCGGACGCAGCAAAGCACCCTTCCAGGTTTTTCTCCCGGGAGTTGGTACCTCCCACTCTCTTGCACATTTTGTATACCTTTTCACGTATTTTAGCTAGCATTCAGAGTGTGTTCTATTCTGTTGTTATCTAGTTTGATACATTTGCGTTTTTCGCTATAGTGCGTGCGTGTGCTACTGTACCCCATATCTGTTGGTGGGATAGTGGCCGCGGTGGGAGATGATAGCGTAAGGTCATGTCCTCAGGGGGTGGGGGTGGTAGCGGGGGTGAGTAGGGGCGCAGGGAGTGGCACTTCGGGCAGGGCGGGAGGAAAGGGTGGGAAGAGGGCGGCGGACGTCCATAGACTAAGGATTGGGTCTTGGAACATAGGTACTCTGACGGGTAAGTCCATTGAGTTGGCGAAGGTTCTGCAACAGCGAAGGGTTAACATAGCGTGCATCCAGGAGACTAGGTGGAAAGGGTCGAAGGCGCGGGACGCTGATGGGTTTAAGCTGTGGTACACTGGGCTTGAGAGGGGTAAGAATGGAGTGGGCATCCTGGTTGATGGGGACCTAAGGGAGTCCGTGGTCGAGGTTAGGCGAGTGAATGATAGGCTAATGTCTATTAAGCTGGTTATTGGGGGTGGAGTCCTCAACGTTGTTAGCACTTACGCGCCGCACGCAGGCTTAGACGAAGAGGCTAAAAGGCACTTTTGGGAGGACTTGGATGATCTGGTGGGGAGGATTCCCCAGTTTGAGAAGTTAGTTATTGGAGGAGACTTTAATGGCCATATTGGGGTTGAGGCTGGTGGATATGATGAGGTGCACGGGGGCTTTGGCTTTGGTGCCAGGAACGGAGGGGGAACTTCGCTGCTTGATTTCGCCAGGGCTTCCGAGCTCCTGATTGCGAACTCGACATTCCGAAAGAGGGAGGAGCATTTGGTTACTTTCAAGAGTGCGGCGGCGCGGACTCAGATTGACTACATCCTCATCTGAAGGAGCGATCGGGGCTTGTGCAAGGACTGCAAGGTTATTCCGGGTGAGTCGCTTTCAACTCTTCATAGACTTCTAGTGTTGGATGTCGATCTTTAGGTTAAGAAGAAGCGGAGGGGCGCCCAGGGGCAACCGAGGATTAGATGGGGCGCTCTGTCTAAGGAGAAAGCATAGAAGTTGGAAAGGAGGTTAGTGGAGGGCGGAGCTTGGAGAAGTTACGGGGAAGCGGACGCTATGTGGACAGTGACGGCGAACTTGGTTAGGGGGGGCTGCACGGGACGTGCTCGGGGTAGCTAAGGGATATTCAGGCAGACATCAGGGTGATTGGTGGTGGAACGAGGTAGTCAAGGGAAAAGTGGAGGTGAAGAAGGCGGCGTTCGCTAGGTTGGCAGGGAGCTCAAGTGAGGAGGAGCGGAGAGCGAACAGGTTGGTATACAGGGAGGCGAGAAGAGAAACTAAGATGGCTGTCACGGAAGCTAAAAATGAGGCGTTCGGACGCATGTATGAGGAACTAGGGGAGAGAGGTGGGGATAAGAAGTTATTCCGGTTGGCTAAAGTAAGGGAGAGGAAGGCACGTGATCTTGACCAAGTCAGGTGTATCAAGGACGAGGATGGTAGAGTTCTGATGGGGACTCGCAAATTAAACAGAGGTGGCAGGCGTACTTTCGGGACCTTCTTAACGAGGAGGGGGATCGGAGCATAGAGCTATGGGAGTTGGGGCAGTCAGTGCGCCATAGAGACCTTGGGTACTGCAGGCGCATTAGGGTAGATGAGGTCTTAGGGGCGTTGCATAGGATGAGTAGGGGTCGAGCGACCGGGCCTGACGAGATCTCCGTGGAATTCTGGAAGTGCATGGGTAAAGCTGGAGGGGAGTGGCTCACGAGGTTGTTCAATGCGATTTTCAGGACTAAAAAGATGCCGGATGAGTGGAGGTGGAGTACAGTGGTGCCCTTGTACAAGAACAAAGGGGACATCCAGTGTTGCAACAATTACAGGGGCATCAAATTAATAAGCCACACGATGAAGGTTTGGGAGAGGGTGATTGAGGCGCATGTGAGGGAGGCGACAACTATATCTGGGAACCAGTTCGGTTTCATGCCGGGACGCTCCACCACAGAGACGATTCACTTAGTCAGGCGGATGGCGGAACAATTCAGGGATAAGAAGAAGGACCTTCATATGGTGCTTATCGACTTGGAGAAGGCGTATGACAAGGTCCCGAGGGAGGTGCTATGGAGGTGCTTGGAGGCGAAGAGTGTGCCAGAAGCCTATATCAGAGTAATCAAGGACATGTACAATGGAGCTAAGTCTAGGGTTAGGACGGTGGGGGGCGTATCAGAACATTTTCCTGTGGTAATGGGGCTCTATCAAGGATCGGCGCTGAGCCCCCTGTTGTTCGCCTTAGTGTTGGATGCTCTGACCCGACATATCCAAGGGGATGTGCCTTGGTGTATGCTCTTTGCTGATGATATAATATTGATAGACGAGACGAGGGCCGGTGTTAGTGAAAGGTTAGAGATATGGAGACAGGCCCTTGAGTCTAAGGGTTTCAAGATTAGCAGATCTAAGACAGAATATCTGGAGTGCAAGTTTGGCGACGAGCCGAGTGGGGTAAGCGGGGAAGTGATGCTTGGTTCTCAGGCCATCGCCAAGAGGGTCAGTGTGAGATATCTTGGGTCTGTGATCCAAGGGGACGGAGAGATTGACGGGGACGTCACCCATCGGATAGGAGCGGGGTGGTCAAAGTGGAGGCTTGCCTCAGGGGTCCTGTGTGACAAGAAAATCCCGCACAAACTAAAGGGGAAATTCTACAGAGCCGTGGTTAGACCTGCAATGTTGTATGGGGCGGAGTGCTGGCCCGTGAAGAACTCGCATGTTCAGAGAATGAAGGTTGCGGAGATGAGGATGCTTAGGTGGATGTGTGGGCACACCAGGCTGGATAAGATCAAGAATGAAGTTATTCGACAGAAGGTAGGGGTGGCCCCGGTGGACGAAAAGATGCGGGAAGCGAGGCTGAGGTGGTTCGGGATGTTCGGAGGAGGGGCTCCGATGCCCCGGTGAGGAGCTGCGAGCGGTTGGAGATTGTTGGTGGTCGGCGAGGGAGAGGGAGGCCTACAAAGCATTGGGGAGAGGTGATTAGGCAGGACATGGCCAGAATGCAGGTTACCGAGGACATGACTCTTGATAGGGGAGTCTGGAGGTCTAGAATCAAGATTGTAGGTTAGGGGCTCATAGGTGATTAGTGTTTTAGTATGGTAGTTCCTGCTTGATATTACTGCATGCGACTGTATTTATGTTGCTTATGTTTGCATAACTATTTACGTTACTTTTGTGGGAGTACCTATGCTTTATTATTTGATTTTGTCTTGCTTGTGTTTCTAATTTTATCTCTGTTTCTTAATGCAGCTTTCCCATTTTTACTCTACTCGCCGAGGGTCGATTGGAAGCAGCCTCTGCCCTTTCGGGCAGGGGTAAGGCTCGTCTACAGATTACCCTCCCCAGACCCCACCTGGTGGGAGTATACTGGGTAGTTGTTGTAGTTGTTGTTGTTGTTATTATTTTTAGTGAATAATGTGTTTCACTCCCATATTTACAACAAAATATAATTTATGGAATTTTTGCACACTTTCTACAAATTTATTTGGAATTTTTAAGGTTAATTTCACAAAATTGCAATTATGGCCAATTTCGTAATTAACTGTGTTTCATAGTTATAAATTATTTCTAGTATTTTTAGATTAACATTTATATGTTATTAATTAGTTCTATGTTTTTAATTTTGCTTTTTAAACTATTTTTGCTATTTCATAAAATTAATTGGGAGAAATTGGTTATTTAAAAGTTAGCCACATTTTATTTCAAATATAGCCCAATTACACCCCTATTTCAGCCCAACTCTTAAACCCAATTCAAATAATCCAATTTCCTAAATCACCCGACCCATACCCATTGGATTTTACCCAGTCCAGCTCAGTTTTGATTAGAGCCGTTGAGTAAATAAGATTGACGGCCCAAATTCTATTTCCTTTATTAAATCCTAACCTACCCCTCCCTATAACCTCATTCACTCAGACCGTATCTCTCTCCCTCTCTCTCTCTAACAAACGCTCCCCTTCTCTTTAGAACCTAGAACTTTCTGTTTCCTTCATCTCCGATGAAACTCGTCGCCTCTCCGGCCATACCCCTCCCTCACTTCTCTCAATCTCCAGTCGCCATGGGACCCTCACCATCATTTTCCCCTCTGAAGCTCGAATCCTAAAGACCTCCGCCATGAAAGACGGTCACTGAAGGCTTTGCTTGAGTCCTTCGCCGGCTTTTCTCCGGTGGTTTTTGTCCGACGATGCCTTCTATAGCTTTATATACGAGTTTCACGGCCAGGTTCTTTGTTTTCCCTAATTTGTTTGACAACCCTAATTTTTCTACTCGAACCTATTTAATCTCCGCTCTTTCAAAACAATTCTCAGTTTGATTTTATTTTCCACTCTATTTCTTACTTAGTGTTTCAGATTATTTCAAATTTCATATGGTTTATTCTCTTTTCCAATTACGGTTTCTGACCCCCTTCTTCAAAATCGCTTCTTCTGCTCTTTCTGAGTACAATATGTTCGTTTGTGTTTGTTTGTTTTACTTGTTTGTTTCGTTTCCTTGTTATCCTGGGTTCCATTCTTTAATTTTTCTTGCTAGGGTTTCCGACCCCCTTTCAAGATCATTATATCTTCTGCTTCTTTTGAGTATTATGTATGCATGTATTATATGTTTGTTTTTGTTATGAGCATGTTTGTTTCTGAGTTCCGTGCTTTAAACTTTTTTACTAGGGTTCCAACCCTCTACTCTTCTACGATTTCTTACACAATGTTCTCTGATTTTTCACGCCTATTGTGTTTATAGGTCTAATTGTTATTCTAATGATTCTGTGCATCTCTTTGAATCCTTAATATTTATGCATTTTCCTTAAAGGTTCTTACACTGATTTCTTGAATTATTTCCTTATTTGTGAAATGCTCTCTATAATTTGCACTAATTCCCTCTGAATTTTAGTCTCGCCCATGATTCTTCTTACCATATTTGTGCTCTTAAATATTTTTTTACAATATTCAGTATATGTTTTCCTTATTCGAGTATTATGTATTTGGCCTCTATTACATAATACAGGCCTACTACTTTACTATGGTGTAATTAGTCATCTGATTGATTCTTTCCTTATATGATATAGCTGCATTCCCATTCGAATCAATAATCCCAGATTAATTTGAATTAAGGTCCTGTGATTGATTCAAATTGATACTGTTATATAATTAGGTACATGTTACCCTATTGTCTACTATTTTTCAAAAACTATAAGTACTACTCTTCTCTAAACTTTCTTTCAGAAACACTTAGTGCTCTCTCTATACTGTTTTCTATACAAACTCTTATTCTTCTATTGGATATTTGCTACTCAATCGGCTGAAAGCCAAGATTGAGTAATCTTGACTGTTTTACTCTATTACTGGGGATCTACTTTATTGTTTACTTTGGTTTGTCTGTTGTTTACCTATCTGCACAATGCTGCTCTTCTCTCTGCATACTCTTTGCACACTACTGCTCTTCTCGGTGCACTATTTCTCACTACTACTGTGTTACTTTAGCTTCAACTAGTATGTCACCTCTTTAAGTTACAGCCTCCAAAACAATACGCTTCTATCAGTTTTGCACTTCCTCTTGTTTCTTGTGTGCTTTTACTTATGGTTATGTTGTTCTTATTGCCACTAGCATGCACTTATGTTAATTAGTATGCCTAGCTTAACTCAGCATGATCATTATCTCCTTCCCTATCCCCCTGTATGTTTTCCTCATTCCTGTTCACTACTAGCATGTATTCAGGACCTGCTTGGCCACTTAAACCTCTTCCAGAGGTTGCCCCTGTTTGGAGTCTGGTGCAGTAAGAACTGGACTCTTTATTTGAAGCATGTTTGATTACTTCTTTTTTACGTGTTACACATGTGTGAATAGTTTCCTTGCTTATGAATTATTTGTTCCCCTTCCCTTGCCCTTGTTGGTGTGACTCTTCGTTTTCAAAACTGGTCAGCCTAAAGGGATTTCAAAAGAACTCTTTTCACTCTTCTCTTACTATTTTTCTCAAACTGTCTCTCAACTGTTTTCAACTCAATCTTTTTCAAACTCTATCATAATCTCACTATTCTTAGAAATTAGGTTCTGCCCCCTTAGTGTAAGCATTGCCTTGGGAGCCCTGAGCACCCACTGAATTTTGATGCACAAGGTTGGCAATTCCACGCTTGCACTGGTCTAATTATGATATTTTGGGTGCTTGGTATTGGCCAGGGGTTCAAACGAACCCTTAGGAAACTTTGCCGCACCCAAGCCTTGGTAATGGATGTGAAACTCGAAAAAAGTGAGGTTGGAGATATTGGGCCTGGCTGTAGGCTCCCTATAGAATAGTTTCTTTTTTTTATCACTGTTGTAATTTTTAATTACTTGGTCTGTAATAACTTGTAAAGAATAATGGGGTTTATAGTGAAATTGGGAGGGTTATGCATGCTTAGTTAAGGGGGATGTGTAGAAAACATGTTTATAGGATTTTACTTATCTGTTTGTGCAATAGAAACCATGTATAGGACATGCATCTCACATATAGAAATTCTACTCCTAGGTCTCTTTACTTTCAGCTTGTTATTTTATGATCACAACAGTCAATAATCCACCAGTTACTACATTTAGATACCATGCTTTAGGATTCTTATGTGCATTAGATACCATGTGCTTAGGGTTTTATTTGCAATTGTTGAACGTTTTTTTAGTATATTCCGCCTAATAACAACCAACTGTAAAACTGGAAATAAACATGTATGTCCATCTTTCTCTTAGGGTTAAAACAACGCCTAGGCAAGCCTTAGGCCGGATAAAATTGATTAATCGCCTTATGTCATGCTTAAGTTATCCCACCCCTTTAAACTGTCCAATTTTGTTTTTTTACCTCTCCGAGGTCAGCTTGATTTTTCATATGAAACTTCCATCCTGTTTTTAAATCACATCTGTGCAAATATGTTTTTCCAGTCAAGAACTGGACTACTATTTTCTTAAACTTATCTGAATACTATATCTTCTGTAATTTTCTAAAACTGTAGTTCAAACCTAATATATTTACCGCTCTCTTTCACACTTCCGCAATTTTGAAATATTTTACATCGGTTCCCTCTTGTCCAAAAACTATTCTACTTTATATACTCGAGTGTGTTAACAAGTTTTTTGTTCTCCTGATTCCTAAATTGTTACGCATTTACTGACTTCTAAATGTTTTCGTCCGACTCTTTTCTTCGAATTTTGTTTAAAACTTTTCAGCTTCTATTTCAAACATCCCAGCTTTTTAAATTCTCCCTTCCTTAAACTTTAAATGCGATTGAGGCGTGCTGATTATGTGTTTAGCTATGGAGGGATATTTGAGCCTTTGTATGTGCCTTTATACGATCCCTTATATGAAGTCCTAATTGTTTTGTATGTTGCTTAGTATTTTTCCTTTTAAACTTAAGGGTTTAGCCTAGTTCCTACCTTATATGAATAGTGATCCTAAATGCCCTCTAGGATCTATAGGATGGGACGGGTAATAGCACGCAATAAGTATTCATGACCAATCGATATGCCTAAATAACCTTACGGGGTGGGAAGGGTAGAATTTGGAGATGATGACGATGCGATGATATCATAAAGCGACCCCTCTTTGGGAATATGTGCAGGATATTGTGTCGAATGGTCCATTATAGTTAAACCTAGGACCCTTTCTCCCCTTTTTTTTGCTTTGTTTAAATGTTCTCCTACAGTATTGCTTCTTCAAATCAATCCTCTCTTTTATTTTAAATTTATGTCCTTCCTTCTTCTTTAAAATTTTTCAAGTTGTGTGAATGTTATATATGTGAACCTTATTTGCTTCATCTCTTTATAAAGTCACAATTAACACGGCCGGGAACCACACTAGTAGATCTTGAGGGGTGTCTAACACCTTCCACTCGAGATAATCTCAAGCCCTTACCCGAACTCTAGTTTCTTCTCAAAATACTCTCTTCTTAAAGTGTTGTAATGCACTATAATCATTAGGTGGCGACTCTTTAAATTTCATAACCCAACTTCCAAAAGGGAATGAGAGTTGTTTTGTCCATAATGTCGTAAAACCCGTTTTTGCTTTTTTTTTGAGAAAAAAGGGGCGTCGACACTTCCACTTGCCATATCTCGTTGCCTCGGGATTTTCATAACTTGATTACTTTACCCAAACCTTGACCTTTTTCATCCTGCGGTTCCTCGAAATAGTTTACCACCAATAGACCTTTCTCATTTGTTCGTTTTTAACTCACTTTTGCCTCAAGGTGCCCGTGAAGGTTTTTACCAATAAGACTCTCTCATGTTAATTTCTCTCAACTCACGTTGCCGTACGGTTCCTGCAAAGGTTTTTGCCAATAAGACTCTCTCATTTTATTTCTCTCAGCTCTCATCGCCTTACGGTGCACGTGAGGGTTTTAACCAACAAGAATCTCTCGTTTTTTAATCTTTCCTGCTTGAACCAGAGTGTTAGCCCTGACATGAATTACTTTTACCTGCTTGACTTGGCATTTCTTGAAGACTGATCGGAAGGTCTTTCTTTGGACCGTAATGTGGCCTTTTGGACGGGGTTAGAAAAAAAAGGTATACAAGGCTCAAAAACAATTCAAAATGGGTTAAAGTTACAACTTTCGGAATCAGATCTCTCAGAACAACCATAACTTCTGCCTCAGTTTCTTTCTTGGGGATTTTTGGATTTTTTTTTTGGTGTGAATGAACCTCAGAGAGAGACTGCCTATGTATCCTTTCGGGATCAAGTCAAACGTAGTTCACGTCATAGAAACTATGTTGTTGTGATTTTCTTTCTCTTCCTTTCTTTTCTGCTTTTTTGTTTCTTCTTTTCCTTTTTTTTCATTTTTCTTTTCTTTTCTTCACTTTTCATTTTTCTTTTTTTTTCTTTTCTTCTTTCCTTTTCTTTTCACTTGCTTATCTTCCGTACTTGTGTTTCTGAATTATGCCATTGATTCCAAAAGAGGGTTATGAAAAAGAATAAACAAGGCTCAAACGGAATGACAAGGGATAAAGTGTTTAGATAGCAGAACAAAACGCCTTCGTCATTTCAATCTTCAAAATATGCCAAATACAATCAATTACAATCAAAATAAAGAATCATACATAATATCTATTGACCGCATCGGAATTGATAGCCATTTCTACATATTTTCCTTTCACATATGTCAAAAATAGTGCACCAATAGACAACACTCTGGTTACAACAAATGACCCCTGCCAGTTTGGTGCGAACTTTACTTTTGCTTCAACCCAATGAGGTAAAATACACCTTAGCACTAACTGTCCCACTTCAAACTTCCTTGGTCACACCTTCTTATTGTACGCTCTTGCAATTCTTTGTTGGTACAATTTGCCATGACACACTGATGCCAATCTTTTATCATCGATCAAGCTCATTTGTTCCAAGTGGGTTTTCACCCATTCATCATCATCGATCTCAGCCTCCGCGACAATTTGAAGAGATGGGATTTCCACTTCTATGGGTATCATTGCTTCGGTGCCAGACACTAGAGGATAAGGAGTCGCCCCTACTGAAGTACGAGCAGTGGTACAGTACCCCAATAGTGCAAAATGCAGCTTCTCATGCCAGTGTCTAGAACCCTCCACCATTTTTTGAAGTATCTTCTTTATATTTTTGTTGGCCGCCTCAACCGCACCATTTTGCTTAGGGCAGTATGGGGTAGAATTTTGATGGGTAATCTTGAACTGCTCACATGTCTATTTCATCAAATGACTATTAAGGTTATCTCCATTGTCCGTACTGATCACCTTTGGTATCCCAAACCGAAAAATGATGTTTGAATGCACAAAATCCACCACGGCTTTCTTGGTTACGGGCTTGAACGTTTTAGCCTCCACCCACTTGGTAAAATAATCTATAGCCACTAAAATGAACCTATGCCCATTTGACGCTGCCGGCTCAATTGGCCCAATGACATCCAACCCCCATGCAACAAAAGGCCACAATGCAGATGTCATTTACGTACGCAACGGATGCAATCCTGCTCTATAGTAAGCCAATAATACTCGGCTCGGAGAAGTTTCTTTGCCATAATGTACCCACTCATATGCGGTCCACAAACTCCGGAATGTACCTCAGTCATGATAGATGTGTCTTGCCTCGCATAGATGCATCTTAATAGCCCGATATCTGGAGTTCTTTTGTACAACACTCCTCTACTATGAAAAAACCCGCTTCCCAATCGTCGAATTGTTCTTTTTTGATTACTTGTGGCTTGTACTGGATACGCCCCCATCCTGATATATTCTTTGATGTCATGAAACCACGGCTCACCGTCAAGTTCCTCTTCCATAATGTTACAGTAAGCATGCTGATCGCGAAGCTGAATTTGCAAAGGGTCTACATAAGCATTATCTAGATTATGCAGCATTGACGCCAATGTAGCCAATGCATCATCAACCTCATTATGAATCATTGTAATGTGCCTGAATTCTATTAATGAAACCCTAGACATGATCATGCAAACACTGCCGGTATGGTATAAGCTTCAAGTCCCATATTTCCCATTCTCCTTGAATTTGGTGTACCAGTAAGTCCAAGTCACCCATGACCAAGACTTATAGGAAAACCCATATATACAACTAACCTTAGACCCAAGATACACGCCTCATATTAAGGCATAACATGTCCTATCAAGATGAGTGTACTTAACCTAATAAGATGTAAACGTCTTGCAGAGGTAGTTTATAGACTGCTCCTTTCTGCCAGTAACGTCATGCTGCCCCAGTACACAACCAATGAATTATCCAAAACCATCAAATATAGAATCAAAGGCCTCCCTGGTTCTGGTGGGACCAATACGGGTGGGTTCGACAAATACCCTTTATCTTATCAAAAGCTTCCTGACATTCATCCGTCCACTTGACTGCAACATCTTTCTTTAACAGTTTGAAGATCAGCTTACAAGTGTTGTGAGCTGAGTAGTGAACATGCTGATATAATTCAATCTTCGCAAAAAACTCATCACCTCAATGTTGTTCCTTGTAGGTGGAAGTTCCTGAATAGCCTTGATCTTTGACGGGTCTAATTCGATACCCCCGCGGTTGATTATAAATCCCAACAACATTCCATACGACACCCCAACAACGCATTTTGTAGGATTAAGTTTGAGATTGTACCTGCGAAGCCTTTGGAAAAACTTCCTCAGATCATTGACATGGTCAGACTGCTTTCTAGACTTCACGATCACATCATCTACGTACACCTCAATTTCCTTATGTATCATATCATGGAATATTGTAGTCATTTCCCTTATATAAGTTGCCCCATCATTTTTCAAACCAAACGGCATGACCCGATAATAGTATGTTCCCACTGGTGTAATGAATGCCGTCTTTTCTGCGTCTTCCTCGTCCATTAAGATCTGATGATAACATGTGTAACAATCCATAGAAGAACCAATCTCATGTTTGGCACATTTATCAATCAATATGGGGATGTTCGGCAGTGGGAAATTATCTTTTGGACTCACCTTTTTAAGATACCGATAATCAACACACAACCAGGTCTTTCCATCCTTCTTCGCCACATGCACAACATTAGCTCACCAGGTGGGATACCGAGTGACCCGAATGACTTTCGCATCGAACTATTTGGTGATCTCTACTTTAATCTTTATACTTATATCTGTTTTGAACTTTCTCAGCTTTTGCTTGACATGAGGGAGTGTTTGGTTAGTGGGAAATTTGTGGACCACTAAATCAGTGCTTAACCACGGCATATCATCATACGACTATGCAAAAATATCCTTGTACTCAAACAATGCTTTGATTATCTCCTCCTTGAGTTGTGGTTCCAGATGAACACTTTTTTTAGTTTCACGGACATAATCTTGGTCCCCTAGATTAACTGCTTCTGTGTCATTTAGATTAGGTTTAGGTCTTTTCTCAAAGTGGCTTAATTCCTTACTAATATCATCATAGGCCTCGTCGTCATCATATTCCACTTCATCATCACACTCAATTTCTTGTATTATTTTTTTTGAATTAGATTGGCTATTAAAATTGGGCCGAAGATTCCCCATGCATGTCATGGCATTGATATCAGCATAAAAAGAACTGTATAGAAAAGAAAAAAGAATGGAAACTAAATTAGGAATGAAGAAAGAAAGACAATTACAATTCATTGAATATAAAGATAACATGCCTTAACACATCCAAGTGGATGGAACATAATATCTGAATTACAAACCCTGGAATAATCCAGACAACAAAAGAAAATCAAAACCTACTACCAAGACTCCCTCCGAGTAGGAAGAGGGTAGCTTCCCAGTTGTTGAATTTTGCAAGTGATCCGACGAACTACACATTTTCCTTACTTGACCCTTCCCCGGACTCAACCATGTTAACCTTAATGAACACCCTTTCAAACCCTTTTATCCAGGTCTCTATCTGCATCAATCAATCACCATTTTTTTGGGAAGGACCCATTCCCTTTTCTTCATCTTGCGAGCCTCTCTTACATCTACAGCAGTAGGCTTGAATCCCAATCCAAATGAATCCAGATTCTTGGGAAGAGAGACTGGCTGAACAATGCCCTGAAGATCAGAGCCCCGACCTTTGCCCGGTATGAAACCATTCTTTAACATCTCTGAAGCCACCATGAAAGTTGCGGCTGTTATTCTAGGAATCGGGATGCTTTTCCCCTCGGGGACCTTTTCCACTGAGATGGTGTCAAAGACTTGGTAAACCCACGGCCCATTATCATTATTAGCTGTCTATGAAAGGCACAATGGCATCACTTAAAGGGAACATATTGTCTTCACCGTGCACTACAATCTCATGTCTATCCCATTGAACTTGAACATTTGATGCAATGTAGAGGGCACCACCTTGGCGGCATGGATCCATGGTCTCCCCAGCAAGAGATTATAAGAGTCTGCCATGTCTAGTACCTGGAATTCCATAGTGAACTCCACTGGCCCGATTGTCAATTCTAGTACTATGTCACCCAATGGGTCTTTACCGCCACCATCAAACCCTCGAACACAGATGCTATTCATATGAACTTTGTTATTATCAACCTTCAACTTGTTCAACATAGACAAAGGACAGATGTTTGCACTGGACCCATTGTCAACCAACACTCGGGTGACTATGAAATCCTTACACTTCACTGTCAGATAAAGAGCTTTGTTACGTTATGTGCCCTCAATAGGCAACTCATCATCAGAGAGGGTCACTCTATTCACCTCAAAGATCTTGTTCTCTATCTTTATTAAACTATTCACCGAAATCTTATCGGGAACATAAGCTTCATTCAGTATTTTCATCAGTGCGCTGCTATGCTAGTCTGAGTTGATAAGCAGTGAAAGTAATGAAATCTGGGCCGGTGTCTTCCTTAATTGTTCAACAATAAAGTAATCTTGTGCCTTCATCTTTTTCAAGAATTCTTCTGCCTCCTCTGCCATAACAGCTTTCTTAACCAGTACTGGGTTATCTTTGGGGACCCTGGATTTTCTTAACTCCTCAAGGGCAAAGCACCGCCCCAAACGAGTCAGACCTTTCTCCTCACAAACTTCTTCTTTGATTTCCTTCCCCTTGTATTTCACCGCCAACTATTCATAAATCCAAGGAATGGCTTTGTTGTTGGTCACTAGCAACTGAGTTACTGCCTTTATGATATTAGGTTCTATACGAACTCCATTCACAACCAACACAGGTTTGTTTGCTACCCCTTGCACCACCACTTTGACCAGCTCTAGTTTTATTGCAACAATGCTTGATGACCCACTCTCGGCTACCACAACTGGCTTGTTGTCCGTCCCTTTCAACTGAACCACTGCCTTCTCACTGGTTGGTTTTTCCTTTGAACTGGTTTCACTAGCACGGATCATCATTACTTTTTGTGATGGTTTCTTGAGCTCCCATACCTTATGTACCAATTCAATCATGTGAGCTTCTTGATGAGCCGGCAACGGATTCTGGTTAATGTTTGGTGCCTCCGGGGCCTGAACCTTGATTCGGTGAGTGTCAATGAGCTCCTGCACAATAGTCTTCAATTTCCAACACTTTCCTGTATCATGTCCGAGAGCCCCTAAATATTACTCACAGCTTACTGAATGGTCCATATTTCTAGGAAGAGGATTTGTCATTTGGTCTCAGCAGGATTCAACAGGCCTTACTACCTCAATTTGTGGAAAAGACTGGTATATGATTCTTCCAGTGGAGTGAAAGTTTTTTGTTTCTATAGTTTCTCATTTTTAAGGTCGTATTTGGTCGGTGACCTGTGTTGGGTGGGTTTCTGTAGGCTCTTGGGGGTGGATATGTGTTTTGTGGAGTTGGGTATGCATTTTAGAGAGCCGGTGCATGCCATTGCGCATGAGCCGAAGGCTGGGGTACAAGTTTGAGTATGGTGAACGGAAAAATGTGGATCGGGTTGTGGGTAGTAGTGTTGTGGAGGGTTATATGGAGTGTAAGGGTAATTGTGGTAGTGGGGTCGGGGTTGGTTGTAGTAGGGTGAAGGGCCTGTAGATCTGACCATGCTTCAGACTCAATAGTTGCAATCTCTTCTTTCTTCTTTTTCCCGAGCACACCTAGTGCCGCTTTGGATGGCCTGGGTGGTTGCTTTGATTGCTGAATAGCTCATGATTTTATTGGTCTTAAGTCCTTCCTCAACCATACTTCTCATCTTCACAACTTCATTAATAGATTTGCCAATTGTTGTTACCAAGTGCCCAAAGTAAGTCGGCTCCAAAGCCTGCAAAAAGTAGTCAACCATCTCGATTTCTTTCATCTGAGGGTAGACCCTTGCAACTTGTTCTTTCCAGTGGAACCCATACTCCCTAAAGCTTTCCCCGGGCTTCTTCTCAAGTTTTATCAGCGACAAGCGATTTGGAATAATTTCTAGATTGTACTGAAATGGCAAGCGAACGCTTGTGCCAAGTCATCCCATATACCATCTCCCATGGTCGTGTCGTATATACCACTCCAAAGCAAACCCACTTAGACTCTAGCTGAAGTGTGCCATCAGTAACTCAACTTTCCCATAGGCCCCTCTCACTTTGCTGTAGAATCCCCTCAGGTGGGCTATCGGGTCGACGTGCCGTCATACATATCGAACTTTGGCATTTTGAACCCTGCTGGTAACTGAACATCTGTGAATAGACACAAATCCTTATAGGCTACACTGACTTGGCCCAATCCTTGCATGTTCCTATAGGATTGCTCCAGGCTTTTTACTTTTCGAAAAATCTCTTCCTGTTCTGGGTTCTTAAGCAGCTTTTCAGTTTCTATCGAGAGCTCAAAGTGAGGGGTGTAATAATATGGCTCAAGAACTTTAAAGGTTGGCTCAGGAGGATAGTACTGGCTGTCGTGGTCCTGAAATAGTGGCTCACTGGAAGATCTTTGTAGTGTGGAAGGTGGAAGCGCCACAAAGACAGGGGTGATTGGTGGAGGAGGGTTTCTTTGGGTGGTGGAGCTTGGGGAGGGTATGACGTGGTGCCATAACTCTGTTGGTAGAACGCGAAAACTGGAGATGAATTCATAGTAGGAGGCTTCTGAGTTTGAGCCAAAGGTGGGACATAGGCTAGATTGGTGGGATAAACTGGCGTCGGTTGACCCTTAGACCAAGCATGATGCATTTCAGTCATTTTCTGTCTCAACTTATACATCTCCTCCCTCATTGCATTAACATCCATCACCTCTACCTCTTTTGTCGGGTCCACAATACTGGTATCTGATTCTTGGCCTGTCATTTTCAGCTTGTGTTTTCATAAGATGTTGTAGGAATGGGTTGCCAACATGCCAAACAATTAACCACCTTCCTAGACTTAACATCAACAACAAATTGGTTAATGGTTAGGGCATTAGCAGATTTGATAAGCGCGCGTTGGGGAATGTATGCACCTAAGTAGTTAACAGATTCTACTATGCATTTACTCGACTGCTTGCATCATCCCGACTTTTATTTCCAACCGCAACTTTCTTTCTCTTTTTTCTTTCTTTCTTTTTCTTGCTTTTTCTTTCTTTTCACTGTTTCCTTTTCAATTCTTGCCTATGTTTTTTGTTTGTGTCGGTTCTCTCATTCCCTCGATTTTTTATTTTCTCTCTTTTCTTTCTTGTTTTTTCGCTCTTTTTCTTTTTCCTTTCTTTCTCCCTCTCTTGTCTTTCTTCTTATTTTTCCTTTTCATTTGGTTACAGTCGAATCCTAAGAAGATTGCCTACGTATCATGACCCCGCATGAATCAGACCGAGCGTAGTTCGTGAAAATAAAATGCTTAATGGAAGAAAAAAATGTGTCTTTGGAATTTTCAATTTTATTGATAGCAAATACTTCGATTACAAAGTCTCAATATTAACACGACTAACATACTCTGATAAAAAGAAAAACTACATACTCCAACGCCAATTATTCTATTTCAAAAGAAGATACGGACTCATTCAAGTGACATACTCGTAACGAAAAGAAAATACAGACTCGACAACAAACAAACTCTACTAGAAAAGGAAATATATACTCAAATGACAATCGGGAATACATTCAAGCTCCTAGGGCTCGCAAGACATCATTCAATATCGCCGCGGGCCTATATGCAAGTTCCTTCTGAAGCCTGTCCAAGTCAATCATTATTTGTTTCACAAATATCATCACCGATGCAAAGAAAGTGGTGCGAGTCATGTCTTTGCACACTCGGCATTTTCGAGTAATGTAGTGAGCAACGGTTAAGATTCCCTCTATGATCATGGACTTTTCTTAAAGTAATTGCCCTACTGCTGGGCCCTATTCTTCAAAGTCTACTCAGCTACCTGGTTCTGTTCTTGGAGTAGTTGAAAGTCCATTTCTAATCGTGCCAATGCCATGTAGCAGTGCTCTCTTTCGATCTTGAACTCTTTCCCCTATTTGGTATTTTTGTTTTCTGTGGCGATAACCCTTTTATTTAACCTCGTGACCTCATTATCATGCTCTTCTTTCATCTGCTTAATCATGCCAGCTTGTTCTTGTGCATTTTTGGCCAATTGTTTGCTAACCCCAGCTAGTTCCTTCTCTGCTTTGTTGAGGTCAAAATTGTAATCATTCACTTTTTGCCTTAGATTTTCTATAAGTTTTGCATCCTTGGCACTCCTATCGGGGTTTTCGGCCGCTATTTTCATCTTTTGAATCCGGGCTCGTAAGACCTCATTCTTTTTGGCAAATGTTTTCTTCTCACCCTCATCGGCTGCGGCTTGCACACTATTTTCAAACTGAAGGTCTTGGACCCGCCTTTCCAAATCTCCGATTTTGACCCTGTATTCATTTTCTTTATCTAATGAGGACCATTGTTCTTGTGATGATTCGGCAAAGTCCTGGAGGTGAGGTCTTTTTGTTGGCCTCCCAAATGCAACCTCCCTTCGATACCAAGCATGATTCGTAGGTGAAACTTCTCCTCTAGATCAATCCCTCACACAGATGTTCGCTGCCAAATATTGACATTCACTCCAGACCTGACGGACCTTTGCTTCAGGAGATTGGCAGTTAGGACCAATATCGACCACTTGGACACTAAAATCATCATTATTTGGCACCACTTGGCATCACTCGAGTTGCCTTAAAACATGATATAGAGCATAAGGCCGAATTCTCTTAAGACCCATCAAGATGAAGTGTGGCCCTACTGCTGACATATATATTATTTCGTCGACAGGCAACCACCAAAATGTCCAGTCTATTTGACTGGTAGTGAGGGAACAAAAGCATGATGTCGATCTCGTGACTCCCTCTGGCAAGCAGACCCCCTCAATCCTCGTATAAAACTCTTTATACAAGTTTTATCTGTAGACCCATAACTCATGAACTGAGGGTGATGACACAGGTGTTCGGTCACCCGCATTTGCAACAAGAGATTAAACCCGTCAAAGAAGTCCCCTCCGGCTTTGCAGACTACAAGAGCGCGGAAGATATCGGCTACTTTCTTGGGCGAAATATTGCTTTGGGTTGAGTCATTAAAGTATTAACGACCCCGATTATTTTTATGTCAATGTTTCCATCTTTCCCGGGAATACCAGGAGCCCTAAAAATACTACCATAAAAGCAAAACATCTACGTTCCTCCCATTTTTTCCGGTTTCCTTTGATATATATCTTGCTTTCCGGGTTGTTGAGTTTCCTCCCATTTTTTCTGGTTTCCTTTGCTACATATCTTACTTTCCGGGTTGTTGAGTCCTCCTATGTGGCCATATCTGTTGTATATAAAGTGTGGAGTACAAAAGCCCTTTGCTAAATCTGGATTGTGGACCGTCCTGATTATCTTCAGTTAGTATAAGAACCTGTGCACAGCTACGGTTCTCGGGGCGACCAAGTACTTGTTCCTTAACGGAACCTCGGCGCTTCCGATGTATCCAGCTATTTCCTCTAGGGTCGGGGTGAGTTAAAGTCCGAAAAATGCAACACATTGTGTACCGGGTCCCAACATGTGACAATTTCTCTGATGATGTCTCCCCGAGGCACAATCTCCAACAAACCAGTAATCTCTTTCAAATACGTTTTGACCTCGTCTTATCCTTCTTACCCAGATCGTTCCACCATAGACACAACTCCAGAGAGATTTTATTCATGACTGAGAAAGGTTCATTTTGAATCGTGATCATCCTGCACATTTATTAAGGCGATTTAATCACTTATTTTGACCTAAAGGGAAAAAAATGACACTATTGTTGTGCAAATTTCCAATTTAAACAAATTGCTGATTTTGCGGATATGGCCTTATAGCACTTCGTGAATAAGATTTTAAGGATGTGCCCGCCAACAGTTGAAAATGACCCAAGGTGGCTGTGCTTGCAAAAAAAAGGGCCTACCGGCGCCCTTTCAAGGACATTCGGCTTATTTTCGACAAGAGTGACGTCACCTGACTTATTCATGACAAAATTAAATTTTTTTGTTATTTTGGATTATTTTTGCAAAGGGGAGCTTGGACCCGATGAGGGTTGCCTACGTATCCCACATCTAGTAAGAATCAAACCTGCGTAGATCGGACAAATAAACTTAACTACTTTCGAAAAACAAGATTCTTTTTCCATTGACAAATAAACTGTTTCTGATAACAAGACTCTTTATTATATTTCCCCAAACTATTTGAAAATAAAACTCTTTTGATTTTTTATTGGAAAATAAACAAGCTATTTTAAAAAAAGACTCTTTCTGTTTCCCTTTTTATTGGCAAATAAAAAAAACCTTTTCATTTTTCTTTTTCAAACACTTTTCTTTTCTTTCATTTTTCTTAAAAATTCGGCAAAGTTTCGGCACTACTTGGACATTGGTTTTTGCTAAAAAAAGTTAATTAACTATCTACGCTGCTATTTCTCTCCCTTTTTTTCAATTTTTCCAAATACTTCAAAGACGGTCAGCATGCAAGTCCGAGAGAAATAAATGCACACGCAACACGTAAGATGCATCAGGATGGTCTTTTTCCTTTCAGGTTACTTGTCCTAGACGGACCCAACCCCTGTGTTAAGTCCCCTAAAGCAAATGCACGTGATGTAAATAAGCGTTCCTACTAGGGATCCTGCATGAAGTCCAGTTATTCTAGGTTCAATACCCGGGTATGTGTTCTAGATTGTGTACCCCAGTGGACAACTCGAGTCGAGGAGGGGGCTACGTACCGTGAACCAAAAGGCCATCCGGCTTAGTAACTTGTCCGAGCCTCTTTCTTATTTCAGGGTATGACACTAACATAATAGGGCGTCTCAATCAGTAAGCACATTCTCGAAGGTGAGAAGAGAAGGGTTTCAGCACAGTTTATATTCAGTTAAGATAATATCAAAGCGGTAAAACATTTAGCACATTAGGCCCAAACATGTAATAAATCAGATAGCACATAAAGCCAAATATAACAATTATTCTAAGCTCTAATTTTTGAACCCTAAACCAAAAGTTTTGGGTTATTGTTCCCAGCTGAGTCTCCAGAGCTGTCACACCTCCTTTTTTACCACACCCGTAAGGGTGTAAAGGAGTTTTTCCAATTAAAAGATAATCAAAATGGGATTCGTTATTAAAATTAAGTGTCACTACTAGGGAGATTTATGGTGTCCTAAGTCACCGATTGATTCCCGAATCGAGGAAAATATTGACTCTGTTTAATATTCCGCGAACCAGAAATCCAAGTAAGGAATTTTGTTAACCCGAGAGAAGGTGTTAGG
Organism: Nicotiana benthamiana; assembly: GCA_034376525.1. Lineage (NCBI taxonomy): Eukaryota > Viridiplantae > Streptophyta > Magnoliopsida > Solanales > Solanaceae > Nicotiana > Nicotiana benthamiana. Next base: position 14,728,056 of record CM067323.1, on the reverse strand, counting down.
CATTCCCGGGTTTCGTGGTTCTAGAATGGTCGCTCAACTATCATATTTGGCTAAATATCTGATTTTAGAACATGCTTCAACTTATGTGATCTTTCACTTTAAACCGCTTTTATTATTATATTTTTTAAAGAGAATTACAACGTCATGAAAATGCGTCTCGAACCAAGTCACATAAATGCACCCGTAGTCTTCGACATATTTCAACTTCGTTGGAATTTGGATTTGGGTCACTTAACTGCACACCCAAATTTAACAATGTGTTATTATCTTAGAGGAGGGCCGTGAAATCCGCTAAACGGTTCATCCCGAATTTTAAGTATTTTAATGTAGACATTTAGAGAGGGCCCCGCAATTTATGCATTTTGTCTGACGGGCACACCTCATTTATTATTTGAAGGCCAACCTAAAGCAAACTACGATTTTCTATCCAATTTGTCTCTAATAATAAAAGGTATAGTCCTAATTGGTTATCAAGCTTATGTATAATCCTTTCTATCTGAAGTGTTGAGGGAAGTTCATTGGGTATCCAAACTAACCCAAAAGAAAGAGCAATGTGGACTAGTTTTTTTTAGGGAAACGCATTCATGGCTTCTGCCTAAGCCCCACAGTACAAAAACCAGCCATTTAAATTCTAGACCAGCCAATCATGCAGCATATGTATAATAATTCAAACTACAACGTTCATTGTAACTGTAGGGACTGAACACAGATAGATGAATTGAAACACCTAAAGCAAATTGACAAATGATTTTAAATGACCAGACTGACCACAGATTAGCCAAGACTTCATTTTAAAACAATTGCGATATTTGACCTAACTAAATTCTCTGAAACTAATAGGCCAAGGCAATTCATGATCCAAATACAAACTAACTTAGGGAGTTCGAGCCATTCAATTAAGCCATACTCAAACTATTTTTCACAATTTCAATTCAACTACAATGTAGCCAGACGACACAAGCGATATAACTGATACTTTTAATTCTGATTTCAACCTAATTCATGATAATGTGGACGTCCAACTCTAGTCAGTCTAATGAAATCGAACATTCAGTAATTAGAATCTAAAAATTTAACTAACACGTGAAATTAACCCTATTAACTAAAGCAGTCAAGGCGTTTACATTATCCAGAACTGCTTAAACTCAATTTACTCAATAGCCTACTTGAAAACATCCATTATACAAACAAGCATGAGTAGCATAGCTAAATATTAAAAGCTAACAACAATTCTAAGTAAGTTCAGGTGAACACTAGGCAATTCTTCATCATTGATTCCACAGTTTGTTCATACACGTGAGTCAAAACTTTCGGATCATTAGAAACAACGAAAGTGTACCTGGAAATCAGATTACAATAGAAGAAGATGAGATTAGCAGCAGTAAGCAAGAGCAAAATCAAAACAGCATCAGGCCAATTTCAACCCATAATAGTCTTACAGATCCAGAAATGAACAGCACCAACAACCAATCAATAAACCTGATTTAACCAAAATGAAGTCGAACTAAATCCAGAACAGACTCGAAGACTTCAATCAACCAAACGCAAGGATTTTCAAGTTGTTTTCCTCTTTAAAATAGCTAGAGATTCGAGACAATTGCTGAAACAAACTGGAAGTTGATCTAAGGAACTCAATATAACAGTGTTTTTGACTTTTCTATTATATATATATATATATATATATTTTTTAATTTTCTGAATTTTTTGAAGAAAGCTAAGATCTAAAGGAGTTTGGATTTGAAATTCAAACTTCAAATCTCTGAAACTTGAAGAATGTTTTGGGGGAATTTCTTAGAGCTCCAAAACTTGTGAATTAAGGCATTGGACATGCCTTTTATAAGCAAAAATGAGGGCAGCCCTCAGATTTTTCTATTTTATTTCTAATCCTTTTTAAATTTTTATATTTTCTTGAGTGTCGCTAAAGTGGTGACTTTTGTTTCAAGTTACACCATTGTATTTCCTAAAATTTTATTTTGGACCCCATCTAGAAGACAATAGGGATTTCTTATTCAGCTACTTGTAAGATTCCCTATTTGAATTGCCTACTTTACCCTTACTCTTTCCCCTGAATTACTAACTACATCTTCTGACTAACCGAACCCTTTAACCTTAGTTAGGATTTGACTACAGCTAAACTAAACAGTTCTAATTCAACTATATCCAAATAGCCAACAGAAAACCCAAACAATTGAACTAAAATTTAGCCCTAATGAATGCTAAATATGAATTAAAACCACAACTAAAACGGCAAAGTTTTACTTCCAATTAACATCTCAATGAAAATTAATATTCAAACCCAAATCAGATTAAGCGGAATCACTTGAAACCCTATGAACTAAACCTTGACTAATCAATAGAAAAATGGGAACTAAAGTGTAATTCAAATCCGAAATTATTCATGAAATCACAGAATCAACTAACATCATAAACTATGTAGGCAGGATCATCCTAGACGAAAATTAAACTAAAAATAAAAAATTATAAGAAAAAATTAAACGAAGAAGAAGGGAGGAGAACAAAACTCAGTGACTCGAGTCTTTAACTCGACTAAATTCATACGTGGTCTTCAAATAGTATTATGTGTTTGTTCTTACCAAGAACAAACACATAATACAATTTTAAAACCATGCAAACACTGGTCAACCCTAGCAATTCCGATATCTTTGACAGCACCCCTAGATTCGAAAATTGGGAAGTTTTAATTAGATTGAAAGATTTTAGCTTGGGTTTTAGGATGGGGGAGTCCAGGAAACTGTAGGGTACAATTTTTGTCGGATCTGGAAGAGGTAGCGTTTTTGGCTGAGATTTCGATCTAAGATTCAAGGCGATTGCGAATGATTCGAGGTAAACTGAAGGTGGATTTGGGAATAGGGGAGCGAGGAGATACTATGGTGTAAATTTGGGTGGGAATGGAGAATCGTTGTCAGCGGAGGCGATTTTTGGCAGGCGACAAACGACGGAAGATGGTAAAGCACAGAGGGGTACGAGGAAGATAAAGTGGTCTTTAGGTTTTTGCACATATTCAGACAATTTTATTTAAGATTAGAGAGTGAAACTGACCATTGTATTAGAGCGGACGGATGGCCCGGATTTGATGTCAATACATGGCGTCATTTTGGGAACAAGAACATGGACCGGGTAGTGGTGAGTTTTGGGCCTAATTTTGTGATTTTTATATTGGCTGGTGCATATTTTGCCCAATGGTGAGTATTTTTAATGAGACCAACTTTTCTTTAATTCTTTTCAGTTGTCTTCCTTTCTCTTTTTCTCTTTATTTATTTATATTTTTTATTTTATTAAATACAAAATTAAAAGTGGAAGAACCAAATTGACTCCTAAAATTATATTACTCAATTTCCAAATACCATATTTCCTAATTAAACACAAGCTAAGACAATTAAAAGTATAAATACCAAAGAATCATTTTTTGTTATTTTCTATATTTTTAAAGGTAACTTAACTACTAATTAATCCTAAAATTATGAAATTAAATCCTAAATTCAAATTTCAAGTATATTTTATATGTTTCCCATTAACAATGCACAAATAAAAATGCAAACAATTAACATAAAATGCTACAAAAATCCACAAATTTGCCAAATAATGAAAGAAATTATTTTGTTTGAACTTATGGGAATAATTTATATAGACAAAAATCACGTGCTCACAGTGAGGCAGGAGGACTACGAAGACTTTGAGGTAGATCTGCTGCGTCCGCAGATCGACGAGTCACCCTATTTATTCTATCTTTAGTATTTAGTTCTCTTTCCTTCCGTTTGTTAGATATTCTGGAGTTTGGAGCCTTTACTATACATTTCTGCATGCTTTGTTGCCCATGAGTTTCTGGGTTTTGGGATTGTTTTAGTCTTGAGATATTGAGTTGTATATGCCGAGAGACATTCAGTACAATTTCCTTTTTAGATATTTAAATTTGGTATTTTCTAATATTCCGCCGTTATTATATTTCTGCAATGTTAGGCTTAGATGGTCATGGGGACTAGGTGCTGTCATGGCATGTTCACGGTTGGTACACTAGGGTCGTGACAAGTTGGTATCAGAGCTCTAGGTCCATAGCAGTCACGAAACACAGGCCGATTTATTAGAGTCTTGTTGATCGGTACAGAGACGTCTGTACTTATCTACGAGAGGCTATGTAACTGTTTAGGAAAAATCTTCACTTCATTGAGTTTCTAGTCATGCTATATTTTGACATCAATTCTAAAACTTCTGTCTTTTATTCTCTCACAGATGGTGAGGACACGCGCTACTCGGGATGATCAAGCACCCGCGCACCCAGCTGTAGCCGTCAGAGGTTGTGGACGCACACGTGGTGCAGCCAGAGCACCTGTGCGAGTTGCCGTTGAGGTACCACCAGCATATCCAGTTGGAGTTCAAGCACCTGGCACGCCTACCACCGCTACTACTCCAGCCTTGTAGGAGACATTAGCTCAGTTCATGTCTATGTACACCACCTTGGCTCAGGCGGGGTTTCTTCCCCTCGCTTTAGCCACATCCCAGGCCAAATGGAGTTCTGAGAAAAAGTTATGTTTATTTTACTAGACAGAGCGCAATATGCCTACTCGATTCTTTGTTTGTTCTAACTATCATCCGTTGACCCCCGAACACGATACCGACTTAATTTCTTGATCTTTTACTCAGACTTCAAAGCTCCAAATAGCTTGCATTCATTCCATAACATCTACATAGCTTGGAATCCCTCCTACAAGGCATAAAATACACAATTGGTGCAAAATACTAGCAATTAAAGTTCAAACTCAATTAAAGTGCAGTAAATTAGAGTGTAATAAGCGACTAAAATAAGTAATTATAGCCGATCATCAACACCCCACACATAAACCATTGCTCGTCCTCGAGTAATCAAACTACACTTTATATAGACACGACCTTTTTAAACAATTCTCCTAACTCATCACACTAAGAATATTTAAAATATACTAAGCACAAAAGCGTAACTTCTTCACCTCAAGATGTGACTCACAAGTACCACGCGTTATTTACAACTCAGACACTTACTCTACTGTAGAGTTCACTGATATTACTTTTAGTTCATGAATCAAGTGCCCTCACATAACAAAAGAGAGTAGTTCCACACAATAAAATTTAAGAACACTTAGGAACTCAAGATGGAAAGAGTTCACTCACTCTCAGAAATAACATTCATATGCCAAAAAAGATGCACCCTAGGCTTGCCCGTAGTGTACTACTCTACGAATCGAGCTCATTCAATCTAGGATCAAGTATAACTTTTATTTGATTGAAACGTAGGCTGCGGGATAGGTAGGATACTTTAGATATAAGAGTGACTACACCTCCCTAAGCACTTTAATACATATAATTTAACACTCAAACCACATACTTATGTCAAACAAAACTCCACCTTCACATTAATGTATTTTACCTCGCACTTCTTTAAGCACAAGCACAACTACATCAAGAGTCACCACTTATCAAGAATTTTTTTCCATAAGAATACAACTTTTTTCCTTTTCTTTCTTTTTTATTATGGCTCTTACTTTTTCAAAATAGCGCACCTTTCTCCTTATTTCATTAGTTCCACTCAAAAGCCAAACCAACCACCCCACACTTTAATTTTTACACAGCTCATAACAATTCAAGTGGTCATGAGAGGTTAAAAGGTTCAAATAGATGGTTAATTCAAATAAATGGGAAGGGCTTGTAATACGGCTGCCAAAGAAACATGATTACAGGCTCAAGTAGGTTAACTACGGACATAACAATTAGGCGGATAAAATATACATATCTGGCTCAACAAAGAAACATCTATATCACTTCTAAGACTGAGCAAAACTACTATTTCGCTTTGCAAACACACAGGGCAAGTTCTATGCATCAAATGCAATGTACAGAATAACATCCAAACCTCACACACACATGCCACATAACTCACTCAGTATTGGATTCATCAAGGCACTCTAGTCAAAGCAGTTAAGCAAAGTTAAAATCATACAATTTAAGGTACTTATATAAGAGTCAAAAACTGAGCCTAAGCGTCACAACCAAAGTACACACTATTCTCAAGGCATAAAAAAGTGAAGAGATATTGCTTTATTTCAAAACACAAAACAATGGCCCCTACTCCTAAAAAAAGGCTAACTATACCCCATTCAAATAAAACTCTTGAAATGAACCGCGGTACAAAGAAAAACCGAGGGGGAATTACTACACTACCTACAAAGAAAATATTTTTTTCATTAGACTTAAATCCCTTAAGAAAATTTTCTCAGATATCCATCATCGAGAAAAGTCCAATTTTTTTTAAAAAATATTATTCAATTAAACTAACACAGCTAAAGAAGCATAAAAAGTCATCCAGACAATCTCCTCACCCACACTTAAAGTTGTGCATTGTCAACAATGTACACGATAACTAATAAGAGGATAAAAAACTTCCCGTTAGGCCAAATGCCAAAGCACTAGCAGCTCATGGGTTAATCAGACTTCCCCCAGGCTTGGTCCTTCGTGCGGTTACCTTACACTTAGTTCTAACCATCTTCTTTGTCGTAGCATCTTTCCAATAACTTTGCTTTTCATGCTTATAGAAAATCAGAAATCGACACTACAAAAATAATACAATTAAAAAAATAATTTAAAAAAATTAAAAGAAAGAAGTAAAGCTGGGTTGCCTCCCAACAAACGCTTGATTTGACATCGCGGCACGACATGAACTATTTTTTCCCTCCACTTTGAACTTATAAATTGGAAACAATTTTTGATTCTTCTCTATGATCATGCTCATGGGGTGGTAGAATGAACATGAGTAGCCCAATAAAACAATGTAGTATTCTACACTTCTTGGCCTTTAGATGAGATGTGTATTCCTAACTTTCTAGCAAGAAGAATTCCAGAATGTAGGTACCTTGTTCCTCATTCCCTGGCTCCTTAAATAGCTCGAACGTCTCTTTTTCCATATCATCATCCATACAAAATGTGGAAAAATGGTTGGAGTGTGGACCAATGCGCTCAACTACACAAACATTGGGATTGTCAACATCCTTAACACTAATGACACTAGAGTCAACTAAATATGTATCCTCAATATCCTTGGTTGACTATAGTATCTCTTCTACGATATCAGCATCCTCAAAATCTAGTTCCATTTATTGTTTGTGTTCTACTCTAGCCTTCGCCTCTGGATCATCCTCGTATCCAGTATAATGGCAATTTTTGCAGCCAATTCATACTCATATAGGATACTATCACAATGTCAACTTGTTGCGCTTTACAAGGTTCAATTAATTTATTCGCCTAAGCCTACAAGTTGTGAATAGTTGCCCTTTGCCTTTGTACCCGTAGTTGTATCTTATCATATTATTCCATAAGGCACTTTAGCATATCCTCAATCTCTTTCAGGTCCTCATACCTGGGCTCTTTGTTCCTATTAACTTCACAAGAAAAATAAGAACCATCAGAGCAAGGGATTAGGAGAATATAAGAAATATAAGCACAACTATAAAAGTGACCATCTTGACCACCACACATATCACACACATTCCACACATAAGATTGAGTTGGTGCACATAACTCGCTCTCGAAAGTATTTTGAAAAATCTTGCCCTGCATGGTTTCCTCTAAAATATGCATAACGAGGATCAAAAGTAGAGTTACCAATATCAAAACTCTCATAATTCCAAGATTCCATGTCTCTCACATCAAAAAAATATAAAAAAATCAAATACACAAATACAAAAATAATAGTTCAAACTTGCAACCTAGAAATATGTACACCTACAACTACACCGTTAGTTCCCCGACAACGGCGCCAAAATTTGATCATGTCAAACTATGCCTTATAAAAAGGACAAGCGGTCATTGCAAATATAATCCGGTTTACAAGTCCAGAATCGAATCCCACAGATAACTAAGGCTTAGCTACATTTGTTCACCATCGCAAATAATACAAACTTGAACAATTCCTAACTTACATATATTAAGATTTTTGTATTTAACTAACTAACTAACAAATTAAAATAATAACTTAGCACTAAAGATACTGCAGGTTGGAGAAAAGATTAAGGAGGTCTAGAGTTATGATTTTCCTAATTGTCGGAATCCTTCCCACTATGTCTTCTATACTTTCGCCTGAGTATTCTCTACCGATCATGAGTGCTCTGCGTATTTTAATTCTCTCCCGAGTAATTACGATAATTTACTAGACATAATCTCCCGAGTCACGCTAGCTGGATTTAATTACATCTCAATTAGATCGCACCCAAGGTTTTGTTATCCATTATCTCACATTTAAACACTTGGCTATTGATTCCTCACATACGTCAGGAGTGATGTTGTTCAACAACTACCTAAATATGCACTCTCTCCAAGTAATACATACTAAATAGGCACAACTAATTGAGGTCCCTTCAATCAACCACAAGAATAGAGAAAATACTACGGCTCAATTATATAAAAATATAACAAGAATTTATCCCACAAAAGGTTCCATCAAAACCCTAGATAACAAACTAACTATTTATAATAGTATGCAAAATTAAATACAATACTAAAAGTCATATCCAATAATGGAAATAGGAAGAAGGAAGTGAGAAACTTGTAGAAGAATTCTCCGCCTTGCTCATAATGTGTTCTTATCTCCTTAGATCGAATCCCCGGTCTCATTAGCCTCATTAGGTCTAAATTATGTCAAAAGTATGTCCAAGGTCTTCAAAATACCGTCCTTCCATGTATATATACCGAGTGGGGTTGGGCCCAAACAATTACAACTTCTCATACGCGAAAAAGGACACATTTTCCGGACAGCACATGCGCGGCCGCGCTTGGACCGCGCATATCCACTTTGATTCTGCCTGACGAGTGCGGCTATGATATTGACGCTCAATTTTCACCTTGTTTCATTTCGAATTTGGAAAAATGTAAATCATGACAATTGTATCTCTTTGAGTTAGCTTTCCTACCATATATTGTGGAACCCAAACGGAGGTCTGAGAAAAAAGTAATGTTCATTTTACTAGACAGTGCGCAATATACCTACTCGATTCTTCATTTGTTCCAACTATCATCCGTTGATCCCCGAACATGATCTCGGCTTAATTCCTTGAGCTTTTACTTAGACTTCAAAGCTAAAAATCACTTGAATTCATTCCATAACATCTACATAGCTCGGGATCCCTACTACAAGGCATAAAATACATAATTAATGCAAAACACTAGCGATTAAAGCTCAAATTCAATTAAAATGCAGTAAATTAGAGTGTAATAAGCGACAAAATACGTAATTATAGCATATCCTTGTACGTATGTTCATGCATTTAATATAATATGCTATATTTTGCACACACAAAAAACAAAACCAAATAGAAGATTAATAACAAGCTATTTGACTTCAATTTATATGCTCACGGAGTGGAAGTCACACATTTTAAACTACCAAACTTAAACTCACTACAAATTATTACATCTAAAAAGACAAAAATAAAAAAAGCTTTATATCCAACAATGCTACAACAGAGATGCTAACTCATTTGACAAAATAACAATTTCAAATCTCTAAATTTATCTCGGACGAGGCGAGGGTGAGGGAGATGATATCTATATCTGTGAACCAATTCGATTTCATACCGGGTCGCTCCACTACATAAGCTATCCACCTTGTCAGGAAATTGGTGGAACAGTTAAGGGATAAGATGAAGGACATGCACATGGTGTTTATCGACTTGAAGAAGGCGTATGACAAGGTCCCTAGGGAGGTGCTACGGAGGTACCGGGAGGCGAAGAGTGTGCTAGAAGCCTACATCAGAGTAATCAAGGACATGTAAGATGGAGCTAAGACTAGGGTTAGGATGGTGTGTGGCGACTCAGACCATTTCCCGGTGGTTATGGGGCTCCATCAAGGATCGACGCTTAGTTTGGTAATGGATGCTCTAATCCGATATATTCAAGGAGATGTGCCTTGGTGTATGCTATTTGCTGATGACATAGTCTTGATAAATGAGACGAGGGTCGGTGTTTACGAGAGGCTAGAGGAATGGAGATAGATTGTCGAGTCTAAGGATTTCAAAATAAGTAGGTCTAAGACATAATACCTGGAGTACAAGTTTAGCGCCGAGCCAAGCGAAGTAGGCAGGGACGTGAAGATTGGATCACAAGTCATCGGTAAGAGGGATAGTTTTAGATATATTGGTCGGTGATTCAGGAGGACGAAGAGATAGACGGAGATGTCACCCACCGTATAGGGTCGGGGTGGTCGAAGTGGAGGCTTGCATCAGGATTCCTGTGTGACAAGAAAGTGCCACAGAAACTCAACGGGAAGTTTTATAGAGATGTGGTTAGACCTTCCATGCTGTATGGGGCAGAGTGCTGGCCGGTGAAGAACTTGCATGTTCAGAGAATGAAAGTTGCTGAGATGAGGATGCTCAGGTGGATGTGCGAGCTAACCAAGTTAGATAAGATTAAGAATTAAGTTATTCGAGAGAAGGTGGGGGTGGCCCCAGCGGATGAGAAGATGCGAGAAGCGAGGTTCAGGTGGTTCGGGCATGTGTGGAGGAGAAGCCCGAATGCTCCGGTGAGGAGTTGTGAGTGGCTGGTGGTGGTCGGCGTGAGGTGAGTCAAGGGGAGTCCTAAGAGGTATTGGGGAGAGGTGATTAGGCAGGACATGGCTAGAATGCGGATTTCCGAGGACATGAACCTTGATAGGAAAGTATGGAGGTCTAGTATCAGGATTGTAGGATAGGGGCTTCTAGAATATTTCATGCTCCTTTCCCGGGGTTGGGTGGGGCTTGGTAGGGCTCTCCATAGATGATTTGTGTATTGAATTTTGTTCCCTTATGGTAGTTACTGTTTGATATTATTGCATGCCATTTTATTTATGGTTCTTGTATTTAGAAAATTATTTATGCGATTTCTGCTGGAGTAACTAATGCCCTTTTGTTTTTATTTTTATTTTTCCTTTCCTTCCCTTAGCCGAGGGTCGGTTGGAAACAGCCTCTCTGCCTTTTTGGATAGTGGTAAGAGCTATCTACATATTACCCTCCCCAGGCCCCACTTTGTGGGACTATATTGGGTAGTTATTGTTGTTGTTGTAAATTTGTCTCCGACGATATACATATGATAAAAATTTCTATGTCCATTCACTTCTCCAACCTTTTGAATCACCATTATGGCACATCAAAAATTCAAATTGCGAAGACATTTGTCTCTCAATAAAAATGATGTATTATATAAAGTCAATAATTATATCTCAAATTGTCTAATAGTTAGTAGTAATAATTTTAAAAATAATAAAATATTAAAAGTTAATTGTAATCATAGTTTTATCCTAACATGGAATGCACTACAAAGGGTAAAAAACTTAATTGATATTAAGATACATAGATTCGTTAGTCTTGAAAGAATGAGTGGCGGAAGGATTAAATTGGTTAATTTTGAAAACTTTTGAGTATGTTTTTTGTCCACAAGAATACTTGAGGATTTAACTTGAGTTGTGGGTGTAAGTTAACCGGAAAAGAAGTGTATTCAGATCAAGGCATGTGTCGGTTCCAGGCGTCGAAGTTGTAGGAGCATTACTCCCTCGTACGCGGAAAGCCATCCTTCTCATGATATATCCCAACCCCACCAGAATTAGTCGCCATTGCTGGATAGCAAAGTTCACATACCGATGAAGAAGTGAGTCAAAATGTCGGCTTCTCAAACTCTAGGCGGGCCTTCGCGCTGTGGCTGGGTACTGGGTCCGTCCCTTGATAAGATCATCAAGAACGTCGCCTGGAGGAAACACTCGCAGCTCGTCGCCGCCTGCAAGTCCGCTCTCGACAAGCTTGATTCCGTTGTTGACGACCCTGTAGATCCAGCTTCCTGCACCCCTCTCTATGGCCTCTCTCCTTCCGATGCTGATTTCGTCTTGCAACCCCTCATCATGGCTCTCGACTCTGCATCTCCCAAAGTTGTCGAACCCGCCCTAGATTGCGCCTTCAGGTTATTCTCCTTGGGCTTGATCCGATGCGAGATCGACACCCCCAGCCCTAACCCAAGTCCTCCCTCCCTCATTTTCCGCCTTATAGATTCCGTCTGCAAATGTGGCGCTCTTGGGGACGAAGGAATCGAGCTTGCCCTTCTCAGGGTTTTGCTCTCCGTCGTTCGATCTCCCTACGTGCTTGTCAGAGGTGATTGCCTTGTCCACGTTGTTAGGTCCTGTTACAATGTCTATCTAGGGGGCATGAATGGCACCAATCAGATCTGCGCCAAGTCCGTCCTTGCTCAGATGATGATGATTGTTTTCACCAGGGTGGAGGAGAACTGCATGATGGTGGAATTCAAGACCGTCTCTGTGGCTGAACTGTTGGAGTTCACGGATAGGAATTTGAATGAGGGCAGCTCCATACAGTTCGCCCAGAACTTTCTCAATGAGATTGTGGATGCCAAGTCCAAGGAAGGCCTTGCTGAATCGAAATTGTGTTTGCAGTTGGAGAATGACAAGGGTGAAAAAAAGAAGGGCGAGCCCACCGATGGGGAACTTAGTGAGGGAGCTGATCTGAGTGGTTACAGTAAAATTAGAGAGGACGGTTTCATGCTCTTCAAGAATTTATGCAAGTTGTCTATGAAGTTTTCATCACAGGAGCATGCAGATGACAATATTTTGTTAAGGGGGAAAGTGTTATCGTTGGAGCTCCTAAAGGTTATAATGGATAATGCTGGTCCAATTTGGCGCTCAAATGAGAGGTTTATGTCATTCTGTTACTGTGTTCTGCTGATTTCTTGCCGTCTATTTCTTTTTGTTTGTTACGCTGGGTCTACTCGTTCAACTAATATGGCCAGGAAATTACATCTTATGCTTTTATGATAGACCCTCTTAAGTCAAGGAGTTAACATCTGTCACCAGTTCGACAATAGATCTTTCTAATTGGAACTTTTAGATTAGTTTTGCTTGCAAGATGTGATGGTTTAAATAAATGTCTAGCTTCCCCTGATATACATAGATTACATATATTGATATGATAGTTCGCCTGCCCTTAAAGAAATCTTTGGTGGTGTAGAATGTAGTTAGTTCTCACATAAAGGATGAAAAGATGACAGAAAAAAGGTAGTTCCATTGATCCATAGGAACTAGGTGGGAGAGCTCACGAAGCTACAAGTGTGTAGAAACGGATTATTTGTAGTATTTGACCATTATGCATCTCGGCTATTCCACCAGATACCAAGCTTATCGTGATTGCATGAAGTTGTGGTGTAAACTTTGAAGCTTGGGTTCTCGTATCTTTTCACTACATGTCATTTCGAGTTGATTTATGTTCGCTTTGAGGCTTTTTCTGGTTGTTTCTGTTTAAATTGGAGCTCCAACTAGACTGTCTTTTGAGCTCATTTCGAGGTCTTCAAGCTTAGTCAAGTGATACGGTTGTCTCACTCATATTGACTTGATGTCAATCTCCCCCTCAGATCTACTTCGCTCTCCGTCTTCGAATATGGCCTCGGTCGAGGCATCGAGCAGTCAGGATTCTTGTGTTGTGACTTACCTTTGAAGGAAATTCTTCTTTTTGTTCATTTGTTTCCTTGTTTTACATCTCTGGTTTTCTGAACCTCGAAACTTGGCGGCACGTAAGTGCCAAATGGCCTCCGGGTACCTCATTCTTGTTCACTTGCTTTAAGTTCCACTTTTACACTTTTGTCTTGATGGGTCAGAACCACTTCTTAGGCTCATTTTAACTTCAGTTCATCGTGTAGAATTTTTTAAAAGTGGCCTGTCATTATGTAGTCCACTTTCTCCTTGTCTTATGGGGTCTTCATCATTCTCTTCTTGTGTTGCCAAAGTGAAAACATAACTAAGGCACATATTTAACTACAGAAAGGCACAAATAATCCTAATTTAGAAAAAGTCAAAAATAATAAAATAGGGGTAAATGTGATGCAATAAAAAATATTTTTTTATACAAACAACAATTATATGAACAAAGAAATTGAAAAACCTTCAATCAAGTGAAATGTATGATTTGAGATTGAGGCGTAGCAATATTTGTTGTTAAGTGAAATATACGAAGTACAAATCATGTTTATCGAGTTCCAAACCATTTTAAATTTGTAATTCAGATGCAAAGATACAAATTTAAGTTTCTAATTCAAAATAGCGAATGATTATCTTATACTAAATTTTGACTTTTCTGTTTCTCATCTCTTACGCTTTGCAAGTTATCTTAATTGTTAGAGTCAACCCTTTTCAAGATAGAGTACGTGGACGATTTGACGCATGCCTTAGGATAAGTCTCTAGGTGAAGCACGCGACTTATCTATGCGTAGCTTCAGTCTTCAAGAGTTAAGCTGGCATCGAGCTAGTCCTTGACAACACTAACCTTGCCATGCGTTCAATTAGAGCTAGGCTTGAAGTCAGAACCTCCTTGCCGGAAAAAACACTTTATATATAGTATAGTTGAATCCCCTTGGCTTGTTCTTTTGTTTACTTCTATATATTTTGAATTCCTTCAGTGATAATCCTTGATGTGTCACTATGAGGCTCAAGGACCTTGCTTCCCCCACTTACATTAAGTCCGCTCCAGGCCTACGTTTTATGGCCCATCTGTGTTCATATTTGTATTGCAAACGTATAAATGGGTTGTCCTATGCCATTGGCGGTTGGTTGTCGTCTTCTTTCTCCATTCTAGTGTCTTTTCGTACGTTGGTGATGACTTAACGATTGTGGTTCTCACATTGCCTTCAAATTGAAAGACTTTGGTCTCAACTTTTTTGGGTCGTAGTTGATGTTTCAAATTTGCCCACTCAGCTATTTTTCCAGTGAAACTCATTTTTGGTTACACATAGTATTCTCATTCAAAATTTAACTACAGTACTCATCTGCCTTGGTCCTTTACTATAATTTATTTTAATATTTAGGTCCTTAGAAATCTAACCCCAAATGGGGCATTCCATGCGTGAGAAGCCGATCTGCTACGTCTCGGGTGAACCTTCTGACTTCTGTCACATGTACGCACCTTGTATGACTTCTAAACTCCAACTTCTTCTTGGTTTTAGAGTTCGAGTCTTGACCATATTATCATGCTTGCGGCTTGGTTCATGTTACAACTCCACTTCTTTTGACATTCTGCTCCAGAAGATTCCTTAGTTACTGGCAGAGGTTTTAGAGAGAAGGAAGAGATGGTAAAAACTTGACTGACAGATTAACATTTGTAGGATAGAAAGTCTTAGATTATCATTCCTGGTAAAAGTTGGACTACAAATCCTTGTAACGGGTCTTGCATCTAATACTGAAGTTGATGTAAGAGAGTTTCTAAAAAAAAAAAGGTTTTAAGATATTGAAACTCGTAATGAAACAAGAATATGAAAGTAAATCCTGATGTAACTGAGTTTGCTGTAGCTGGAAATGTAATTTAAGCTAAATTCTTTTTAGATTTATTCTTTCAAGGTCTCAAGTTCGAAACCCATTGGGGGCAAACAATTTCTGAGGCCCATCGGACCGGGTAAAACCTTAATTACGTGGTGCACTTACGGGAAACTCCTTGCCCGAGGGCCTGTGCACCCCCGTTATTAGTCGAGGCGTGAAGAGACTCGGACATCCGGTGCAAAATAAAAAAAGTAGATCTATTCTTGATTGTAGATTTTATCCTACAACATTCAACTTGATTGATAAAGAAAGTCCGCCCTTCTTTATTCTTGATGTAGCAAAGTCGAGCTTTGTGTAGAAGTCATTTGTCTCAACTGGGTTCTAAAGAACTCAAGATAATAATATGTTAAAGTATCTGCATTTTCGGAAAAAAAGGTTGATGTATCTGGTATATTTCTGGCTTAACATTGTCCTCTGAATACAGGTTTCTCAATGTTATCAAGCAATTTTTATGCTTGTCATTGTTGAAGAACAGTGCATTATCTGTGATGACGATCTTTCAACTTCTTTGTTCAATATTCAAGAACTTATTATCAAAATATAGATCTGGGTTGAAATCGGAAATTGGAATCTTTTTCCCCATGCTCATCTTACGTGTGCTGGAGAATGTGCTTCAGCCTAGTTTCTTGCAGAAGATGACTGTTTTGAGTTTGCTGGAGGAGGTATCAAAGGATCCTCAGATTATCATTGATGTCTTTGTCAATTATGATTGTGATGTCGATGCTCCCAACATTTTTGAAAGGTACTTTTTGTTAGTTGTGCTCTACTTTTTGCTATGACTGTAATTTATGTCCTCTAGTATGTGACCAAGTAAACTTTGAAGAAGAACAATCATATATTTCACTAATGGTGTATTTGGACTCTATTATGTAATGGTTTGTTTCATCAGTCGTAGACACTGCTGCATTCATTTTACAAGCTTCTTAGTTGATTGTTGAGATTTATTCTGATGTTGCATTCATTTTTCAAGCTTTTTAGTTGATTTTGATGTTCACAGTAAAAATCCAGAGTCGAGATCCTTGAGTTTTATTATGTTTTTGGTTGGACTTTAGAGTATATGATGGATTCTTTAACTGAAAAAGGTTATAGTAGAATGTTTCTCTTTGTTGTTAGGTATGAACCAAAAATCCAAGTCTGAGATACAACTTGATCTCCAAGTCTAATAGTTTTTGACTCGGTCTAGACTTGTCCCAAGTTTATTTAGTTTCCAAGAAATTATTCTTCTTAGAATCTTGTTGTTCTTATGTATACTAGTAATAATAACTTCATTTAGTTTGTGTGGTGGATATGATAAAAACACACTTCCCATATTAACCTCAGACTATTTGCCGATAGTGTTGGCTATAACAGGAGGCAAAGGCGAAGGGGGATGCTCCTCTCATATTCGAGGTCACATGGCTAAGAGTGATGGGCTTTGGGAATAGGATGATGCAATGGTGAGGTAGTTATCAAAAGGAATATTGTCTTTCCAAATGGCTAGCAAGATGAAATTCCTAAGAAGGGATAATTGAAGGTTGAACAAACAGGTTTATGGGTGGGTGAAGGGTAAATAAGATTGCTAATGCCTATCTTGGAGGAATTAGAGAGTAGATAGGGGAGATAGTTAGATTGCAGAGGAGAAAGTGGATTTGGCAATAGTCCAGGAAACTTCATGGATGCAAAAACCAAAGAAGCTTTGGTACCCAAGCTTTAGGCGAGAGACTAGTTGTTGTGCAATTACCCGCAACATACAAGTGATAAACTCCCTTTTTTTTAAAGTGATAAACTCCCTTGCTGTCAATGTTGTCAAAGGCGGCAAAAAAAAAAAGGCGCAATGAAGGAAATAAATAAATATATATGTAATTCAAGGGAAAAAGTTAATAAATTCACTCATAATATTTTCCTTAGTAACTAATACACTTGTTTGTCGATTACTATTGTTGTTTAATAATGCCCAATTTAAGATAACAAAATAAGTGCACACTTTAGTGCCTTGGTACACACACCGAAGTGCAACTTGAGCGAATCGAAGCGCCATGTCACTCACCTCCACGTGCCAAGGAGACTTTTCATTGTGTACCCACCTCTGGGTACCCACTGCCCGAAACCTTGTCATGCACCTCCATGGGTGTCCCGGTGTTATCAAAGGCGAAAAGCGCAAAAAACCTTTAAGATTTGTTTGGGGTTTAAGCGCGAAGCGCAAGTAAAGCATGGACTTTAATGAAAAAATGTGCAAATGAAGAAAACTACAAATATATATGTGTAGTCAAAGAATATATCTATAGGCATGCATACCAAATATGTGAACAAAGAAATTGAAGAAATTTATGATAAAATAAAATGTCAATTGTTTTGGTATCGCCTATTCAGGATTAGGCTCATTGGTAAGGAAAAGTATGCCTTAGAGCTTTGATGACAATACTGAAGTGTCCACTAAGCGAGACGAAGCGCTCAACGTGTTTTGAGCCTCACTTTCAGGGCTTAAGCGCGCCTTTAATAACAATGTAGTATTACGATCCAAAATCCCACCAACTCATGATGGCACCTAACCCAACTCGCTAGGTAAGCCAACCAACATATAACACAGCTCGGACGGAAGATCATCAAATACATAATAAAATAAGAATGCGAAAATTAATTCAAATATCCCCAAAAACTGGTAGTACAAATCATGAGTCGTTAAGATTAAGAAGTACAACGTTGGTGTGAAGAAAATACATTATCTGTTTGGAGTTTAAAGCTTGTAACAGAAACACTGGTACATCTTCAATGATAGCCTTCGACTTCCACAACAGCTCAACTCCAAAATTTGCACACAAGGTGTAGACGTGTAGTATGAGTACAACTGACCCGTATACTCAGTAAGTATCAGGACTAACCTCAACAAAGTAGTAACGAGGTTTAGTAAAAAAATACTCACTTTATATAACCTTTGCAGCTCATTGGCATACACTTTCGCATACAAAAGAGACAGGCACCAAGTAACGTTTACTTGAATATTTCTGTATGAATGTAGAGTGTCTATGCATGATAAAGTTCAAATTACATATCAATTACCAATTAACATTTATTCTTATGCTTCTATATGAGTCCAAAATGTCCTTGCATAATCTCATGCCAACATTATGCAAAATATAGAGTACTAGAAGTTCTCTATATTTCCTACTAGCATAATAATCTCTAATAGAGCTAAAAAACTCATAGAAAGCATATACCATTTGAATTAAATGTACTAATACGAGTAAAACATATTCTACCTAAGTGGTATCGACTTTATAGATCTTTTCCTTCCATTGTGGCGTGTGCTCTAGCCTCTAGGTCTACCCATCAATTTTAATGCCTTCATTCACCATGGTCTTGCACCTAAGGAGACCGGTGCATCTGGAGGCCGATGCAGAACATGACAAAACCATTTTAGACGACTTCCTCTTATTTTATGCTCAATGTGTGCTATTGCACCTTCCAGCAAATGCGAACAATTTTAATCTTGTTTAATCTTGTATTGATACACATGCATTTTAGCATCTTCATCTCTGCAACACTCATCTTGTGGATGTGTTGGAATGTAGCATCCGGCTTTTCACTCTCATATGACATTACTGGTCTTGTATATGCTTTATAGAACCCACCTTTCACTTTGGTGGGCATCCTTCTATAACATACTGCCTCGATAGCACTTCTTCATTTCAACCATCTAATTTTGATTATTTTTGTATCATCTTCACACATCATTCATTCTCTTTGACCAATGAGCCTAAATATCTGAATTTACATTTAGATACCACAATCCCTTCTAATCTCACCTGAACTTCGAATTTCTTATGCTAGCTAAACTTGCAATGCATATATTCAGTCTTCTGCTTATCCTAAAACTCTTACTCTCTAGAGTGCTTCTCCGCAGTCCAAGCTTTGGGTTGACACCCTCGTTGGTTTAGTCAATTAGGACAACATTATCAGCAAATAGTATATGGGGAATCATTTTGTGCTGTGTTGGAAAAAATTTCTCTCCATTATCTGAGCTTCTATCAATAATATTGGAATCTAGAATCGTCGGGCATTTTCACTTGCATTTCCTCTCTCTTATCTGTGTTGTTCACAATCTCTAAGGAGTTTTCCTTCTGCTGCTTCTATCTGGAAATCTAAGGTTCTATTGAAAATTGAGGCTTATGTGTCCCTTTGCTGCCTGAAAGCTTAACACCTATAAGCTGTTACAATTAAGAAAACCTTACTAATTGGATGAAAGTACATATTAGGCGATTGCGCCTAAAATAAACTATAAAGTTACTCTCTTTTTAATTTGTCCCCAGGGCTTTGATCTTGTGGAGTGCAATGCGTGATGTGTGTTAGGCAGACATCATGGGTTTGGACCCCGCTGCATAGAAAACTCTGGTATTTAAGTCGAGAAAGGTTATCTATCGAGTTTTGAACCGTTTGCCACTGATTTCTAGAGATTTCTCGGTTACATAAAAAAGAGTATTTTTCTTTAAAAAAAAATTAGCAGTTATATATGTTGAGAATATAGTGTATAAATAGGCATTTCTTTATCAAATCATCAATACATCTCTCTCATATTTTCCCGTGTCGGATATCAGCTATAGGACGAATATCTTATTCTCCGATAGTTCGATAACACTTATGAACTCAACCTTAAGATCATGAGTAAGGTTGTGTCCTTAGCTCATTGGCGATTTTTAACCAAGTATTGTGATACTGTTGTATGCCAAGAGCTTGTGAACGTAACTATTTAAACAGTCTCTTTTAATGAGACAGGAAGCCGACCTCCTTATCCTTGCTTGGTTCTCTTTTGCAGCAATGCACATGCTTTTTTGCTGTTGTATTATACTGTTTTTCATATATGTTTCCTGTCACTAAATTCTTATGTTATTTTCATCTAAATTGAATTAAAACAGCTTTAATTCCATCAGATATTTGCAGGACAGTTAATGGTCTTCTTAAAACTGCTCTTGGTCCACCTCCTGGTTCCACTACTACATTGTCTCCAGTCCAAGATATTACATTTCGTTCTGAATCAGTGAAATGCTTAGTTACAATTATAAAGTCAATGGGGACGTGGATGGACCAGCAACTAAGGGTAGGGGAGCCCAATCTAGATAAGGTGTCCGATCATGAAGTGCCAGAAGCTGCTACCAGTGTTAGCGAAGAGGGAAATATTATTGACTATGAGCTGCATCCGGAAGCAAATTCTGAATTTTCTGGTGCTGCTGCCTTGGAGCAGCGCCGTGCTTATAAATTAGAAATACAGGTTTATCATTTTTGTTTGCACATTCCACTATCTTCATTCTCTGCTTTCATTCACTTCATGGTACTTGAGGTATGGTTAAGTACTGACAACTCTAATGAATCGAATGCAGAAAGGTGTTTCCCTGTTCAACAGAAAGCCTTCAAAGGGGATTGATTTTTTAATGAGCACCAAAAAGCTTGGCAATTCCCCAGAAGATGTAGCCTCTTTTCTGAAGAACATGACCGGATTAAATCCATCCATTATTGGTGATTATTTGGGTGAAAGAGAGGAGTTTCCTCTGAAAGTTATGCATGCATATGTTGATTCTTTTAATTTTGAAGGTATGGACTTTGGTGAATCAATCAGATATTTCCTTAGAGGGTTTAGATTACCTGGTGAAGCTCAGAAGATTGACCGTATAATGGAGAAGTTTGCGGAGCGCTATTGTAAATGCAACCCAAACTCTTTTACCAGTGCAGAAACAGCTTATGTGCTTGCTTACTCTGTGATAATGCTCAATACAGATGCACATAATAGCATGGTGAAAGATAAGGTACCCTGGGAATCTCTCTGAAGTGTTTTTCTCCTAGGTGTATGATCCAGTGCATATGACAAGAGGGGTTGCTCTATGGTTAGCAACCCCCACTTCCAACCGAGAGGTTGTGAGTTCGAGTCTCCCCAAGAGCAAGGTGGGAAGTTCTTGGAGGGAAAGATGCCGGGGGTCTATTTGGAAACAGTCTCTCTACCTAAGGGTAGGGGTAAGGTCTGCGTACACACTACCCTCCTCAGACTCTATTAAGTGGGATTATACTGGGTTGTTGTTGTTATTGTATGATCCAGTGCATGTTTTCCTAAATTCTCCCATTATTGTCTGCTACTTTCATTCATTTCTACCCTTAGGGGCGGTTTGGTTTGAAACACGTTACATGAATTAATAGTGCATGGATCGAAAATTTGGGAAAATGTAATTACCAAAAAAAATTAAAATAATACAGGGATTGTAATATGGGGTTTATTTCCTGGTTAGATGTTTACAAATTCCTGGTTAGTTTGTTATATTACAAATTAGTACACAATCTATAATTTAAAATATGAGTTTTACCTTTTCAACAAAATAAAAGTTTTCTACTATTATGAGGGTTAGTTTTGTAATTAGTGCTTATATTCATGTATTACCGATGGCCACATTCTTACCTCTCACTCTTTTCCACGTGAAATAATAATAGCTTTCCAGCCAACTTATGCAAGTATTATTTATGGAAAGAAAAAGTAGCAACCAAATATTGTATCAGTTAATGTGGAATTGTGTGGCAGACATTAAGGACCTGTTTTTCCATACAGAATTTTTCCTTTTTTCGATTCTTTTTTTTTTTCCAACACTTGTTTGGTTATACATTGGATTGAATTTTGAAAAATAAATTTGAAGATGTGTTTCCAAATTTGAAAAAGAGGGTTTTACCACTTTTTCATGTAAAATTTATTTTTCCTCACAAAACTGCAATTTTCATGTCCAAACATAATTTCAAGTTCCAAATCTTTTTTCTACTCTAAAAATTACTTTTTTCATAAATCACAATTTTTATGTCGAAACGCCTGCTAAATCTCCTCATGACCCAACCAAATGACTAGCTTACTGGCTTGTTGAACCTGTGTCACCCGATCACATAGATTAGTTCATAAAATACAACTTATTAAACTTTAGTTCTTTTGCAATGGGCCGGAGCTCAAAGTTACTGTAGTCATTGCAAAATATTGTCCTTGAACAAATATATTCTTATTCGAGAGGTTGGTATTGAATTTGTCTATGTTTTCTTGAGGATGACAATAAGAAAGAAAAATATGTCCAGTATATAAGTTTCCAATAGTATTATTAGTGGCCATATTGGACAAGGATTAGAGTATAAGAGTTGTGACTTATGACTATGAGAAGAGCTCAAGACCAATATTGAATAAAAGACATAATGTGCTTGAGAGTTGGCTATATATACACCTTGAAATTTTTTGAGCTTATCACATTCATTATTGTTTATAGGAGAATAGTGTAATGGTTGATTGAAGGTGCCACATGCACATCTCAATAGCTTTCAATCTGGGGTGTCTGTTATTCATTCATTCACTCATTCCATTCTTTGGTATTAACAACTTAGCCAATTTTGGAGGCAAAATCACTAGGTGATTTCTTCCCATTTGTCCAAGCCTTCGTGGACAGAGTTATCCGTTACTTGTACTGGTTGGAGATAGTAGGTGCTCCATAGAGATGCACGCAAGCTGGCCCAGACACCATGATTATAAAGAAAACAAAAACAAGTTCGCCAATTTTCCCTGCTGTCAGCTTAATGCAGTGAAAGATCAATAGACTATGCAAATTTGACATTCTAGGAATAGGTTAAATAGTACATAACATGCAACACGCTAATGGCGAACCCCAATAGATAAAGGGGCTGTTCAAGCCTCTTGTCCTTCCTTATGAGTTTTTACTCGGCATTAAAGTATATAATAAGAATTCTAGTGAATGAAAAATAATGGAGTAATATAAAATAAAACCCTCGAAATAAGATGGTTAGTGATTTTGTGCATATAAATTCATAGCTATATTGACAGCTGAGAATTTGAGTAAAAGAGGATAACATATGCCAACGGGTGCTTCAAGTGCAAATGTCTAGGTGAAGATGTGGACCACCTCCTCCTACGTCATTGGGTGACAACTTGCTTGTGTTTTGAGATGGTTTGGGATGCAGTAGGCAATGTCGGGCACAATGGAGGAGGCACTGGCCAGTGGGAAATTCAGAAGGAAACAGAACTTGATGAGTTGGGAATGTTGCCCCTCTAGCACTTATGTGTTGGACCTATGGAAGGAAAGAAATAAGAGAGCTTTTTATAGGATAGAAAACAACTACGTGCATTTGAGGAATAGCCTCTCCTTCCGAGTTTCTTTTAGATGCACCAATAGAAGATTGAGTGTCATTCTTAGAGAATCATATTATGTTGTAGATTCTCTACTTTTTAGTATGCTGCTAGCATACGGGAGATTTTCCCATTAGTATAAAAATAATTTTCTTATGAAAAAGATCCATAGTATAAGGAAGATGGCGTAGAACGTTCAAGGATAGTGATGCTTAGCTAAAATAAGCTCAAAAGGTCAAATTGTGTCAATGTGTATGGACTCTAAGAATTTAAAACCTTGTAAAGCTATATTTGGATGAATTTGCTACTACCCTAATTAACAATATTTTTAGTTGAATATGAATTCTACATGTAATAGATTCTGTTTGTGAATATAAATTTTGAAATGAAGACTTCTAAAAAGTTTTCCGTATTTGTGATTTTTATATAATATTAACAAGAATGATGTCCCTTATCAAAGGGAATATTAAGAAAAGTTATGTCAAACCAGATAGAGCTTCGCAGTGAATGTTAAATATCATTCTGTTAGCTTATAATTAATGATCTTGTATTAGGAAATTCAACGGCGATCTTGAGTTTGCATGAAAGGATAGTGTACAAGTCACGGATAGTCTACAAGTAACGGATATGAGTTACCAATTATTTTTGATATTGACTGATATGGTTACCAATAGTGCTGCAACCAATTATGGGGGAGGCAACATCTTCATTTTCCAGTATTTGAGACTTTGAGAGCACATAGTTATTGGGTTGGAGAGTATCTTTTTTGTCTGTTTTAGTCTTTTACATTTAGTCTATGCACTTGGTCATCTTAACTTAGTTACACATGTAGATGTTACTTGTAAAATAATGTGATTGGTTTTCTTCGGAATTAACTGTTGTATTTCTCCATTTAGATGACAAAAGCTGATTTCATCCGGAACAATCGAGGGATTGACGATGGGAAGGACTTACCTGAGGATTATTTAGGTGCTCTCTATGACCAAATAGTGAAAAATGAGATAAAGATGAATGCAGATTCTTCTGTGCCGCAAAACAAGCAGGGTAACAGTCTTAATAAGCTTTTGGGTTTGGATGGTATACTGAATCTAGTATGGAAACAGAGAGAAGAAAAACCTCTGGGTGCCAATGGGGTTCTTGTGAGGCATATTCAAGAGCAGTTCAAAGCAAAATCTGGAAAATCGGAGTAAGATTTAATTCCACATGTTGACTTTTGAATCTACTTTCTGGCTGCATAATTACCAATTGTCAGACGATAGGAATCTAACTCTTTCTTTACCATCTGCGTACGGATTGATATTTTCTTTCAATGAGTCGCTGCAGTCTGTAGAATTGCGAAACTATCACATATACGGACTATTGAAAGGATTGTGTGCCTTATAGTCCCCATACATATGATTTAGTATTCTCAAGCTGGCCTCATATGTCTTCTTAGCATGGATTTTCTTGTTCAGATGGAAAAGAATGCATAAAATTATATTATGTCCTGTTGCAGGTCTATCTATTATGTCATTGCAGATCCAGCTATATTGAGATTTATGGTAGAAGTCTGCTGGGGTCCCATGCTTGCTGCTTTCAGTGTCACCCTAGACCAGAGTGATGATAAGAATGCCACTTCTCAATGTTTGCTGGGGTTCAGGCATGCTGTGCACATTACAGCTGTGATGGGTATGCAGACGCAGAGAGATGCTTTTGTCACATCTATGGCAAAGTTCACTTATCTTCATTGTGCTGCAGATATGAAACAAAAAAATGTTGATGCAATGAAAGTAATTTCCATCTCCCTCAATTTCTGTCATATCAGTTTACCATCTTATGCTCAGACGGTAGCAAACTTGCAACAAATGAAGAGTAACCCTACATAATAATACACGCACGCCACATACCTTCTTTTTCTATGAAGAAAAATAATTATATTAATATGGGAAAAATTTCTGCATACAACAAGTGCACCAAAAGGTTGAGAGTAAGCTCTACAAACTACACATCATTTTCGATACAAACAAGAACCTTGTCTATGCACTATAAAAGACCAAAAGCAAGAAACTATTCCTCAATTGTACAAGTTACTTTCAATTCCATCAAAAGCTCTACTAATTTTGGAGGACAATTCCTTTATGCATCTTTTGGACTTTATGGCTGGAAAGATACAAGAGATGCTTTGAAGGGAAAAGAAGACATATCTCTAGAATTAAGAATTAATGTCTTCTATTTCTGGTGTAAGACTAGTATTTTGGAGATGTAGATCAATTTTGGTCTTCATTGAGATGCTTGCGAAGTTATTGTAACTGGCTTTGTTGGAGCCTTCTTTCATGTGGTACTTTATTTAATGAAACCTTTACCTTATCCAAAACTAATAATAATAATTCCATCAACAGTTCTACTAATTTGAAACTCATGCAGAATAACATCCTTCTAATTGCATGCAGACAATAATGTCGATTGCCATTGAAGATGGGAATCATCTTCATGAAGCTTGGGAGCATTTTTTGACGTGTCTGTCTCGATTTGAGCATCTGCAGCTGCTGGGGGAGGGTGCACCATCTGATTCCTCTTTTTTTACTACCTCGAACTCTGAATCTGAGGAAAAGACATTGAAGTCAGCTGGATTTCCATCACTGAAGAAAAAAGGGACACTCCAAAATCCAACTGTTGCTGCTGTTGTTCGAGGGGGTTCATATGACAGCGCAACTGTTGGAGCTAACTCTCCAGTATTGGTGACTCCAGAACAGATAAATAACTTCATTTCAAACTTAAACTTACTTGATCAGATCGGCAACTTTGAACTAAATCACATATTTGCTCATAGCCAAAGGCTGAACAGTGAAGCAATAGTTGCTTTTGTCAAGGCCCTTTGCAAAGTTTCGATGTCAGAACTACAGTCTCCAACAGATCCCCGTGTATTTAGCCTTACAAAAATTGTTGAAGTTGCGTAAGATTCTGTCCTTGAACTCATCAATTTTTACCTCACAAAGAAACTTTTATAAAGTGAATATGATGAAAGTATGATCTTGATTATGCAGGCACTATAACATGAACCGTATCAGATTAGTATGGTCCCACATATGGAGTGTTCTATCAGAGTTCTTTGTGGCTGTTGGTTTGTCAGAAAATCTTTCAGTTGCAATTTTTGTCATGGATTCATTGCGACAACTTGCTATGAAATTTTTAGAACGAGAGGAACTGGCGAATTACAATTTTCAGAATGAATTTTTGAGACCATTTGTTATTGTTATGCAGAAAAGCAATTCTACTGAAATCAGGGAGTTGATAGTTCGCTGTATTTCCCAAATGGTTCTGAGTCGTGTCAATAACGTAAAATCTGGGTGGAAGAGTGTTTTTATGGTAATTATCACATCTTTAGTTCAACTTTTTAAAGAGTTTTGCTTTATCCTTGTCAGGTATCATCTAGTACATACATGATTGTTAGCGTCTTTCAGTATCTATTTCTATAGCTCTCTTGCTTGTTAGCATTCTATTCCCTCTGTCCCTTTATGTGTGAGCTTTCTATTCCAGGAATCTACTTGTCTTCCTAACTGAGTTTCATGTGAGATATATCCTCTTTGATGCGCTTAGTTATTTATGTGATTTAGCTACTAATATTTTACTGTATGACAGTTTTTGTCTTTTTGTTAAGTCATTAATAAGTGGTATAGAAATGGAACCTGGGATATGATCGGTCTTTATATACACCTTTGCAGGTTTTTACAGCTGCTGCTGCAGATGAAAGGAAGAATATTGTGTTGCTGGCCTTTGAAACCATGGAAAAGATTGTGCGGGAATATTTTCGTTATATTACTGAGACTGAAACATTGACTTTTACTGATTGTGTTAGATGCCTCATCACCTTCACAAACAGCAGATTCAACAGTGATGTTAGCCTCAATGCTATTGCTTTTCTCCGTTTCTGTGCTGTCAAACTTGCAGAAGGGGGCCTTGTTAGCAACGAGAAAAACAACAATAATGATTCATCTATTCCAGTGGTCGACAATGAGGCTTCAGATGGGATGTTCTTCACAGACAAAGATGATTATATGTCTTTCTGGGAGCCTCTGCTCACAGGTGTCTTGTTGCTTTACTTTTTCCCTATCTATTTATTCTAACCCTCTCTTTCAAATTTTCTAGCGAAGTATTGTTTATGATTGAAGGTGCAAACTTTTTTTTGATTGTTCCTCGATATGATCCATTTAACAAAGGATCATACATTTTAGGCACGTATTCTTTTTTAGTATCATCATATCTGCCTTGCTGGAACATTTAAACAATTCTTATTGGTGAACCTGCCTAGTTGTATCATGCAGTGACAAGTGGCTAATGCAACGGGGGGTTTCTTACACTTGTGTGTCATGCCAATCTTTTTTTAGTCAAACTAGTTCACCATCCTTTCTGCATAATCCTCACACCTTTAAAAATGGAGAGGACCAGAGGAAATTTGATTATGAGTGAACTGGAAATGAATTTCAGAATCTAAATTGTGGAGTGCACATGTAATTTCAAATTATTTGAACTTCTGGAGGAATTTCAAAAGTTGCATTTTTCTATTGTAGCAATTATCCCCGTGCATAATTACTGGAGGGTTCCAGGTTAAACTTTTTTGAGTCATTGTTGATCCTGTTTCAGGGTTATCAAGATTGACTTCAGATCCCCGATCAGCTATCAGAAAGAGTGCATTGGAAGTTCTTTTCAATATCTTGAAGGACCATGGCCATCTCTTTCCTCGCCTATTCTGGATTAATGTCTTCAAGTCTGTAATCTACCCAATATTCAGTCCAGTAAACGATAGCACAGAAGCTCAAGTGAAGTATGACCAGTCTTCATTTAAATCCAGATATATACCACTGGATGGATGCTTCTGGGACTCTGAAACTTCTGTGGTGGCAGCTCAATGTTTGGTGGATCTATTTGTTATTTTCTTTGGTATGGTGAGGTCTGAATTGCCAAGTGTTGTGTCTATAATGGTAGGATTTATAAAAGGTTCTGGCAAAGATCCTGCAACCACTGGGGTAGCTTCTTTAATGCGTTTGGCAGGTGATTTGGGAGGCAAATTTCGTGAAGAGGACTGGAAGGTTATCTTTCTTGCTCTGAAAGAAGCTTCAAATTCCACTCTTCCCAATTTTTCTAAGCTTTTGAGAACAATGGACGGCATTGAGATACCCATTAGTCAGTCCGATAATGATATGGAGTTTTCTACTGGGGCTGGATTAATAAATGACAAATCAGAGGATGACAACCTGCATACTGCACGATATGTTGTTTCAAGAATGAAGGATCATATAGCGGCTCAGTTGCGCATCATACAGGTCCGTCTTCCGCCCTTCCCTGCCATTCTCTGAGTATACTTATTTGTTGTCCTATTTGGCGTTGTTTCACTGGTCAATTGTTCCGCGTAGAATATTTTTCTATTAATTTCTATATGGCCCCTGATATATTAATTTGTATTCGAACCTAGTAGGGGGCAGTTCATCTGTCTTGGTTAATTGTTGCTCACCTGAATTCAAATTAAATTTCTCACCCATGTGGCCCCTGACTGAAGCGACAACGGGGCCCTTTGTTTGGCTCGATGAAACCCTAGCAGAGGTCTTCTCTCTTTCCCTTTTCAGGGAACAACAGTTCCTATTCCAGCAGATATGGTGATTAGGGTATCTTCTAAAATTGAGATTTCAAATTTTTGATCTCCAAGCGGCAATTCAATTTTGCTGGGGATAATTTCTTTTATGCGTGCAACGCAACTTCGAGCCCAGAAAAAATGCATCCTATTCTTTGTATCTTCGTCGATTCCGACAAATCCCCCACAATAATCACCAATCGTGCGTAATCTTGCGGAAGGAATCTAAAGACCAACCATGCAGTGGAATCCTAAAAGCTTTCACCCATTTGTGTTCCGACATCATTGAGGTAGCCTCTATCTCCGGGACCACCAGTCAAGAGAGAGATGTCTACCGTTCCAAAACCAATCTCCAGTGTTAAATCTTATGGCTTCTTGCATGCAAGGAAACACTAAAAGAATATGGGCAAAAGGAGTGACCTTGAGGCCAGCTGTGGTTTTCCACCTATTGACGAGCAATTTCTGTATCACCTCTGAGTTGGGGCTCTGATTAAATGGATGATTGGAAACACCAAGGATCTGAAACAGAGAAGAATGGAGACCTTGTCGTAGCAAGAAGCTGCTACAATTCTCAGCCCCACTCTCTTAGGGTGTGCAAATGAAGTAGGGCCTATATAGTTTATAATTGTATACAAATAAGGACCTACTCCCGTCTTCCAAAGGGAACCTCTCCATCCTTATGGAATACCTATACAACTCTCCTCGGGGTAGTGTCGAATAAAGCAGGGCTTATAAATTTATAATTGTGTATAAGGACCTCCATATCTGCAAATAAGGACCTACTCTTGTCTTCCAAATGGAACCTCCATCCTTCCGGAATAGACCACCAAGATAGCTAAAATGCTGTAAGCTTCTTGCGTAGAACTGTTGTATGCCGAATCGCGCCTATGCAGCGTGATTATGTGGCAGGTTATCATACTCTCCCCCCTCTAATTTCGTGACGATCGCGGCGCAATACTTGCTCCATGAATGCATTTACCTTATAAATTGCGACAAGCCTTCATATCAATATGGCCCCTTTTAGTGCTTGACCCTTCTAATGAATAAGGAACATGGTGGTAGGCATTGTCCCTTTTTCTGTGTCGCCAGGTAGTCAATAATTGGTTCAATGTCCCTATCATGTGGAGGCAGTGATAGTGATGGGCGCACGGCTGGACTGGCCCATGCTAGAGTCATCCTTATCTTCATTGTACGACTTGAGCATGCTGGCTTGAAAGATAGGACAATTCTTAAACTTGAAAGCCCATCAAAAGCGCATGGCAGATAACTAACTCCTGCCTTCATCGCTGGGCAATCTGGAAGGAATGAAACCTGCAGTGCTTTGACAGAATCTCAACTCAACACACATCGAAAGCCAGACTGGATGTTAAGTTTGTAATGTAAATAGTTCTATTTTCTGGGTCTTTGTCAGAGCTAAACCCTATTCTTGTAATTTGAATGCATCTACGGACGCATGGTTAATAAAATTCACCTTACCTGATTTAAGAAAAATAAAAAAGCACTACTTTTTGCTTTTGTTGGATATAGTCCTTACGGAAAAACAATTTTCTAGAACTATTATGAAGCCAATAATGTTATATAGTAGTAAATGTTGAACTTATACTATCCTAGAAATGGAAATATTTAGATTGGATAAGATTATGAATTATCACATTAAACAGAAACAGCAAGTAACACGCATAGAAGATAGAACGAGAGGAAGCAGACAGATAATTTGGATATGTCCCAACATAGACCTATACATCACCAGTAGGTCAACATTATTTTAATTGAAAGTTTTAAAAAGGGAATAAACATAGTTCATGCATTAACTTTGGTCTATTTCCCTGCTTCCTTTTCGTTATTTATGAACTGTCTGGAGAGATATTTTCAGAGTTCCCAATGTTACAAAAGAGTTCTGTTAAATGCACTGTTATTAGAGAAGTATAATTCGCTGTGCTTTTCTTATTCATTGTGCTGCTGTTTTTTGATGTGCAGGTGTCATCTGATCTCTACAAGATGTGTTGGCGATCAGTATCAACTGATACTATCAATATCCTCCTTGGTATTTATTCGTCTGTTACTTCTCATGCCCAGCAATTGAAATCCGAGAAAGGTGTACAAGTGAAGCTGCAAAAAGCATGCTCTATCCTTGAGATACCAGAACCTCCGCTGGTGTATTTTGAAAATGAGTCCTACCAGAATTATCTCAACTTCTTGCATGGGCTGCTTGTTAACAATTCATCATTGGTTGAAAAGAGAAATATAGAAACGGAACTTGTGGGTGTATGTGAAGAAATTCTGCGCGTATACTTGGACTGTGCTGGATTGAACTCTGTCAAGAGGAAACCAGATGATAAGGCAACATACCTGTGGAATCTTCCTTTGGGTTCAGCTAAGAAGGAAGAGCTGGTAGCAAGGACTCCCTTGGTTTTGTCAGTATTACGCATTCTCTGCAGTTGGCAAAGCGATTCTTTTAGGAGATACATTTCTCAGTTGTTCCCGTTAATGGTAGATCTTGTTCAGAGTGAGCATAGCTCAGGAGAAGTTCAGCGTGAGCTCAGTCATTTTTTTCAATCCTGTATTGGCCCCATTATTATGAATTTGTGATATATATTATACTGAGCTATGCTAGGCTGCCTTGGCCATTTCTTAGCCATTTAACTGACCATAAAGATTGCTACTTCCTGATTTTATTTATACCTTAGGCAGTCTGAAAATTTTGTTTCTAGGCTCAGAATCTGAAATTTTGTTTCTAGGCTCAGAATCTGAAATTTTGTTTGCATTAATCTTTCTATCCAGAGGCTCGTTCATATGTAACATTCCTATGAACCTTGTGTATCACCTCAGCAGATACTTTATTTAAATGCCTTCCTGGTGCAGTTTTTGGTACTTTGTCTTATCTCGCCAAAAAGAAAATTTTAACTAACCATCTGATATTTTATTATGTTCTAAATCATTCCTAGCTGAGAAAGGATAGTGGGAAGTGTGTTTCACGTAGTTCCTAGATACACGGAAATCAAGCGAAGCTCTTTACTTTGAGAAATTCCTACAACTTCCCACCTAATCTTACTGAGACCACTAAGGTTTGACATACGTAACATGACACAGCTTTTGATTTGATTGTGTCGTCCCATTTATTTACCTAGATATTTTATGACGAAGCAAATAGAGAATTCCTTTCTACTCTCCACTGAGACTAGTATCAGCTTTATGGTTCTCTATTTTGGGAATTCAACCTTTTTTCTTTCGGTACCGGGTGACATTAGTAGTTAACATGTATTCATAGTTAAATCAACATAATTGATTGATATAAAATACTTGAGAAAATCAAACTACAAAAATGGATGTACAGCGGATTAAATTAAGTTTTCTGAAGTAACACAATGTTTAAAATGATTTCTATGCCTGAAGGATTCAAAATCAACTCGAGTCTTTTTAATCTTATGCTGGCAGATGCAGCAGTATCTTGTACATAGTGATTTACCAGTTGTACTTTAGCTCAAGTATGTGCTTATTTAGGTTAAGCGTGCAGCCAAACGGATGAGGTCAGAATGGTTCGAGGTTCAGAAAGATCTCACATACTCATATTACTCGAGCAGCTGGCGATGTGGCAAGAATTTGTACAAAAACTAACAGACTGGGATGAGTACCATACGAGATGGAATAAGAGGAAATGGCGTGAGAGCTGCTTTCTGCTATAATACATACATCACCGTCCAGAGCAAATTATAAAACCTATGAGTTACCCGGCACTAAAAAACATAAATCTATCAAACCAAATTCTGTATCATGGGTGAATTCAACACCTTCATTTCCCAAACAACTCACCCTAGGGTGTCATCTGTTGTTGTACAAGGCCACTCACCTCCGGCTAAATATTTGATTGTTCAAATGGTACACGCACAAAGAGCTGCCCATGCAGAGTAACCACAGCAGAGGTCTGGTGAGGATCAATTCTTGAAGGTAAACTGACTACCTGAAAAAGAAACTAGTTTTCATACGTTACAATTGCAATTCAAAGAAGATAAAAACCTATAAATGTTAATGACAGACATGATTTCTCCCACTTTTTTTTCCTTTTCTACTTTCTCTTGTATTCGAGTGAACAGTTCTTACTAGAAATTCACCAGAAATGTGGATGGATGACTCCCAATTGCCCAAGAAACTAGTCATCAAGTAACAATTTTATTGACATGGAAAGAAAATTCCTAGTGTAAAGGTGGTATAGGAAAGTAAAGAACCAGCAAAAAATGTGCACCCAAATACACCATATATGTGTCTAATGGCAATGGAATATTAACCCTCTGGGGATTGAGATTTGACTTTCAAGCCAAACTTAGACTTCAAATTATATTTATGTACATATGTCCACAACATTCTTGCAAAGCTAAAGCAAAATATGTACAGGAATTATGAATATGAATAACAAGCAAGCCAAACAATAAAAATACCATAGAATTAATAATGATCGGTAGAGCTGGAAGTATTATAGAAACGAAGTAGGAAAGCAGGTTAATGAAAGCATATAGCCTCCTAAATAAATCAAAAGAAGAATTACTCAAATAAAAGGTCTTTTTTTTAAAAAAAGAACTGTGGCGTCGGGACCTGCTTGCACACCTCAACTAATTCACGGGTTATCTGCTATCTCCCACCAACATAGGTATCGGCGAATTAATCCATCAAGGCTTGGATTACAAGTTTACAACCCACTTCGTTGACCTTAGAACTTATGATTCTCAACTCATTTCATTGACCGCTATGGGTACTAGTAAAAAGGAAATTCTTCATTGCAAAGTAAACATTGCACATTATCAAAGGGTATTAGGTGTCTCCACTAATGGGGATTAGGAATTGTTGTACAAAAATCTTACACGGTATATTAAGTATAAGAGACATTTCCTCATGAATTTCAAAAATGTTTACTTCTGAATATCAAGGTGTTAGGGGAAAGAGTTGTAACTTCTTTTAGCAATGGATTTCTTTGGTAAGCTGCTGATCTTCCGTCCAGTCTACACACCCTCGCATAAATTATTTAGTCTTTCAACTCTCAAAACAATATCCCAAAAATGTCGTCCTATGAAAAACTTCCTGATTCAACAGAAACCAGTATTTACCCCTATAGTTCCTAATGACTGCGCTAACTGTTAGAATAGCCATGTAAATAGGAACCCTAATCCAATATGTATTAGAGTAGGACGTGTTGTATGTGTATATATAGCTCATTGTAGCATTGTCAATTAAATCCATAATAGATTTTTCTCCCGTACTTTCTCACATGGTATAGCGCGATGGTGAAATATTACCGTTGTGCATCATTCCAGCGGCCTCGGGGAAGAAAGACCTCTTTGCTGTGCAATTTTTCGGCGACTTAACAGGCTGCCCGTAACAAAAAAACCACTTTTCGTCAGTGTTGTATAAAAACCAACACCACCACAAAATAGATCGGCCTCCGGCGACCAACCCATGAAAATATCTCCGTCAGAAGACCCCCACGCGCCGCCACGTGCCGCTGGAAGAATTTTCCGGCGAAACTACGACACCCACGCGCCGGCGCGTGGCACCTTTTCCGGCCATTTTTTCGAGAAATTTCTTCAGGACAGTATCCTTTTCTCACAAATCCGAGCCTACCCATCCAATTTAAATCAAATTACGACAACTTTTATATTTTTCAGCGTGAATAGTGATTTCTCGGCGTGAACAGTGATCCCCAGCAATTTTCTTCTTTTTACGGCACAATATTACGATGGAATTCGTACCTGACGCCTTTAACTCATAATCCGTTGGATTAAATGCAATAAATCTAATCCAGATGGTTTCTTTACCAGATTATATTGAGTTCCTTCTGTAAAAAGCACGTAAACAGACATCTTCATATATAACCTCCGTTGTTCCAACAAATAGTCATGTGTCTCTCAATCTTCACCTTTTGAGTCTTGAGTCATTGATCCAGGTGCATCTGATCATATTTCTGGTAATAAATCTCTTTTCACTAGTATCTCATATTCTCAATCTCTTC
The DNA here is from genome assembly GCA_034376525.1 of Nicotiana benthamiana. Taxonomy (NCBI): domain Eukaryota; kingdom Viridiplantae; phylum Streptophyta; class Magnoliopsida; order Solanales; family Solanaceae; genus Nicotiana; species Nicotiana benthamiana. The sequence goes on along the minus strand of CM067323.1, from coordinate 14,692,952 downwards.
CAAGAGTCACAATGGCCAATGGGTCTCAAGCCATGGCAACTGCAATAAGTCAAGCAAGTCCACTTCCTTCCTTACTTTTACACTCACCTTCCTTACCTTTACACTCAGTTCTTTATGTTCCTAGCAATCCTTTTAATCTCATAGCCGTTAGTCGCTTAGCCAAATCACTTAAATACGCTATTTTATTTCTTGATGACCTTGTTTTCATACAAGAACGCAGTACAGGGCGGATCATTGGTACCGGACATGAATCAGATGGACTTTATTACCTTATCCTTGCAAAATCACATGTACTCGCATCTTGTCTTCATCAATAACTTCTCCCGTTACAGATTCACCAGATTTATTACATAAACGGTTAGGATATCCCAGTTAATCAAAATTTCAGAAAATGGTACTTGGCTTATCTCACTTGTCCATTCCAGAGTGAGTCGTGTCAGCTCGGTAAGCATACCCGCTCTCATTTTCCGCGGAGTCTTGACAATCGAGCAGAGTCACCTTTTACATTAGTCCATTCAGATGTTTGGAGTCCTAGTCGGATTAGTTCTACCTAAGGATTCCGTTACTTTGTCAGTTTCATTAATGATTATTCCAGGTGCATTTGGATATTTTTGATGAAAAATCGATTAGAGTTGTTTTCTATTTTCCAAACCTTCCATGCTGAAATGCAAAATCAATTTGGGGTTTCTATCCGCACATTTCATAGTGATAATGCCCTTGAGTATATGTCTTTCCCATTTCAGCAGTTTATGAACTCCCATGGGATTATTCATCAAGCATATTGTCCGTACACATCCCAACAAAATGTGGTAGCTGAAAGAAAGAAAAGACATCTTATTGAAACTGCTCGTACCCTACTCATACAATCTCATATTACGCTGCGTTTTTGATACATCTTGTTATCTTATTAATCGTATGTCATCTTCAGCTATCCAAAATCAAGTTCCATTCTCTGTCATGTTTCCCCACATACCTTTGTTCTCTCTTCCACCCCGTGTCTTTGGGAGTACGTGTTTTGTTCATGACCTTACTCCAAGAAAAGATAAGTTAGCTCCTCGTGCTATTATGTACATATTTCTGGGTTGCTAGAGAACGCAAAAGGGATATCGATGTTACTCTCCTGACCTTCAGCGATTTCTTATGTGTGCTGATGTTAGCTTCTTTGAAACCTAATCATAATTCACATGTCTAGTTAATCACTTAGATATTTCTGAGGTGCTACATGTTCTTTCTTTGGAGATTTAGTCCCTATTTCTCATTCATCTTCCTCCATAGTTCCACCACCTATAGCTCCAGTATCACCACCGAGTCCAGTTCCACCAACTATAGCTCCAATGCCACCACCTAGTCTAGCTCCACCAACTATAGCTCCAGTGCCACCACCTAGTCCAGTTCAACCTTCTACAGCTCCACCACCCCTGACTTACCATCATCGTCCGCCCCCAGCATCAGGCCCAGCTGATTCACGTCCTACACCTGACCTTGCTAATACTGCGTACTTGTCTCCTCTTAATCAACGGATTGCACTACGAAAAGGTATACGGTCCACACTTAATCCTAATCCTCATTATATCGGTTTAAGTTACCATCGTCTCTCATCATCCCATTGTGCATTTGTGTCATCTTTGTCCTCTATTTCCATCCCTAAGCCTACAGGTGAAGCACTGTCTCATCCCGGATGGCGACATGCTATGATTGGCGAGATGCCTGCTTTACATACGAGTGGTACGTGGGAGCTTGTTCCTCTTCCTTCGGGTAAATCGACTGTTGGTTGTCGTTGGGTATATACAAAGTTGGTCCAGAAGGCCAGGTTAATCGAGTTAAGGCTCGTCTTGTTGCCAAAGGATATACTCAGATATTTGGACTCGATTACAGTGATACTTTCTCTCCCGTGGCTAAAATTGCATCAGTCCGCCTTTTTCTATCCATGGTTGTTGTTCACCATTGGCTTCTCTATCAGTTGGACATTAAGAATGTTTTTCTTCATAGTGACCTTGAGGATGAGGTTTATATGGAGCAACCACCTGGTTTTGTTGCTCAGGGGGAGTCTAGTGCCTTGTATGTCGGTTGCGTCGGCCCCTCTATGGTCTAAAACAGTCTCCTCGAGCCTGGTTTTGTAAGTTCAGCATAGTTATTCAGGATTTTGGCATGACTCGTAATGAAGCTGATCACTCTGTATTTTATCGACATTATGCTTCAAATCTATGTATTTATTTGGTCGTTTATGTTGACGATATTGTTATTACTGGCAATGATCAGGATGGTATTAGTAAGTTGAAGCAACATCTCTTTCAGCACTTTCAGACTAAGGATCTGGGCAGATTAAAGTATTATCTGGGTATTGAGATCTCTCAGTCTAGCTCAGGTATTGTGATCTCACAACGGAAGTATGCCTTACATATTCTTGAGGAGACAGGGATGACAGGTTGTAGACCTGTTGACACTCCGATGGATCCGAATTCTAAACTTCTAAACTTCTCTGGGTATTGAGATCGCTCAGTCTAGCTCAGGTATTGTGATCTCACAACGGAAGTATGCCTTACATACTCTTGAGGAGACAGGGATGACAGGTTGTAGACCTGTTGACACTCCGATGGATCCGAATTCTAAACTTCTGCCAGGACAGGGGAACCTTTTAGCGATCCGGCAAGATATAGGTGGTTGGTTGGTAAATTAAATTACCTCACGGTGACTAGACCTGACATTTCCTTTCCTGTGAGTGTTGTGAGTCATTTATGGATTCTCCCTATGATAGTCATTGGGATGCAGTTGTCCGCATTCTTCGGTATACAAAATCAGCTCCATGCAAAAGCTAATTGTTTGAAGATCGAAGCCATGAGCAGATCATTGGGTACTCAGATGCTGATTGGGCAGGATCACCTTCTGATAGACGTTCTACGTCTGGATATTGTGTCTTAGTAGGAGGAAATTTGGTGTCTTGGAAGAGCAAGAAACAAAATGTGGTTGGTCGGTCTAGTGCAGAAGCAGAATATCGAGCAATGGCTATGGCCACATGTGAGCTAATTTGGATCAAACAGTTGCTCAAGGAGTTGAAATTTGTTGAGAATACTCAGATGAGACTTGTGTGCGATAATCAAGTTGCTCTTCATATTGCGTCAAATCTAGTGCTCCATGAGAGAACTAAACACATTGAGATTGACTGTCACTTTTTTAGAGAAAAGTACTCTCGGGAGATATTGCTACAAAATTTGTGAAGTCGAATGATCAGCTTGCAGATATTTTCACCAAGTCCCTCACCAGTCCTCGTATTAACTACATATGTAACAAGCTCGGTACATATGATTTATATGCACCAGCTTGAGGGAGAGTGTTAGAATAGTCATGTAAATAGGAACTGTTGAGTTGTCCCACATCGGAGGGATTTGATGTCCTTGGTCTCCTTATATGGCTTGGACAATCCTCACCTCATAAGCTAGCTTTTGGGGTTGAATTAGACCCAAGGTCCATTCTTATCATAGTATCAGAGCCAGGTTCATCCCAATTATTGTTACCGATGTTGGGCCCCCATTTATGTTGTCTGTTGCCCCACATCGGAGGGATTTGAGGTCCTTGGTCTCCTTATATGGCTTGGACAATCCTCACCTCATAAGCTAGCTTTTGGGGTTGAGTTAGGCCCAAGGTCCATTCTTATCAGAAACCCTAATCCAATAGGAGTAGGACGTGTTGTATGTGTATATATAGGGCTTATTTTAGCATTGTCAATTAAATCAATAAATAGATTTTTCTCTCCTGCTTTCTCACACTAACCTTACTACTATAACTGAAAGCTACTTAATGAAACAATTCTGATGCAGTTGAATTATGGTTCACGGGACAAGGAGTTGAATGTCTAATTAAAACTCCTCGCTAGATTTCACAAAAATAATTACTTTATGTGGGTGAACAATGAACATCAGGGCTCAATAGTGGGTCTTACACAAAGTGTGGCTGGTCGCTGCAGAATTACATTTTATCTTTTGGTTTAGGTTAATATAGTTGTCATCCATGAATCATCACCTATGCAGCTCATGTGTGACAATCAAGCTACCTTGCATATTGCATCTAATCCAGTATTTCACGAGAGAACCAAGCATTATTAAGATGATTGCCCCTTTCTACAGGAAAAAATAGCATATAAAGATACAATTACAATCTTTGCAGACAGAGATGAGTCATTTGAAGACTTTTTCAAGAAATCACTTAAGAGGACCAGAAATACTCTATGTAGTATCAGGCCTGGAGCATATTATTTGCAAGCTCCGGCAAGATATGGAGTCACTGATTTTGGTCATACAATATGGTCTGGAATAGTCAAAATTAATATATTATAGAATTATGTACTCATTTAAAATATTGTTAGAGGGATTAAAATTATTATAGATAAGGCTACATTATACAGTATAAATGCACAAGGGCTGAGACACATAGTCCTCATGCATTCTCAAACTTCTCTTTCTCTGGCCTGTTCTCTTCAATTCATTTAATGAGTTAAGAATAGGTAAAATTTTCTTGGCATCATAAATAAAGAAAAACATGGTGCCAAACCATGCAAGCAATTTCTTTTTTCTTTTCGGATAAATAGGTGAAGAGAATGGCATTAAGTGTTAATGGTTCGGTTCGGCCAGTTATTTTATAAAATTTATACCATACCAATTTTTCAGTTATTCTATTATGTATAACCAAAATTAGACTTTTCGAAACCGTCTCAATCATGTCAGTTTCTCTTCGGTATCGGTACGGTTCGGTTAATTCTCGGTATTTTTCCAATATCAGGTAAAATTCACCAGTAAAAGTAGAATGCAATAACATACATTCTTTTAGAGGACTTAGCAAAACTCTCTAGACATTTTTTACTATTTAAAGGGTGATGAATAAAAAAAAGATGGCTAGAGTATAGATCCAGACGAGTTGAAAGATATACCAAGCTGGGACTCAAGAATAAAGTCTATAGAAGATTAAATATTCAAAAAGATATATCTAAATTATATGAAAGGAAACATATTCAATACATTGTAGTTTGCTACTCATAATCACTATAATACTGTGTCTTGCTAATAAAAATACTTGAAATAACTTAGTTTAAGTAGAAGTAGCATAATAGGTTTTAGGAATTAGTATTTTGAGTTTAATTACTTGTTGGTTTGTAATAATTTTCATAATTCCAGGTCCAAAGAAAATTTAATGCATTATTATTTTTAAACTTACTAAATAAATATATTTTCCATATGTAAAATTTATTCGGTACGGTTCGGTATTTTTTCGGTTTATTTTTATAAAATAAAAAACCTATCTAATTATTGATGCGGTTATAAATTTATATAAAAACCTACGGTTTCTTAAAAAGAAACCTAAAAATCGGTTCGGTGCGGTACAGTTAGGTCGGTTTAGTATGTTTTCGAATATCCATTGACACCCCTCATTATAAGCCTGTTTGATAAGTGATATAAAAGGTTCTTTCTTCCACCAACATTAAGGAATATGTTTATTAGATTGCTGCGGGCAGTTAAAGCACACACTTCATTGCCACAAAGCAACAGTAAACAGCAGTGGTAAATTTGTTTGGGTAACACACAGATGATAATCATAGCTGAGGTTATTTCTTATAATTCATCTGACTACATCAACGGCATGAGAGCTTACATAACAAACCTTTTTGAATGGAGCAACACCCCAAGGATTGTCCAGCTGTTCAGGTTGGCCAGAAATAACCAAGCGCCCAGCTGGATCAGACTGCACGCGAACCTGAAAAGTTTTTTAAAACACCCAGAGTTATATCAAAACTATGGTTAAGCTGCGAATGACAGCTGCGACAAATCAAAACACCAGAAGAAAAATCATAATATTTCCTGTTACAGCAGATGATAGAATTGATTGTCTGCTTTTGCATCAGCAATGATTGAATAATCATTACAAACGTGATAGGAGATTAGTCAATCAATTAACTGCCAGGAGTGAAATTTACAGAGATAGTCCAGTTCAGTATTGACACAGAACACAAGATACGTGAGAATCTTAATTGGTTACAACTGAAAGCAGTAAGCAACAGTACGCATTTGACAAATACACTTAGTTCTGTTATGGCAAGTCCAGATAAAATATAACCACAAGTTATGGACTATGCTCACTGACAAACGTAATATTCAAACATTTTTATATCCAACAGTCATCGGGTACAGCTTCCCCAGCTGGTACACAGGAGATCAACAAAAATAAGGAGAAACAACAATGTTAGGATTTACCTCTTCACGCAAAAGGCCAGGAACTAAAGCATACACTTCGTAACAATCCTTCTGTACAAATTATTTTCTATTGGAAGTTAGTACCCATGGAGAAAATATAAGACACCACATTAGAAAACGAAACGTGCCAGTGGAGAAAGAGAAACGTACAGTTCTCTGCACATTGATCTTCACCCAGTCAGCTGGAGGGCCAATATCCACTACCATTGTCTCCAAACTGCAAATTTTGGGGATGTAAAGGTGTTTATTATTCTTCAGGAAATAAAAGATGCTTCCACAACAAGCAGCTGTAACAGAGTGAAAAAATTTACAAGGACATCAAAGAAGCTCCACAACAGTAGCATAATGAGCACATTCCAATTGGAAACATGGTTGTACTCAGCAAAATATCAATAAATCGAGAAAACAAGGATAATTCTTAATGTGATTATCCATGCCTTTCACAGAAAGAATTGTTCACAATAATATCGAAATGTGCATTCAAACTAGTAACCTGCATTTCCATTATGCAAGCCACCTGAGTTTATGTGTAAGCAACGAGTCCGTTAAGAATCTAGAGGAAACCCGGAATCTTAACTGCGGTTTTGATACTTTCATGCATGTAACTTTGGCAACCTGCTCCATGGGGGATGGCTTTTTCCGCTTCAAACCTTAATTGGAAAGGGAGTTCAGTGTAAAAAAAAAAAGGTCCCAACTAAGATTGTCAGTAAAAGGATTGAGCTAACAAACGATACCAATGCTTTTAAGTTGCTTTTCACGCTTTTGCATAGACACAGAGCTCTTCTCCTGCGACAAGGAAAGGAAAGGAAAGGGCAGCATTAACATCACCATTTTGAGATGACCCATTTGCTATTCTCTTGGGGAATAAAGTAATAGACATCTTCACAGACCTTAATGATAGGATCTCCAACCTCACCATTACCAAGAAGACGTTGAGAATGCCAACCTTGCATCGCTCGAGCTGCCGCATCTCTTCTCGCTCTACCAGATCCGGAGGCTTGATTCCCCTGCAACAACAGAAGTTCTAATAGTACATGATGCATGAAGAGATAATTACGGACACATAGAAATGCCACTACAATTAGTTTCTTGTGGAAGGAAGGCCGTAGCCCCTTTATGATGTAGCAACCAGGACCAAGTGCACCTATGTCTCACCATTATTTGCCATAATACGGACACACTGGATCTTAAAACACAGTTAACACGGAATAGTAGGAGACAGATTTCAAAAACACAAGAGATAAAAGATGTGGGTTTACACCAGGGTTCTTCATTGAGCCACCACTTATGAAGCTAGTTATGGATGGGCTAACCAACGTATTACAAGATGGGTTCCTGAGGTGTATGTTATTTGCCGATGAGATTGCGCTAAATGACGAAATTAGCGAGAGTGTCAACCAAAAGCTTGAGCTATGCAGAAGCACCTTAGAGACTAAGGTTTTAGGATAAGTAAAAATAAGAATGAAAAGAGTGAAGTTAAGGTGAAATTAGATGAAATTGTGGTGCCAAAATGCAAACAATTTAGATATCTAGGCTCGTTGCTCCAAGAGAATTGAATAACATATGAAGATGTTACTTATAAGATTAAAACCGGATGGTTGAAACCGCAAAGTGCTACTAGGATGTTATGTGATAGAAGGATGTCTACCAAAATGAAAGGTAAGTTCTACAGAATAGCTATAAGACCGGCTATGTTATATGGTAGTGAATATTGGAATGCTAAAGTCCAACATATTCACAAGATAAGTGTTGCAGAGATGAGTATACTAAGATGGATGTGCGGTTACACAAAATTAGATAAGATTAAAAATAACCACATTTGCCCGAAGGTGCAAGTAGCACACATTGAGGATAAAATGAGCGGTCGTTTGAGATGGTTTGGCCATGTCCTACATCGACCTATAGATGCTCCAGTCCATAGGTGTGAAACTATGGTGAATGAAAGTGTTAAAAGGGAAGACGTGGACCTAAAATCACATGGAAGGAAGTTGTCTCAAAAGACCTACAAATCCTTGAAATCAACGGAAACTTAGCTAAAGATAGATCACAATGGAACACAAAGATTCATATAGATAATATCCACTAGTGTGGAAATAAGTTAGACTTAGCAGAGAACTACTACTACTAGTACTAGTACTACTACTACTACTATTATTATTATTATTATTATTATTATTATTATTATTATTATTATATATATATATATATATATATATATATATATATATATATCTTATTTTCACGTTCATGCTCACTTTTATTTTGTTAATAATTATGATATGAGTTGAACTTAACGAAAGATGTTAACTACGGCGCAATTGTTGTCGTTGTTGTTGTTTAAGAGACAGAAGGCAAGATCAGTCTTATGCTATATCAGACTCTTAGCAGAATGACATTAGCTCATCAAGCCACAGGCTTTTCAGGTTATCCATCAAGGAAAACTCTACTAATCTAGGAAATGAAAATTAAAAGTAAGTCCAATTTGCATTGGGCAATCTATATCACAGCTATAGCTCTAATCTGTGTTACGCGGGCTCTTCAAAATCTTTGCCGCATCCGTACTGAGTGGGATTCATACTGGATTTGGTCAACTTACCTTGGGTATTGTGACTACATTCCAATGACCGAAAAGTATAGACTGATTGGGTATTCGGTTTGATCTTTGGGTATTGCATGTATGTGTGTGTGATTGGGTATTTGGTTTGCATCTTTGGGTATACACACTCGGATCCATACTCCCGAATCCGAAAAATTATGTGATGAAGAATCCAACCTCTACATTCGCACCCAGAACGGATACTTCTTTTGATAATGTTATATTTGTAGCAATAAAAATGCACTAAGGCAGTACATAACCATATGTACAGGGAATAGTAGGTCAATCTTGATCTGCCTAACATGTCTACCATAGATTCCGTATCCTCTACAACTCCCACCTGAGTTTGAGCAATATAGACGTTGTTGTTTGAGCAACATAGACGTTGTTACTCCACGAAAATTCATTTTACATCCACAACTTCATACCTCTAATACTTAAATAAAATCAGTGTAGAATTGTGTGACCACCTTATCAAAAAACCGATCTTAGCATCCGCATCTCTACGACGCTCGTCTTGGGGATGTGTTGGACTTCAACAGCCCAACTTAAATTGTAACTTTTATTTATTTATTTAATTATACTTCTCAACAATTAGGTTAGGAATGAAAGTAGCAGAAATGAGGATGTTGAGGTGGATGTGAGGGCACACTAGGATGGATAAGATTAGGAATGAGGATATTCGGGAGAAGGTGGGCATGACTCCTATGGATGACAAGATGCGGGAGGTGAGGCTCAGATAGTTCAGGCACGTACAGAGAAAAAGCCTAGATACCCCGGTAAGGAGGTGTGAGAAGAGGTAAAGGGCGGCCTAAGAAGTATTGGGGAGAGGTGATCAGACAAGACATGACATGGCTTCAGATTTCTAAGGACATGTCCCTTGATAGGAAGCTGTGGAGGTCGAGCATTAGGGTTGTAGGTTAGGAGGTAGTTGAGCCTATTTCTACTTCGTACCAATGTGAGGCTAGTCTGATGGGATTTTTGTCTTAGACTGCAAATGGTTAATATTGTATTCTCACTCCGTTTTTCATAGTGTCGGGTCTATTTACTGGTTATTGCTTTTGCTTTTCATCTATTTTCTAGTTATGATGTTATTATTTCTATGTTTTCTACTGATGATACTGATATATTGTCTCTTTTCGTCTCCTTGAGCCGAGGATCTTTCAGAAACAGCCTCTCTACTACTACAAGTGGTTAATGTTGTATTCTCACTCCGTTTTTCATAGTGTCGAGTCTATTTACCGGTTATTGCTTTTGCTTTTCATCTATTTTCTAGTTATGATGTTATTATTTCTATGTTTTCTGTTGATCATATTGATATATTGTCTCTTTTCGTCTCCTTGAGCCGAGGGTCTTTCATAAACAGCCTCTCTACTCCCTTGTAGTAGGAGTAAGGTCTACGTACACACCACCCTCTCCGGACCCCACTAGTGAGATTTTATTGGGTCATTGTTGTTGTTATTGTTGTCTCAACGATCAGGTTACTGAGAAGATCACAAGCCTTTTTGTTGTAAGAGAAATGGGTACTTGAAACCCGCCTGCTCTTGTTAAAATTGCAAAACCAACTACTATGCAACACCTCTGAGCAAAGATTATACAACTATACATCCATCAAAAAATGCACAAACCTATAAGAAATTAAAATTTTCCATCTGATACAAAAATGCACTTGTCTCCTCATAAAACATGAGCTAAGTTATACATAGGGAAAAAAAAGGAACACATGATAAATCATCCCAGAGCATATTTTCCTAATAAATAAAGCTGAAACAAAAAATCCAAAAGAGTGACAGGGAGAAATTTTTTATAGAGCTTTCAGGGTCCAAATTAGTGCGCAGATAAATGGCAGAAAAGACAGGATGATTAAGGGTCGAAAAGTTTTGTGATGGGCAATGGCATCAAAATGAAGCCAAGGGCAGTGTTTAGAAGAAATAAGTGACAAACTCTGTATTGAATTTACGAAAAGAAAAACACAACTGTTGTTCATTACACCATCAGTGACAAGAATCTGGTTTAAATTGCGGAAAAGGAAAAGATAACTGTTGGGAATCACACCGTTCAAACACATAACTAGAGTTGCATCTCTAATCCAATGAAAGCTAGATTGCAGAAAAGAGTTCCGCAATGGCTGATGTAAAATAAACCATTAAACACGGCAGTTTGCGTTGTAGACTATAGAAAATAATTCCCAAATTGAGCAAAGGAGTTCTTTCACTTGAAATACTATTCTTTCCAACTTCAAAAAATCAAAACGATAGCTACAGACTGAAATGAGAAATTGTTCACTTAAACACACAAATCGACAGGGAAAAAAAATTGATGATAACAACTAGGTGTTTATAGGTCATCCTCTTACTTTTCTAGACCAATTACTATTAAAAAAGAATGTTCTTCCACTAAAGAAAGTGAATCTACCCCCCCCCCCCCAAACAAACCCCCAAAACCCCAAGAAAAAAAGAGAGGTTACTCATGGGTTAATAACATCTTGCAAGATGGATAAACAGTAATACCTGGATTCCAGAACTAGTAGGTTCTGCAAAAGCAGCTTCAGCAAATGGAAGCTCACCACTACGCATTTTGTGCTTTTCATATTCTAGTAGGGCCTGCAAAAGCCGACAGCTCATCAGCCTAAATGCAGTAAGGTAAAATAAAAATACAGCAACAAAAGAGTTATGAATAACTCTTAAAAACTTCTTTAATACCAACATTTTAGGACCAACAAACGGTACCAGTACAGATGAGGAACATGAATAAACATGGGATCTTCTTTAGGAGGTTACTCATGTATCCGTCATAAAGCATTGGACATAATAGACATAGAGGCATATGTGGCAAAAAAGAATACTCCAGATTGTGCTGGCAGGTCAGTATTTGACCGGAAACTAAGGAAACCAGTAGTAGGTTATAAATATTTATGAACCTGCACAAAAAGCTCTCCTTTTCCCCCATGTGGTCAGGTCCAGAAAATTAGTGTTTTTCCTTTGCGAAGGTGAAAGGGAAAAGTATAAATCTGAAAAGCGTTATAATTATTTATGAACCAGCACAAAAGAGTCTCCTTTTCTCGGTCAGGTCCGCAAAATTAGTTTTTTCTCTTCGGGAAGGCGAGGAAGGAAGAGTATAAATCTGCTGACAGAAATACGAGGACTAAGGTAAAACCATATGGAAAGGGGAGGACAATCAATTTCTGTGTCACTAAACACAAAGAGCGGCATTAGAGCTAGATGGAAGGACTTAACAAAAAATATTTTACATTGGAACGAAGAGATTATATTGTGAAACATATGAAAAGACAGCTCAGAATACCAGTTGAGACTGTAGATGCAGGGTACTCTCAAGATAAATTATGTTTTCGGATAGGTTTTTTTTTATAAGGTAAATTGTATTAATCAAAAGGGAGAAAACTCTCGTATGCAGGAAGTATAACAAACAGTAGAAAATTTACATCAGAACATGATTCTCTACAAAAGATGTCCAATTTTCTATACAAGTAGGGGTTATATGAATGCACCAAAAAGCGATCAAAGATAAAAGGCTATTCTTAAGATGTGAAATAGGAAACTCAATCTCCTCAAAAGCTCTCATAGTTCTCTCCCCCAAGCTAATGGGGTGAACTACCACGCCTTTTGCTTTCTTCTTCTATGGAAACCGGCCCAGCTATATAACATCTCCTTTACGATGCTTGGCATCACCCATTGAACACCAAAAAGATTCAGGATTGCCCTCCACAAAGTCGAGGACACAGGGCAATGCAACAAAAGATGATCAACTTCTTCCCCTGAGCCTTTACACATGTAGCACCAACTAACAAGTGTAATTCCTCTCTTTCGAAGATTTTCAGCATTCAAGATCACAACCCTCGCCGCTAGCAATGCAGAAAAGCACACCTTCATGGCCGCCTTAGGAATCCAGATCGAGGAGTGTGGAAAAGTGGCCTCCTCTCTCACCAACATACTCTGGTAAAAGGACTTTACGGTAAACAAACCATCACCACGCAAACCCAATCTCCAAGAATCACAATATGGCTGGGGCCTGTCTGGCCCATATAGCAGCGCCAACAAATCTTGGAGCTCCGCAATCTCCCAATCTTGCATGTTCCTTCTAAACGAGAGGTCTCATACTACTCCCTCCATGCTCCTTACGAATCTGTTGGACCATCAATTCCTTCTGGTTTGAAACTCCGAAGACGTGAGGGAAGGAGACCTTCAGAGTATCCTCTCCACATGACCTATGATTCCAAAAGTTAATTCTCCTCTCATCCCCACCCTGTAAGTGATGTTGCCATTGAATGCTTCACATTTCTTCATGATGCTCCTCTACATGCCACACCCGAAAGGTGTTGTAATTGCCTTGGTCCTCCAACCCCCTCCCGTGGAATCGTACTTTTCAACTATGACCTCCCTCCATAGAGCATGCTCTTCTACCCCGAATCTCCAGTCACTTCCCAACAAAGCTCTGTTAAATACCCTAAGATCTTTTACTCCAAGTCCACCCTACTTTTTTGGGGAAGTGACTGTCTAACAATTCACCAGATGAAACTTTCTAGTTACATCCGCCGCATTCCAAAGAAAATTCCTTTGAAGCCGCTCCGGTAAATATTGCAATGAGTCATTTTTTCTTATATTTTTGAATAGGTGTAGCAAATGCTAACGAGTTCCTGATACAAGGTTTTTGAAAGGTTCGTTCAGCTTGAAATAAGAGATGGAGGAAAACAACAAGCACTAAAAGACCTAGCTAGTTAAACATGAATGAAAAAGAGATGAGGGGACGTGGAGATAGGCATTCAGTTTTGAAGCATGGAAAATGACAGTGTGGTGGCAGAAAAAGTGGGAGAGGCATGTTTCAAGGAAATTGAGCACACAGGCCAGCATTACCGGAACTTCTTTGTCCCATCATATTAATGTCCTCACTTGGATCACAACATTATTGGAATTTGAAGTAATAATCTTGAAAGGTCCTAACAGGCCATTCTCAAGGAAAATGGTGTAGATTGGGACTTTATGACTGCCAATCAACTCTTTTAATTTTAATAACTGAGATTTTTGTTGGTCATTTGGATGAGATCAACCAAGGAATTTATGTGGGATTTGAGTTTTAGGAAGAATTTACAAGGTTGGTATGTCATAGAATTCCAAAGTTTGATAGCAAACAAAGAATTCCACAAGATAGGCAAGATATTTGGAGAGGGAATAATGACTTCTTTTCTGTTAAGTTCTCTTATGAGAAGCTTCTGATTTGGAGGAGTCCGCTTTTCCACATCTCGACTCTCGGTATGGATCACCAGAGTACTGAGAAAGGTATGTTCTTTCACTTGGCTAACTACGAGGAGGTTGATACTAAAGGTTGAAAATTTGAGGATGCTTCATGTGCAAAAGCTCGAAAGAAACGTCAATCACCTCCTTTTACATTGTTGGGTAGCGTCTCACTTAGACTGGGAAATACTTAGATAGTTTGGCCTCCCGTGGCTGACGATGACAAGAACAGTCATAGAAGATATTTTTAGTTGGACCTTTAAAACACAGAAGACAAGACGCAAAGCGTTGGCGATTGCTCCACCAGCACTTGCATTGATGGTATGAGAAAAGAAAAAAAAATGAGCTTTTAATGGAATAGTGCAAGTTCAGTGACATGACTCATGAAGCGAATAAGCCATCCCCAAGAGAGCGAGTTACAAGTACCTTGCATCTATCATCCAAGATAATGGAGAGATTGACAATGATATCACACATCGTATTGGAGCAGGGTGGATGAAATGGAGGCTCGCATCCGGTGTTTTGTGAGACAAGAATGTACCACCAGACTTAAAGGTAAATTCTATGGAGTGGTGGTTAGACCGACTATGTTGTATTGGATAGAGTGTTAGGCAGTAAAAAAAACCATGTCCAGAAGATAAAGTGGCAGAAATGAGAATGTTGGATATTCGGTACAATGTGAGATGGGCCTCCGTGGTGGACAAGATACGGGAAGTGAGGTTAAGATGGCTCGAGCATGTGAAGAGGAGGAGCACAGCTGCCCCAATGAGAAGATTGAGAAGTTAGCCATGGAGGGTACGAGGAGAGGTAGAGGTAGTCCAAAGAGGTATTGAAGGGAGGTGATTAGGCAGGACATGGCGTAGCTTCAGCTTACCGAGGACATGATCCTTAATAGAAGGGTGTGGAGATTGAGGATTAGGGTAGAAACATAATATATAGTGGAGCGTATTTCTTTCCCATACCAGTAGTGTTAAATTGCTCTTATATTTTATTATGCTCATTTTTCTTTTACTACCTCGGGCTTATGTTTCTCATTCTTATCCCTATTCTTGGTTTTTCAGCTTCGGTTGATTTTTTATCATGTTGTTTACTGCTTACTACTATTGTTATTGCTATTGCTTCTTTTTCATCTTTCAGCGGGTCGACAACCTCTCTACCCTCACAAGGTAGCGGTAAGGTTTGCATACAGACCTCACTTGTGGAATTACGCTGGCTGTTGGTGTTGTTGATAATAGAACAAAGGATTTTGTCCATTTGAGGACAACTTTTCATCCTTTATTTCTCTTTTTGCTGCACCCACCCACAAAATTCTTATATATGTAGAAGATTAGGTTCGCAAAAATTTATATTTTTTTATGAAAAAACAAGTAAATAAATAAGTGGCCCCGTATAAAATCATATATTATTGTGAGGCTTTCTACTTTTTGGTAAAATTCTTATGTACGGTTGTTCCTTCTTTTCTTTTTTTTCTTTTTTTTGGGGGTGGGGGTTAACATATTTGTATATCAATAATAACTACACAAAAGGTGTGTAGTTAGTCCCCAAACTCTTAATCCTTTGTCTTTTCACAAGGATCTTAGTACATCAAAGGGTGTATACAGGTGTTTTATTACCCTTCATTAATCCCAAAGAAACATATCCATGAATTGCTGGTGTTACACCCCATGTTTCGTACGTGAAAGCACACCGTAAGTCAATTGATGTAAGCTCGAAATAGAATTCTCTTTGAAAGTATATAATGATCTAATGATATTACATCGATATTTCCGTTCAGCATACAAACGACTAGGTTGAGGGCGAATGCACTTAAACGCGAGAAAGGAGATTTTGGACAAATAAAAACGAGATGCTTGCCTACATGACGTGCCTGCTTCACCAACTTACTTTCCGTCCTACTTGCTTGAGCTACTCGACACATCTCTAAGTTATTTAATGTAGGATAAGACAAATGTTTCAAAATGGAAAGAAAAAAAACCAACATGAATCACCTACTTGATTAAGTAGGTGACAAGTAGGTGCATCACCTACTTAGAGCTTGTGGGTCAAATTAAAAGGGAATGGAAAAGGATAGAGATGGATAAGTCTTGGGGCAACCCAAGACCCATTTGCCCAAGCCCATTAGTGGGGCCATATAAACATAGATATATCTCAATTCCACTTAGAAGCACAATTCATCATCCCTCTCACTATATTGCGACATGAAGGAGCTCCAAAATTTATCCCAAAATCTCTCTCAACATTATCCTAGGGTTCAAGACCAAATCCACAAGTTGGTAAGGTGATTTTTCCCTTGGAAGATCAAGATCACCTAGTTATCTCTCTCTGCTTTGTTGTTTGGGGTAAAGAGCTTGTTTAAAGCTTAGTTGGACAAGTATTCTTGCTGTCAAGGTAAGGTTTAACTTCTCCTATATGTATTTAAGATCATCTATCTATATCTAGTTGATTTGTTGAAGGAAACTTGTGAAGTAGGTTGAACTTCACGTTGAAGTGTTGTAGTTGCTGGACTTATTTAAAGTTGAATTCTTGATGTTTTATGGCTGGAAATCAGTAGAAATAACTTAAGAATATTATTGCTATTGTGGTTGATGTTTTTGGAAGAAGAGAAGGCTGGGAAAGTGCAAGTTAGAATATATATATATTCTATGTTGATTGATTTGAGGAAAATGAAAAGAATAAGGGGAGGTGTTGTCCAAAATTTCGTAGACGAGCTAGTCGCACATTTGTGTTGAGTTCTAGCTTCCATAAGCTTAACAATAGTCCCTTGGTGTTTGTTGTAGATTGAAGTACTAACGGACTGAACCATCGTCGTGTGGTTTGGTAAACGACAAAGGTATGTTAAGGTTATCCCTTCTTTACTTTAGGCATGATCCATATGATAAAAATGAAACGAGCAAACGCACAACTTTCATAATTGACTCTATTCATAGAAGTACTTCCCCATATGTCCTATCATTATATCATATGTTCATGGGTCTCAAAAAATACGTAAGTTGATAAAGTTTATCCGAATGCATATTGATCTTATGACATTCCGAGAGATCTTATTGACTTACTTCTTATGCATTGTATTCATTTATACATGTACATTAACACATGACCATATGGCGTTATATACGCCTATATTATATGTATATGAAGTATAGGGAAATGTTATGTCGTTATATACGCACTACTACCTGATCAGCTGGTAAACGCTTATGATTTCAGCCACAATGGCTGAGACAATATGATGGGATGCTCCCAGAGGTTTGATTATGTTATGTACGCATATACATATGCATGGCATGACACATCAACCACAATAGCTTGATGATGTTTATACACATACGCATGACATTATAAATGTTTCATGATTCACAAAGTTATTCAAACTTACAGGTTGAGTCTTTTACTCCATATTTCTTTCATGTCTATTATATACTGCTTTTCATGCCTTACATGCTCAGTACTGTATTTGTACTGACGCCCCTTTTTCCTGGGGACGCTGCTTTTCATGCCCGCACATCCCAAGAGATAGGTTGCCAGTCTTCCAAGCAGGCTATCAGCTCAGCAGAAGGTGTTGGAGCACTTCATTTGCTCCGGAGTTGCCTATTTGATTAGCATGATTTGGACATGTATTGATTGGTATGGCGGGGCCCTGTCCCGACCTTTATGACATTTATGTACTCTTAGAGGCTTGTAGACATATGTCATGTATATGGATAGTATGTGACCTTGTCGGCTCGCCCAACCATATTCCGTATGTATGTATATATATATATATATATGTGTATATATATATATATATGTGTGTGTGTATATATATATATGTGTGTGTGTATCTTTCGAGCATGTTTTCCCGCGTCTGTTATTCACATGATTCAGTAATTTATTGACAGATATTATACATGACCTACCCTCAATTCATGTTTATATCTTAGATGCATGCTTAGACAGGTAGGACTCGGGCACTCGTCATGGCCCATCGGTTTGGGTCGTGACAGTTGGGAAGTTAGAGGCTAGCATATCCATTGAGGAGGAGCCTCAATAGAGCCAGGACCAATATAATCCTTGTCCATTCAAAGTCAGCTCAACTGAGCCAATTACCATTTGCAACCAAGCTACACATCCAAGGAAGTACCTAGAACAGGATACAAGAAAGTTAAGCCAAGAGAATTGGTTTACAACAAGGATCAGTGTAAAGTAGATTTCCAGTGTCTTCTTTGTACTGCTTTTACAAATACTTGTCTATCAAAAGATATGGACAGAGAAAGAAGAGACTAGAAGAATGGTTGCTATTGTAGCCACATGAAGGGATGAAGGTGCAATATAGATATAACCGCAAACAAAAAATAGGATTTTTCGTCTTCTTTCCTGTTCTTGGTTTGAGAAAGAACATTTTCCCAAGTCAGCCTGTTCTTTCAGATAGGATATCCCTCGTTTGTTTTATCATCCTAAATGCCTATCTATGTGCTCGATGATCAACCAAATAAAATTTTTTACACCTGAACACTGGGGATGTGCCAAACCCAGCCCGGAGAATAAGAATATCTCCATCAGACAACAAACCTTCCACAGCAATAATTCATAACCATCAGAATTAGATTCCAGCATGTTATAATCATAGTACAACTAGATGTTGGCCTAACCTAAATGAAAACTTTAGTCAACTGAAGTATTCATGATCACTCGCTTTATATCACGTTTAAAAAGGATTGAGCTTGTACAAATCTTGAGTGCCCTCAACACACTATCAAATTAAAAAAGTTCCAGCAATTACAATTTGAAGACAAATAAAAATTCAAGGAATTAGATTAACCTTCTCATAAAAACATCGGAATGTCCAAGAGACAGTAGTACAAGTCCTGCACAAGATTGAACACAATATATCATCAAGACAATTCCATTTTCAGAAACACCAACTACTAAAGAAAATTCTAATGTCACGCAGGAGAGAGCTACTAAAGAATTTTGTGCAGGACAGTAGTACAAGTCCTGCACAAGATTGAAAACAATAAATCATCAAGACAGTTCCATTTTAAGAGACACCAATATAAGAATGGACCTTGGGCCTAACTCAACCCCAAAAGCTAGCTTATGAGGTGAGGATTGCTCAAGCCATATAAGGAGATCAAGGACCTCAAATCCCTCCGATGTGGGACAACTCAACACCCTCCCTCACGCCCAAATCTCTGGAGCGTGGACAACATAAATGGGGGCCCAACATCGGTAACAATAATTGGGATGGGCCTAGCTCTGATACCATGATAAGAATGGACCTTGGGCCTAACTCAACCCCAAAAGCTAGCTTATGAGGTGAGGATTGCTCAAGCCATATAAGGAGATCAAGGACCTCAAATCCCTCCGATGTGGGACAACTCAACACCAACTACTAAAGAAACTTCTAATGTCATGCAGGAGAGAGCTAGATAAGACATATGAATCAGAAAGAAACAAATGTTAATGGAGTGAACAGTAAGGCACGGTGACTGCTGGCAGTATTCTGGTTCCCAGAGCACCATGTAAGAAATAATACACGGAAAAATTATTTTATTAATTTACTAAAAATGATACAATGAACCCTATATATAATACATATTCTACTCTTATTATATATGGGACTAGGATTATTTATACAGAAATGTATAACAAACATCATTGTAGATAAAGGATCCCGTTGTCGTATATCCCTTGCGCTTCGAAAGAATTATGTGGGACTCTTGTTGATTTTCCAAATCTCATTTTTTTTCATTTCAAAGTCAAAAAGACCCAATTGAAATGACCATGATCCTTTTCAAAGTCAAGCTTGCACGACAGACTCGGTCTGCTTAACTCATTTGCAATCAGAGTTGCACCAAGAATTTGTCAACCTCCCAAAAAGGCATTCTGGATTGGTAAATATCATAAGATCTAGAAATCTCTTCAGTTTAATAGAACGCATTGCTTGCTTCCACATTTGATGTTCTAAGAAATACTCTTATCATCGCTAAAAAACGAGTCTTTTGCTTGGAACAAATGTGGAAGCAAGCACAATATAACAGAAGTGAGGCTGATGGGCATGTGCGGAGGAGAAGTCCTGATGCCCCGGTGAGGAGTTGTGAGCGGCTGACGATGGTCGGCGTACGGCGAGGCAGAGGGAGGCCTAAGAGGTATTGGGGAGAGGTTATTAGGCATGACATGGCTAGAATGCGAGTTTCCGAGGACATGACCCTAGATAGGAAAGTCTGGAGGTCTAGTATCAGGGTTGTAGGATAGGGGCTCCTAGAGATTTTCGTACTCCTCACCCAACCCAGGGTTGGGTGAGGCTTGGCAGGGCTATCCATAGATGATTTGTGTATTGGATTGTGTCTCCCTTATGGTAGTTATTTATGGAAGTTACTGTCTGATATTATTGTATGCTATTTTATTTATGGTATTTATGGTTCTTATGTGTAGATAATTATTTACGCTATTTCTGCTGGAGTTACTAATGCTCTTTTGTTTTTGTTTTTGTTTTTCCTTTCCTTCACTGAGCTGAGGGTCGATTGGAAACGGCCTCTCTGCCCTTTCGGGTATGAGTAAGGCCCGTCTACATATTACCCTCCCCAGACCCCACTCTGTGGGACTATACTGGGTAGGTGTTGTTGTTGTTGTATCTACCAAACTACCTTCCTCTGATTGACTAGATACACCTGTTGCAACCAAAATGAGCAAAAGATTGAAATATACTTTTGTAGCCTAACAAGTCATTAGCCCAAGCAAAGCTTTCAGATTTTCTTGTCAATATCAACTTAATTTTCTACATCTAAACTAACCCATAATTCAAATTCTACTACAGCCATGCATTTGACCACGTGGTTAGGGACCGCTGAATTGATAAATATCCTAATCCATTGGAGATATCGCCTAGCTCTCGTCTCTCCATGTTGCCCAATACAATCAAAGAACCCTAATTCTAAACAATATAGGCAAACCATAAATATGAGTTTGTCATTACTTGGGGGGTTTGAATGATTCTCCTACTTGCCGCCATAGCTTGCATGAAGTTACCTGTAAAACCATAAATAGTAAATAAATTATCAATAAAGCTCTGCCCGCCCCATCATAAGCCAACAATGAATTTTTTAAAGCAACAAAAGAAACAGAAGTTTGTAAGCATGAAATACTAGAATTCAACCCCATAGAGTAATCTCTATGCAGAACCAAAGATAAAGCTCTTGTAGTCTTTCCTTAACTCCAATATGTTTCTAGAATTGTAGTCAGTAAACTTGTATGGAACACATGAGCCAAAAAGCTGGAGGCTCTTTAATAAGAAAAGAAAGCTATACTAAAAGCCAAGTAAAAATTTAATGCATCGAATAAGCAGAAGTCTCCTCCAGTCCACTAATCCACTTAACAAAAGTCAAACATGAGCCAAAAAGTTGGAGGCCCTTTAATAAGAAACGAAAGTTCTACTAAAGCCAAGTAGAAAATTAATGCATCAAATAAGCAGAAGTCTCCTCCATTCCACTAATCCACTTAAAAAAAGTCAAGTATCATGAAAGAGGCCTAAATTCTTACAGCGCAGAGGAAAAGAAACCCGAATCTCAACATACTGGTATAGTAAAAGAAACCACTCCTGAAAGGTTAAAGCATAGTCCAACCAAATACACCAGATTACGACCAGCTAAGGAGCGCTCCGCAGAACCTTCCTATTCTTGCTACAACTAAAATACCGATATAAAATGACTAAACACAAAACAGGTTAAAGTCTTAATGTTCCTTACATATTTGCTAACTTGTTATTAGAGGAGTCAAGAGTTCCCATAGAATCTCCTAATTGGTACACATTTGGCACCTGTTGGTACCCATGTCAACACGACTATCCATCAGATCAATACAACTCTGTCTCACCACAGGAAGGAAAAAAAAAAAACTAACTGAAGATGGAGCAACAATAGTGACCCCTGTAGGAAAACTAGTTCCAATTTACTAAGGTGAATTTCTCACAGATTTAAGAAGTTTTTTCTCACTTCTTTGGCGCTTATACAACCTTGTGCTAGATGTTTATTCTTGTGGAAATATAGGTCTGAATCCTAGAGTCTTTATCCTCTGACTTAGGCACTTTATTCATCAAAACTAAACCAATTGGTATTCCCAAAAAAGATCCATCAATTCCCACCAATTTCCCCACTATTCCAGCGACAAATTGAACCTAATATGCCCACTTATCTATTTTGCAGGGGATTTCTTATGTAATGAGTTTGTATGGAACGCTCTTTAGGTCTCTGTATACATTCTTTACAGCGGTGGCTAAACCTTGGTTATTTTCCAACAATCCACTCGCCTAGGAGAAAGGGAGAGGGAAACTGAAGGAAACCACTAGAGCTTATTCTTTTTCTTTTCATCTTTCTTCAGTTCCTCATATTGTTTGCCTAGCCCTCAGAAATACCAGTGCAGTTAATCTTTTCCAGCCCCTTTCTTGAACCTTCACTTAGCCATTAACCATCACAGATCCTTTTCAATCCAAAACACTTCTTTTCACCCCAAATTTGCATTATTCTGACTCTTTACCAGTTACACAAGTTTGTCAATTAAATGGTAACGGTACAGCAGCGTATTGAAACTCTATACAGACCTGCTCATAACCACCAAGTCTGATCACTGCTCTCCACAACCTGACAAACATGATAACAAAAATATTAGACCAAGTTCAAGAAACACAGTAAATAGAGATTCTGAAACAAGTGAATGACTAACTTGAGACAATTTAATGGCTCTCCATAGAACCGCGGGGCCTTGAACTCCAAGCACCTTTCTTTGTGGAAACTCTCTAGCCCTTTCATAAATGCAGCTTGCTCTTCCTCTGTTCCAGACTCATCGCCCCCCATGGGATTTATATCCAGCAGAAAGGTCTTGCCAGGAGTTTTCACATCAATATCATGTTCAACATCCAATTCGGGCTTTAGTAATTCATCCTTTATTTTATTGGCTGATAGCACCTCTGTCTCTTTCAACAAATCATCTAATCCCTCCTTTGTTTCATTTTCCATTGATGCCTGCTTCAGAATCGCTCCTCGCTTCAGGTTCTCCTCCATTTCTTTATTGTTTAAGAGTGAGGCACACCTCTTCACTCCAATTTTCAGTTCCTTTTTTCCAGCAACATATATCATACATGATTCCATTTGAGTTGCCCGGCCACTTACCTCCCCTTCAGTTGGCCCATCTTTCCGTTTTTTAAGTTCTTCATCATCCGCTCTAACTTTCATAAGACTCTCATTCTGGACGATAGAGTCCAATTGATCAGTAGAATCAAGATTATTACTGTCCCTGCAGCCACGGGGACCTTGAGATTCACTAGCATTTACATCGCCTTCAGCTTTGGAGGCAACAGTGAGAGATTTGAACAAAACCTTTTCGTCTGTTGAGTCTCCTTCTTCATTCTGCACCCGAGAACTTGTAGCATCAAGTATGCTGAAGTCAGGGGCTTCACTCTTTGTGCAACCACCGACATCTTGAAACAGCTCCTTCCCTGCAGTCACCAACTCTTCGCCCAAGTTCTCCTTTTCTGCGAGTGTGTCCTTTTTTGACACGGTGACATTTGCGATGCCGCTACTGGAAATGGCATCCCCCTTTTCCGGCAGGGTTTCTTTGTTATCTTCTATCTTACAATCAACCATGTCTGTCTCGAAATGCTTGATTACAGCCCAGAAAATGGCAAGAAAAGAAAATAATTTCTGCAAGAACAGCCGGGCGGAGAATGTGAATCTTCAGCTTGAAGCCACTTTTCAATCCAGAAAAAGAAAATGACTATTTTACCTAAAATTAGCTTTTAAATAACGTTAACACCGTTTTGATTTGTGAGACAGTAAACTTGAAAAATGATTTGAATTCAAACATGAAAGCAGCTTAACTAGCTTCTTAACCGCTGCCAGCCTCGAACTAGCCGAACTCCTAATTTAGCATAGAAAAAATAAAAAATGAGGAAAAACAAAATCTTTATAGTTGCTTCAGATGAGATAATGTCAAAACCAACTAAAGTTGCGCCATGTTCAAGACGAAGAGAAAAAGGGAGAGGGTCAGGAGGTCTTAACGGGATTGGATAGTTTTCAGAATCAAACAAAGCAATACGTTTGAGCTAAGGGATTGATAGACCTTGAAGGAATTGACGCCGGCAATGTCGACAGAGTGCCCTAGGAACGGCTGAATCTCCCGCCAGCGAGATAGACAGATGAACGGCAAGAAGCTTCGCGCTCCCTAAAATCCTTGGGCTCTGCGAATGCGGGCATCATTGTGATTTTAAGATGGTTTCCGAGGAAGGAAGTGCATTTAATGCCATCTGCCACGCATGCTTAGTTTGCAATTGATTTATTAAAAATAGGTATTGGATACATATTATTATAAAGTATAAATTTAAATACACCAAAAGCTAGGATTCTCAAGTAATATTAAGATGTTTTATGAATAAAGTTAAAAGATATACTCCCACCAATTTTATCTCTGTTCTTTTAGCCATTATGCTATCAATTAAATTTGGATATATCCCTCTATCTATTTATATATATACATATACCATATTAAAAGTACGAAAGTTTTTAGCGAAATGTCGTTCGTCCTTTTTGCCCTTTAAAAAAGATTTCACACTAAATAAAATTATCATTTACCCTTAAAATCAAATAAAATTGTATTTATTAAAACTTCTCATATTTGAATTATTATGTAGAAAGCCCTAATATTTAGGACATTAAATTCAATTAAATTTCTTCCATGTATAAACTAAAAGTAAAGTTCTAATTTAGGACCAAATATATTAACTAACTTACGTTGAAATACATTAGAAAACTCAAAATCTTTTATATCTCACTAGAAACCATTATACTTAGGATTCAAAGCCATTAATGGAAAAGAATTGAACAACTACTGAAACTTTTTATTTTATTTGAAGAAAAAAGAGGTACGAATTTTACGTTATGAGTTTTTGGAATTGAAAACAATTTAATTCTATTTTGGAAAGATACTTTTCTCTTTTAGTTACGTTATATTTTAAGAATTAAATATAATTTAATATTTTTTTAAAAAAGCTTTTGTTTATTTTACTTCTCGCCTAGATCAGCGATATTAATATTCATCATTTCAATAACTTATATTTTTTAAGTTTTTATTTTACAACTTAAATATGTTATTTAATAATATTTCTATATTTTTAAATAATTATATAGTTGTTGATATAGGTTTAAGCACTTAACGTGTACCTTAAGTACGGAGGTCATTAGCCCCTTTAAAAATATATTTTATATTGGACAAAATAATAATTTTAGTTTTTTTAGTATGTAGGAATAATCATTAATTATTTTTCTCATATTTAGGGACTCTCTCATATCTTTATGTTATAAAAATATTTGATCAAGAGTCCTTGACAAGCTCTTTTGTTTTGGGTTAAAAAGTTTTAGTTTTGGTATTATTTATTTTTGTTTTATTTTTCAGAACTCCTTTTCTTGTATAATTATGTAATTCGATTATACAAATGAGCTAACTAATTCCTTTTCTAATCTATTGGAAATAAATCATATAATATTTGTTATTAATTGTAAATTAAATAATCTGCATTTTACTCTCGAAAAGAAATCCTTATATTCTATCAATTTGTGAATTCTGTTTGAGTCTTCTAAAATGAAGTAGTGAATAACTTTTATAAAAAAATTAAAAAGTTCTTAAGTCTTCAAAGATTATATATGATTGCCGAAATTGAAAAAGAACCATAATAACTTACGAATTAAGAGCGATTGAATTAAAAAATTAAAATAAATTTGTAGTTGAATATATTGATCGATGATTGAGAAATTGTATGAAGATTTATTACTTTAGAGAATATTAGCTTTTACTTTATTATTCAAACTTAATATTAATATATTACTTATATAACATTTAAAAAAAAATTATTTAGATAGTGTACACGCACAAAGCGCCCTAAGACTAGTTTAAATTAAAATTCAATTGGTCCAATAAACGACATCACAAGAATCATTTTTTGATCAATTTGAACTTCACCATATTCTTCAGCTTTAACAATATCAATTACGCCTTGATATAATTATCTCCCAAGGTACACGTCATACACAAAATTTTAAAACAGAGAAGGGTCAGATATGCCCCTGAACTATATGTTGTAGATCAATAATGTCCTCCATCCACCTATTGGGCCAAATATGTCCTTCCATTAATGTTTTTGGCTCACAAATGTCATTTGAGTTAACGGAGGGACACGTGTCATCGTCATGCTGATCCATTCTAAATATTTCGTAATTAATTAAAAAGACTCATTATTCATACCAAAAAAATAATTTTCGAAAGCAATTCTTCTAAAAAAAATTTACTAAAAACTGAAGAAAAAAAAAGATTTTTTTCCAGTTTTTACAAAAAAAGAAATTTTTTTACTAAAATAATATTTTTGTAAAAACAAAAATAAAATCTAAAAAGCAATATTTTTGTAAAAACTGAAGAAAAAAAAGTAGTTTTTTTTTGCTAAAATTTCCAGATTTTTTCTGTTTTTACAAAAGACCCATTTTTTTCTAGTTTTTTTGCTAAACTAGAAAACAATTGAAAAAAAAGCTAGAAAAATATGATGTGATGGTGTAAAAATTTCATGACATGTATGCAACTTAAACTCTATATTATAATACAATAATACATATATCATCGCTGTAAAAATGGAAAAAAAAACTAGATTTTGGTAAAAACTAGAAAATTTACTTTGATGTGATTAGTTTTTCCTAAACTGGAAAAAACTTGGAAAAAAAATTAGAATAAAAAATGGGTCTTTTGTAAAAACAGGAAAAAGCTAGAAATTTTTGCAAAAAACATCTACTTTTTTTAGTTTTTACAAAAATATTGCTTTTTAGATCTTATTTTTGTTTTTACAAAACATTATTTTAGTAAAAAAAATTATTTTTTTGTAAAAACTGGAAAAATAATACATTTTTTTCTTCAGTTTTAAAAAAAAGTTTTAGAAGAATTACTGTTGAAAATTATTTTTTGGGTATAAATAATGTGTCTTTTTAATTAATTACGAAATATTTAAAATGGACCAACAGGATGATGACACGTGTCCCTCCATTAACTCAAATAGCAGTTGTGAGCCAAAAACATTAATGGAAGGACATATTTGGCCCAATAGGTGGATGGAGGGCATTATTGATCCAAAACTTATAATTCATGGGCATATCTGAACCTTCTCCGA
Source organism: Nicotiana benthamiana (assembly GCA_034376525.1). Taxonomy (NCBI): domain Eukaryota; kingdom Viridiplantae; phylum Streptophyta; class Magnoliopsida; order Solanales; family Solanaceae; genus Nicotiana; species Nicotiana benthamiana. The sequence goes on along the minus strand of CM067323.1, from coordinate 14,665,694 downwards.
TTTTAAAATAATAAACTTTAGCGTCGTTTTGTCCCTGTACTTTTCTAAAATGATCCGGATGTACTAAGATATATTATCCCAATATTTAAGAAGTGTATGGAATATAATATAAGTTTAAGAATATAATAAACTAAAAGTAGTAGGATATAGACTCACAAAATTCTAATCAAGTATAAGTGTCAATTCATCTTTCTCAAATATATGTAGAACCTTACTTTCTTCCTCAAGAACAAGAATCAAATAACATCATAGTTAATTATAGGTTATATGACTATCTTTCACCAAACATTGATATTTTAAAGTTTTTTATGATACGAAAGCTTTTAGATACAATATTGGATTTGTTTTTTATAATCTTGTTTAACAAGTAAGTGCAGGCAACCAAGTTGGTCTCGTCAACATATAATCTCTCTATCATCTCTTGGTGGAACCAGACATCTAAAACACATCGAAATCGATCCCATTGATCTCAATTATATTTATGTTCTGCAGCACCTCGTGGCAGCGATCTAGATAATCATGTGGGTCTTCAGAAGATGCACCACTAAAATGAACTAGAAAGAGCTTGGTAAACTTGTCCAACCTCAATAAAGCTTCAAAAGACATAGCGGGCCTATCACCGGCATGTGCCGCAACAACCGGCTGAACCACCCCAATTGACGGGGTTGTTAGAGTCTGATATTGGAGTCATCTGCTATAGGGTGTATATAGCGGGAGTCTGTGCTCCTCCCCCAGCCTGAGAGACAGTTGGTGCCACCGGGAATGTACCGTTCTTGGCCACACTCTGTACAAGGCCCACACAACAGACTAGAGCGTTCTGAAGCACTAGAATGGCTATGAACCGCTCCGAAACCTGAGCTGGTTTGATGTGTCCAGTCTAAGCTGGAACATCCTCATCAAAATCTACTTGAGGCTCTACTGCGGGTGCTACTGCTTGAGCTATAGACTAATCTCTGCCTCGGCCTTTGGCGTGGCCTCGGCCTCGACCTCTGCCCCTGGTCGTAGCTACCACTAAGAGCGCCAGCTCTTTTCCGGCTACTTATGTTGTGCGGGTTCTTGCCATCTGAAGGAGAATAAGAATAAAAAGGTTCAATTATCAATGAAAGAATAAAATCGCACTATAGAGAAGAAAAGAAGTGAAATTTGTTCCTAAACTCCATAGCATATGAAATAAGGTGTAAATCATGGAAAACATATCCTAAACCTATGTAAACTCAACAAACTCGCCCAAGTCAAGGTTAAGCTTGTTTTTAGATTCGACCTAAGGAGGCAAGAACACACTGGGAGCAAGGTAGAGAATTCTTCCACGAGTTTTTCACCTCCTTCTTCATATTTCTATTATTGGTTATGAATTCTAGTATTGTATTTTTACATACTATTATGAATAGCTAATTCGTTTTCTAGGGTTTGATGGAACCTTTTGTAGGATGAATACTTGTTATGTTTTTATATAATTGAGCCGTTGGATTTCTCTACTTGTTCAACTTCGTGTTTGTTGCTATTGATTGAATGGCCATCAATTGATTGTGCCTATTTAGTGTGTACTGCTCGAGAGAGATTATATATTTAGGTAGTTGTTGAACAACTCACTCCTAATGTAATCAATACAATGGGTTTAAAGGCGGATTTAAAAATAACAAAGCCTTGACGTGGTCATAATGAACGGTTAGATAAAGCCAACTAGCGTAGTTCGAGAGAATACTTTTAGTAAATTATTATAGTTGCTCGAGAGAGAATTACGGCACCTAAAGTGCTCACGATCAGTAGAGAATACGTTGGCAGAATTGTAGGGAACATAACTAGAAGGATTCCGATAGTTGAAAAAATCATAACTCTAGACCTCCTTAATTTAGTCTCCATCCCTTTGTCTCGTTAGTTGATAATTTTATCGCTTTCTAGTATTTGCCAATTAATTAGTTAGAAATATAAATTTGATCTTTATAGTTTAAAAAATTGTTCAAACTTGTCTTTTTAGTGATATTAAAAGATATAGATAAGCCTTAGTTCTATGTGGATTCGACCGGATTTTTAGACCGGATTATATTTGCAGTGACTACTTCCTTTTTAGGACTAAAGTTGGGCGTGATCATCACCCTTCGTACTTTTACTCTCATTCATACCGTGAAATAATGACATAAGTAATATGAAATGACACGGTATCATCCTTCGTTCTTTACAACCACAATATAATAAATAAATGATATAAATGGCACGGCATCACCCTTCGTGCTTTAACTCTCTTCCTCACTGTGTATAAATCAATAAATAAGGTAAGTGTAATGGCACGACATCACCCTTCGTACTTTTACACTCTTTCTTACCATGGAACAAAGATAATATAATTTCAGAGAGTAAATAATGCACGGATTTGTATTTAACATCAAATATGATGCCAAGGTACCGACTTCAACTTCCAAAATACTCAGCAACTACCAAATAAGCAATAAATACAGAAAGAATGATCAAATAAGTAATATCCTATCCAAAGCATAGGTATCATAATTAAAGACGCATTAGAACACAAAGAAACAAGTTCCACCTGCATGTTTTAACCTAACAACATCGTATAAGTACTCGTCACCTCATATATACTTTGTACTCATACATTTAATCACGAAGCAAATCGACAACAAGTCCTAATCCCTCAAGTAAAGGAGTAGTCACGACACTTACCTCGCTCTACAATCAGATCAAAGCTCAACCGGGGCCTTTCCTCTAGAATTTGCCTCCAACCTGCTCGAGTCTAACCAAATATCGTTCAAATAATTCAAAATAAGCTTTAGAAACTATCCACGAGTGAAAAGATTCAATCTTTAATTATTTCTAAAAAAGACAACAAAAGTCAACCCTGGGACCGCTTGGACAAAACCCGATATTCATGCTAAAATTCAATTATCCATTCACCCCCGAACCCGATTATGTGATTAGTTTTGAAATCCGACCTCAAATTTATAAATAAATAAAAAACAAATTCTTCCCAAATCTCTAGTTCTATATTATGAAAGGACATATATTAAGGTTAGAAATTAATGGTGTTGATGAAAAATGGAAGAAAACAATTTAAGTATACTAACCTACGAAAGGATGAAGAATTTCCAATTCAAAATCGCCTCTTGGCCAATCTCTAATGAAAAGATGGTGAGAAATTTGTGAAATCCCAATTTTTGGAAGTGTAAATGACTGGACGTCAGGTGTTCATCGTTTTTGCGAGACACATGATGCATTCACGAAGAGTGATCATGCCCAGCTCTAGTCCTAAAAAGGATAAGCGATTGCTACAAATATAACCCGGTCTAAAAGTCCGGAGTCAAATCCCACAGAGAACTAAGGATTAGTTATATCTGTTTAATATCACTAAGAATACAAGATTGAACAATTTTATAAAACTGAAAATAAATAAACAACTAAAAACTAATTATGCTTGAATTGTAAACAATTGGAATAAAGGTCTAAGGTAATGGTTCCCCCCATTGTTGATTTCATTAGTTGCATGCTTCTTATAGCCTTGACTTAGTTGCCTCTATCAATCATGAACTCTCTAGCTATCATAAATCTCTCTCAAGCAATTATGATAATTTACTAGACGCACGCTCTCAAGCTACGCTAGCTAGATTCACATTACAATTCACTTAGATCACACCCGAGGTATCGTTATATCTAATCTAATATCTAAACACTCGGTTATGACTCTCGCCTATACTCCGAGAGTGATATTATTCAAACAACTACCTAAATATACACTCTCTCTCAAGCATATACAAATAAATAGGAACGACTAATTGAGTATCCTTTCAATTAACCAAAATCAAAAAGTAGTTGAACAAATAGAAATTAACAACCAACTCAAAACTATGTTAATATAACAACCAATTCATCCCCAACGGGTTTCACCAAAACCTTAGATTAAAAGATTTGTCTACTCATAATGGTATGAAAAACTAAAATATTAAAAGTCATAACTAACAATAAAAAATAGGAAGAGGAAAGAAAAAACTTGTAAAAGAATTATCAAGCCTTGCTCCCATTGTGTCTTTGCCTCATTAGGTCAAATCTATGTCAAAAATATGTCCAATCCTTAAAAACACTATTTTTTCATATATATATATATATATATATATATATATATATATATATATATATATATATATATACCAAGTAGGGTCGGGCCCAAACACTTATACAGTCTTTTACGCAAAAAAGGACAAGTTTTTAGTTCTAGATGGCCGCGAACCTACCGCGGTTACGCCACGACCGCGGCTCGAGTGGCCTTCAGAATCTGCAGCAGTGTTCTGCCGTTGTCCTACCGCGGTTACGCCATGTTTCGTTTGGAATTTGGAAAAACGTAAAACATGAAAGTTGTATCCCTTTGAATTATATTTTCAACTATATATTGTGGATATCAAATGGAGTTTTGAGAAAAACGTTATATGTATTTTATTAGACAGTGCGCAATATACCTACTCGAGTCTTTGTTTTATTGTTTTATCATTTGTTGATCCCGAATACGATCCCGACTTAATTCCTTAGGCTTTTAATCATACGTCAAAGCTCCAAATCACTTGAATTTATTCCATAACATCTATATAGCTCGGAATCAGTCCTACAAGGCATAAAACACACCGTTAGTGCAAAACACTAGCGATTAAAGCGCAAACTCAACTAAAGTGTTGTAAATTAGAGTGTAATAATCGACTAAAATACGCAATTATATCCTATCATCAACACTCCACACTTAAACCATTGCCCGTCCTTGAGCATTCAAACTATACTTTTTTCTAATAGACACGACCTTTTTAAACAATTCTCACAACGCATCACACCAAGAGTATTTAAAATAGACTAAGCACAAAAGCGTAACATCTTCACCTCAAGATTTGACTCACAAGTACCATGCATTATTCACAACTCATCTACTTACTCTAACATAGATATCACGAACATTACCTTTCCTTCATGAATCAAGTGCCCCCACACAACAAAAGAGAGTAGTTCCACACAATAAAATTTAAGAACACTTTGGAACTCAAGATAGAAATAATTCACTCACTATCAGAAATAACATTCATATGCCACAAAATATGCACCATAAGCTTGCCCGTAATGTACTACTCCACTTGAGCCCATTCAATCTAGTATCAATTAAGACTTTATTTGGTTGTAATGTAAGCTACGTGACGAGTAGGATACATTTAGATATAAGAGTGATTACTGTCACGACCCAAACCCTGCTCCGGTCATGATGGAGCCTCTCGTGAAGACAAGGCCAGCCAACCAACTTGCCAATTGCCTTATCAACAGTAGTTATACATTAATAAACAGTCCAAATATGATTTATTATAAATAATTAGCGGAAACAAAATCTAAACGCAACCCAAATCGGGATGTCATAAGTCACGAGCATCTAAAGAGTTTAAATATGACTACAAGACTAGTAATATACATGATGGAATTTAGAATCAAACGAATAAATACGGTGCCACAAACGGTGGGGTCACCTTGCTCAGCCAGTATAGCAAAAACCCCCAATCAGCTCAAAATTCGTTACAGGGTGAACAAATACCTGCATCTGCACATGAGGTGCATGGAGTAAAGTGAGTCTCCAACTCAGTGAGTAATGAAAGTAAATAATAACCGAGCGGTAGGAAATCACGTATAACAAATCATCATGATGTATGGAAGCAGTGAAAAATTCTTTGAGAAATCAGTGAAACTAGTGAAATCTTTAGAAATACCTTGACTTAGTTTTTAAACCGCTTTCGGAAAATGATTATTTCAACGTTGCAAAAATAATTTCAGCACTCAATGACACTATGCACAGAAACCCGCCCCTTGGGCTATACTCTTATTCCTGGTCAGCCATTGTTACCTGATCAAATATATCATGCAGTACCAGACAATACCAGAACAACGGATAAATATCTCAAGAAACACCACAAATAATAAATAATGAACAAATGCATGAATGTAATGCAATGCATATGATGGCACATTCTAGTACCCGCTGCGGCGTGCAGCCTGTCCATTTATTTATCGTCAACAGCGCTCACTAGTCGTGTATACAGACTCCGGAGGGGCTCCTATAGCCCAAGCGTAATACCAAGCCATCTCGTGGCATTAACTGGGCTCTCGGCCTCAATATCAATATAATATTGCTGCGGCACGCAGCGCGATCCATGCTGATATCAATATAATACTGCTGCGGCGCGCAACCCGATCCATGCTCAGTCCAAAAAATCATCATAAGCCCCTTGGGCATTTATAAAACAGTAGTTATCAGCCCGAAATATCATTTAAAATATCATTTGAGTCTTCAAAACTTAGAAGTATGGCTGAGTTTGCAAAACATTATTTAAAACCATGGATTGAGACCAAATGATATGCAAAAATATGCTAAAACAGTAATATCAATCCCCGAAGGATTCTACAAGTCGGCACGAGGCCTCAAACATGGCAACAAGCCCAATCAACATCAATAAAGTATGTGTATCAATCACCAATATAGTAGAAATATCACTCGGGATGGACCAAGTCATAATCCCCATTACAAACGACCTTGCACCCATCGAAGAATGCGTGTCACGCCTCAATATAGCGTTACGATAGGAAATTCGGGGTTTCAAACCCTCAGGGTATCATTTACAAGCATTACTCACCTCGAACCGGTGAAATCTCTAGCTCGCAACGCCTTTGCCCCTCAAATCAACCTCCACGCGCGTCGAATCTATCCAAAATCAGAGCGAATACTTCACAATAGGCTAAGGGAACATAACCCAATTGAAAAGAATCGAAACATCGAAAATTATAAAATTTGCAAAACCCGAGCCCCATGGCCACTTCTCGAAAATCAGAAAATTCAGCATCATCAGATTCCTTTATCTTGCCACGAGTTCATACATACAAAAAACTCCAAAATCGGACCACAAATGGTCCCTCAAATCTCAAATTTAGAATTTCAAGCTCAAGCCCTAATTTCTTACAATTTGGCTATATTCTCATGAATATCAATGATGATTTCACAATAAAATCATGTATTTAGTTCATAGGACTTAGCTCCAACCACTTCCCATCAAAACCCTTTCAATTCTCGTCCAAAAACTCTCAAGGTTGCTCAAAAATGGAGGAAAAATGGGTTTGATTCGCGGATGAAATATTTTTAACATTCTGTCCGGGTACTGTAGCTAACACTATGAGATCGCATTAGAGCCTTGCGATCGCATAGAACCAAATTCCGGGGCACTGTAGCTAACCATATGCGATTGCATAGAATAAAATTCTTGGGTACTGTAGCTAATACTGTGTGATCGTATTAGAGCCTTGTGATCGCATAGAACAAAATTTCTTTGCAATTTTCTGCTGCATTTTTCAACTCCAAAAATTCCCGTTAGTCACCCGGAATCACCCCGAGGCCCCCGGGACCTCAACCAAAAGTGCCAAAATACCTTAAAACATCATCCAAACTTGCTTGAATAATCAAAACACCTCAACTAACACAAAAACATCGGATTACGTCGAATTCAAACCTCAATTCTTATAAAACTTCTAAAACACACAATCGATCAAAAACCTATCCAAAACACGTCCGAATGACCTGGAATTTTGCACATATATCCCAAATCACCTAACGGAGCTACTACAACTTTTGAACTTCCATTCCGAACCTCGAATCAAAATCTCGCCTACCAACCGAAAATCGCCAAAATACTAACTTTCACCAAAACAATGTAACTCCTACACTGAACCTCCAAAACTACTTCCGATCGCGCTGCTAAGTCACAAGTCATCTCCTGGAGCTAAGCGAACCATTGGAATTCACATCCGAGCCCTATAACTCATAAGTGAATGTCTGATTGACTTTTTCAACTTAAGACTTCTTAAAAGAGACTGAGTGTCTTATTTCTTATCAAAACCACTACAAACCAACTCGATCACATAAGATATGGATAATAAAGCATAAAGAAGTTGAGAACGGAAAAACAGAGCGGTAAGCCATGAGACGATGGGTCAGGCCGTCACATCTTCCCCAACTTAAACAAACGTTCATCAGCGAGCGTACCCATAGTTGTTCTAGAAGCCAAAAACTCGCTGAATAACCTTGCCTCGCATATACTGGGAGTGATCCCACGTCACCCTATCTCATATAGGTCCGACAACACATTGTAGCTGAAATTTTGCAATCCAATCTAGCCCATAAGCCATAGGACCGCCTTTCCACTTTTGAAATCTTTAATATGATCAAAATCCCACATTTATACTGTGAATAAGCCCGAACTAGCTATGATAACCCGTGTCCACAACCTCGGTGCCATTACGTGACAACCCACATAACTCTAACGCTCGTAGCAACAACTTCTATTCACATCAAATGTACACATCACACAATTACCGATAGTAGACTCTTATCAACTAAGTCTTATTCCTACACTTTCATATACTGCAACGATCAATGAACCACGCAATAAACCATAACCATTCCTCATATCAACCATTCATGAAGCCATTTATCCTCTGACAATTACTATAGCAATTTCTGAGCCGAACCTAGCTATTTATCTTCCAACATGCTGAAATCGAATCCGTTCATATTCATTAATTATCCCAACAATCACCTCGAATCCAACACACTACTCTAATGGCATGACACATCAATACAGGCCTAAGCCACAACTTGCATAATACGCACACCAATAAGAAATAGTTTGATCATGCTCAAATCATGAAAATGACCCAAACTAAAGAGTCGTACCTCAAGCTCATAAGTACCATCACAACACAAGGCTGAGACCCCATCTCACATCATAGAATTAGAACACCTAAATCTACCCCGAAAGGTCATATCTCCACATGGCCCTGCTACAATGCGTGATCATATCCAAACATTGATACACATGAAACACCTCAAGTCACAATGCTCAAAACAAACATCCAAGCACAATTTGATATCTGGAGCCAAAGAAAATCATCATACACGCGGTGAAACAAGTAACACATACCACACCAACCCGATAGAACACAACCAATACTTCATTCACCAAGCAACACCCAATTACTCTTCTCGCTCGACTTCCACTATGAACCCCAATAGAACCACATCATATGTGCCCATAACCACCAAATAATAATGTCTTGCAACACAAGAAACAACTCATAGATCTCTCTAAGTCACTAATAAGCTCAACGACGGTCGAATTAACCTATACCTCAATGATACAATTCGGGCCAATCGAGCCGACTCAAACTAGAACGTGCATCCACATTAGCCTGCTAACGAACTACTTACCAAGGAAGCCTAAAGTTGTTCCTTTCGACTACTATAACTCATATTGGTGCCATCCCATATTGTGCCCGGTCACCAAATAAATACCGAAATCTATAATCTCAGCCGCCGACTTGACCGGCCACAAGAAACATACCCGGAAAGTCCCTCAACACCAAAACTGAACCAATGATAGCAACCTCTGCACTGACATCCATCACGAAGGTCCAATTAAGAAAGACAATCCTTCCCAGTTGCCTGTTGGGTCTTCAAAATATAAAATCACTCCCATAGGACCTAATCCATCGAGCATCGTCACTCAATCCGTGGCATTTCCGGCATAGCCAACAACGTCACCCTTAGCGCAATAGACCAAGATAACACAACACGGAGACAACCAGCCCGAATCCAACATCACTTCCAAATCTAACATACCAAGCAATGAAAAGATCCCACTCGAGCCTCCAAATCCCGATAGCCGCTAAACGGTTCCGATACATACGATCCACAACCATATATAGCCTGCACATGAGAAATCCAGTCCCCAACTACATATAGCACACCGAATCATCGTACCTTATCCCAATTTGTTGTTCGAAAGCATACCATACCTTAAATACCCCATCATTCAGCAATAGATACTAAAAAAAATGCTCTGCTCCACCAAGCAAACCCTAGTATCACCAGTCAGTCTAAAAAGAAAGGGCCGCAGTACTACCGTAGTGCCATCAACTGAATCACATTTCCCTTTTTCTGAACATATACCGCCGTCAAATCACTTCCGATTAGAAATATCGTTCCCTTAACTATCTGAGGCTACCCGCTGCTAAGGAGTTTTATGAACTTCCTTCCAGAGCTGAGCTGTAACTTATCTAACCAAGAAATTCCATTGATCCCATCAAGAAGAAAATCATTGCACGTCCCACGCTCCGCATTCCCATAGAAAAATACACATCTCCATACCACGGTAAAACCCAACAAGAACTCTTCCAATTCCATTTGCATCAACTGACTGCCAGGACCGAGTCTAACTAGACCAAGCTAAGTAAGTTGTTGAAACCCAAGAGCATTGTTTCAAAACACTTGTACGAACTCATTACCTCGAATACACACCAAGAATATATCATATCTTTACCATGCTGGTCTGATCTACTATCGAGCTACTCCATCTGTCTAAGTTTTCTCTGACTTGTTTTTGACTTTATATTTCCCTTTATTGTAGTACCATAATCCTCCAGCCCATGCTTACCACACGAGACCCAACCATAAAAACACACTATCTGAAACCCACAAGCCGTTAAATACTCTCTCAAATATTCCCAGACTACCTTACTTTGAAGAATTTCCTGTGAATCTAACTCTGTTCCCTTTATTTTCCTAATATTGATACATAGAGTCTCATGATTAACATAGAATACCACAAGTCTTGACATCTTCTAATGAAACTCCGTTCTAACCACATATGCAACTTAGCACACTCAATTGACATACATAGACTCCTGAACACACTAGAACCATTCTCGTAGGTCGTTCTCTCTCATTCAACAACAATTTACCTGGCATAACGAACCAAGCCATTTGTGCCTCATTGGCACTCCGATACCGTTGAACGAAATCCTCATCCCAAAATACCCAAGAAACTTCCTCCTCTATGACCGAGCATTCTTTACCAACAGCAACTCTAAATATTTCGTGATCTTCTCAATGAAGCAGAATATAACAACAACAACTACTACTACCTAGTAAAATCTCACAAAGTGGGGTCTGTGGAATAATATAACCTTTGTCAAAATTTTCTTTTACCTTAGTCATAGCCTATTTCACTCGCACGCCTCAAATTGGAACCAATATAACACCTAACAGTGCAACCAACTGCTCATACCAGACTCCCCCACTTGGCTCGAGACATTGATCAAGATAGCCTCAATGACTCAAAACACTTTACTCTATTGATGACGCAATACCATAGTGAGATTAAACTCAAATCGTTGATAAATTTGTAACACAGATCATCTAGTAATGTAACCCTTCTGCAAATCTCGCATCCATCCCCGCAACAATTAAGCCCACTCTCTTAACTGACCCGAAAATTTCAAACTTCAGCACGTGCCTTTCAGTTACACATGAGATCTCTTAACATACACATAATGATCGTACCACTTCAGAACACTCCGTATGAGTTAACCCACCTGCTTCGCCCTAATATAACATTTATGTATACCTTCCACCATCATACATATTACATAGTTACTTAGTCTTCCTAAGTAGGAACTCATACTGCAACATGCAATTTACTTCACTCCCAGCTAGAAGATTTGAAAAGGTTCTTCACACGCCCATAACTCGGAGCTACACCGCTAACCACAATGGAAATCATACACTTAATAGTTCGTCTATCATCCACCAGATCTTCCTCGACACTTTCCAAATCATATAGAAACATTTCGCAGTACTCACATACTTATCACGTATCTAACCAGACGTCATTCCCACTAATAGGGGCAATACCGAACATCTAAGTTCTAAACACTTGCTCGCACAACCAACACCTCGGTGTTCAAGCCATAGGCAAGAGTCCGGCCTCAAGTCCTCCATACTAGCCCAACATCAACTCATAGAAATCACATCTCGCCCCTCGACCAGGGAACCACAAGCCATAAATGTACATCTGATACCGAGCGCTCATGCGCACATTCAAACGTGTGGAAGGAATTTCAAGAGTTACTTCTCAAGCTGAATCAAGAACGCACAATAAGAATTCAAGAATGTGAAGTTTTCCTAAAGGTTCTTCAGCCTCTCGAGGATAAATACAGATGTCTCTATGCCGATCCGCGAGACTCTACTAAACCTGCTCATGACTCGTGAGACCTATGTAACATGGGCTCTGATACCAACTTGTCACGACCCAAACCCCGCTGGGGTCGTGACGACGCCTCTCGTGAAGATAAGGCCAACCAACCAACTTGTCAATTGCCTCACCAACAATAGTTAAATATTAATTAATAGTCCAAATATGATTTATTATAAATAATTAGCGGAAACAAAACCCAAACACAGCCCAAATCGGGGTGTCACAAGTCACGAGCATCTAAAAAGTTTATATATGACTACAAGACCAGTAATATACAGGACGAAATTTAGGATCAAAGGAATAAATACAGTTCCACAAATGCAGGCGGTTACCTTGCTCAGCCAGGATAGCAAAACCCCCTAATCAGCTCAAAACCCGCTACCGGGTGAACAAATACCGGCATCTGCACGCGAAGTGCAAGGAGTAAAGTGCTCCAACTCAGTGAGTAATGAAAGTAAATAATAACTGAGCGGTAGGAAATCATGTATAACAAATCATCATGCTGTAGGAAGCAGGGAAAAACACTTTGAAAAATCACTAAAACTAGTGAAATCTTTAGAAATATCTTGACTCAGTTTTTAAACCGCTTTCGGAAAATTATTCTTTCAACCGTTGCAAAAATATTAGCACTCACTAACACTATTCACAGAAACCCGCCCCTCGGGCAATATTCTTATTCTTGGTCTGCCATTGTTACTTGATCAAATTATCACAGTACCATACAATACCAGAACAACAGATAAATATCTCCAGAAATATCACAAACAACAAATAATGAACAAATGTATGAATGCAATGCAATGCATATGATGGTATATTCTAGTACATGCTGCATCGTGCAGCCCGCTCCATATATTTATTGTCGACGACGCTCACTAGTCGTTTGTACAGACTCCGGAGGGGCTCCTACAGCCCAAGCGCAATACCAAGCCATCTCGTGGCATCAATTGGGCTCTCGGCCTCAATATCAATATATTACTGCTGCAGCGCGCAGCATCCATGCTCATATTAAAATAATACTGCTGCGGCGTGCATCCCAATCCATGCTCAGTCCAGAAAATCATCATAAGCCCCTTGGGACTTTATAAAACAGTAGTTCTCAACCCGAAATATCATTTGAGTTTTCAAAACCTAGAAGTATGGCTGAGTTTGCAAAACAGTATTTAAAACCTTGGACTGAGACCAAATGATATGCAAAAATATTCTTAAACAATAATATCAATCCCCGAAGGATTCTAAAAGTCGGTACGAGGCCCCAATCATGGCAACAAGCCCAATCAACATCAATAAAGTATGTGTATCAGTCACCAATATTGTAGAAATATAACTTGGGGTGGACCAAGTCACAATCCCCATTAGCAAATGAACCGCACTCATCGTAGAATGCGTGTCACACCTCAATATAGCGTTACGATATGAAAACTGGGGTTTCAAACCCTCAGGATACCATTTACAAGCATTACTCACCTCGAACCGGTGAAATCTCTAGCTCGAAACACCTTTTCCCCTCAAATCAGCCTCCATGCGCGTCGAGTCTATCCAGAGCCAATACTTCACAATAGGCCAAGGAAACATAACCCAATCGAAAAGAATCGAAAAAAATCAAAAATTATAAAATTTGCAAAACCCGAGCCCTGGGCCTACTTCTCGAAAGAAAGAAATTTAGCATCATCGGATTCCTTATCTCGTCACGAGTTCATACATACCAAAAATTAGTAAATCAGACCACAAGTAGTCCCTCAAATCTCAAATTTAAAATTTCAAACTCAAGCCCTAATTTCTTAAAATTTGGCTATATTCTCGTGAATTTCAAGGATAATTTTACAACAAAATCATGTATTTAGTTCATAGGACTTACCTCTAATCACTTCCCATCAAAACCCTTTCAATTCCCGTCCAAAATCTCTCAAGTTGCTAAAAAATGGAGGAAAAATGGGTTTAGTTCGCGGATGAAATGTTTTTAACATTCTGTCCGGGTACTGTAGCTAACACTATGCGATCACATTAGAGCCTTGCGATCGCATATCACAAAATTCTGGAGCACTGTAGCTAACCCTATGTGATTGCATAGAACAAAATTCCTGGGTACTGTAGCTAGCACTATGCGATCGCATTAGAGCCTTGAGATTGCATAGAACAAAATTTCTCTGTAATTTTCTGCTGCATTTTTCAACTCCAAAAATTCCCGTTAGCCACCCGGAATCACCCCGAAGCCCCCGGCACCTCAATCGAGAATGCCAACATACCTTAAAACATCATCCAAACTTGCTCCAATAATCAAATCACCTCAATTAACACAAAAGTCATCGAATTACGTCGAATTCAAACCTCAATTCTTTTAAAACATCTAAAACACACATTCGATCAAAAACCTATCCAAAACACGTCCGAATGACCTGAAATTTTGCATGCATATCCCAAATCACCTAATTGAGATACTGCAACTTTCGAAATTCTATTTCGAACCTCGGATCAAAATCTCGCCTACCAATTGGAAATCGCCAAAATACTAACTTCGTCAAAACAAGCTAACTTCTACACAGAAGCTCCAAAACTACTTTCGATCGCGCTGATAAGTCACAAGTCATCTCTTGGAGAAAAGAAGACCATTAGAATTCACATCCGAGCCCTCTAACTCATAAGTTAATTCCCCGTTGACTTTTCCAACTTAAGTCTTCTTAAAAGAGATTGAGTGTCTCATTTCTTATCAAAACCACTCCAAACCAACTCGATCACATAATATACGGATAATGAAGCATAAAGAAGCTGAGAACGGGAAAAACGGAGTGGTAATCCATGAGACGACAGGTCAGGTCGTCAAAATTACACATATACTTTAACATTCAAGCTCCATACTTATATAAAGCCAATCTCCACCTTCACATCAATGTATATCACCCCGTACCTCTTTAAGCACACTTACATCAAGAGCCACCATTTATCATGGAATTGTTTTTTTACAACAATCCAACTATTTTTTTACCAATTCAAGTGGCTTTTACTTTTTCAAAATAGTGCACCTTTCTCCTTATTTCATTAGTTCCACTCAAAAGCCAAACCAACCACCCCACACTTTAACTTTTACAAAGTTCAAAACAATTCAAGTGCTCATGAGAGGTTACAATGGTTTAAATAGATGGTTAATTCAAATAAATGGGTAAGCTTGTAATGTGGTTGCCAAAAAACAGGATTACATGCTCAAATGGGTTAACTACGATACATAAAAATTAGGTGGGTAAAATATACACATCTAAATCAATAAAGAAATGCCTATATCACTTCCTGGACTGAATAAAGTTACTATTTAGCTTTGCAAGCACACGGAGAAAGTTCTAGGCATCAAATGCAATACACCGAATAACAAATCTTTACACACACATGGCACATGACTCACTCAAGATTGGATCATCAAGACACTCTAGTCAAAGCAGTTAAGCAAAGTCAAGAACACACAATTTAAGGTACTTAAATTAATCGTCACAACCAAAGTACTCACTATTCTCAAGGCATAACAAAGTCAAGAGATATTGCTTCACTTCAAAACACAACACAATGGCTCCTACTCCCAAAACAAAAAAACTAACTACACTGGATTCAAATAAAACCCTTGGAAAAGAACCGTGGTTTAAAGAAAAACCAAGGGGAAATTGCTACACTACCTAACAAAAGATTTTTTTTTTCTTTACACTTAAATCCCTCAAGAAAATTGTCTAATAGATCAATCGTCAGAAAAAGTCCAATCTTTTCTATTTAAAAAAATATTCAATTAAACTAACACAACTGAAATAGCATAGAAAGTCACTCAGACAATCTCCTCACCTTACACTTGAAATTATGCATTGTCCCCAGTGTACAACATAACTAATAAAAGGGTAAAAAAGACTCCCTGATAGGCCAAAGGCCGAAGCATTAGCAACTCATAAGGTATTCAGACTTCTCCCAAGCTTCGTCTCTCGTGCGAGTACCTCACACTTAGTTCCAACTATTTGGTTTGATGTTGCATCCTTCCAATACCTTTGCTTTCCATGCTCCTATAAAATATAAATTGACACTACAAACAAAAATAGTACAATTAAAATATGAAAAAAAGTAATAAGCAATAAAGCTGGGTTGCCTCCCAACAAGCACTTGATTTAATGTCGCGGCACGACGCGAATCACTTTTTGCCTCCACCTCGAGCTTATGAATTGAACCCCAAGTTTTGATTCAAGCCTATGATTATGGTAATGAGGCGGTGGAATGAATCTATATGGCCCAAGGAAATAATGTAATATTTTGCACTCTTTGGACTTCGTATGAGGTATGTAATCCTGACTTTCTGGCAAGAAGAATGCCAGAATATATGCACCTTGTTCCTCATTCCTTGACTTCTCAATCGGCTCGGATGACTCTATTTCCATATCATCATCCAAACATAATGTGGAAAAATGCTTGGTTTGGACCAATGCACTCAAACATATGAACTTTAGGACTTTCAACATCCTCAACATCAGTGATACTAGAGTCAACAAAATTTATATCCTCAAAGTCCTTGGCTGGCTCTAGTCTCACTTCTTCAATGTTGACATCCTCAAATTGTGGTTGGCTAAGTTGTTGATGTTCTACTCTAACCTCCCCAATTAACACCTCAAATTCATGCTCTTCTTCGTTGCTATCCTCAATATTGGCTTGTTGAGCATTAAAAGCTTCAACCACTTGACTCAATTGAGACTCCAACTTGCAAATAGTTGCCTCTTGCCTTTCTATGTGCAATTGTATCTCATTGTTTTGTTCCACAAGGAACTCTAGCATATCTCTGATCTCCTTCAGGTCCACATTTCCATGTTATTTGTTTCTACTAAATTCATAAGAAATATAAGCACAGCCATGAAGGTGACCATTTTTACCATCAGACACATTCCACAAATAAGATTGAGTTGGTGCCCATAACTCGCTCTCGGGAACGTCTTGAAAATTTTGCCACAGTGATTTCCTTCACAATATGTATGGAGATCATAGTAGAATAATCTATACATAAATTCTCATAATTCCAAGATGTCATCTTTCTCAAATCAATAGTTATTAAAAAAAAAGAACAAAACAAAATAAAAGTTCAAACTTGAAACCTAACAATATATACAGCTACAACTATACCATTAGTTCCCAGGCAATGACGCCAAAATTTGATCACGCCCAACTCTAGTCCTAGAAAGGATAAGCAGTCGCTGCAAATATAACCCGGTCTAAAAGTTTGGAGTCGAATCCCACAGAGAACTAAGGCTTAGTTATATCTGTTTAATATCACTAAGAATACAAAATTGAACAATTTTCTAAAACTGAAAAATAAATAAACAATTGAAAAATAACTCTGCTTGAATTGTAAACAATTGGAATAAAGGTCTAAAGTAATGGTTTCTCTCGTTATTGATTTCATTAATTGCATGTTTCTTATAGCCTTGACTTAGTTCCCTCTATGAATTATGAATTCTCCAATTATCATAAATCTCTCTCAAACAATTATGATAATTTACTAGACGCACTCTCTCAAGATACGCTAGTTAGATTCACATTACAGTTCATTTATATCGCGCCTGAGGTATCGTTATCTCTAATCCAACCTCTAAACCCTCAGTTATGACTCTCGCATATACTCCAGGAGTAATATTGTTCAAACAAATACCTAAATAAGCACACTCTCTCAGGCAGATACATAATAATTAGGAATGGATAATTGAGCATCCTTTCAATTAACCAAAATCAAAATATAGTTGAACAAATAGAGATTAACAACCAACTCAAAACTATATTAATATAACAACCAATTCATCCTAACGGGTTTCACCAAAACCTTAGATTAAAAGACTTACCCCCTAATAATGGTTTGTAAAATTACAATACTAAAATTCATAAGCAACAATGAAAAATATGAAGAGGAAAGAAAAAACTTGTAGAAGAATTCTCAAGCCTTGCTCCTATTGTGTCTCTGCATCCTTAGGTCAAATCTATCTCAGAAATATGTCCAATCCTCAAAAATACCATTTTCCATGTATATATACCAAGTAGGGTTGGGCCTAAACAATTATACCTTCCCCTACGCAGAAAAGGACAAGTTTTTAGGCATGGATGGCCGCGGTTGCGCCAGGACCGCGGCGAGAGTGGCCTTCAAAATCTGTAGCAGTGTTTTGCCGTGGTCCTACCGTGGTTACAACATGTTTCATTTGGAATTTGGAAAAACATAAAACACGACATTTGTAGCCCTTTGAGTTATATTTCCAACCATATATTGTGGAGCCCAAATGGAGTTCTAAGAAAAAAGTTATGTGTATTTTACTAGATAGTGCGCAATATGCCTACTCGAGTCTTCGTTTTGTTGTTTTATCATCCGTTGATCCCCGAATATGATCTCGACTTAATTCCTTGGGCTTTTAGTTAGAATTCAAAGCTCAAAATCGCTTGAATTCAATCCATATCATCTATATAGCTCGGAATCACTCCTACAGGGCATAAACACACCATTAGTGCAAAACACTAGCGATTAAAGTGAAAACTCAACTAAAGTGCAGTAAATTAGAGTGTAATAATCGACTAAAATATGCAATTATAGCCTATCATCAAAGAGCACTGCCCAGATGGCCATCACGATCGCGATATACTCTACGTATTCGCGTAGGCTTAGTTCCTAACCCTACGTGCTCGCGAAGGAATGGCCGCGCGAAGGGAAGACGCCCCACTATTATGCATTCTCAAAGAAAAATTCCTACCTAGTCCAAATTTACTCTTTGCGCTCGGGAAAGTATCTTCGTGATCATGAAGAAGAACACTCCAGATGACATCAGTAACTTAAAAACAGAAATTTTCTAAGTCTGAAATGGTCCATAGCCTATCCGAAACTCATCCGAGCCCCTCGGTCTCCAAAACAAACATGCACACGAGTGTAATAACATCACACCAGCTCGTTCGTGCGATCAAAACATCAAAATAACACATTGAATCACGAATCAGACACCTAAACAAATAAAAATCTCAAAGAAACTTAAGAACTTTCAATTTTTCAACCGGACATCCGAATCACGTCAAATCAACTCTGTTTGCACCATATTTTACAAACAAATCATAAATATTGAAATGAACCTATACCGAGTTCTGGAACCAAATTCCGAACCCAATAGCAACAAAGTCAACTTACGGTAAAACTTAGGAATTCCTTAAGCTTTTAAATTGCTAGTTTTAACAAATCGTGTTAAATCAAGTTAGGAACTTTAGAATTCGATTCCGGAAACAAAGTCAAGTCCCAAATCACGATAAGCACCCACCAGGACATTCAAAATACTGATTTGGTTCGTTTGATCAAAGTGTTGACAGAAGTCAGGTAAAGTGAGTTTTTAAGGCACAATTTTACATTTTCATCAATTTTCTCATAAAAACTTTTCGGAAAAAAGGACACGGACTGTGCACGCAAATTGGGAAAGGTTGAATGGAGATATTCGAGGTCCCGAAACATCAAAATGAAGGTTGAAACTAAAATTGACATATCATGTCGTCACATTCTCTACCTCTAAAACAAATGTTCATCCTCGATTGGACATAAAAAGGTGATTGGACCGGTGAAAAGGTGTGGATATCTACTCTGCATGTCCTCGGATTCCCACATGGCTTCCTCGATCGGTTGACCTCTCCACGAACACTCAAACTGAAGGATAACTCTTAAACCTCAATTACCGGATCTGCTGGACAAGAATAGCCACCAACTCATTCTCATAAGTCAAATCATGTCCAATTGGATTGAACTAAAATCTAACACATAAGACGGATTACCGTGATACTTTCAGAGCATTGAATTATGGAACACTGGATGGACTGATGATAAACTAGGTGGAAATGCGAGCCTGTAGGCCACCTCACCCTCTCTCCCAAGAATCTCAAATGGTATGATATACCTAGGGCTCAACTTTCCCTTCTTTCCGAACCTTATCACACCCTACATGGGTAAAACCAAGAGTAATACCCTTTTTCCAACCATGAATGCAACATCACAAACTCTACGTTCCACATAACTCTTTTTCCTAGATTAAGCTATGTGGAGTCAATCCTAAATAATCTTGGCCTCATCCAAGGCACCCTAAACGAAATCTTTACCCAACAACAGAGCCTCTCCCGGCTCAAATTGACAGACTACGAACGCCATAGCCTTTCTTACAATGCCTCATAGGAAGCCATTTAAATGTTCGACTAGTAGTTGTTGTTGTTGTAGGCAAACTCTGCACGCGACAAGAACTGATCCCAAGAACCTCCGAAATCTATAACAAAAGCGCGAAGCATATCCTCCAATCTCTCAATAGTGTGCTCGAACTGTCTTTCAGTTTGGGGATGAAATGTTGTACTCAACTTAGTCTACATGCCCAACTCATGTTGTATGCCCCTCCAGAAGTACGAGGTAAACTGCGTACCTCGATCAAAAATGATAGCTACGGGCACACTATGAAGATGGATGATCTCGTGGATGTAGATCTCAGCTAAACGCTTTGAATAATAGGTAACTACTGCTAGAATGAAATATGCATACTTGACCAAGGCGGAGAATTCTTCCCCGAGTTTTTCACTTCCTTCTTCCTATTTCCGTTATTGGTTATGAATTCTAGTATTGTATTTTTGCATATTATTATGAATATCTAATTCGTTTTCTAGGATTTTGATGGAACCTTTTACAGGATAAATACTTGTTATGTTTTTATAATTGAGCCATTGAATTTCTCTACTTGTTCAACTACGTGTTTGGTATTGTTGATTGAATGGCCATTAATTGACTGTGCCTATTTAATGTGTACTGCTCAAGAGATAGTACATATTTAGGTAGTTGTTGAACAACGTCACTCCTAACGTATGTGAGAAATTAATACAATGGGTTTAAAGGCATGTTTAGAAATAACAAAACTTTTACGTGTTCATAATGAGGGTTAGATAAAGCCAACCAGTATAGTTCGAGAGAATATGTCTAGTAAATTATTGTAGTTGCTCGAGAGAGAATTATGACACCTAGTGGTCACGATCAGTATATAATACATTAGAAATTTTGTATGGAACATAGCTAAAAAGATTCCGGCAATTGGGGAAATTAAAACTCTAGACCTCCTTAATTTAGTCTCCAACCCTTTGTCTCGTTAGTTGATAATTTTACCGCTTTCTAGTATTTGCTAGTTAATTAGTTAGAAATAAAAATCTCAATCTTTATAATTTTGAAAATTATTCAAACTTGACTTTTTAGTGATATTAAACAGATATAGCTAAGCCTTATTTCTCTGTGAGATCGACTCCAGACATTTAGACCGGATTATATTTGCAGCGACCGCTTATCCTTTTTAGGACTAGAGTTGGGCATGATCAAATTTTGGCGTCGTTGCCCGGGAACTAACGTTGTAGTTGTAGGTGTACATATTGCTAGGTTGCAAGTTTGAACTTTTATTTTTGTTTTATTGTATTTGTTTTTTTTAAATAGTTTTGTTTTGAGATCATATTATTTGCCTTTTATTATGGCATGTGGTTTTGTTCACCTCAGGTATTGTATTCCGTGTTGCTATTATTGGATACTGTTTTCCTTCATTACTTTCCTCTTTTTTCTTCTTGCCCTTCTTGAGCCGAGGGTCTATTGAAAACGGCCTCTCTACCTGCATTAGGTAGGGGTAAGGTCTACATACAGATTACCCTCCCCAGAACCCCTATGTTGGGATCAAACTAGGTTTGTCGTTGTTATTGTTAATTTGAGAAACATGGCATACTGACCATATGAAGCGTGATAGTGTAAGTGAGACGATCAATAAATCTCCTCACTTTCTCCTTCCCAGTAGGGAGAAAGATAATAACATGTTGAGCTAGGTCCACAAAACGACTCTTGTACTAGGTAACAATCATACTACCATGCCGAAGATGCTCAAACTGCTTGCGGTAATCCTGTCTCATAGTGACAGGAATGAACTTCTCTAGAAATAACTGTGAAAATTGATCCTAAGTAAGTGCAAGTGACCATTTGGTCTAGTCAACGTATAATCTCTCCACCACCTCTTGGCGGAACTAGTCATCTGAAACACATCAAAATCCACCCCATTGGACTCAATTATACCCATATTCCACAGCACCTCATGGCAGCGGCCTAGATAATACTGAGGGTCCTTAGAAGGTGCACCATTGAAATGAATTGGAAAGAGCTTAGTAAACATGTCCAAACTCAACAAAGCCTCAGAAGACATTGTGGACCTATCACCGACCTGTGCCGTAAACACCGGCTGAACCTAAGCCTGTTAATCAGGTGGGGCCAGCCCAATGACAGTCTGGCTCGACTCGGTTCACCCCGGTACGCTAGGGGGTGGGACGGGTTAGGGGATTCGAATGGGAGCGAACATATTTTGGTAATCAGTGTCCCGAAACCTGGTTAGCCCGGTTACCCACTATCCAATTTTTATCGGGCTACAACTCGGTCTAGGTCGGTTACTATTGGAATTTTTCAAATAAAACTTTTTTTTGACTGATTTCAAATTCAAAAATGACCATTGGGCAACGACCATTTTTTGAAAATTTAGCCATTTCGGTCTACCCCCTTACAAAATAGACCCCCAACCCCTGATAATTGATAAATTATAATCTTAACCTTTTAAAAACTATAATAGCCCGCCTTCTTTTTCATTTTTTCTCTCAATTTGTTCTCTTTGTTTACTCTAATTCTCTCGCAATTCCCTTTTGATTATTGGATTGCTTATTGCTCTCAAGTTCTAAATTAATTAATATTTCAAGTTTATCAATTATTTACGATAGTCACTACAATATTACAATTATCAAGTGAAGTGTGGTTACCATTTTTGTTAGGTTCAAGTTAAATCATGCCTCGTGCTTTTAGAGTGCGCTCACATATTTGGGAACACTTTGAGGCGGTAGAAAAAATGAAGAAGTTCGCAAAGTTTAGTGCAAGAACTGTAGTCTAGTCTTTAATATTCGTCGAAAGTGGCACGGCACAACTACTTTAAGGAGGCATATCAAGGGTTGTCTTGAATGTCCTCCCTCAAATCATATTTTAAGTAGATTTGTGATAATTTATGTTATTTTGAATTTGCTAGACTTATTTAAGATTAATGTGTTCGTGTATTAGACAAGTTAATTTGAAGTATTATTATACAATAAAAATATGAAATGGAAGCATTTGAAGTTTGATCCTTACATATTGGTCTTATTAAATAATTTTATGTCTCAACTTAATTTCGATTTTCAAATTTTTATAATTCAAATTTCCAATTTAAAACTTCAAATTTTAATTTTATGCCTTAAAATACTTATTTTATTATTTAAAAGTTTGCAAACGCTTGAGTAACAATTACATTGAACAAGGAAACATAAAACACTAAAAACATATTAAAAACAAAATCTTGGCTCGGTCCAGAACCGATAAGCTCAAACCCGGACGGGTCCACCAAAACCCGAAATATCCTATCCCACTACCAGCCCGCCCCACTAATCTTACGAGCTATTTTTTCCGTGTCCAGCCCGGTCGTGCCTGTCCGATAAACACCCTTAGCTGAACCATTCCAACTAGCGGGGCTGCGGAGTCTGATACCAGGGAGCCATCTACTCCGGGGTGCGCGTAGTGGGAGTCTGTGTTCCTCCCCTAGCCCGATAGATGGATGGTGCCGCCAGGAATATACTGGTTGGGCCACACTCTCCATAAGGCACATTAAACGGACTAGAGCAGTCCTAAAGCCCTAGAGTAGCTATGAACCCCTCTGAAGCTTGAGTTGGTACGACGAGTACGGTATGAGTTGGAACCTCCTCATCAAAATCTACTTGAGGCTCCAATGTGGGTGGCGCTACTCGAGCTCTAGACTGAGCTCTGCATGTGCCTTGGCCTCTAGCGCGACCTCGACCTCGACCTCTGTCCTTGGTCGTAGTTGCCACTATGGACTCCATCTCCTTTCCGGCTACTAATGTTGTGCGGGTTCTCGCCATCTCCGAGAGAACATGAATAGAATGGTTCAATTATTAATGATAGAATAAAAAATCGTATGATAGAGAAGAAAACAAGTGAAATTTGTTCCTAAACTCCATAGCCTTTGGAAGATAAGTACAGACGTTTCCGTACCGTTCCCTCAGACTCTACTAAGCTTGATCGTGACTCGTGAGACATAGGTAACCTAATGCTCTTATACCACTAACATCCACTTGCTATGAAAGCCAGCGTGAGGTAGTCAAATAGCCAATTTTAACAGTTTAAACAAATGATGATAAAATACAAGAGATGGGAATTCGATTTACCACAACACCAGCATAAGTCGTGTAATAATATCTACTCTCAAAGATCCGGAGTCACGAATACACGAGCAACAAGAAGTTCAACAAACAGAGTTTGAAATATTTACAACTGTTTCGAAGGAAATGAATAGTATAAATAGGAAGAGGAAGGGAATTCCAAGGTCTATGGACGCCAGCAGATCTATCTCAAGTATCCAAATACAATGATACGGGCTAACGTACCTCACACACCAATTGGACCAACACCAAAATCCACACAAGAAGTGTAAGAGTGTAGTATAAGTACAACAGACACAATGTACTCCATAAGTGTCGAGCATAACCTCGACGAGGTAGTGACGAGACTATAACAAGACACATACGTAAATAAACTTGTGCAAGTA
The DNA here is from genome assembly GCA_034376525.1 of Nicotiana benthamiana. Taxonomy (NCBI): domain Eukaryota; kingdom Viridiplantae; phylum Streptophyta; class Magnoliopsida; order Solanales; family Solanaceae; genus Nicotiana; species Nicotiana benthamiana. The sequence continues at coordinate 14,640,940 of CM067323.1, read as the reverse complement.
TATATACGAAGTAGTAACAAATAGAGAGATTGACAATATACAAAATAGGAGGGGATATACGAAAGTGGAAGGATACGATAACTACAGCAGAAGTAGATCACGTAACAGCCAAATAAACCATCAACAATGAAGACAGATGAATCGATGATTTAAAAATAACACGACATAACCCTTTGTACTTTTAATCTTGTACTTACCATAAAATGATGACATAAGTAACATGAAATGGTATGGTATCACCCTTCGTGCTTTTACTCTCTTCCTTACCATAATATAATGAATAAATGATATAAATGGTACGCCATCACCCTTTGAGTTTTAATTCTCTTCCTTACTATGTATAAATTAATAAATGAGGTAAATGCAATGGCACGACATCACCCTTCGTGCTTTTACACTCTTTCTTACCATGAAACGAAAATAATATACTTCGGAGAGTAAATAATGTTGAGATTTGTATTTAACATCAAATATGATGCCAATGTGCCTACTTCAAATTCCAAAATACTCAGCAATTACCAAATAATCAATAAATACGGAAATAATGATCAAATAAGTAATATCCCATCCTAAGAGTAGATATCGTAATTAAAGAGGCAATAAAACACAAGGAAACAAGTTCTACCTGCATACTTTAACCCAACAACAACGCGTAAGTACTCATCAACTCACATATATGTTGTACCCATGTATTTAGTCACGTATAAAATAGGCAATAAGTACTAATCCCTCAAGTCAAGATTAACCATGATACTTATCTCGCTCCGCAATCAAATCAAAGCTCACTCGGGGCCTTTCCTCTAGAATTCACCTCCAAACCACTCGAATCTAACCAAATATCGTTCAAACAATTTAAAATAAGCTTTATAAACTACCGAGAATGAAAAAGACAATCTTTATTGAATTCGAAAAAAGTCAACAAAAGTTAACATCGGGACCGCTTGGTCAAAACCCGAGATTCAGACCAAAATCCAATCACTCATTCATTCAAAAGCCCGTTAATATAATTAGTTTTAAAATGCGATCTCAATTTGATGTCTAAATCTCAATTTTATAAACCCCCCAATTCTTCGAAAAATTCCTAGTGTTCTACCTTGAAAGAACATAGATTAAGGCTATAAATTAATACGTGTTGATGAAAAATGGAAGAAAACAAATTAAAGTATACTAACCTAGGAAAAGATGATGAATTTTCTCTTCAAAATCGGCTCTAGGCCGAGCCCTAATGGAAAGATGGTGAGAAATGGGTGAAATCCCAATTTTTGGAAGTTTAAATGACTGAGTTTCGGGTGTTCGTCGTGTTTGCGAGACACCTGACGCGTTCGCGAAGAGCACAATCCATATGGCCCTTGCTATCGCAGCATGCTCTATGTGTTCGCATAGGTTTATCCCACCGCACATTCGCGTACGCGAGCCCGGGCTCACGTTCGCATAGAGTAAATGTTCCACCCCCTAGTTGGCAGATCCCCACTACTCCGTGTTCATGACCATCTCTTCGCATTTTGCAAAGAACAATTCATCCCGAGTCCTAATTTACTCTACGCGATTACGGGAGTATCTTCACGATCATGAAGAAATATACACGAGATGACAGCAGTAGCCCAAAACCAGCAATCTCTAAGTCTGAAATAGTCCATAGCCTATTTGAAGCTCACCCGAGCCCTTCCGGTTCCAAACTAAACATGCACACGAATTTAATAACATTATACGAATTGCTCATGTGATCAAAACATCAAATAACCTAAAGCCATGGATCAGACACCAAAACAAATGAAATTTTTAAAGAAACTTAAGAATTTTTAATTTTTCAACCGGACATCCGAATCACGTTAAATCAACTCTGTTTTGTATCAAATTTTGCGGACAAATCATAAATACTGAAATGAACATGTTCCTAGTTCCAGAACCGAATTCCAAACCCAATGGCAACAAAGTCAACCTACGATCAAACTTAAGCATTCTTTGAACCTTTAAATTGCTAGTTTTCAACAAATTACGGTAAATCAAGTTAGAGACTCTTGAATTCGATTTTGGGCATACGACCAAGCCAAATTGTGATGCGGACCTGCCGGAACCGTAAAAAATACTCATTCGCGTTCGTTTGTTCAAAATGTTGACCGAAGTCAACTCAAATGAGTTTTTAAGGCACAATTTTATATTTTCATCAATTTTCTAATATTTTAGAAAAAGAACACGGACTGCGCACGCAAAGCGAGGAAGCTTAAACAGATCTATTAAAGGTCTCGAAACACAAAAATAAAGGTTGAAACTGAAATTGACCTATCGAGTCATCACATTGATACAAAGTTTGGGCTATGAGCATTAATTTATGTTAATCATATTTCATATATTTTTAATTTGTGATTCATTTTTGCTTATTTATGTTTTTTTTTTCTTTGATACCACTACTTATCGGGTATTATTTTTGCTTATGTTCTAAATTTATTAGCATAGGCATAAAAAAAAAACTACCATGCAGACACTTTAATTATTTTTGCGACCTGATAGACGTTTCTTGCTGGTAAAAGTGTGTCTTGTAAACCTCTCATGCTAATATGGCAAGATGTATGTTTTGAACTCAAGTTTGTGCACCTGAAGCTCTTTAAACTTTTCTTTATAAATTTTATTGTAGGCCTTCTATTTTCTCCCTCCTTATTACTCATTTTCAATCACTAAATTAATGAGTGAAATAACTCCGAACAATGGACACCAAGAAAAAATTGTGGCATCAAATGTACATAATATATCGACAATCATATAGTACATTCAGCTTGTACTATATGATAGTTCATTGTTAGCGACAAAGGGATATTATATTGTATTTACACTAACAATATCATATAGTACAATCAGCTTCCAACCTTCCAAACAAGTTGTAAGGAGAATAAGTGGAACATAAGATCCTTACCCACTCGCAACGCCAATTTGGTCTGTTCCCCGTTCTCCGAGCAACTTTCTTCTCTGCTTCTCTGAAAGTAGAGGGATTACTCTATGCTCCGGCCTTTGGTTTTCTAGTGATTCATTGTATTCGGATAACTATTACCGCAAACCCTAAAGTTGTAAATTATCAATTCTCAAGCCACGTTGACGAAACAGTAATATCAAGTCGCTGATTCACATACACACTCGTGGATTAGTTTTACCTGTTTTCAGCTATCGTTTTTAACCATTATGAAATGGATCCTCTTAGAATGTTGTTACGCCCGTGATTCTACAGATAAATATTTAAGGATATTAAACTTAGATAACAGATGGAACGTGCAAGCAAACTTCTCATCTTCCTAATGGCGACTCATAAAATTAGTGGCCTAAAGTCAAGTCTTATGCTTATTTTATTAGTAAGTATGCACACATATATGCAAAAAAATTAATCTTGCCATTTTTTCATACTTGTTATTTATAGAATATATTCTTAAATGACATAAAATCTTTAACTTCACATAGTAATATTATTATTTATATTAGAAAAGGATAATTTAAATAAATAAGATGGTAGACATGTATTTGCAATATGTTATCTTTTATATTGTTTTAAAACAATATATTTACTAATATGAAGATTTAAGCAATTTAATTCAAAGTTTTAAAAATTTTTATTATTAAAGAGTAGACATCTTTCTTTCTTTTTTTTTTACAATCTTTTGAACTTTTTTATTTTTTTTCTACAAACATTACTATTTTCTAATTTGAAATAAAATTTTAAAATTCATTATTAAAAATTTTGGAAGACCTAAATCAAGTCTTCACTAGTCTCATACTAGAGCCGTTTGCCCATACATGATATTCTCAATCAAATTTATAGAGTCTCACTAAAGATAAAGTAACAATATCAAGAACATTAAAGGCACTGGGTGTATCATTCTATTACCAAATGCGAATGAAGCTGGTTGAACAATACCTTAATGGTTGGACGGTAGTCTGTAAACAACAGTTTAATCGTCAATGAGAGGCGACTCAACAGATTTGGTGGCCTAAAACCAAAATATATTAAAAAGACCATGAAATGTCTTTTACGAAATCCATATTATTTCGAGATACAAAAAAAAAAAAAAAACTACATGACTTTGATAAAGTGATGAGAGCGCAACTCATGATGTATGAGTTAGGCGCACGTCATATGGTATTGAATTCTTCCTTTAAGTGAAAATGGTAAAGAGTGAGCCTATTATCCACCGTGTGTTTTAACCTTGTGACATTTGTCTTGAGAAATTTTTAGTTAAAAAAGATAAAACACAAAAGAACTTGCTTTTTGGTGTGTGGATCAATCAAATATGACAAGAAAAAATAGTAAATTTAGAGAATTTGAGTTGAAATTAGAAAGTAAACTCGTGAGAACCATGAAAAAGACTATACATAAAGAAAGGAAAATTAAATTGATGAGAATAAAATTGATGAGAAGGTACATATATTATTTAATTTAGTAATTTTTTTATCTTATCAAATTACTCAATCCCAGGTCCATCAAATATTAAAAGTTATTAAAATTTAATTTTTTTAATAATCATATAAAAAAGATGAGACACAAAATAACTTGCTTTCTGGTGTGTAGATCAATCAAATATGACAAGAAAAAATAGTAAATTTAGAGAATTTGAGTTGAAATTAGAAAGTAAACTCGTGAGAACCATGAAAAAGACTATACATAAAGAAAGGAAAATTAAATTGATGAGAATAAAATTGATGAGAAGGTACATATATTATTTAATTTAGTAATTTTTTTATCTAATCAAATTACTCAATCCTAGGTCCATCAAATATTAAAAGTTATTAAAATTTAATTTTTTTAATAATCATATAAAAAAGATGATACACAAAAGAACTTGCTTTCTGGTGTGTAGATCAATCAAATATGACAAAAAGGAATAGTAAATTTAGAGAATTTGAGTTGAAATTAGAAATTAAACTCGTGAGAACCATGAAAAAAAGACTATACATAAAGAAAGTAGAATAAAATTGATGAGAAGGTAAATATATTATTTAATTTAGTAATTTTTTTTATCTAATTAACTCCCTCAATCCTAGTCCATTAAATATTACAAATTATTAAAATTTGAAATCTTTTATTAATAATTATATAAATATAAATTATTGAGTATATATATTAATTATATTTTAATGATATAGTAGTTCTTCCTATTTTTGGGCCTTGATTATTTGGGGGCTTACCCAAGAACCGCCCTTCGGTCTCGTCACTTCATCCGAAGGAACATGGAGAATGAGGTGATCGAGTTTGATATAGGCTTAGGAGGTGGGGGTGGGAGTGAAGATGGGGACGGAGATGATGTTCTTGACGAGGAGAATGTAGCCAGCTGCTTTGCAGCAGTCCGAAGTTACTTTCCCAAAGGGGACCTCGATCTTGAACCTTATGAGGGCATGGAATTTGAATCTGAGGAGGCTGCCAAGGCGTTTTATAACTCATATGCACGCCGTGTTGGCTTCAGCACCCGTGTCAGCTCATCTCGCCGCTCCAGGAAGGATGGAGCCGTCATTCAGAGGTCTTTTGTCTGTGCGAAAGAAGGATTCCGCAATTGAACGAGAAGCGTACCAAGGATAGAGAAATTAAGCGACCACGTACTATCACTCGGGTTGGCTGCAAGGCCGCCCTCTCTGTCAAGATACAGGACTCTGGTAAGTGGGTTGTCTCTAGCTTTGTCAAGGAGCACAATCACGAGCTGGTCCCCCTGATCAGGTACACTGTCTCCGCTCCATCGTCAAATCTCTGGTCCTGCCAAGACCCTAATTGATACCTTGCAGGCTGCTGGCATGGGTCCGCGCAGGATCATGTCTGCCCTCATTAAAGAGTATGGTGTATTAGCAAAGTTGGTTTCACAGAGGTAGACTGCCGCAACTACATGCGCAACAATCGACAGAGGAGCCTAGAAGGAGACATACAACTCCTCTTAGATTACCTGAAACAAATGCATTCCCAAAACCCTGGATTCTTCTATGCAGTTCAGGGTGATGAGGATCAGTGCACAGGGAATGTCTTCTGGGCCGACTCTAAGGCAAGAGCAAATTATAGTTATTTTGGTGATACTGTTACATTTGACACAACTTATAGGTCAAATAGGTACCGGTTACCCTTTGCACCCTTTACTGGAGTAAATCATCACGGACAACCTGTTCCGTTTGGCTGTGCTTTCCTAATAAATGAATCAGAAGCCTCATTTATATGGCTTTTTAAGACATGGTTTGCAGCTATGACTGGTCAACCACCTTTGTCAATGACAACAGACCATGATGCTGTAATTCGGTCTGCCCTCATGCAGGTTTTCCCTGAGACCCGTCACCGTTTATGCAAATGGCACATCTTCAAGAAATGCCAGGAAAAATTGTCACATGTCTTCCTTGAGCACCCAAATTTTGAAGCAGACTTCCACAAGTGTGTTAATTTGTCAGAGTTTACTGAGGAATTTGAATCCTGCTCGCTGTCTCTTGTTGACAAGTACGAGCTCAGGGATCACGACTGGCTTCAAGCGATTTATTTAGATCGCAGACAGTGGGTCCCTGTATATCTCCATGATGCATTTTTTTGCAGAAATGTCCATAACTCAACGTAGCGATAGCATGAACTCACATTTTGATGGTTATGTGAATGCGTCGACTAATCTAAATCAGTTCTTCAAATTGTATGAAAAAGTTGTGGAGAGCCGTACAGAGAAAGAAGTCAAAGCTGATTACGATACAATGAATACGTTCCCAGTTTTGAAGACTCCATCTCCAATGGAGAAACAAGCATCCGAGGTCTATACAAGAAAGTTATTTATGAGATTTCAGGAGGAGTTGGTTGGCACTCTAACTTTCATGGCCAACAAGGTTGAGGACGATGGACTAGTTACCACTTATCAAGTTGCAAAATTTGGGGACGACCACAGAGCTTACTATGTAAGATTTAATGTTTTGGAAATGAAAGCTACTTGTAGCTGCCAGATGTTCCAGTTCTCTGGTCTTCTTTGCCGACACATTTTAGCAGTGTTCAGAGTGACAAATGTTCTGACTCTTCCTTCTCATTACATCCTCAAACTATGGAGCCGGAGCGCAAAGAGCAGCGTTGCATTGGACGATCGTGTTTCTGATGTAATCAATTATTATTTGGAATCACATACTGTTCGATATAACATACTGAGACATGAAGCATTTAAATTTGTGGAGGAAGGGGCTGAGTCTGTTGACTCTTATGCTGTGGCAATGGCGGCTCTAGAAGTGGCTTTAAACAAAGTTGCCCTAGCAGCAAAGCATGATGGGAGGATCTCTTTAGTAAATGGGCATTGTAGAGAGTACTTGACTAGAAATGGGGTCCATGCAAATTACAACATTGAAGATGAACAGAGAAGTCTTGCATGTCCACTCTCTGAGGTTAGTCATTTCTTAAAATTTGTCAAACTTACCTGTCACATAGTTCTCTTTTTGGTTGTATTTCTCATCCATCTTCTATGTTCTCTTTTTCTTAATTATTAAAAAACTTTAGTGAGGTAATATGATAAAGTTGTTTGGACTGAAAGAAATAGAATATGCTTTAACTTTATTCAGAAGGAAAAATCTAATTGTATAGCTTTGTTTTCTGGAGATGTTTGTTCCTTACAAAAATAGCCTAAATATTCCTTCGGCGTAGAGGTAAGGTCTGCATATATTCTAACCTCCCCATCCCAGACCCCACTAGTGAGATTCTACTGGGTTGTTGTATCTTTTCGCTGAATATATTTTTTTTTGGCTTAACCTCAACACTTTAACTCTACATTCTTAGTGCTATTTTATCGATAAAATTGCCTTACCTTCTCCAGGAAAAAAAAAAGAATTGAAAGAAAGAAAAGATAAAGTTGTCTCTTACTTGTAAAGAAACCGATCCAGATGGTGTGGCGAAGCTTGTTGACACCAAGGCCTATTTGTTGTGTGTTGTTTGTTTTGACAGAATATGATCCCCAATTGTTCACTTGTTCTTCAAGCCCTCTTACTTTATTTTATCTAGTTTAAAAGGGTTTACTTAACTGGACTTTCAGTGCATTATCATTTCAGTGTTTCTGAATAATTTATTAGCCTTGATGCTTGCTTAGCAAAATTTTCTATTCTTCATTTGAAATCACTAATAGACTAAAAAGCCCTTTCATTCGGTTACTACAAGTTGCCCCAAAAGATGGACACCAGGGTAGAGGGAAAATGATGTGAAAAAATAAAAGGAATCCCAGAAAAAAATCTAGAGAAAGAGGAGGTCCGGAGGAGAAGGAGAAAGATTGAATGGGGAAAGGAAATGGAAAATCAAAGGAACTGCGGAAGGTAGAGTTTCTCAGTGTTGAGAGGCGGAGAAAAGCAAGGGAAGTCACTACTTGATTAAAAGTTTGATACTCAGTTGGAAGGCAGAGATATTTTGCTTCCAAGAATCTAAAATAGAAGGGGATATCAGGGAGATAGTAAAAGAATTACAGGGTAATAGATATGTGAAATTTCACACAACTAGAAGCTAGTGACTAGAGGGGTATTGTAGTTATGTGAGATGGTAGAATATGGAAGGGGGAAGCTTGTTGCTTGGGAGCGCATACAATTACTTGTAAATTTTTTGATAAGACTTAGGAATACACATGGCATCTTTCAGCTGCGTATGCTACTAATGACACGATAGAAAGGGATGAAGTTTGGTGGGAGCTGGCAGGTACAAAAGGTCTCTTTAATGGGCCTTGGGTGGTATGTGGGGACTCCAATACTGTGAGGTTCCCATCATAGAAGAATAATTGCTCTAGAATCACAAGAGCTATGGCCGAGTTCTCTAATTTTATTGTAGACATGGAACCGGTAGACATCCAACTGTCGGGAGGTGAATACACATGGAGAAAAGGTGACATGCATGTAATAGCAGCTAGATTGGATAGGTTCTTGATTTTTGCTGACTGAAATGAAGATTTTAGAAACATAAAACAATCATTGATTCATAGAGTTACTTCAGACCATTCCCCACTGATGCTTCAATGTGATAATTGAGATCCAGTCAAATCATACTTTAAGTTTGAGAACTGGTGGCTGCAGATGGAAGGCTTCAAAGGCAGAATACAAGAATGGTGGAACTCTTTTACTTGTGAAGGAATGCCTGATTTCATTCTAGTTTTAAACCTTAAAGCCTTGAAGGCAAAGCTTAAAGAATAGAGCAAAACTCTCCAAGGTAACTTAGTACTGTAGGAAGCAAGTATCCTCAGCCAACTTGTAGAGCTGGAAGAGTTACATGATCAAAGGAACTTGACAGAGGAGGAAATATTTACAAAAACTACCTTGTCCATGGAATTTGAGGAGATTGCAAACCATGAAGAAATAGCATGGAGGCAGAAGTCCACGACCCTTTGGTTGAAAAAGGGAGACAAGAACACTAAGATTTTCCACAAAATGCTTACAGGAGATATAACAATATTGATCAGTTGATAGTATAAGGGGAATCTATGTAGAATCCTGAAGATATTAAGTGGGAGGTTATCAAATATTACCAAAACCTCTACACAGAAGTAGAGGAGTGGAGGCCACTAGGTAATATAAGAAACCGTTAGATGATTACACCAGACGATAACCTTTGGAGAGCAAGAGATATGGGATAGTGTAAAGGCATGTGCCGGAGACAAAGCACGTGGCCCAAATGGATTCTCAATGGCCTTCATTAAATGCTGAGAAGTGGTAGCTGCTGTCCAGAACTTTTATGACCAAGGAATATTTGAAAATAGCCTTAATGCTACTTTTGTGGCTTTGATTCCTAAGAAGGTGGGGGCTAAAGAACTAAGAGACTCCAGGCCTATCGTTTTATAGGCAGCATATACAAAATTATATCCAAGTTATTGACCGAGAGGCTCAAGAAGGTGGTCAACAAATTAGTGGATTCTCAACGGATGGCATTCATAAGAGGTAGACAAATTATGGATGCTGCCCTAATTACCAATTAATGCATTGATACAAGGAAAATAAGCAAGGAACCTGGGATACTATGCAAGCTGGATATAGAGAAAGCATATGATCATCTAAATTGGATTTCTTCAGGAAACCCTCAGGAAAATGGGCTTTGGTGGAAGATGGATTAACTGGATACAATTTTGTATCTCTACTGTGAGCTCTTTAGTCCTCATAAATGGAGCACCAGCTGGTTTTTTCCTTCTCAGATGGACTTGAGACAAGGGGATCCACTTTTTCCTTCCTATTCATTATTGTCATGGAGAGATTGAATGATATGTTGAAAAGAGCTCAATAATGGGCTTCAAGGTGAATTGCCGGACTAATAGCAACATGACGATTTCTCACTTGCAGTATGCAGATGACACTCTGGTGTTTTGTGAAGCTGATAGAGAACAACTGAAAGTATTAAGGGTGATCTTCATTCTTTTTGAAGTCACATCTGGACTACACATAAACTGGCACAAAACCTTCATTTATCCGGTCAATGAGGTAATGGAGTTACAAAGTCTTGCTGATATTCTTGGTGGGAATGTAGGTGAACTGCATACTGTATATTTGGGGATGCCATTGGGAGCCAAGATCAAGTCAAAAGGAATTTGGAATGGTATGCTGGAGAATGTGAAAAGAAGCTAGCAAATTGGAAGAATCAATATCTATCTATGGGATGTAGACTAATCTTGATCAACTCTGTGCTTGATGCGATGCCTACTTATATGATGTCTATATTTCCAATTCCTACCAATGTTGTGAAGAGAATTGATGTATTAAGAAGAAATTTTTTATGGAAAGGCAACAGCGAGTAGAAATTTTCTCTGCCCTTTCGGGTAGGGGTAAGGCCTGTCTACATGTTACCCTCCCCAGACCCCACCTTGTGGAACTATACTGGGTAGTTGTTGTTGTTGTTGCAACAGTGAGAAGAAGAAGTTCCATCTGGTTAAATGGAATTCTCTTACTACTAGCAAGAAGACAAGGGGATTGGGAATAAAAGCCCGAGAGTTCAGAATCATAGTCTGATGATGAAGTTACTATGGAAATTTGCGGCAAATTCGCAATCACTATGGAGAGAGGTCGTTAGGGAGAAGTATGGACAACAACAACTACACAGTATTGTCCCACAAAGTGGGGTCTGGGGAGGGTAATATGTAGACGGGCCTTACCCTTACCCGAAAGGGCAGAGAGGCTGTTTCCAACCGACCCTCGGCTCAGTGAAGAAAAGGAAAAAACAAAAACAAAAACAAAAGAGCATTAGTAACTCCAACAGAAATAGCGTAAATAATTATCTAAACATAAGAACCATAAATAAAATAGCATGCAATAATATCAGACAATAACTACCATAAATAGCTACTATGAGGGAGACACAATCCAATACACAGATCATCTATGGATAGCCCTGCTAAGCCTCACCTAACCCCGGGTGAGGAGTACGAAAAATTCTAGGAGCCCCTATCCTACAACCCTGATACTAGACCTCCAGACTTTCCTAGCAAGGGCCATGTCCTCGGAAACCCGCATTCTAGCCATGTCATGCCTAATCATCTCTCCCCAATACCTCTTAGGCCTTCCTCTGCCTCGCCGCACGCCGACCACCGCCAGCCGCTTACAACTCCTTACCGGGGCATCATGACTTCTCCTCCGCACATGCCCGAACCACCGGAGCCTCGCTTCTCGCATATTCTCATCCACCGGGCCACCCCCACCTTCTCTCGAATAATTTCATTCTTAATCTTATCTAACCTGGTGAGCCCGCAGATCCACCTGAGCATTCTCATCTCCGCAACCTTCATTCTCTGAACATGAGAGTGCTTCACTGGCCAACACTCCGCCCCATACAACATGACAGGTCTATCCACAGCTCTATAAAATTTTTCCTTGAGTTTCTGTGGAACTTTCTTGTCACACAGGACTCCTGATGCAAGCTTCCACTTCGACCACCCCGCTCCTATACGATGAGTGATGTCCCCGTCAATCTCTCCGTCCCCCTGAATCACCGACCCAAGATATCTGAAACTGTCCCTCTTGGTGATGACCTAAGATCCAATCATCACGTCCCTGCCTTCTTCGTTCGGCTCGGCGCTAAACTTGCACTCCAAGTATTCTTTCTTAGATCTGCTTATTTTGAAACCCTTAGACTCGAGAGTCTGTCTCCATACCTCTAACCTCTCATTAACACCGACCCTCGTCTCGTCTATCAAGACTATGTCATCAACAAATAGCATACACCAAGGCACATTTCCTTGAATATATCGGGTTAGAGCATCCATCACCAAGGCAAACAAGAGAGGGCTAAGCGCCGATCCTTGATGGAGCCCCATAACCACCGGAAAATGGTTTGAGTCGCCACCCACCGTCCTAGCCTTAGTCTTAGCTCCATCGTACATGTCCTTGATTACTCTGATGTAGGCTTCTGGCACGCTCTTCGCCTCCAAGCACCTCCATAGCACCTCCCTTGGCACCTTGTCATACGCCTTCTCCAAGTCGATAAACACCATGTGCAGGTCCTTCTTCTTATCCCTGAACTGTTCCACCAACCTCCTGACAAGGTGGATAGCTTCTGTAGTGGAGCGACCTGGCATGAAACCAACTGGTTCACATATATAGATGTCATCTCCCTCACCCTCGCCTCGATCACCCGCTCCCAGACCTTCATGGTGTGACTTATTAATTTGATACTCCTATAGTTGTTGCAGCACTGGATATCCCCTTTGTTCTTGTACAAGGGCACCACTGTACTCCACCTCCACTCCTCCGGCATCCTTTTGGTCCTGAAGATCGCATTGAACAACCTGGAAATCCACTCCACTCCTGACCTACCCATGCATTTCCAGAACTCCACCGGGATCTCGTCAGGCCCGGTCGCTCGACCCCTACTCATCCTACGCAAAGCCCCCACGACCTCCTTCGCCCTAATGCGCTTGCAGTACCCAAGGTCTCTATGTTGCTCTGAATGCCCCAGCTCCCCTAGCTCTATGTTACGATCTCCCTCCTCGTTAAGTAAGTCTCGAAAGTACGCCTGCCACCTCTGCTTGACTTGAGACCCCCCATCAGAACTCTACCATCCTCGTTCTTGATGCACCTAACTTGGTCAAGATCACGCGCCTTCCTTTCCCTTGCTTTAGCTAACCAGAATAACTTTCTGTCCCCGCCTTTCTCCCCTAATTCCTCGTACATGCGACCAAACGCCGCGTTTTTAGCTTCCGTAACCACCAACTTTGCTTCTTCCTTCGCCACTGTTAGAAGTCTAACTGTATTAGAAGTCTAGTCTAAACTGTATTAGGAGTAGGCTAGGTTATGTGTATTATATATAGGGCTCATTGTATCATGTTTACATATCAATTATATATTCTTCTCCCGTGCCTTCTCACATGGTATCAGAGCTTTGGTGAGAATAGTATAGCTGTGCGTCATTCCAGCTATTTCCGGGAAGAAGACCTCGTCGCCGTGCAATTTTCCGGCGACTTAACAGGCTGTCCGTAACCTAAACTACCTTTTCTGTTGGTGTTGTGCAAAATCCGAGACCACCACGAGGTTTGGGATAGAATTCCGACCAACCCCAGAAAAAATCATCGGAAACCGACGCTTCACGCGCCCCCACGCGCGGCAGGACCCTCGGCGCGTGAAGCCCACGCGCCGGCGCGTGAGAGCCTTTCCGGCCACTTTTTCCGATCGCTCCAGAAGGACAGTTTAGTCGGAATATAATTCACTTCCTGCACCTGACCCTGCTCCTACTGCGGACTTGTCTCTTCCGATTGCACTTCGGAAAGGTATACGGACCACCCTTAATCCTAATCCCCATTATATTGGTTTAAGTTATCATCGTTTGTCATCACCCTATTATGCTTTTCTATCTTCTTTGTCCTCTGTTGCCCTCCCTAAGTCTACAGGTGAAGCATTGTCTCATCCAGGGTGGCGACAGGCTATGACTGACGAGATGTCTGCTTTACATGCGAGTGGTACTTGGGAGCTCGTCCCTCTTCCTTCGGATAAATCTACTGTTGGTTGTCGTTGGGTGTATGCAGTCAAGGTTGGTCCAGATGGTAAGGTTGATCGTCTTAAGGCTCGTCTTGTGGCCAAGGGGTATACTCAGATATTTGGGATTGATTACAGTGATACCTTCTCTCCAGTGGCTAAGATAGCATCAGTCCGCCTTTTTCTCTCTATGGCTGCTGTTCGCCATTGGCCCCTGTATCAGCTGGACATTAAAAATGCATTTTTACACGGTGACCTTGAGGATGAAGTTTATATGGAGCAACCACCTGGGTTTGTTGCTCAGGGGGAGTCTCGTGGCCTTGTATGTCGCTTGCGTCGGTCACTTTATGGTCTAAAGCAGTCTCCTCGAGCCTGGTTTGGTAAGTTTAGCACTGTTATCCAGGACTTTGGCATGACTCGGAGTGAAGCTGATCACTCTGTATTCTATCGGCATTCTGATTCACGTCTCTGTATTTATCTAGTGGTCTATGTTGACGACATCGTTATTACCGGCAATGACCAGGATGGTATTACTAAATTGAAGCAACATCTCTTTCAACACTTTCAGACTAAGGATCTGGGCACACTAAAGTATTTTCTGGGTATTGAGGTCGCACAGTCTAGCTCTGGTATTGTGATCTCACAACGGAAGTATGCCTTAGATATTCTTGAGGAGACAGGAATGACAGGTTGTAAACCTGTTGACACTCCAATGGATCCGAATTCTAAACTTCTTCCAGGACAGGGGGAGCCTCTTAACGATCCTGAAAGATATAGGCGGTTAGTTGGTAAACTAAATTATCTTACAGTGACAAGACCTGACATTTCCTTTCCTGTGAGTGTTGTGAGCCAGTTTATGGGTTCGCCATGTGATAGTCATTGGGATGCAGTTGTTCGCATTCTTCGGTATATAAAATCAACTCCAGGTAAAGGTTTATTGTTTGAGGATCGAGGCCATGAGCAGATTGTTGGATACTCCGATGCTGATTGGGCAGGATCGCCTTCTGACAGACGTTCTACTTCTGGATATTGTGTCTTAGTAGGAGGAAATTTGGTATCTTGGAAAAGCAAGAAACAGAATGTGGTTGCTCGGTCTAGTGCAGAAGCAGAATATCGAGCAATGGCTATGGCGACATGTGAGCTTGTTTGGGTCAAACAGTTGCTCAAAGAGCTGAAATTTGGTGATGTTAGTCAGATGAGACTTGTGTGTGATAATCAAGCAGCTCTTCATATTGCGTCAAATCCAGTGTTCCATGAGAGAACTAAGCACATTGAGATTGACTGTCACTTTATCTGAGAAAAGATACTCTCGGGAGATATTGCTACAAAGTTTGTAAAGTCAAATGATCAGCTTGCAGACATTTTCACCAAGTCCCTCACTGGTCCTCGTATTAACTACATATGTAACAAGCTCGGTACATATGATTTATATGCACCAGCTTGAGGGGGAGTGTTAGAAGTCTAACTGTATTAGAAGTCTAGTCTAAACTGTATTAGGAGTAGGCTAGGTTATGTGTATTATATATAGGGCTCATTGTATCATGTTTACATATCAATTATATATTCTTCTCCCGTGCCTTCTCACAGCCACCTTGTAGGTCTTCCTGTTCGCTCTCCGTTCTTCCTCGCTTGAGCTCCCTGCCAACTTAGCAAACGCCGCCTTCTTCACCTCCACTTTTCCTTGGACTACATCGTTCCACCACCAGTCACCCTGATGTCTGCCTGAATAGCCCTTGGCTACCCCGAGCACATCCCGTGCTACCTCCCTAACAAAGTTCGCTGTCTCTGGCCACAAAGCGTCCGCTTCCCCAGAACTTCTCCAAGCTCCGCCCTCAGCTAACCTCCTTGTGAGAAAGCACGGGAGAAGAATATAACTGAGATTAAACATAATACAATGAGCCCTATATATAATACTAATAACCTAGAGTTCTACTATAACTAGAGTTCTACTATATTTACATATCTAACACTCCCCCTCAAGCTGGTGCATATAAATCATATGTACCGAGCTTGTTACATATGTAGTTTAACATCGAACCCAGGTTTCTAGACCCGAAAGCATCGATTTCCAAAGACATCGTTGAAAATTTGCTGAAACAGATGAAGGAAAACTGTTTTTTTTTTTTTTTTTTTTTTTTTTTTTTGCCGGAAAATCACTGTAGATGCCGGAAAAACTTCAAAGTTGTCGGAATTGAAAAGTAAAAACATGAGTAGGCTCGGAATTTGAGGGCGATGATACTGTCCTGAAGAAACTTTTTGAAATTCTGGCCGGAAAGTCTCTGTAGCTGCCGGAAAAGTCGCCGGAAAAATTGAAAGTTGTCGGAATCGAACGGAACAAGGATGGGTAGGGTCGGAAATTAAGGCCGACCAAACTGTCCTTCTGGAGCGAAGCCTAAAACTGGCCGGAAGCAGCCCCACGCGCCGGCGCGTGGTCTGACGCGCCGACAGCTGTGGCGGCGCGTGGCGGCGCGTGACGGGGAGTCTGCCGGAGAAATTTCTGGGGTTTGGTCGGAATTCTGTTCCGAGTCTTGTGGTGGTGTTGGTTTCTGCACAACACTGATAATTAGTGACTTTGACGTAATTAGTCACTTAGGTCACCGGAAAATTGCACGGTGACCGAGTTATTTCTTCCCGGATGTCGTTGGAATGACGCACAACGATAATTATCTCACCAAAGCTCTGATACCATGTGAGAAAGCACGGGAGAAGAATATAACTGAGATTAAACATAATACAATGAGCCCTATATATAATACTAATAACCTAGAGTTCTACTATAACTAGAGTTCTACTATATTTACATATCTAACACTCCTCTCCAACTCTTGGGCTTTCTCCTTAGTCAAGCACCCCATCTAATCTGCGGTTGTTCCCGAGCACCCCTCCTCTTCCTCTTCAACAGAGACCGACTTCCATCACTTGGAGTCTATAAAGAGTCGAAAGGGACTTTCCCGGAATAACCTTGCAGTCCTTGCACATACCCCTATCACTCCTTCTGAGGAGGAGGTAATCAATCTGAGTCCTCGCCGCTGAACTCTTGAAGGTGACCAAATGCTCCTTCCTCTCCTGAAATGTCGAGTTCGCAATCAAAAGCTCGGAAGCCCTGGCGAAATAAAGCAGTGACGTGCCTCCTCCGTTCCTAACCCCAAAGCCGAAGCCACCGTGCACCTCACAATAACCACCAGCATCAGCCCCAATATGACCATTAAAGTCCCCTCCAATAACTAACTTCTCTGATTGGGGAATACTACTCACCATATCATCCAAGCCCTCCCAAAAGCGCCTCTTAACCTCCTCGTCTAAGCCCGCTTGCGGCACTTAAGCTGATGGCGTTGAGGACGCAACCCCGTTAGGGAGAAGTATGGAGTGGAAGGGAAATGGACAACCAAACGTGTGAGAAGTCCATATGGTGTCAGTTTGTGGAAGTCAACTAGGAATTTGTGGCCAAAAGTTATTAACAAGTCCAAATTCAAAGTAGGAAATGGTACGAAGATTTCCTTGTCGGATGACAATTGGCTAGGCCAAGGCCCCTTGAAGCTACTTTTTCTTGACATATATACTTTGAATCAACAACAACAAGCAACACTAGATGAGGCATGGACTAATCAAGGTTGGAATCTTACATTCAGAAGACTTCTAAATGATTGGGAGATTGACAGAGTAATAGAGTTTTACAATACTTTGGAGCTATTCAGTGGAATCAACTCTACTCAAAATCTCATGATATGGCAAGGGAATGGCAGGAGAAGTTTTCTGTTAAGGATGTTGTCCATGACAGATGATATGGAAAGTAAAAATCTTTTACAAAGTTGCTTGCTTTACGTGGTTACTAGCAAAAGAAGCGGTTCTAACGGAAGATAGTTTAATCAAGAGAGGTTTTCACTTGTGCTCTAGGTGTTACTTATGTGGTAGGAGGCAGAGACAATTAGTCATCTCTTTTTGCATTGCAAATTCATTGGACAAATATGGAGAACTTTCATCAGCTTAAGGGGAATTTTATGGGCAATGCCGGGAAGATTACTTGATGTTCTATCTTGCTGGAATAAAGAGGGCAATCTTTCTAGTCATAACGAGAGATGAAGAATTGTCCCAACCTTCATATGGTGGACAAGTTGGGAAGAGAGAATTCAAAGATGTTTTGAAGACAAGTCCAATAACATCATGAAGACTAAGATGAAATGTCTAGCTCTTTTCTATTTTTGGTGTAAAGGAAAGTTTTTGGAGGATCATGAATCCATTATGTGCTAGATTCTTTGTGAGAAGACCAAGGATTATAAGTGTTTTAATGTTCTTTTTGGGCACTCCCTTTGTAATTATGGGTGACTTCACAAATTTAGTGAAGTCTATATACTAATATACAAATATGTTACCTTCTCAAAAAAAAAGAAAAAGAAAAAGAAAATGCGTGGTGAAATGAAAAAGAAGAAATACAGGATGAAAGGAAAGAAAGAAGTTTCGTTGAGGGGGACATGGGGGACATCAAGCTCGAAGATGAAGGGGGGATGATGGGAAGTAGAGGGGGCTTGTGTGATGGGAAGGGGAATTGGAGAAGAGATGCCAGGATGATGACAATGGACGATACATCTTAGAGCTTATGTATATTGGGGGCAAAATGGTGCTTTCGCATAACTAAATAAATGCACCTAAATAAATATCTTATTCGCTTTGTTGAAAATTTGTTGGTCTCCATATACTGTGACCAACTTCTACGTATAGTCTTCCCTTCTTCTCTTTTCCCCTTTTTGATATGTGGAATTCATTTCATTTGAAGGTACCGTTCCGATATCTAGGTCATAAGTTATATTGAATAGATTTTTGAGAGGTAGTAATTGTAAGTCACACGTGTTGTAAATCATGTCTACATGTGCTATTAATGGTAATTGGTTTGGTCTTCTTCTTTCATCTTTTCGTTGTGGCTATGATACTGCCAGTTAACTAAGTTATCTGATGGTTATGGAGAAAACATTTTGCCTTTCAGAAATTCTAGAAATTCCAAAAATTGCCCGTCTTTTGTTGTGTTTGACTTATCTACTGATCCTTACTGTGCGTACTACTTCTTTTCAATGAAGAGCTAAAGCATGACCCCTTTCAGGAGATCATATAAAAGCAAGACCAGGTTAAGAACAAAGCTAAGTGGATTATGTTGGGTAACTATACCTCCACTTTGTCCCTAGATTTAAGATAGTGACTATCTTTTATTTAGTTGAGATTTCCTGCAATATCGTGGAAAAGATTTCGTTCAAGGGATAACATGAGAAGAAAGGTTGTAGGCCTAGAATCTAGTTACTTGAGGGACCAGAAGATTATGAAGCTTAAGAGTATTTGGTGCAGAACTCTAACAGGTGTTGCATTAGTATAAGTATTTATAAGGATTTCTCTAATACACTTAGATTAGCAAAAAACTGGACATCTCATACTGGATACTTTTAACAGTTACCACACACTCGTTTCAGAGGCCAGTGGAGAAGCTTGGCTTCATATACTTTATTCATTGGCTTAAAATTGAAATCAACACATATGTCATAAATAAGGAATAAATACAGAAGGAACGGGCATGTAGAAGGGAAACAAGGTTGGAAAGTGAGAAAAAACCACTAGACTGTTTGCTGCTGTCATGGTGGACAAAGAGAGAGGCAGAGGCTATGGAGAATTAGATTGAATGATAATTTAGAAACTAGGCTTGTAGGATAATTCTGTTATTCAATCCCAAAAAACTAATCATGACGGGATAACAGCTGCACCTTGTTTGACAAGTCAATCAATTGTTTGGCTTAAAATATATGTAGGAAGAGGTTTAAACCCTGTATACCAGGTGTGTTCAAAATGTATCGCACCTATAGAAACCAGTTGCCTTCTGAAAACCCTTCTGCTGCTTCCTTCCAAACACTCCATGAAATCTGGGCTTTATGTCTTTCCTCTCTATTCCTTCCAATCTTCTGACTCAGCATGTCCTCGTTACTGCCAGGCATCTACTGTTCAATCATGGGCAACTTCTACACAACGCCAACAAGCGAGGTTAATTCAAAGCGTTGCAAATGAGTAATGTTGTCCCCTCATTCTACCCCATGAAGCACAAGCTAACATATAATTTCTACGTCCAACTTTTTCCAAACATAAAAGGACCTCAGACCTTATTTTGCTCTTTCTACTGCAAATCGTATGCCTCTTTTGCCTTTTCGCTTGGTATCCTTACATCACTTTGATAGTACTTCGCGAGATCTTTTTACTTACATAAACATGGTCATAATTTTGTTAAAGGAGTAAAATGGGACGGAAACTTTCTAATTTCTAGAAGGTTAATTGTTTAACATCTAGGAAAGAAAAAACTTGCCAAAAGTATTTTTATGGAGGAAGTTTAGATGATTGGGTTCCTCAACAATAGAGAGGTCATAAGTTATTGGATTAGAAACATGGTTTTGTATATTCTAATTGGTATTAAGGGATCTTTCTTCATATCTCTAATTTAGCAGTGACATCTATTGATTGTTCTATTTTGGTTGAAGAATGCTGAATCAAAACCTTGCACTCTCCCCAGTAATAGGTGTTGAATTTGGTCAACTGGGGAGTCATGGTAGTCCAGTTAGTTTGTTGGCTACCTGAACTTCCATCTTGTTGGTGGGAGTTAATCTCCTCCCACATTTTCCCTTCCCCTTCCCTCTATGTATAATAAAAGTTTTTTAAAAAATGTGGTGAAACTGTTTTTCTAACTGATAAGGTTTGGTCATTTTCTATGGTCTTAGGTTATTTGACTGATAAATTATATGCATATTGTTGTAGGATGACATGGATGCGAAGATCCAAGAACTTTCTTATCAACTGGATTGTGCCAATCGGAAATGTGAAATTTATCGTGCAAACCTTTATTCAGTTTTGAAGGATATAGAGGACCATAAGCAACAACTATCAATTAAAGTCCAAAACATAAAGCTTAGCTTGAAGGATGGTCTCTGAATTTCTCCTCTTGTGGTATATGTTCTGTAATCCTGTACATAGTTGGTCCTTCAAATTTTATTGTACACAAGAATCTTCCTGGAATTCTTTTCTAAGGAAATCACCGTGTGCTCATTTGGCAGGTGTAGCATGTAGTGTTCTGTCCAATATCTTTTAAGTTGGCAGCACTTCATCTCTAACTTAGTAACACGGTTAATCAACATCATTTGACATAAACAACGGTTTTATTGTAAGATTCAACACACCAAGATAGTTGGATGCAGTTTGATTGCTGAGAATATAGTGTGCAGGGCATCATACTTTACTTGAGATGAGCCATAAAGCATGATGTGATGATTGTCTTGGTTACCCATTGATTGAGTGGACATTTAAATTTTATCTAGCCAATTCATGGCAACTTGCCTTTGTCCTTTGCTGGAATTAGCTTTCGCACCCCTATAGAAAAATCAGCTGCAGATAATCATTGACAAGAGTTCTCTTAACTTGTGTGAGCTGTCGACATTGGGATGGGCTCTACATTGGCAGCTTCCTGCACCTTTTAACTATTTTTATTTTCTTTCAAAGTTGAGTATGTTAACAAAATCTTCATGGGCTTTCGGAGTATCAGCTTTAGTGGAGTGCAGAAACAAAAATACGAAGTGCACGACTTAATAGTATTACTGCATATACGGGGAGTATTAAACCTATAATAGTGGAGAGTAATTCTCCATTCCGGAATATTAAGAACCCTTTTTTTTTAAAACATAAAATATACTTACGATAGGCAAACAAAAAAAGAAAATAGAGGAAATTTTATTAATTAATTAAAACTTCTTCATTCAGCTTATCTTATTATAAAACTTGATAAATCTAAAGGATCTACTTTTGGATAAATACATGTGGCAGTCAATCCTCTTGATAGTACAATAGTATCATCTAAATATGCGAATGTCAGCAACAGGAGTAGTATCATCTTAATATGCACATGTCGTAGCAGGAGTAGAGTTGATCAAATAGCCTTCGGGTATAAACTACTCGAATAGAGGTTATGGACCCTTATTTGGTAGGTGTAATTCTTGCCCAATCATTAGTTACTAAGATGTTAGAAATATCTCTTTGCTTGTCAGAAAGAGAATGCAAAAAGTAGTAGATCAAAGGTTTTTTTCTTGATCAACGAGAGTGGTACTAAATCAAGGCAAATTCTAAATACTACATATGACTCAAAATAACTGGGGTCAAGGTTGGCTAGCGAGACGATGGAGAAGAAGCTTCATCTTAGAGAGAGAAAAAGCCTGAATTATCAGCCAATGCTCCTAAATGACCGCCCAATGATAAAGGAACCACGTGTATATTTTCATAATGATGGTGTTTTTTTTTCCAAAACCAAACTTTCTTATTCAGCATCTTGAAGTATCCATATCTTAAAAGGTACAGTTAAAAGATCATCAATTCCTAATAAAATGGGTGTAACTATAACTTGTTTGAAACCCCTATCTGAAATGTATATGCTGCCATTGCGAGGTGATCAGCTAATCTACTAATAAGTTGTTGATGGCAATTCCATTTATCGTTTTATTGTGTAGACCAAATTGGTCCATTCTGCCATAACTACCTCCATATTCCACCGAGTAGGAGCCGAAAATGTGTTGCATCACTGATTCTAACCAGATTATAGAGCAAGATCTAATAGTCAACAAACTGAAATTCATTTATCAACAGATTTCTTCTTCGATTTTAACTGATTTCATCTAAACCATTCAGGAGCAAGTTGCTTTTTCCTTTTACTGTTTACTAAAAACAATAACCACTAGCTCTAAAAGTTTCAGAGAACAGTAGTACCGAAGTCTATAAAGGTAAGTGGCAGGTGCAACATATTCATAAATAGACTTCATCTCAATTTGTATGACATTTTTTGTTTTGGTTATTCCACAATGTTTAGTATTACCATATACAGCCATAGTATCTTCAGTTTTTACTTCAAGAACTTGAAAATACTGACATACCTCTTAACTCATCTACTGCTACTTTATTATTTACCTTTTTATAAATATAACGCAAACCGGATTACCTTGTTAACTTTTACCTGCTCAAATCATATCATGTAAAATGGGCCAGAGAAACGGTATAACACCTTAATAACGAACAAGCAAATTGCAGCAAAGACAACGTCAGGAAATGGCGGTTTGGGAAACAGGGGCGGAGGGGGACTGGGTGGTTTGTCTGAAAAGTCATTAACAGCTGACTGAAGTAGCAAGAAGAAATATAATCCAGACAAAGCCAAAAGAGTAAAATTTAGTTTTCACAGAAGGCATGTAACTCAATCTTGTTCAAGTTCCATAGTACAGAAGTCTATCTTTGGAATTGGTAACGAGTCAGTTTAGTTAGGAAGTGTGGTCGTCCAGTCCCTAATTTGAGAAGCAGCTTGGACAACCTTCAGCTTTAGCTGTGAATCCAGCTCCCTGGTAGTATGATCTCCTCTGCCTCATGTCAGCATCATTCTCATCATTTAAAATTGAACTGAAGATTGTAGTCCAAAATCTCAGAAGACCGAAACAGTTGTTTGGATTTGCTGAGGTAAAAGGACCTTTACAGCATATCATATTATATGAAGTACAAGTCAATATAGCACTAATTAATGGATAAATCACTAGCATTCTAATTGTTCATCTTACTTGTTCGACGAAACTTGCATTATTCCTCATGGCCTAGCAAGTAAACAGTAATTAAGTAGTTGGTACCTCCAACCCTGCTGTACGAGGGGGTAACGAAGAATTTCTCAGAGATAATAACCCTCACATGCTTTTACAAGGAAGAACTTATTGCAAACAGGTTATGCAGCCTTCAGAAAGCCTTTCCTTTGTGGAGAACTAGCAAAGCTGTTCTCTAGTTGCTAATGCTCTGTTCCACCAAAGATGAAGAAAACATAGAAAATGTTAGAGGGGGATTCAAAAGGAAAACAAGTGTCTTTTAGATGAGAAGAAGATTTTCCAGAGGCACTTCAATGACATCAAGATATCACTCAATTTAGAACTACTAGAAAAAGTGTCATAGTGATTGTTAAAGTATCCTGCAGTGGTTTAGGGAATGGATTCTTGGAGAGGAGATGGAGAACAAAAAAATCACACTCCCTAATGGGTGGGGCCTACGGAAAAGTTTCTTGAAGGAGTGCGAAGATTTTGGAACGTATCATTCAAGGTTAGGTGATGGGAGAATGGTAAGTTTTTTGGGGGCACAATTGGTGCAGGAGCAACACTTTGAGTATCATCTCCTTACATGTACAAAGTTTCATGCCAAAAGGATTTGCCAGTCCAAGGGACACGGAGGCTACAAGGTGGAGAAGTTCATCGTGATTTGAAGTTTAGGAGGAACTAGCAAGATTCGGAGATTTGTGCCAAAGGTTGATTGGGTTGTTTCACGAACAAGAATTACACATGAAAGTCGATGTATGCAGATTTTTTTTGGGGTGGGGAATAGTGGTGTTTCTTTGTTAAGTCTTATTATGAGAAGCTTCTGGGCATGGAGGAATCAGCTTTTCCATATCTCTCTGTATAGATCCTGAGGTTTTCGAGAAAGGTGTGCTTCTTCAACTAGTTAGCTACGAGACGGTTGATCCTGACGGCTGATAATTTGAGGAAGAGGAAGATTACATGTATCAGCTGGTGTTTTATGTGTAAATGTTCGGGAGAAGATGTGAATCATCTTCTTCTAAATTGTCATATAGTGTCTCGTTTGTGGTTGGAAGTACTGGGATGGTTTGGTCTTCAACGGTGATGCCACACGCAGTCAAAGAAGCCATGTTCAGCTGGACCTATAGAAGACGGAAAAGAAGACGCAGGGCGTGGATGTTGCTCCATTGAACTTATGTGGACCGTGTGCAGAGAAATAGGAGAGCTTTTGAAGGAATACAATAGAGAAGGATTTTGTACATTTGAGGAAAGGCCTCTTATCCCTTTTATCTCTTTTTGGTGCACCGATTAGATCCCTAGAAGTATAGAAGATAGGGTGGTGTTCATAGAAAATCATATTTTTGTCAGGTATTCTACTTTTTGGTATACTTCTTCTATATGGGCGAGTTTTTGCCCTTTTCCAGTAGACTTGATTACCTTATAAAAGCTCACCATAATGATGAAACTTCCCTTGTATACTCGCCTTCCATATTATGTGTCGTCTTTTATGCTACAAAGATTTATTGTATACGATTCATACTGACACATGTGGTGCTAGTGATGAATAGAGAATACCCCTAGTGTGAGAATTTGTGCAGGGAGTTCATTGTACAAATGAAATTATTTCCTATTTTTGATCCTTTGGATGGCCAAAATGCTTCAGATGCTTAGAAAATGACAAGTTTTTATAACTTTCACATGCTTGAAGAATTCAAATTTACACAACTCTTTTAAGTGTAGATGGTGATTTCCAACTATCAAACCATTTCTTACGACCTACTCCAGTAAGTTTCTGCTTACAGTCCGGTCAAAGTGTGTTAGAGAAATATGTTCAATATATTTGACTTCTTGATAAGTAATTTTATCTGGTAATCGATAGTAAAGTGTGACTTCTGCACAAGTTTCTTGCATATTTTATCATCAATGGTTCCAGAAAGCATTATATTTTTGAAGTAAAAGTTGAATGTCAAAAACCTGCATGCTACATTGATGCTTTCTCTGTCCAAAATGCCCACAGGATGGATGCCTTCATCCTCCACGTCCCCTAGTATAACAGGTAGCTGACTTAGATCATGTTTCTCCATAAGAGTTAGAGCAGAAAGGAGATCTGTGTTTGGAGTCACTGTGCATGATACCCGGCACTTATTGCCATTTGAAGAGCAAACTCCAGCTACTACAAGCCCCTGAATCCAATATATTTGAAAAATAGGTAGTTGTTATACATGAGGATAAATTAGCAAAGCCAATTTTTTTTTAACTTAATGATACAATACAAAATCCATGTGAATGAGTACTTTAATTCAAATAAAAGAACTATCAAAGTTGTTGAAACTAATCCAATGGCCAAATAATCATTTTTATGAGAAGGTAACATATTTGCAGTCACCCATAATTACAAAGAAAACAATAAAGTTCCTAAAGCTTTGTGTTCTCACGAGGAGTCTAAAACATCAAAGATAGATTCATGATCTTCTAAGTACATTCATTTATATGAGAAAGCACGGGAAAAATATATTATTGATCTCTCTCTACAATATATTACAGGAAGTCCTAGTTATAGCTATACTCTACATAGTACATCCCTCCGACGCTGAAGCAAGAAAGCCCCTGTCTTTTATGATATTTATAAAGAAAGTGATTTATCCAACATGGAATAATAACCAAAACCACTTCCTTTCTCTAGAGTGATCCCTGTCATTGCGTTTCATATAAATCGAGACTTGTAGCTTGATTTTTTACTCATTCCATACCACAAAAAATTGCAGGAAATCGTTGGTCATTGTCATTGAGATTCATGTCTTTTTTTTTTTAAATTTTTTATATACTACTAGGCATGCCTAGTAGTTATTTTATTAATAATAAAAGGAAACAAGAAACCACAACGGAAAAGTACAAGGGCCGCTGGCTACTGCAGTTTTACCTCTATGCCTTATCATCCCTCCTTTGCGCCTCACATTGCCTTATGATGGCAGCCTCATGCAAAGGATCATGGTGTAACTGCCGGCAAAGTCTCACGAAGGTATATAATCTCATAGCCGCTTGGATCTTCCCAAAGGCATAGGAATATAGCACACTTACTGTGCTGGACCTTACCTTTCTATTCCTATTGAGGCATGATATTACCTTTTTTAGGTATAGATATTACCTTTTCTTTTTCTCCTTTCAAATAAAGAAAAATGATTGAAGTTTTCTACTTCCGATGTGAAATAATAAAACCTAAGCTAGACTGAGCAATCACAATACCCAAAAAGTACTTCAATCTACTCAGATCCTTAGTTCGAAAGTGCTGAAAGAGATGTTGCTTCAACACAGTAATACCATCCTGTTCATTGCGGTAATAACAATATCATCAACATAAACCACCAAATAAATACAGAGATTTGAAGGAAAATGCCAATCAAGCACTGAGTGATAAGCTTCACTACGAGTTGGCCAAACTCCTGAATAACTGTGTCAACTTACCAAACCAGGCTCGAGGAGACTGCTTTAGACCATAGAGCGTATGACACAACCAACATACAAAGCCACTAGACTCTCCCTAAGCAAAAAAAAATCAGGTCGTTAATTCATATAAACTTCATCCTCAATGTCACTATGAAGAAAAACATTCTTAATGTCAAACTGATGGAGATGCCAATGACGAACAACATGGATAGAAAAGGACGAACTGATGCTATTTTAGCCACGGGAGAGAAAATATCACTGTAATCAAGCTCAAATATTTGAGTATATCCTTTGGCAATCTAGCCATGTGGACCAACTTTGACGGCATAAACCCAACGATAACCAACAGTAGATTTTCCAGAAGGAAGAGGAACAAGTTCACAAGTATTACTCGCATGAAAAGCAGACATCCCGTCTATTATAACCCATTGCCATCCTGGATGTGACAGCGCTTCACCTGTACACATAGGAATTGAAACAGTAGACAAAGAAGATATAAAAGCATAATGAGGTGATGACAGACGATGGTAACTCAAACCGACATAATATAGATTAGGATTAAGTGTGGACCATATACCTTTCCGAAGTGCAATCGGTAGATTAGGATGAGACTAGTCCGCAGTAGGAGCAAGGTCAGGCGCAGGACGTGAATCAGCTGGGCATGATGCTGGGCGCGGACGACAGCGATAAGTCAAAAGTGTTCCTGTAGCTAGGGATCTAGGAGGAGCAACACTAGATTCCTCAACGGTGGGTGTTAGAAGTCTAACTGTATTAGAAGTCTAGTCTAAACTGTATTAGTAGTAGGCTAGGTTATGTGTATTATATATAGGGCTCATTGTATCATGTTTACATATCAATTAGTTATATTCTTCTCCCGTGCTTTCTCACATGGTATCAGAGCTTTGGTGAGAATAGTATAGCTGTGCGTCATTCCAGCTATTTCCGGGAAGAAGACCTCGTCGCCGTGCAATTTTCCGGCGACTTAACAGGCTGTCCGTAACCTAAACTACCTTTTCTGTTGGTGTTGTGCAAAATCTGAGACCACCACGAGGTTTGGGAGAGAATTCCGACCAACCCCAGAAAAAATCACCGGAAACCGACGCTTCACGCGCCCCCACGCGCGGCAGGACCCTCGGCGCGTGAAGCCCACGCGCCGGCGCGTGAGGGCCTTTCCGGCCACTTTTTCCGATCGCTCCAGAAGGACAGTTTAGTCGGAATATAATTCCGACCCTACCCATCCACTTTTTGTTCGATTCCGACAACTTTGATTTTTTCCGGCGACCTACAGTGATTTTTTCGGCAGCTACAGTACTTTCCGGCCAATATTTCTTCAGGACAGTTTGCTCCTACTTGAATTCCGAGCCTATCCATATTTTTACTTTTCAATTCCGACAACTTTGAATTTTTCCGGCAGCTACAGTGCCTTCCGGCAGCTACAGTGTTCCTGTTTTCCGGTAGCACCAGTTTTCAGTCCTCTGTTCAGTTTCAGCGAGTTTTCAGTTGATAATCCAACGATGTCTTTGGGACTAGATGCTTTCGGGCCTAAAAACCAGGGTTCTGGCAGTTCCGGTATTATGATTACCTCAGAACCTTTAATGGGAGGTTCAAACTACCTAGCTTGGGCTTCGTCTGTCGAGTTGTGGTGTAAAGGCCAAGGTGTTCAGGATCATCTAACCAAAGAGTCTAGTGACGGAGATGCAAAAGCCAAAGCACATTGGGAGAAGATTGATGCTCAGTTATGCAGTATTTTGTGGCGATCTATTGATTCCAAGTTGATGCCCTTGTTTCGTCCATTCCAAAAATGTTATTTGGTTTGGGAAAAGGCTCGTACTTTATACACTAATGACATATCTCGTTTCTATGACGTGATATCGCGGATGACAAATTTGAAGAAACAGGAATTGGATATGTCTACTTACTTGGGTCAAGTGCAGGCAGTTATGGAGGAATTTGAGACGTTGATGCCAGTTTCTGCTAGCGTTGCAAAGCAGCAAGAGCAACGACAAAAGCTGTTTCTAGTTCTTACTCTTGCTGGGCTTCCTAATGATCTTGACTCAGTACGCGATCAGATTTTGGCTAGTCCGACTGTCCCCACAGTTGATGAATTATTTTCTCGCTTACTTCGCCTTGCTGCAGCACCAAGTCACCCAGTGAGCTCATCACAGACACTTGATTCATCTATCCTCGTCTCCCAATCCGTGGACAATCGGGCTTCTCATACTATGGAGTATAGACGAGGAGGAGGTCGTTTTGGAAGATCTAGACCCAAGTGTTCTTATTGTTATAAACTTGGTCACACTCGTGATGTGTGCCATTCTTTACATGGTCGACCAACAAAAAATACTTATGTTGCTCAGACCGAGCCTAAAGGTAACCAGGGATTTTCTGTATCTGAAAGGGAGTATAATGAGTTCCTTAAATATCGAGCAAGTAAGCAGACGTCTCCACAAGTAGCCACTGTTGCTCAGCCTGATACTTCTGTTGCTGGTAATTCTTTTGCTTGTGTTTCCCAGTCTAGTCCTCTTGAACAATGGGTGGTGGACTCAGCTGCTTCTGATCATATCTCTGGTAATAAATCCCTTTTGTCAGATATTACGTATTCACAGTTTCTTCCCAACGTTACCTTAGCTAATGGGTCTCAAACTAAAGCAAAAGGAGTTGGACAAGCAACTCCTCTACCCTCTGTCACTCTAGATTCCGTCCTTTATGTCCCTGGCTGTCCTTTTAATCTTGCATCTGTGAGTCGTTTGACTCGTGCCCTCCATTGTGGAATATACTTTATTGATGACTCTTTTATTATGCAGGACCGCAGTACGGGACAGACGATTGGAACAGGACTTGAATCAGACGGACTCTACTACCTTAACTCCCTAACATCCTCTAAGGCCTGTCTAGCTGCAGATCCTCCAGACCTACTTCACAGTCGTTTAGGACATCCTAGCTTGTCCAAACTTCAGAAGATGGTGCCTCGTTTGTCCAGTTTATCCACATTAGAGTGTGAGTCATGTCAGCTCGGGAAACATACCCGCGCCTCCTTTCCTCGTAGTATTGAGAGTCGTGCAGAGTCTGCTTTTTCTTTAGTTCATTCGGATAGATGGGGTCCTAGTAGAGTATGTTCAACCTTAGGATTTCGTTATTTTGTTAGTTTCATTGATGATCATTCAAGATGTACTTGGATTTTCTTAATGAAAGATCGTTCTGAGTTGTTTTCTATATTCCAAAATTTTTATGCTGAAATTAAAAATCAATTTGGTGTTTCTATTCGCACCCTTCGCAGTGATAATGCCTTAGAATATTTGTCCTCTCAATTTCAGCAATTTATGTCCTCTCATGGAATTATTCATCAGACCTCTTGTCCTTATACCCCTCAGCAAAATGGGGTTGCAGAAAGAAAGAATAGGCACATTATTGAGACTGCTCGCACACTTCTCATTGCATCTCATGTTCCGCCGCGTTTTTGGGGCGATGCAGTTCTCACATCTTGTTATTTGGTTAATCGGATGCCTTCATCTCCTATCCAAAATCAAATTCCGCATGAGGTATTGTTTCCTCAGTCACCCTTATACTCTGTCCCCCCTCGTGTGTTTGGGAGCACTTGTTTCGTTCATAACTTAGCTCCTGGGAAAGATAAGTTAGCTCCTCGTGCTCTCAAGTGTGTCTTCCTTGGTTATTCTCGTGTTCAGAAGGGCTATCGTTGTTATTCACCTGATATTCGTAGGTACCTTATGTTAGCCGATGTCACATTTTTTGAGTCTAAGCCTTTTTTTACCTCTTCTGACCATTCTGACCATCTGGCTATATCTGAAGTTTTACCTATACCGGCCTTTAGGGAGTCTATATCTCCTCCTTCACCTTCCGCTACAGAAGTCTTACCCATTCCGAACGTTGGACCACCTACTGTGGCTCCTCCTAGACTCCATGCACAAGACACTCCACTCTTGACATATCATCGTCGTCCTCGCCCAGCATCCGGCCCGGCTGATTCACTTCCTGCACCTGACCCTGCTCCTACTGCGGACTTGTCTCTTCCGATTGCACTTCGGAAAGGTATACGGACCACCCTTAATCCTAATCCCCATTATATTGGTTTAAGTTATCATCGTTTGTCATCACCCTATTATGCTTTTCTATCTTCTTTGTCCTCTGTTGCCCTCCCTAAGTCTACAGGTGAAGCATTGTCTCATCCAGGGTGGTGACAGGCTATGACTGACGAGATGTCTGCTTTACATGCGAGTGGTACTTGGGAGCTCGTCCCTCTTCCTTCGGATAAATCTACTGTTGGTTGTCGTTGGGTGTATGCAGTCAAGGTTGGTCCAGATGGTAAGGTTGATCGTCTTAAGGCTCGTCTTGTGGCCAAGGGGTATACTCAGATATTTGGGCTTGATTACAGTGATACCTTCTCTCCAGTGGCTAAGATAGCATCAGTCCGCCTTTTTCTCTCTATGGCTGCTGTTCGCCATTGGCCCCTGTATCAGCTGGACATTAAAAATGCATTTTTACACGGTGACCTTGAGGATGAAGTTTATATGGAGCAACCACCTGGGTTTGTTGCTCAGGGGGAGTCTCGTGGCCTTGTATGTCGCTTGCGTCGGTCACTTTATGGTCTAAAGCAGTCTCCTCGAGCCTGGTTTGGTAAGTTTAGCACTGTTATCCAGGACTTTGGCATGACTCGGAGTGAAGCTGATCACTCTGTATTCTATCGGCATTCTGATTCACGTCTCTGTATTTATCTAGTGGTCTATGTTGACGACATCGTTATTACCGGCAATGACCAGGATGGTATTACTAAATTGAAGCAACATCTCTTTCAACACTTTCAGACTAAGGATCTGGGCACACTAAAGTATTTTCTGGGTATTGAGGTCGCACAGTCTAGCTCTGGTATTGTGATCTCACAACGGAAGTATGCCTTAGATATTCTTGAGGAGACAGGAATGACAGGTTGTAAACCTGTTGACACTCCAATGGATCCGAATTCTAAACTTCTTCCAGGACAGGGGGAGCCTCTTAACGATCCTGAAAGATATAGGCGGTTAGTTGGTAAACTAAATTATCTTACAGTGACAAGACCTGACATTTCCTTTCCTGTGAGTGTTGTGAGCCAGTTTATGGGTTCGCCATGTGATAGTCATTGGGATGCAGTTGTTCGCATTCTTCGGTATATAAAATCAACTCCAGGTAAAGGTTTATTGTTTGAGGATCGAGGCCATGAGCAGATTGTTGGATACTCCGATGCTGATTGGGCAGGATCGCCTTCTGACAGACGTTCTACTTCTGGATATTGTGTCTTAGTAGGAGGAAATTTGGTATCTTGGAAAAGCAAGAAACAGAATGTGGTTGCTCGGTCTAGTGCAGAAGCAGAATATCGAGCAATGGCTATGGCGACATGTGAGCTTGTTTGGGTCAAACAGTTGCTCAAAGAGCTGAAATTTGGTGATGTTAGTCAGATGGGACTTGTGTATGATAATCAAGCAGCTCTTCATATTGCGTCAAATCCAGTGTTCCATGAGAGAACTAAGCACATTGAGATTGACTGTCACTTTATCTGAGAAAAGATACTCTCGGGAGATATTGCTACAAAGTTTGTAAAGTCAAATGATCAGCTTGCAGACATTTTCACCAAGTCCCTCACTGGTCCTCGTATTAACTACATATGTAACAAGCTCGGTACATATGATTTATATGCACCAGCTTGAGGGGGAGTGTTAGAAGTCTAACTGTATTAGAAGTCTAGTCTAAACTGTATTAGGAGTAGGCTAGGTTATGTGTATTATATATAGGGCTCATTGTATCATGTTTACATATCAATTAGTTATATTCTTCTCCCGTGCTTTCTCACAGTGGGTATGAGTAAGATTTTTGTGGCTGGATATATAGGAGGAGCTATAGTAAACTACTCAAGATTCGGTATAGGTAAGACCTCAGATATATCAAGGTGGTCAGAAGAGGTGAAGTAAGGTCTAGACTCAAAAAATGCGACATCAGCTGACATAAGGTACCAACGATCAGGTGAGTAGCAACAATATTCCTTTTAAACTCAGAGAAAATCCAAGGAAGACACACTTGAGAGCATGAGGAGCTAACTTATTTTTTCAGGAGCTAAGTTATGAACAAAACATATGCTCCCAAAAGCACGAGGACAAAAAGAGTATAAGGGTGATTGAGAAAACAATACTAACTGCAGAATCTGATTCTGGATGGAAGATGAAGCCATCTGATTAATCAAATAATAAGCCGTGAGAACTGTATCGCCCAGAAAACATAGTGGAACATGAAACTCAATGAGAAGTGTGCGAGCAGTCTCACTGAGGTGCCTATTCTTTCTCTCCTATCCAATTCTGCTGAATGGTATACAGATAAGACGTTTGATAAATAATTCCCTGAGAAACCATAAACTGCTGAAATTGAAATGACAAGTACGCTAAGGCATTATCACCACGAAAGATGCAATAAGAAACACCAAACCCATTTTTTATTTAAGCACAAAAACTCTGGATATAGGAAAAAACCCGGAACGATCTTTCATTAGGAAAATCCAAGTATATCTTGAGTAATTACTGATGAAACTAATAAAATAACGATATTCCCCATAATAAAATCACCCAGAATGATATTCTCTTGGACCGTGGGTCATGGACTCAAGTATATCCAAGCTTACTACAATAAGAACAATTGGTCCGAGACCTTCGAAAACATCCACCTCGTCTATTCTCCATAGTCTGGTATGCCCGATTTTCCACTGTCTGGGATGAGAGAATAGATGAGTCAGCTATCTGTAAATTACTGTGTGGCTGGGCACTGCAACTAGGCAAAGTAATATAGAGTAATCCATCAATTGTAGGGATAGTTGAACTAGCCAAAATCTGGTCACGTACTGAATCAAGGTCATTAGGAGGTCCAACGAGTGTAAGAACTAGAAACATCTTATGTCGTTGCTCTTGTTGCTTTTTATTACTAACAGAAACTGGCCTCAACTTCTCAAATTCCTCCATGTCTGCCTGTACTTATCTCAAGTAAGTAGATATATCCCGTTCCTATTTTTCAAAGTTTATCATCCGCGATATCACATTATAGAAATGAGACATGTCATTAGTGTATAAAGTGCGAACCTTTTCCCAAACTAAATGGCATGTCTGGAATGGATGAAACAAGGGCATTAACTTGGGATCAATAAATCGCCACAGGATATCACATAATTGAGCATTGATCTTCTTCCAAAGTGCTTTGACCTTTTCACATCCCTCACTAGCCTTTTTGATTAAGTGATCTTGAACACCTTGACCTTTGCACAATAATTCAACAGAGGAAATCCAAGCTAAATAGTTTGAACTTCCCATTAATGACTATGAAGTAATCATGAAGTTTGACTTCATAGAATTCGTGTTTTTAGAACCAAATACATCAAATCCCAAAAACATCGTTAGATTGGAGAGAGGCCTAGAAAAAATAACAGAAATAATCAACTGTATCTCGTTGAAACAGGCAAAGAAAACACTATTTCTGCCGGAAAAATCACTGTATCTGCCCAAGAAATTGTGAAGTGATCGGAATTAAAGAAATGATGGATAGGCTGGGAATTACTGGGCGAACAAACTGTCCAAAAGGACCTTTGTCAAAATCTGGCTGAAAACTGCCTCATGCACCGTTGCTCAATCTAGTTCAGGTTGTTATTTCACAAAGGAAGTAAGCTTTAGACATTCTTGAGGAGACATGAATGATGAGCCAATGAACTGTTGACATTCCTATGAATCCGAATGCAAGCTTTTGCCAGGATAGGGGGAGCCTCTTAGCAATCCTGCAAGATATAAGCGGCTAGTTGGCAAATTGAATTACCTCACAGTGACTAGACCTGACATTTCATTTCCTGTGAGTGTTGTTAGTCATTTTATGGACTTTCCCTGCGATAGTCATTACAGTTGTTCGTGTTCTTCGGTATACAAAATCAGCTCCAAACAAAGGACTAATATTCGAGGATCGAGGCCATGAGTATATTGTTGGACACACAGACGTTGATTGGGCAAGGTCACCTTCTGATAGACGTTCCATATATGGATATTGTGTTTAATAGAAGGTAATTTCGTCTCTTGGAAAAGCAAGAAACAAAATATAATTTGCTCGATATAGTGTAGAAGCCGAATATCGGGTCATGGCTGTTGCAACATGTGAGCTAGTTTGGATCAAACAATTGCTCAAAGAATTAAAATTTGGAGCAATCAGTCAGATGTAACTTGTGTGTGATAATCAAGCTGCCTTCATATTGGATCAAATCCAGTGTTCCATGAGAGGACCAAATAGATTGACTATCACTTTATCAGATAGAGGATTCTCAGGAGATATTGTTACAAAGTTTGTGAAGTCAAATGATCTAACTTGCAGATATTTTCATCAAGTCCCTCACTGGTCCTCATATTAATTATATATGTAACAAGCATATATATAATTTATATGCACCAGCTTGAGGGATAGTATTAGAGTTAGTTCATGTATAGTGTCCCACATTGATATAAAAGGCTTTAGGTATATGTAAACATTGCATATAAATAGGGGTATTGTAAAACACTTAACATATATCAATAAAATATTTCTCCTTTTCCTTTATTTCTCAAGGAGATTTACCTATCAAACTTACTAATACATTTTTATTCATAGTAGGGGGTCCGAATTTGGACGACTAACAGTAGTTCTACCGGTTGGAAAAATCATCCGCAAGGAGGCAACCCATGAAAACTAGTTAAAGGACGGATCAATAATTTTATTTCACGGCCAGGTCATTTTCTAGTTAATCCCTCGGACTCAAATTGAATGTCCACTTTCCTTTTGTTGGTTGTTAGAAAGTAATGCGGAATTTAGATAACAAATATATATACACACAAATAATGAAATCAGATCCCCATTTCCTATAGAAACTGTCTCCTCCATCCTAAAAGATTCAGGAAGTAACTATTGACTCCAAAATACTCCATGCTTAACTTTGAAAGTCACATATTCCCTTATTTAACGTTTGATGATATAACATTCCATTTCATCTTAAGATTCTGCCAAGTCAAAAAGCACATCAGAAAACAACCTAAAAAACTAAAACAATATATATAATCCTAAAAATTCAACAAGAAATATCCAGCCAACCCTGTTTTACCAGTTCTACTGTGTAAAACTTATAATTAGCTTAATTTCATGTTAGATCAATTTCCTTTATTTTTTCATCAGTTAAGAATATTGAAATGTACCAAGAAGCTACCTCCTGGAAATTGCCCTCTGCTCTTGGCAACTTGCTGTAATTCTGGATATCACTAAGTGTCAGCAGACCAATGAGAAAATTATTTTCATCAACTATTATTGCACAAGATTGCTTCTCAGCTAGCATGAGGGATATGGTCTCCATTAGCAAGGTGCTCATTAGAACTGTCACATATCGTGTTCTCATTGCCTGTGAAACTAGAATTGTCCTTGCCAAATCATTTTCTTCATCATCAGATTCATAAAGACAGAGGGAACTCTCAAGTTTGCAGAGGTTACTCTCTTTCTGAGAAGGTTTCACACCTGAAGAATAAGTTAAACTAGAAATACTGGAGAAAGAAGTTCCTTGTCGCTGCATCATGTGTGCTCTTGCATCTTTTAGTTTTTCTCTATCCTTCACTACACTTGTCCTTGTTTGTCCAGATGTAACCCAAGAAGACAACCCCACAGCTCCCAAGAGGGGCAGAACTATTCGATAATCCTGTGTCAGTTCAAAGAGAAGCAAAACCGCAGTGAGAGGCACCTGACAGACACCAGCAAGAGTAGCAGCCATGCCAACCTGTTAAACGATGTCTTCCAAAATCAAAAAGAACCCAAAATTGAGGTCAAACAGTAAGATTAACAGTAAACTCATGTTGCAACACAGAAATACACTATAGACTTCAGAAAAGAATGGCCAAAACAGATGCTACATAACAGTAATCCGGTGTGCCCATGCTTTGATTATGCTTTGACCAACTCAAGGTAGTCATATTTTGGGAACTTTTTTTTTTGGTGAAGTAAGAGATATACTTCCAGAGGTTGTGAGTTCGAGTCTCCCCAAGAGCAAGGTGGGAAGTTCTTGGAGGGAAGGATGCCGGAGGTCTATTTGGAAACAACCTCTCTATCCAAGGGTAGGGGTAAGGTCTGCGTACATACTACCCTCCCCAGACCCCACTAAGTGGGATTATACTGGGTTGTTGTTGTTGTTGTAAGAGATATTATAAATGGCACCAAAGAAGATGCAAAAATAGAAACCTCCCGGTAAATCTATTATTGGTTGTCGGTGGGTATATGCAGGCAAAGTTGGTCCATATAGTCAAATTGATCGCCATTGCCAAATGTTATACTCAGATATTTGGGTTTGATTACAATATACTTTCTCTCCCGTGGCTAGAATAGCATATGTCCGCCTTCCACATTAAGAAGGCCTTGTTTGTCGATTGCGCTGGTCACTTTCCAGGAGCTATGTTATTGAACAAAACATGTGCTCCCAAAGACTCGAGGGGAAGAAAGTATAAAGGTAAGCGAGGAAACAATATTGAAAGGTCGAATCTGATTTTGGATAGCAGATGAGGCATCCAATGACAGGGTACTGAATGAGAAGGGTACGAGCCGTCTCAATGATATGCTTATTCTTCCTCTCATCTATCTCAGTTGAGATTTCTGATAAAGAGTTCCTAAAGAAATCATAAGCTACTGAAACTGAGAAAAAAATATTCTAAGGCATTATCATTGGGAAAAATGCAAATAGAGACATCAAACTAATTTTGTATTGCAGCATAAAAACTTAGGAACACAAAAAACAACTGAGAACTATCTCTTGTTAGGAAAATTCAAGTACATCTAGAATAACTATGAATGAAACTACAGAAATAATGAAAATCCAAGGTTGAACTGACTTAATAGGACCCCATATATCAGAATAAGCAGCGGAGAAAATAGATTCTATAGAAACTGTTAGAATAGTCGTATAAATAGAAACCCTAATCCAATATGTATTAGGAGTAGGACATGCTATGTGTGTATATATATGGCTCATTGTAGCATTGTCAACTAATCAATAATATATTTTTCTCCCGTGCATTCTCACACGGTATCAGAGCAATTATGAGAGATTTATCACTGTGCATAAATTCCAGCGATCCCGGAGAGAGAAATCAGTCACCGAAAGCCTTTTTTACGGCGACTTTTTCAGATATGTTTGCGTCTGCTTTGTCTCGATTAGTGTTGTGCAAAATCCAGCACTACCAAAAGACTCGCCACTGTTCGGCGACCAAACCCCAGAAAAATCTCCGACAAACAACACCCCACGAGCCTCCACGCGCCACCAGAACCCCACGCGCGTGAGCCCACGCGTCGGCGCGTGCAGCATCCTCCGGCCACTTTTTGAAAAAATTTCTTCAGAACAGTTGGGTCGTGTATCAATTCCGACCCTACCCATACTGTTTTCGTTGATTCCGACCACTTTGAGTTTTTTTCGGAGACTACACTGATTTTTTCCGGCAGTTACAGTAACTTTCCGGCAAAAACAGTGTTTCCTTCATCTGTTCAGCAAGTTGTCAGTTGATTCTTTCTGTTATTCAACGATGTCTTTGGAAGTCAATGCTTTTGGGTCTAAAAATCCGGGTTCTGGCAGTTCCGGTGTTATGATTACCTCTGAACCTTTAATGGGAGGTTCAAACTACTTAGCTTGGGCTTTGTCTGTCGAGTTGTGGTGTAAAGGTCAAGGTGTTCAAGATCATCTAAACACAAAGTCTGGTGAACGAGATGAAAAGGCCAAAGCACTTTGGCAGAAGATCGATGCTCAATTCTGCAATATTCTGTGGCGATATATTGATTCCAAATTGATGCCCTTGTTCGTCCATTCCAGACATGTTATTTGGTTTGGGGAAAAGGCTCGCACTTTACACTAATGACATATCTCGTTTCTATGATGTGATATCGCGGATGACAAATTTAAAGAAACATTAATTAGATATGTCTACTTACTTGGGACAAATACAAGCAGTCATGGAGGAATTTGAGAAGTTGATGCCTGTTTCTGCGAGTGTTGCAAAGCAGCAAATATAGCGACAAAAGATGTTTCTAGTTCTTACTCTTGTTGGACTTCCTAATGATCTTGTCTCAGTACGCGATCTAGTCCGATTTTCCCCACAGTTGATGAATTATTCTCTCGATTACTTCGTCTTGCTGCAGCACCAAGTCACCCAGTGATCTCATCACAGACACTTGACTCATACGTTCTCGTATCCCAGACAGTGGACAATCGGGCATCTCATACTATGGAGAATAGACAAGGAGGATGTCGTTTTGGAAGATCTAGACCCAAGTGCTCTTATTGTCATAAACTTGGACACACTCGTGACGTGTGCCATTCTTTACATGGTCGACCACCCAAAAATACTTTGTTGCTCAGACCGAGACTACAGGTAACCAGAGATTTTATTTATCTGAAGGGGAGTATAATGAGTTCCTTAAATATCGAGCAAGTAAGCAGACATCTCCACAAGTAGCCTTTTGCTTAGACTGATACTTCTGTTGCTGGTAATTCTTTTGCTTGCATTTCCCAGTCTAGTACTCTTGGAAAATGGGTTGTGAACTCAACCGCTTCTGATCATATCTCTGGTAATAAATCACTTTTGTCAAATATTACGTATTCACAGTCTCTTCCCACTGTTACTTTAGCCAATGGGTCTCAAACCAAAGCAAAAGGAGTTGGACAAGTGAATCTCCTACCTTCTGTCACTCTAGATTCCATTCTCTATGCATCTGTTAGTTGTTTGACTTGTGCCCTCCATTGTGGTATATATTTTATTAACGATTCCTTTATTATACAGGACCGCAGTACGGGGCAGACGATTGGAATTGGACTTGAATCAAAAGGCCTTTACTACCTTAACTCACTAAAATCCTCCAAGGCATGTCGAGTTATAGATCCTCCGGACCTAATTCACAGACGTTTAGGACATCCAAGCTTATCCAAGCTTCAGAAGATGGTGCCTAGTTTGTCTAGTTTATCCATATTAGAGCATGAGTCATGTTAGCTCGAGAAACATACCTGAGCCTCCTTTCCTTGTAGTATTGAGAATTACGCAGAGTCTGTTTTTTCTTTAGTTCATTCTGATATATGGGGGCCTAGTAGAGTCAGTTCTACCTTGGGATTTCGTTATTTTGTTAGTTTTATTGATGATCATTCAAGATGTACTTGGATTTTCTTAATGAAAGATCGTTCTAAGTTGTTTTTTATATTCCAAAACTTTTGTGCTGAAATTAAAAATCAATTTGGTGTTTCTATTCGCACTTTTCGCAGTGATAGTGCCTTAGAATATTTATCCTCTCAATTTCAGCAGTTTATGACTTCTCAAGGAATTATTCATCAGGCCTCTTGTCTTTATACCCCTCAGCAAAATAAGGTTGCAGAGAGAAAGAATAGGCACATCATTGAAACTGCTCACACACTTCTCATTGAATCTCATGTTCCGTTGCCTATTTGGGGCGATGCAGTTCTCACTGCTTGTTATTTAGTTAATCGGATGCCGTCCTCTCCCATCCAGAATCAGATACCGTATGCAGTATTATTTCCCCAATCACCCTTATACTCTGTTCCCCATCGTATTTTTGGGAGCACTTGTTTCGTTCATAACTTATCCCCTGGGAAAGATAAGTTAGCTCCTCGTGCTCTCAAGTGTGTCTTCCTTGGTTATTCTCGTGTTCAGAAGGGATATCATTGTTACTCACATGATCTTCGTAGGTACTTTATGTCCTCTGACGTCACACTTTTTGAGTCTAAACCTTTCTTTACCTCTTCCGACCATTCTGACCACCTTGATATATCTGAGGTCTTACCTATACCGACCTTTTAAGGAGTACTATAGCTCCACCTTCACCTTCCGCCTCAGAAGTCTTACCCGAGTCTACTATAGCTCCTCCTTCACCTTCCGCTACAGAAGTCTTACCCATTCCAACTGTTAGTTTCATTGTATACGTAGGAGTAAATAACTCTAATCCCATATATATTAGGAGTAGGATATGTATTGTATATATAGGGCTCATTGTATCATTGTTTAATCAATCAATCAATAATATATTTTCTCCCGTGCTTTCTCACATGGTATCAGAGCATTAGCGAGATAATTATTGTTGTGCGTCACTCCAACGACATCCGAGAAGAAATCAGTCGTCACCGTGCAATTTTCCGGTGACTTAAGCAGTTGATTGCATCAATCTAAGTTTAAGTGGGGTTTGTGCAAATTCCAACACCACCACAAGGTTCTCCTGTCACCGGCGACCAAACCACAGTGAAGATATCCGGCAGAACCCTTCACACGCGCCGTCACGCGCCTCCGGCAGCTAGGGTTCCGGCGAGATTGTCACCTCACGCGCGCGAGTGAGTAGTTTTCTGGCATCTTTGAAGTTCGTTTTTTTACTGGGCTAGTCGCCTCCCTCTTCGGACTTGACCTATCAGGATTTTTGGGTTTCTCAGTTACCGGAACAGTGTTTTTCGGCAAGAGCAGTGATTTTTTCGGCAAAAAGGGTGTTTCCGATCAGATTTTGGGAAAGCTTCTTCAGGACAGTGTCCTCTCCTCACAAATCCGAGCCTATCCATCCAATTAAAATCAAATTCCGGCAACTTTTATATTTTTCCGGCGTGAACAGTGATTCCCAGCAATTTTCTGCTTTTCCGGCACAATATTACAATGGAATTCGTACCTGAAGCCTTTAACTCACAATCTGTTGGATTAAATGCAATAAATCAAATCGAGATGGTTTCTTTTACCAGATTATATTGAGTTCCTTCAGTACAAAGCACGTAAACAGACATCTTCAGGATTAACCTCCGTTGTTCCAACAAATAGTAGCATGACTGGTGTCTCCCAATCTTCACCTTCTGAGTCTTGGGTCATTGATTCAGGTGCATCTGATCATATTTCTGCTAACAAATCTCTTTTCACTAGTATCTCATATTCTCAATCTCTTCCAATAGTCACAATGGCCAATGGGTCTCAAGCCACGGCAACTGCAATAGGTCAAGCAAGTCCACTTCCTTCCTTACCTTTAGACTCAGTTCTTTATGTACCTGATTGTCCTTTTAATCTCATAGCTATTAGTCGCTTAGCCAAATCATTTAAATCTGCTGTTTTATTTCTTGATGACATTGTTTTTATACAAGAACGCAGTACATGCCGGATCATTAGTACCGGACGTGAATTAGATGAACTTTATTACCTTATCCTTGCAAAATCACATGGACTCGCATCTTGTCTTCCTCCAATAACTTATCCCGTTACTGATTCACCAGATTTATTGTATAAACGGCTAGGACATCCCAGTTTGTCCAAACTTCAGAAAATGGTACCTGGCTTGTCCCACTTGTCCACTCTAGAGTGTGAGTCGTGTCAGCTCGGTAAGCATACCCGCTCCCATTTTCCGCGGTGTCTTGACAATCGAGCAGAGTCACCTTTTACTTTAGTCCATTCAGATGTTTGAGTCCTAGTCGGGTTAGTTCTACCTTGGGATTCCGCTACGTTGTCAGCTTCATTGATGATTATTCAAGGTGCACTTGGATATTTTTGATGAAAAATCGATCTGAGTTGTTCTCTATTTTCCAGACCTTCCATGCTGAAATTCAAAATCAATTTGGGGTTTCTATCCCCACATTTCATAGTGATAATGCCCTAGAGTATTTGTCTTCCCCATTTCAGCAGTTTATGAACTCCCATGGAATTATTCATCAAACATCTTGTCCGTACACATCCCAACAAAATGGAGTGGCTGAAAGAAAGAATAGATATCTTATTGAAACTGCTCGTACCCTACTCATACAATCTTATGTTCCGCTGCGTTTTGGGGAGATGCAGTTGTTACATCTTGTTATCTTATTAATCATATGTCATCTTCAGCTATCCAAAATCAAGTTCCATTCTCTGTCCTGTTTCCCCACTTACCTTTGTTCTCTCTTCCACCCCGTGTCTTGGGGGTACGTGCTTTGTTCATGATCTTACTCCAGGAAAAGATAAGTTAGCTCCTCGTGCTCTTAAGTGCATATTTCTGGGTTACTCGAGAACGCAAAAAGGGATATCGATGTTATTCTCCTGACCTTCAGCGATTTCTTATATCTGCTGATGTTACCTTCTTTGAAACCCAATCATACTTCACAGGTCCAGTTAATCACTTAGATATTTCTGAGGTGCTACATGTTCCTTCTTTTGGAGATTCATTCCCTATTTCCCATTCATCTTCCTCCATAGCTCCACTGCCTACAGTTCCAGTTACAGCTCCACCACCTAGTCCAGTTCCACCAACTATAGCTCCAGTGCCTCCACCTAGTCCAATTCAACCTTCTACAGCTCCACCACTCCAGACTTATCATCGCCGTCCGCCCCCAGCATCAGGCCCAGCTGATTCACGTCCTGCACCTGACCCTGCTAATACTATAGACTTATCAACCGATTGCATTACGAAAAGGTATACGGTCCAAACTTAATCCTAATCCTCATTATATCAGTTTATGTTACCATTGTCTCTCATCATCCCATTGTGCATTTGTGTCATCTTTGTCCTCTATTTCCATCCCTAAGTATACGGGTGAAGCACTGTCTAATCCCGGATGACGACATGCTATGATTGACGAGATGTCTGCTTTACATACGAGTGGTACTTGGGAGCTTGTTCCTCTTCCTTCGGGTAAATCAGACTGTTGGTTGTCGTTGGGTGTATGCAGTTAAAGTTGGTCCAGATGGCCAGGTTGATCGACTTAAGGCTCGTCTTGTTGCCAAAGGATATACTCAGATCTTTGGGCTCGATTACTGTGATACTTTCTCTCCCGTGGATAAAATTGCATCAGTCCGCCTTTTTCTATCCATGGCTGTTGTTCGCCATTGGCCTATCTATCAGTTGGACATTAAGAATGCTTTTCTTCACGATGACCTTGAGGATGAGGTTTATATGCAGCAACCACCTGGTTTTGTTGCTCAGGGGGAGTCTAGTGGCCTTGTATGTCGGTTGCGCCGGTCCCTCTATGGTCTAAAGCAGTCTCCTCGAGCCTGGTTTGGTAAGTTCAGCACATTTATTCAAAAGTTTGGCATGACTCGTAGTGAAGCTGATCACTCTGTATTTTATCGACATTCTGCTTCAAATCTCTGTATTTACTTGGTCGTTTATGTTGACGATATAGTTATTACCGGCAATGATCAAGATGGCATTAGTAAGTTGAAGCAACATCTCTTTCAGCACTTTCAGACTAAGGATCTGGGCAGATTAAAGTATTTTCTGGGTATTGAGGTTCAGTCTAGCTCAGGTATTGAGATCTCACAACGAAAGCATGCCTTAGATATTCTTGAGGAGACAGGGATGACAGGTTGTAGACCTATTGACACTCCGATGGATCCGAATTCTAAACTTCTGCCAGGACAGGGGGAACCTCTTAGCGATCCTGCAAGATATAGGCAGTTGGTTGGTAAATTAAATTACCTCACAGTGACTAAACCTGACATTTCCTTTCCTGTGAGTGTTGTGAGTCAGTTTATGGATTCTCCTTGTGATAGTCATTGGGATGCAGTTGTCCGCATTCTTCGGTATATAAAATCAGCTCCAGGCAAAGGCTTATTGTTTGAAGATCGAGGCCATGAGCAGGTCATTGGGTACTCAGATGCTGATTGGGCAAGATCAGCTTCTGATAGACGTTCTACGTCTGGATATTATGTCTTAGTAGGATGAAACTTGGTGTCTTGAAAGAGCAAGAAACAGAATGTGGTTGCTCGGTCTAGTGCAGAAGCAGAATATCGAGCAATGACTATGGCCACATGTGAGCTAATTTGGATCAAACAGTTGCTCAAGGAGTTGAAATTGGTGAGATTAGCCAGATGGGACTTGTGTGTGATAATCAAGCTT
Source organism: Nicotiana benthamiana (assembly GCA_034376525.1). NCBI lineage: Eukaryota > Viridiplantae > Streptophyta > Magnoliopsida > Solanales > Solanaceae > Nicotiana > Nicotiana benthamiana. Next base: position 14,596,124 of record CM067323.1, on the reverse strand, counting down.
CTCTTCATATTGCGTCAAATCCAGTGTTCCATGAGAGAACTAAACACATCGAGATTGACTGTCATTTTGTTAGAGAAAAGATACTCTCGGGAGATATTGCTACAAAATTTGTGAAGTCGAATGATCAGCTTGCTGATATTTTCATCAAGTTCCTCACTGGTCCTCGTATTAGTTATATATGTAACAAGCTCGGACATATGATTTATATGCACCAGCTTGAGGGAGAGTGTTAGTTTCATTGTATACATATGAGTAAATAACCATAATCCCATATGTATTAAGAGTAGGATATGTATTGTATATATAGGGCCCATTGTATCATTGTTTAATCAATTAATCAATAATATATTTTCTCCCGTGCTTTCTTACACCAACCGTTGAGGAGTCTAGTATGGCTCTTCCTAGACTCCCTGCAACAGGAACACCACTTTTGACATGTCATCGTCGTCCGCGCCCAGCATGAGGCCCAGCTCCCGCTGATTCACTTCCTGCACGTGACCCAGCTCCTACTTTGGACTTGTCTCTTCTTAGTACATCGATTGTACTTCGGAAAGGTATACGGACCACCCTTAATCCTAATCCTCATTATGTCGGTTTGAATTATCATCGTTTGTCATCACCCTATTATGCTTTTCTATCTTCTTTGCCCTCTATTTTCATCCTTAAGTCTACAGGTGAAGCACAGTCTCATCCAGGATGGCAACGGGCTATGATTGACGAGATGTATGCTTTACATACGAGTGGTACTTGGGAGCTCGTCCCTCTTCCTTGAGGTAAATCTACTGTTGGTTGTCGTTGGGTGTATGCAGTCAAGGTTGGTCCAAATGGTAAGGTTGATCATCTTAAGGCTCGTCTTGTTTCCAAGGGATAAACTCAAATATTTGGGCTCGATTACAGTGATACCTTCTCTTCCGTGGCTAAGATAGCATCAGTCCGCCTTTTTCTATCCATGGCTGTTGTTCGCCAGTGGCCCCTCTATCAGCTAAACATTAAGAATGCTTTTTTACACGGTGACCTTGACGATGAAGTTTATATGGAGCAACCGCCTGGGTTTGTTGCTCAGGGGGAGTCTCGTGGCCTTGTATGTCGCTTGCGCTGATCACTTTATGGTCTAAAGCAGTCTCCTCCAGCCTGGTTTGGTAAGTTCAGCACAGTTATCCAGGAATTTGACATGATTCGCAGTGAAGCTGATCACTCTGTATTCTGTCGGCATTCTGCTTCGAGTCTCTGTATTTATCTGGCGGTCTATATTGACGGCAATGTTATTACCGGCAATGACCAGGATGGTATTACTAAATTGAAGCAACATCTCTTTCAACACTTTCAGACTAAGGATCTGGGAAAACTAAAGTATTTTCTGAATATTGAGGTTGCTCAGTCTAGCTCAGGTATTGTGATCTCACACGAAAGTATGCCTTAGATATCGTTGAGGATACAGGAATGACAGGTTGTAGACCTGTTGACACTCCAATGGATCCGAATTCTAAACTTCTGCCACGACAGGGGGAGCCTCTTAGCGATCCTGCAAGATATAGACGGTTGGCTGGTAAATTAAATTACCTTACAGTGACAAGACCTGATATTTCCTTTTCTGCAAGTGTTGGGAGTTCGTTTATGGATTCTCTGTGTTACAATCATTGGGATGCAGTTGTTCGCATTCTTCGGGATATAAAATCAGCTCCGTCCAAAAGTTTATTGTTTGAGGATCGAGGCCATGAGCAGATCATTGGATACTCAGATGCTGATTGGGCAGGATCAACTTCTGATAGACGTTCTATGTCTGGATATTGTGTCCTAGTTGGAGGAAATTTGGTGTCCTGGAAGAGCAAGAAATAGAATGTGGTTGCTCGGTCTAGTGCAGAATCAGAATATCGAGCTATGGCTATGGCGACATGTGAGCTAATTTGGATCAAACAGTTGCTCAAGGAGTTGAAATTTGGTGAGATTAGCCAGATGGGACTTGTGTGTGATAATCAAGTTGCTCTTCATATTGCGTCAAATCCAGTGTTCCATGAGAGAACTAAACACATTGAGATTGACTGTCATTTTGTTAGAGAAAAGATACTCTCAGGAGATATTGCTACAAAGTTTGTGAAGTCGAATGATCAGTTTGCATATATTTTCACCAAGTCCCTCACTGGTCCTCGTATTAACCACATATGTAACAAGCTCGGTACATATGATTTATATGTACCAGCTTGAGGGGGAGTGTTAGAATAGTCGTATAAATAGAAACCTTAATCCAATATGTATTAGGAGTAGGACATGTTATGTGTGTATATATAGGGCTCATTGTAACATTGTCAATTAATCAATAATATATTTTTCTCCTGTGCATTCTCACAGAAACATGGAGTGATATGTTTCTCAAGTAGACACGACTCCTACTGTAATGTAAAAAAATTAGAAACCTTTTCATGAAGTTTGGATAAACTCGAATGTCCTAAACCTATGTGAATTAAGTCTACAGGATCAATAACTAGACAGCTGTGGAGGAGTTAAAGGACCATGAATTTCAGAAGAATAGAAGAGAGGAAAGAAGAAGATTTGGGTGCTATATTCTCTTGCTCTCCTGTTATTACTTTTCAATAATAAAAAACTCACTTCTCCAGATATGTAATGCTACTTCTAACAAAAGACAAATTCATACCAGGCCATATGCTTGTGGGGATGCAACTTCCAGGATGGAAAGATGAAAGATTGGATCAGCATGAGAGATAATGTAGCTAACTATTTTCCCATATGCAGTTCCAGTAGCAGCACCGATGAATAGAGATGGCGCATAGTAGCCTCCAACCAATCCAGAGGCTCGGCATAATGAAGTTGTTACTATTTTGACAGCTACAAGCTGGAGCAACAGATCAGCGGAGAGGCCTTTCACTAGTGGGCGAGATTCTAGCAAAATATTAACATTCTCAAACCCCTGGTAAAGGATTTCAGGATATGCTAAAGCTACCAGCCCAACCAGAAGACCACCCAGGACAGGAAAAGCTGCTTTTGGCATGCCGCTGGTTGTTTGAATATTTTCCACTATTTGCAGCATAAATGATGTACAACTTGATAATGCCACTGAAACTAAGCCACAAAAGATGCCCAGCAGAAGATAAAGCGGCAGCTCTGAAATGGAAACGAAAAATTAACTCAATAATACATACGAAAAAGAGTTCAAAACACATTTGTACTTACCACAGTAAGTAATAGCAATGACAAAAAACGTGATTCTAAGAGTAATATCACGTGGAGGAAGACTGCATAACCCCTAATTGAAAAAAAAGAACAATAATAAAATAAAAAAATGTTCATCACCCCTTTGTAAGGTATGGTAATGTTGTATGCAAAATATTTTCCACTTTTGATCACCGGTAATCTGAAAATTTGTTAGACAAATAATTCTAGACGATACAAATTAGAAAGAATTTATACCTTGATTAACCTTCCTAATCAGTCAAAATAAGAGGAACATCATGTTAATGATAAATCGTGAGACTAATTTATTTTGTTCTGGGAACATTCAGGCTATATGGGAGAACTAACATTCTTTATATTTATCAGTTATTTACTTCATTTCATTGTAGATCGCCTCACATTGATTTTATGCTAAATTAGAGCACTGACTTATAAGACGGTAGGGTTGTAAGAGAATGTTACACTTGTTCCCTTATTGATTGTGTAAGTTTTTCAACAGGCGTTTAAATGGTCCTGGGCTACTCTACTCATTGCCTTAAGGTTTTGAGTTGGGTGCTCAAAGCCAAACTTCAGGGAGCCTGTTAGCACAACTGCTTTCTCTCTTCATATTCTATCGCTTTGGACTTCTTTTTCTTAACTCGTAGAACTGCTCTGGGCTTCTCTCTCTCTCTCTCTCTCTCTCCCTCCCTAACATTGTTGTAACATGTAAGTCCAATCATTAGCCCGTTGAGCCGAATTAATCTCGCTCTACGTAGCTTGTCGTTGTTGAGCCTTCTCACTCTCCACTTCAAAAAGAACAAAAACAAAGAAAAGGCAATAAGGTCAAATCAAATCCACATCTAAACCCTAAAAACTGGGTTAGACGTGTGGGAGGGTGTTAGAGAATGCCATACTTGTCATTCATTGGTTGTGTAAGGGTCTCCAAAGGAATTCAAATGGACCTAGCTATTGTATCAGAAGTGTTATTGAAGTTTTTACGAAAAAGAAGAAACATGTTCTCATTCCGATCTTCTTTTTGGTTCATTTTATGTACAAAATTCTAGAATTCTTAAACTATTACTCCGTAAGTGATACGGCACCACATAAGTGTTGGATGTTCACATGTACATATCAGTGCCTGTCAATTTAAAAAGCAAGGAGCTGAGGAATTATAGTCAGCTGCCTATGTCATTTACATTCAGCATCTGTCACCAAAGAGCCAAAAAATACAAACATTTCACTAAGCCTATGAACATGTTCTACCTTCCCTTCAAAACATTAAATATTTTATCCACCAAATAACCTAAAAGATGCATGCAGAAATTGTGAACCACAGTCTTCTATTCTCCCTGTTGAGTTTTCTGTCGTACCAGCTCAGAAGCTTTGTCTGATGCTATTCACAAAAACAACCACTCTGCTTTGCCATATAAGTTCCCAAATCTGAATTGTGTACCGAGATAAGAAAGACGATAGCAACTTGTATCAGAATCCGGTGTCTCCTGGATGATATTGAACCCTTGAAGCTTCATTTGCAACTGAATCAACCACTCTATCTCTTAATCCTCAAAATTCCTTCCGAAGAAGATGTCCCACCTTAGTTTGTCGTATGTTGTGCAACTGCATCGTCAGTTTAGAGCAAAACTATATAAATCTGGGCACTCAATTTTCAGTGGGCTATGACCTACCGAAAAGCTGAGTGTTAGATGCCAATTCCTCCAATAAGTTCCTGCTTCCCTTCAGGACACTTTCACCATCAGGGGCATTCACACTGGACATGAGCACCATTGACCGCAAGATTCAAATTTTGCTACAACCATATGCTCCGCAGATATTTAAAGTTTTGGGCACATTTCCGTGATCATTCAAATAAGATGCTCCTTTTCTGTATTTGCAGCTATTTTATACCCAAGCCTCCACTTCCTAGTTTATATGACTTAACTCCACTTGACCAAAGGAAAGGAGGTTCCTTCCTTGAAAATGTTCCATAGGAAACCTCTTCTTAATTTGACAACTCTCTTTACAACCTTAATGGCAAGAGGGTAAAGAGACATTCATATGTATGGAGATTGTCAAGTACATTGTTAATGAGAGTAATCCTCCGACCAAAAGAAATCTTTCAGTAGCAATATCAGGATCCATGTTGGCAATGGGTTGCAGACATCTTTTTGGGAAGATCACCGGATAGGGCAAGGAAGATTAAAAGATTTTTTCCTGAATTATTCTCTCTAAATCTTCAAAGCCAAGCATTGGTAAGTCAGTCTGGAGCTCACAAGGATGGAGCTGGAACTTTAGAAGATCTTTGGATGATTGGAGATAAACAGAGTTTCTATCTTCCTCCAAACTCTTGAACCTTTCAAGGGTGCATCACAGACCATAGATAAAATAGTTTGGAAGCTGAATAGCAAAGGTGCATTTTCAGGAGCATACTGGACTCTACATCATATGTTTCAATGACTGAGATGTGGCCTTGGAAACACATTTGGAGGGTTAAAACTCCTCCCAAAGTATCATGTTTTGTCTGGTTAGTGGTGAAAAAGGCATGTTTAACACATGATAACTTTCAAAGAAGAGGTTTCCAGATTTGCTCAAGATGTTTTCTTTGTGGACAGGAAGTAGAAAGTAATGCTCACTTGTTCCTACATTGCAGAATCACTACAAATCCGTGGCACATGTTTTTTTATATGTTGGGAGTTAATTGGGTCATATCTAGAACCACATTGGAAATTCTAATCAATTGGAAGGGAATTGGTAGAAGAAATGGACAAAGACAAATGGAAAATCATCCCAGCTTGTATATGGTGGATTGCATAGAATGAGAGGAACTCGAGATGTTTTGAAGGCAAAAGAAACTCCATTCAGAAGATTAAGATGGATTGTCTTTCCTTGTTTTATTTTTTTTGGTGTAAACAAGAAATGTTTAGTGAGGTAGGACACCTGATAGATTTTATGGGCAGCTTGTAATTTACCTTACATCAGGTGCTTGTCTTTTGCTCTTTTGGAGTTGTACATACAGCTATTAGCACTAACGACCAACCTGGCGCTGATCTTATCATCAATACAAACTGTTACCTTTCTCCAAAAAAGAATTATTCATACGATGAACCTTTGTAAGAGTGATGGAGCATAGACTTGGACAAACTACAAGGATGACACAGAACCAAATTGGATTTATACTTGGTAAATTTGTCACAGAGGTTATATTTTCACTAAGAAAATTGACAAAAAGTTACCACTCTAAAGAGTAACTTTTTGCTAAGAACCAAACTAGCTACTAAGACCCAAACTAGCTATGGTGCCAACAAAAGCTTGAACTACGGATAACCACTCTAAAGAGCAAGGTTTAAGGATAAGTATAACTGTATAAGTAAGACATAATATTGGATTTTGGAAGGAAGTTGTCCCAAAAGATCAATATAGAACACAATTAAAGCCAAAGGTCCTTATATACGATACCAGCTATTTCAGATTAAAGTTTGTTCGTGGTGGTACATTTGCATTAGGCCAGTATCTCTAGGAGTCTTCTTTAATCTATTTAGAGATTTGTACGTCAAAGTAGAAAATATAGAGAACCTTTGATATTAGAGAACCCCAAAGTACTCAATATTTGAAAGAAATGGGACTAAATGAATTGAAATGGATAGTGACGATCTGTGTAGCCAAGCCCAACTAGCTGTTGAAATGTAGTTGTTGTTGCTGTAAGTGACGGGTACAATTGTATTTAAGAATCAAACTCGAGAAAGAAGTCCAAAATTACCAGTAGGTGTACGGAAATCATATCCTGGGACCGCAAATGCAGGTTCAGAGCCAAGACCAATTTCTGAGACGACAGAAGCTATAACAGCACTGAGAATAACCATTGAAGTCGTATTTGTCAAGGACAAGGAGGACTCTGCAGGTGATGGCCATAACACAGATTCCACAGCAAAGAAACAGCCCCCAACAGCAGCATTAAATCCTTCAAAGAAGAAAACAAGGAGAGTTTCAAAGTGACACAAACAGTATAACCATGGAGAGAAAATGACTGACAAGATATAACAGGAAAATGTTAGCAGAACAAGAAGTAAATTTCCAGAAAATGAATTCCTGTAAGGCAGCAGATGCTGACAGCAGAAAAAAAACAAGAAAATGCTCATTGAACATCCCCAGATTAAGTCAAAACAACCATAGTACAGGAACTATAGTACATTAGCTTATTAGCAAATAAGAATGACAAGAAATACTCCTGCAAAGTTTCCTAAGATGAAATTGCATTACGTGACATTCTCTTCTTTTTTCTTTTTTTGGATAAGCAAACTCGAATAAGTGCCATTGTTTTTTCTCTTTTTCAGCAATGGCAACAAAAATGCTGAAATAAGTTCATAACTCGTTACCATTTAAAGGATTTTTAATCTTCCAACAAACAGAAAAAAACCTTTGGTATTTTTCTTCCTCAAAACAAATTGTTTGAGATCTAATTGAACAAATCATCCTTTAGGACTCGACAGTTGTAAAGCAGTTTATTAGTTTTGAAGCACCAGCTAGGTACATCCCTCTATTATGGCAGAACAATGGCAAACATTTACTAAAGGTATAATAAATCTACTGAGGCAAGGCAAGAAGCATTAGCTAAGACAGCGACAGAATGGTCATCTGCCATCAAGATGCCATTCTTGGGGAACCCCCACTCGCCAAGTTCAAGTTCTCACAACGCAAAAGGAAAAGTGATGTGGTCATGTAGGCATAGAGAATACTGTAGAACATTCAAGAAATGTTCTACTACTTGAGGTACTTCTTCATCAGGTGACTCTGCAAGCATGGTGGAGTTGTCATTATATTTGCAACTAGTTGATGACCAGTCTATTCTATCAAGTAGATAGAATTAAATGGTCCATTTAATGTACTACTCAAACTAGCATTATTCAGTCAAAGGAAGTGTTTCCCTTGACGAGTCAAACTCTGTACAATAAGGAAACTCGACAAAGAAGTGGAATCTGGATTTGGAGCCAATTCGAGTAATGTATGGGACATCATATCTCTTAGTAAATAGAGTAGTCTACTAACAAATGAACTGCCCACCTTTTCCAGCCTCTTCTTGTCTGGTAACCTCTATTTACCACCCCTCATAAAACCATATGAAAGGATTAGTGTCAACAATAAATTGCAGGAACAAAACCATATGAAGCCAATCTATGTCAACAATAAAATTGCAGGAAATATGAACCCATACGCAGTTGCTTATGTTTCTGCATCAGAAGTCTCCAGTTGAATTTGTAAATAAATTTCTTGGGATATGTTAGAAATTAAAATTTGATTTATTAAACTTCAAGTACTTCACCAACAAAGGACCTGGCAGAAATTTGGAAATTAGGAAGCCTAGGAAACTTCTAAAGAACTAGTTCAACCCTGAAAATAAGGACAAGACTATACCTCTACAGAATATTTGCCCTTTCCTGGACTCTCATAAAGACTCTGCATATGCCTCGTATTGAGGCTCTCTGGGAATTGCTCTAAACATGTTGGGTTAGATACTGGGAATATTGACAAAGCTAAAAAGCAGGCTCAACCAAATAATTCCAGGCTTTAATTTCCAACTCGCAACTCAAGCTTAAGAATATTCTACATAAAGTAATTTGGAGTTTTTCTTGTCTAGCTATCCAACGTATGAGACATTGCTTTTGCTAATTCAACTTGAAGGGAGACAAAAGCCAGCTAGCAAACCATCCACATCTCTACACTCTTCTTTTTAAGAAGGTAACATATCCATATCTCAACACTCTACTACTACATAATTGGAAGAGACCTCAAGCGAAATAAGTCAACAACTACATGGTTAGCCTAAATGTCATTTGTCACTAAAGACAAAAGTAACCACAGGCATTATAGAATTTGCAATGACGATTGGTTATATCGGATGGAATAGAAAGATAGAGAACAAATAATGCACGTATGATAAGGTTGACAAACCTTGTGCACATATATGTGAAATAACATTTTAGGACTAGTCACCTTTCTGTGTGTTGAGCTTCTGATACAATGTGAAAAGTTCACTAGTAAATTTTAGGTCCATATGTTGCTGGGTAAGTGATAGGCTTCTCACCTAACGGAGACTACATCAATATACATTCACTTTTCTTATCTAAACTTCAATTGAGTATTTTTCATTAGATAGTTGCGTAATATGACACTTTGAGTCCATTTTTCATTTTCCGCTCAAGGAATTTGGGAAATTTAACTTCTCCCATACAGTAAGGTTGGACAAAATTAGTAGCTTGTGGGAACCAAGTTGGCTGGCTCAACTTTATTGACAGCAAACATCTGAAAAAGGAACTGGCGAAACAACAACAACAATAACAACAACTACCCAGTATAGTCCCACAGGGTGGGGTCTGGGGAGGGTAATATGTAGACAGGCCTTACCCCTACCCGAAAGGGCAGAGAGGCTGTTTCCAATCGACCCTCGGCTCAGGGAAGGAAGGGAAAACAAAAACAAAAACAAAAACAAAAACAAAAGAGCATTAGTAACTTCAGCAGAAATCGCGTAAACAGTTATCTAAACATAAGAACCATAAATAAAATGGCATGCAATAATATCAAACAGTAACTACCATAAGGGGTACACAATCCAATGCACAAATCATCTATGGATAGCCCTGTCACGCCTCACCCAACCTCGTGAAAGGAGTACGTAAAATTCTAGGAGGCCCTATCCTACAATCCTGATACTAGACCTCCAGACTTTCTTCAGGAATATATCATAGTACTTGGCAGAATGCAGGCACTGGAAATTAATAAGCTACTTATAGCTGGTTGCAGTTCCTCTCAAACTGATAAGGATTGCAGTTCCTCTCAAAGTCAAGAAGTAAGCTGCTTTATTTTTGGGCACCCGGTGTCATTTCACTGGTATCTTTGGGGGGGGGGGGGGGGGACTATTTGTTGGTTTTCTAATGCTTTTGCTTGCTTAAGGGGTTCACCTTTTTTACAGTTTATTGGTTTGAGTGCAAACACATTTGCGTTTACAAAAAGGCTTCCCAGGAAAGAGGAAAGCATACAACAGGCTATATGTAATTATGAGGAAAATGTACACCATGTATGGTTCAGAACCAAGAATAATATGGGGAACAAACCAGAAGCGATTCCAGCAGCTGATCCAGCAGCCTTGAGTGACAGCTTTCTACGACCACCTTCATCAAGCAAAGCTCCAACTCCCTTGGCAACAGATGTACCAATTTCAACACTAGGGCCTTCTGGTCCTAAGGAATTCCCAGTTCCTAATGTGACACAAGCAGCCATTGTCTTCAAAACTGGTCCCAACACAGATTTAACAGATGATGTCCAACTTCCTTCAGTTGAAACCTCCAGAGTGGCTCGGAAGGCATTCAAAAAGCTGACTACCAAACCACCACAAACTGGTACTAAGATTACACGTTTCCAATGTACTCCAATGGGCACCTCTGAGGCAGCTCGATATGGAATTCCATCCCAACAAAAATCGCGTATTTCATGAACCTAACCAAGGGAGATATCCATTATATCACCACAAATGGAACATTCTCTTCAGTTCTCTTTTGTATGGTGACAATATTGTTAAATTACATAGGAGAGCATTTAAACAAAAGAGAGTGACATATAGGTTGCTGATTAAATATTAGGTAATCATGGGGCGCTGCATAATCTTTTTATCAAGAGCCAAATTGTATGTCTTGAATAACAAAATGACTTATAAATGAGGCCAATTTAGATTATGTTGGACTTTTAAACCATTGAACTTTAAAGTAGAAGAAGTGTGAATTGGAAATGGAGGGAAATAAAATGGAGGGAAAAATGAAAATTTGAAGAAGTGAACTTTTGTCTTGCACTTTGTCCCTCATTGGTGAGGGACAACCACATTTGTGTGCTTAAATATAGATACACTTCTTAAAGCTCTTAAAAGGAGTTGAAGAGAATGAACCCTCGCGCCGTCGTCGTCGCTCGCTCGGTTTGGCTTCGGCTTTGGATTTGGATTTGGATTTGGAAAATGATTGATCGATAAGATTATTTGTTTTTTTTAATTTGCACCGGGTGTCCGAATCTCTATGAGCCCCGACTAATCCCGGGGGTGCGCAGGCCCTCGGCAAGGAGTTTCCCGCAAGTGCACCACGGTTAATTCAGGTTTTACCTAGTCCGATGGCCCTCCAAAATTATTTGCACCAAGTGAATTTCGAACTTGAGACCTTGAAATGAAGCATACCCCAAGGCTCAAGTCAATTGCCACCAGGCCAACCCCTGAGGGTTGATCGATAAGATTATTTTTGGACAAAATTTATTTAACAATTTAATAATTAATTAAATGCCAAATCACTGTTGAAAATACAGAAGGATAGTCTGGCAGTGGTCCTGGCGTAACTGCGGTAGGACCGCGCCAGAACCCTGCTGAAGATTCAGAGGGCCTCTCTGGCCGCGGTTCTGTCGTAACCGCGGTAGAACCGCGACAGGCAGATTCATAGAGCCTTTCTGACCGCGGTTCTGCCATAACCGTGGTAGAACTGCAGGCAGCGTAAACTTCTAAAAAGGCACCTTTTCCAGACACCTCTTCTGATATTTGCCTATAAATTCTGAGGCAAGACTCCATTTTCTACACACGGAAAACACTACAGAACTTCCTTCTTTCTGAATATACTACATTCTAATTCGCAGTCTCTCTCTCTCAAATTCGTAAGTGTGATTTTGCTCCGTTCTTTGAGTTCGTTGGTATCCTGCAGTTTGTATTACCACTGTTGCAGGAAAGTTTATTCCGTTTTATCCTGGGAGGATTTAATCCATTACCTTGGCAACGTGTGAGGGGGTTAAAATTCCTTAAGGACACACAAGAAACTTGTGGACTCGGAATATTTCTGATTCTTTACTGTTTTCCATATTTCTTTTATTCTTCTAACAGTTTTTCTGATTTTTATTTTAACACAATAACGCTCACAAGCTTAAGGAATTTTTTACTAGCGTTTCTGTGTTGATTATATATTAAAGTATTTTCTATATACTGCATTGGAGACTAAAGCTTTGTTGCTTTCTGTGAGAGGGCACGAGAGAAAATATGATATGTATTAATATATTGTGTGTTCAATACAAAACCAGAGGTCCTTATTTATAGCTATATACAAGGATATTTTACTCCTATTCCAATGTGGGACAAGACTACATATCTAACACTCCCCCTCAAGCCGGTGCATACACATCATATGTACCGAGCTTGTTGCATATGTAGTTAATACGAGAACCAGTAAGAGATTTAGTGAAAACATCTGCTAGTTGATCATTCGACTTTACAAACTTTGTAACAATATCTCCTGAAAGTATTTTTTCTCTGACAAAGTGACAGTCGATCTCAATGTGTTTAGTCCTCTCATGGAACACCGGATTTGACGCAATATGAAGAGTAGTTTGATTATCACACACTAGTTCCATCCTGTTGATTTCTCAGAACTTGAACTCCTTGAACAACTGCTTGACCCAAACTAACTCACACGTTGCCATAGCCATGGCCCGATATTCTGCTTCGGCCCTAGATCGAGCACTATATTTTGTTTCTTGCTCTTCCACGAGACCAAATTACCTCCTACTAGAACACAATATCCACATGTAGATCGTCTATTAGAAGGTGATCCAGCCCAATCAGCATCTGTGTACCCAGCAATCTGCTCGTGGCCTCGATCCTCGAATAGTAATCCTTTGCCTGGAGCTGACTTTATATACCGAAGAATACGAACAACTGCATCCCAGTGACTATCACGGGGAGAATTTATAAACTGACTTACAACACTCACCGGAAAAGAAATGTCAGGTCTAGTCACTGTGAGGTAATTCAATTTTTCAACCAACATCCTATATCTCGTAGGGTCTCTAAGAGGCTCCCCTGTCCAGGCATAAGTTTGGCATTCAGATCCATATGAGGGTCAATAGGTCCGTAACCCATCATTCCAGTCTCCTCAAGAATGTCTAAGGCATACTTCTGCTGTGAAATAACAATACCTGAGCTAGACTGAGCGACCTCAATACCTAGAAAATACTTCAGTCTGCCCAAATCCTTAGTTTGGAAGTGCAGAAAGAGATGTTGCTTCAGATTAGTAATACCATCCTGATCGTTGCCAGTAATAACAATATCATCAACATAAACCACCAGATAAATACACAGATTGGGAGCAAAATGTTGATAAAACACAGAGTGATTAGCCTCACTACGAGTCATGTCGAGCTCCTGAATAATTGTGCTGAACTTACCAAACCATGTGCGAGGGAACTGTTTCAAACCATATAGTGACCAGCGCAATCTGCATACACAACCATTAAAGTCCCCCTGAGGAACAAAACCAGGTGGTTGCTCCATATAAACTTTCTCGTCAAGATCACCGTGGAGAAAAGCATTCTTAATGTCTAATTGATAAAGAGGCCAATGACGTACAACATCCATGGACAAAAAAAGACGAACATATGCTACTTTAGCCACGGGAGAGAAAGTATCACTATAATCAAGCCCAAAAATCTGAGTATATCCTTTTGCAACAAGACGAGCCTTAAGCCGATCAACCTGGCCATCCGGGCCGACTTTGACTGCATAAACCCAACGACAACCAACAGTAGACTTACCTGCAGGAAGAGGAACAAGCTCCCAAGTACCACTTGCATGTAAAGCAGACATCTCGTCAATCATAGCCTGTCGCCATCCAGGATGAGATAGTGCCTCACCTGTAGACTTAGGATAGAAACAGTGGACAAAGAAAATATAAAAGCATAATGAGGTGACGACAGACGATGATAACTTAGACCAACATAGTGGGGATTAGGATTAAATGTGGACCGTACACCATTGCGGAGTGCAATTGGTTGACTAAGAGAAGACAAGTCCGCAGTAGGTCCAGAATCTGATGCAGGACGTGAATCACTTGGGCGTGATGCTGCATGTGGACGACGATGATAAGTCAAGAGTGGTGGAGATGCAGAAGGTTGAACTGGATTGTGTGGAGGAATTGGACCTGGAGCTATAGATGGTGGAACGAGAGCTATAGGTGGTGGAGCCGGAGATGTAGAGGAAGATGGATGGGAGATAGTGACTGAATCTCCAAAAAAAGGGACCAGTAGTACCTCAGAAATATCTAAGTGATTACTTGGACCTGTGAAGTATGATTGGGTTCAAAAAAAGTAACATCAGCAGGCATAAAGTACCGTTGGAGGTCAGGAGAATAACATCGATACCCCTTTTGCACTCGAGAAACCAAGAAATACGCAGTTAAGAGCACGGGGAGCTAACTTATCTGTTCCTGGAGTAAGGTTATGGACAAAACAAGTGCTTCCAAAGGTACGAAGTGGAAGAGAGAACAAAGGTCATAACAGAGAATGGAACTTGGTTCTGGATAGCTGAAGATGACATACGATTAATAAGATAGCAAGATGTAAGAATTGCATCCCCCCAAAAACGCAACGGAGCATGAGATTGTATGAGTATGGTACGAGCAGTTTCAATAAGATGTCTATTCTTTCTTTCAGCTACCCCATTTTGTTGAGATGTGCACAGACAAGATGTTAGATGAATAATCCCATGAGATTTCATAAACTGCTGAAATGGGAAAGACAAATACTCTCGAGCATTATCAGTACGAAATGTGCGAATAGAAACCCCAAATTGATTTTGAATTTCAGTGCGAAAGGCCTGAAATATAAAAAACAACTCAGATCGATTTTTTATCAAAAATATCCAGGTGCACCTAGAATAGTCATCAATGAAACTAACAAAGTAGCGGAATCCTAAGGCAGAACTGACCCGACTAGGACCCCAAACATCTGAATGGACTAAAGTAAAAGGTGACTCTGCTCGATTATCAATACGTCGAGGAAACTGAGAGCGAGTATGCTTACCGAGCTGACAAGACTCACACTCTAGAGATGACAAGTGAGATAAACCAGGTACCATTTCCTGAAGTTTTGACAAACTAGGATGTCCCAACCGTTTATGTAATAAATTTGGTGAATCGGTAACATGACAAGTTGTTGAAGGAAGACAAGATGTGAGTCCATGTGATTTAGCGATGATAAGGTAATAAAGTCCATTTGATTCACGCCCGGTACCAATGATCTGCCCTGCACTACGTTCATGTATAAAAACATGGTCATCAAGAAATAAAACGGCACATTTAAGTGATTTGGCTAGGCGACTAACAACTATGAGATTAAAAGGACTATTAGGGACATAAAGAACTGACTCTAAAGGTAAGGAAGGAATTGGGCATGATTGACCTATTGCAGTTGCCATGGTTTGAGATCCATTGGCCATTGTGACTCTTAGAAGAGATTGAGAATACGAAATAGTAGTGAAAAGAGATTTGTTACCAGAAATATGATCCGATGCACCTGAATCAATGACACAAGACTCGGAGGATGAAGATTGAGAAACACAAGTCACGTTATTACCTGTCTAAACAACGGAAGCAATCTTAGAAGATGTCTGCTTACCTGTTTTGTACTGAAGAAACTCAAAATAATCCACTAAAGAAACCATCCGACTATTTGAAGCATCAGTTCCATGTCGCTACTGTTGATTGTCCCACATCGGAGGGATTTGAGGTCATTGGTCTCCTTATATGGCTTGGGCAATCCTCACCTCATAAGCTAGCTTTTGGGGTTGAGTTAGGCCCAAGGTCCATTCTTATCATGGTATCAGAGCCAGGCCCATCCCAATTATTGTTACCGATGTTGGGCCCCCATTTATGTTGTCCACGCTCCAGAGATCTGGGCGTGAGGGGTGGTGTTGAGTTGTCCCACATCGGAGGGATTTGAGGTCCTTGGTCTCCTTATATGGCTTGGGCAATCTTCACCTCATAAGCTAGCTTTTGGGGTTGAGTTAGGCCCAAGGTCCATTCTTATCAGCTACAATTAATAGTAGTACGGTTAACTTGAAATAGTGCAAATTAGTAACTCTTTTGGGAAAACTGAAGTAATCGCTGAGAAAACACTGTTTATAGCAGGAAACAGAACACTGTTCTGCACCAAAAAATACTATTCACTTCAAAAATACTGCAGCTCTCGGAATATTAATGTAGCAGCCGGAAAAAATTCAAAGCGGTCCGAATGAAATAAAAAAAGTAGGGGTAGGATCGGAATTAACAGACGACCCAACTGTTCTGAAGGAACTTTTTCAAAAAATGGCTGGAAGTCCACTTTTGAAATTACTATTCATGCCGGAAAAATATAAAAGTTGTCGAAATTTGGTACCTGGATGGGCAGGCTTGGAATTGCAAGGGGGACAATCTGTCCTGAAAAATCGTCGCCAAAAAATGGCCAGAAGGTGGCCCACGCGACGTTGGAACTTCGCCGAAAAATTTTCTTCGGACAACTACAATACCACCAGATATTTTCACTGGGGTTTGGTCGCCAGATAGTGACTACTCTTGTGGTAGTGTTGGATTTTTTTTACACAACACTGACAGAGACACAACAGATGCAAAACAACTTTGAAAGTCGCCGAAAAGGGGTTCCGGTGACTAATTTCACTTCACGGAATCGCTGGAATTTATGCACAGCAATAAATCTCTTACGATAGCTCTGATACCATGTGAGAACGCACGGGAGAAAATATGATATGTATTAATATATTGTGTGTTCAATACAATACAAGAGGTCTTTATTTATAGCTATACTATACAAGGATATTCTACTCCTACTCCAATGTGGGACAAGACTACATATCTAACACTTTCTACTCCAACAATTGTTTCTCTCCGGTTTAAAGTATATAAAAACTTGCCGGAATAATAAACGTATGGGTTTGAAGTATATAAAAACTTCACCATTGTTACGTGTTGTCTGTTTGGTTTTGTATTCAGTTTGAAGATATAAAACCTTCACTGATTTAACAAAGTTCTGTTTTGTTTCCAACTCTACAGAACAATGACGAATGAAAACCAAACTACTGAAATTGCTGCGGGAACGGGCGCTATTGTTACGAGTGTCGCTGCACCGTCAAGCTGTTCTATTCCTGCACATGCTATGGCACCGGCAGAAAAACCAGAAAAGTTTTTCGGTATTGACTTCAAACGCTGGCAAATGAAGATGCTCTTCTATCTTACTACGTTGAGTTTGCAACGTTTCATCAAGGAGGATCCTCCGGCCATGGCTGAAAATACTCCAGATGATGAACGTTTTGTAGTAACTGAAGCATGGAAACATTCTAATTTCTTGTGCAAAAACTACATTTTGAATTGTTTGGAAGATGGTTTGTACAATGTCTATAGTGTCATGGAAACTTCAAAAGCGTTATGGAATGCGCTTGAGAAGAAGTACAAGACAGAGGATGTCGGACTTAAGAAGTTCGTGGCTGCAAGACTTTTGGATTTCAAGATGATTGGCACTAGGTCGGTCATAACTCAAGTCCAAGAATTACAAGTCATTGTACATGATCTCCTTGCTGAAGGTATAACCCGAATCAAGAATTTTATTAATAAGATTTATCTTATTATACTTATGAATTTGTTATTGAAGGTATGAACATAAATGAGGCCTTTCAAGTCGCTGCTTTCATTGAGAAGTTATCTCCGTTGTGGAAGGATTTTAAGAACTATCTTAAACACAAGCAGAAGGAAATGACATTAGAAGACTTGATTGTTCGTTTGAGGATAGAAGAAGACAACAAAAATGCTGAAAAGAAGTCACGTGGACACTCGACAATAATGGGGGCAAACGTTGTTTAGGAGGCACCACAAAATAAGAAGAGAAAGAAGGCTTCTGGACCAAAGAAATACCCAAGCAAGAAGAAGTTCAAGGGTAATTGCCAAAATTGTGGGAAAATTGGGCATAAGACAGCGGAGTGTCGTGCGCCAAAGAATGATAAGAAGAAAAATAATCAAGCTAATATGGTTGAAGATAAAATGGAGGACTTATGTGCCATGTTGTCTGAATGCAACTTGGTAGGAAATCCGAAAGAATGGGGGATAGATATTGGAGCCACCTGCCATGTTTGTGCTAACAAGGAGTTATTTTCTTTTTATGCCCCTGTAGGACCCGACGAGACAATCTTCATGGGAAATTCATCTACGGACAAAATTGAAGGAGTTGGCAAGATTGCATTGAAGATGACATCGGGAACAACAGTGACTCTAAACCAAGTCCTCCATGTTCCAAAAATTCGCAAAAATCTTGTGTCTACCTCACTTCTTATCAAGAATGGATTCAAATGTATTTTTGTTTCTAATAGTCTTGTACTAAGTAAGAACGATTTGAATGTAGGAAAAGGTTACCTAAATTAGGGCCTTTTTAAGCTTAATGTAATAGCAGTTCCTATCAATAAAGTGAATGCTTCTTCTTACTTGCTTGAGTCAAACACTTTATGGCATTCGCGTTTAGGTCACGTAAACTTCAAAACATTGCGAAAAATGATAAACTTAGAAGTATTGCCAAAATTTGATTGCATCAATTCCAAATGTCAAATATGTGTGTGAATCAAAGTATGCTAAGCATCCTTATAAGTCCGTTGAAAGGAATTCAAGTCCTTTAGACTTGATTCACGCAGATATTTGCGACATAAAGCCAATACCATCTCGTGGTGGGAAAAAGTATTTTATTACTTTTATTGACGATAGCACGAGATATTGTTATGTTTATTTACTTAATAGTAAAGATGAGGCAATTGATGCTTTCAAGCAATACAAGAATGAAGTTGAAACGCAACTAAACAAAAAGATCAAAATGATAAGAAGTGATGGGGTGGCGAATATGAATCTTCTTTTGAAGAAATATGTCTGAAAAATGGCATTATTCACCAAACAACCGCCCCTTACTCTCCACAATCTAATGGAATTGCGGAGAGAAATAATCGAACGTTGAAATCGATAATGAATGCATTGCTGATAAGTTCTGGCTTATCATAGAACTTGTGGGGAGCTATACTTACAGCTAACCGAATAATCAACCGTGTACTTCATAGTAAAACACAGTCCATTCCTTATGAAAAGTGGAAAGGAATGAAGCCTAGCTTGAAATACTTAAAAGTGTGGGGGTGTTTAGCTAAGGTACAAGTTTCTAAACCTAAAAGGGTTAAGAAAGGTCCAAAACCAGTTGACTGTGTATTTATTGGATATGTAACCAATAGCAAGCCATTTTCTGGTCCATAAATCAGAAAATCCTGAGATTCACGTTAATACAATAATAGAATTAGATAATGCTGAATTCTTTGAAACTATTTATCCGCATAAAAAGGAAAGTGAAGTGACCTACCAAAAGTCAAAATGACCTCGGGAGGAAATAACAGATGGTATGCCTAATGAGGAAAATCCGAGAAAAAGTAAACGTCAAAGGACATCTACTTCATTCGGTCCAGATTTTCTGACTTTTCTGTTAGAAAATGAGCCTCGTACCTCAAGGAAGCAATGTCTTCCTTAAAAGCACAATATTGGAAAGAAGCTGTCAATAGCGAAATAGAATCCATATTGAGCAACCATACCTGGGAATTAGTTGATCTTCCTCCAGGTAACAAAACGTTGGGTTCTAAATAGATTTTTAAGAAGAAAATGAAAGACGATGGTACTACTAACAAATACAAGGTGAGATTTGTTGTCAAAGGATTCAGACAGCGAGAAGGTCTTGACTATTTTGACACATACTCGCCGGTAACAAGAATTACATCCATTCGGATGCTAATAGCGTTAGCCACTTTGTATGGTCTTCAAATCCATAAAATGGATGTAAAAACAGCCTTATTAAATGGTGATCTAGAGGAAGAAATTTGCATGAACCAACCTGAAGGGTTTGTGGTTCTGAGAAAAGAAAAGAAGGTGTGTCGACTTGTTAAGTCCCTTTATGGACTAAAACAAGCACCCAAGCAATGACATGCGGAATTTGACCGAACAATGTTGTCATATGGTTTCAAGACTAATGAATGTGATAAATGTGTTTACATTAAGAACGCGCCAAATCATATAGTCATTGTTTGCTTATATGTTGATGATATGCTAATAATGAGCAAAGACATTGCCGAAATTCAGACTACTAAGTGTATGCTAGCTAGTAAGTTTGATATGAAAGACTTAGGAGTTGCCGATGTAACTCTAGGAATTAAAATTCAGAGGACTCCTCAAGGTCTAGCTTTGTCTCAATCACATTACGTGAAAATGGTACTTGAAAAATTCAAGCACTTGGAATTTAGAAGTGCAAGAACTCCAATTGACTTAAACCATCATCTTATGAAGAATAAAGGTGAAAGTATGTCTCAATTGGAGTATGCTCGTGTGTTGGGAAGTTTAATGTACATCATGAACTGTACACGACTTGATATATGCAATAAGTAAACTTAGTCGATTCACAAGTAATTCCAACAAACATCACTGGTTGGCAATGAAACGAGTTCTGGGATACATGGAGCATAGCCAAGTCTACGCTTTGCACTACAATAGTTATCGAAGGATATAGTGATGCAAATTGGATAACCGGCTCAACAGAAACAAAATCTACAAGTGGATATGTTTTTACTGTTGGTGGAGGAGCAATATCTTGGAAGTCTTCCAAACAGACGTTTATCGCTCGCTCTACAATGGAATCGGAGTTTATAGCTTTGGATAAAGCCGATGAAGAAGCTGAGTGGCTTCGAAATTTCTTAGAAAACATTCCGTTCTGGCCTAAGCCTTTGGCTCCTATTTGCATACATTGTGATAGTGAGGCTGCCATAGGACGGGCGGGGAGCGTTATGTACAACGGAAAGTCTCGTCATATACGACGAAGACATAACACCGTTAGACAACTACTTTCTAGTGGAATAATCACTATTGATTATGTAAGATCAAAGGATAATGTGGCGGATCCGCTAACAAAAGGCTTAACTAGAGAGGGAGTTGAGAAATCATTTAAGGGAATGGGACTACGGCCGAGGACAAGTCAATATGGCAGTAACTCTATCTAGAATGTTGGATGTTCTGAGATCTAGGTTCAAGGAGCTCAAACAAAGCTATGATTGACCGGTTCAACATTGTCAAAATAAAAACTTTGGTCCATTCTCGTGATGAAGACAATATTCAGTAACAAGGATAGAATTTTACACGTTCTTTAATGATTACCTAAGTTTGATGAGGTATTTATCAAATAGTGTCAATCTAAAGAATTACACGTTTAGAATCACCTATGCAAGTGTGAAGTGGAAGCCGCTTTAATGAGAATTCTGTAAGGCCAATTCTCTACGCACTTATGAAACCAGACGGTGTTCATGGCTAAAATGAACACAACCATGAGAACCAAAAGACGGTTAAGGGTTGGTTGTGTGACATATAGTTGTCTAGGTATGCACTAAAGTTCGACGGTTCAAAGATATCAAATCTATCGAATGACCAAATATATCCGACATATGTTCACTACGGAAAGTTCAAAGGGAAACCTATTTATCCAGATGCAATTAATCCTTAATTGCAAAATCACATAGCTTTCATCTATGATCTTTCTTGATACAACCATTCCCATTCATGTGGGGAATTGTTGGACTTCTAAGCCATTGGGCTTTAAAGTAGAAGAAGTGTGAATTGGAAATGGAGGGAAATAAAATGGAGGAAAAAATTAAAATTTGAAGAAGTGAACTTTTGTCTTGCACTTTGCCCCTCATTGATGAGGGACAACCATATTTGTGTGCTTATATATAGAATCACTTCTTAAAGCTCTTAAAAGGAGTTGAAGAGAATGAACCCTCGCACCGTCTTCGTTGCTCGCTCGGCTCGGCTTCGGCTTCGGCTTTGGCTTTGGATTTGGATTTGTCAAATGATCGATCGATAAGATTATTTTTGGACAAAATTTAATTAATTATTTAATAATTAATTAAATACCAAATCACTGCTGAAAATACAGAAGGATAGTCTGGCCGCGGTCCTGGCATAACTGCGGTAGGACCGTGCCAAAACCCTGCTGAAGATTCAGACGGCCTCTCTGTCTGCGGTTCTGCCGTAACAGCGGCAGGCAGCGTAAACTTCTGAAAAGGCACCTTTTCCAGACACCTCTTCTGATATTTGCCTATAAATTCTTAGGCAAGGCTCCATTTTCTACACACTAAAAATACTACAGAACTTTCTTCTTTCTGAATATACTGCATTCTAATTTGCAGTCTCTCTCTCTCAAATTCGTAAGTGTGATTTTGTTTCGTTCTTTGAGTTCGTTGGTATCCTGCAGTTTGTATTGTCACTATTGCTTGAAGGTTTATTCCGTTTTATCATTACATTGGCAACGTGTGTGGGGATTAAAATTCCTTAAGGACACACAAAAAACTTGTGGACTCGGAATATTTATGATTTTTACTGTATTCCAGAATTTCTTTAATTCTTCTAACAGTTTTTCTGATTTTTGTTTTAACACAGTAACGCTCACAGATTATTTGTTTCTGAACTAGGCAGAATGGTCTAAGCTGGTAAGGTTAAAATTCCAAATGTCAGCATATTTTACTAAGTTAAGTGATTTGATGTATAGGATACTCTTCTGATAAAATGTACAATAATTTAAAGTGGGCAGGGGGCTGATTGACTGAGGCCAAGTAAGTAAGGGGGAATAGTAGATGAAAAGAGAAATGAAAGACCTATAGCGCACGTACCGCAGCGTTGAAAAGCACGACACTGATACCGGTGAAGAGGCCAACAAAGCAAGCCGAGATTATAGCGGTATTATTGCCTTGTGGGATAACTTCCTCGAGCAGAGATCCTATCTGGATGCCACTATCACTATCGACTTTGCTGCTGTCGCACATATCTTGTTCTTTATCAATGTTTCCATCAGAGGAACGTCCCGGAGGAAGAGATGGTCGTCGAGCCCAAGGCCAGCAATTTGGATGACGACCCAACAACTTTCGTGATTCATTGTTTGACAGACGAGCAAACCGAGGGGCGGAGTGCGTGACTGACTTTTTAAAAGTTTTGTCGTTACAGAAAGATATACAGATATGGCGAGGAGATAAGAAATTGAAGAGCGAATTAGGAGGATGGTGCAGCACAGTGTTTTGGCCGCTAATCATAGCTGTCTGAAGCGTACAACTTCGTCAGACCAATAACAAAAATGTCAACATTTTTTATTGTACAATATAATGTTATCACAATTTTTTTGGATTTTACCCCTCAACTAATGCCGTTAAGAAAAAAAATCGCTTTTTTGATGAGGACTTCCATTTCCTTTTTCTTCTTTTTCTTTGTTTGTGGATTGGCTTTTATATTTACTAATAAATTACTAGTTTTTCGATGGAATATGTATACCGAGTTATGTAATATATAATATTATTAAATAAAATTTTAATAAATAATTATATATGAAGAAATACAAGTTTCTATGAATTATCAATGTGGATCGTCATATAATGATTTATTTGTCGAGGTAACGATGATTGGATATTTGGATATCATTTGAAACTACGAAAGTGAACAATCAAAGTTTAATCACACATAACTAATTTTTTTATTTTGTTGTCATTTTATGTTGTACAATTACATAATCAATCGTTTCTCACTTAATCTATATCTATCTATACTATATTAAAAGCACGAAGGTTCTTAGCGAAATGTTGTTTGCCTTTTTTACTCTTTAAAAATAAATTTTTTATGGGATAAAATTGTAATTTAAGTTTCTTTCCTAATATTTAGGACTTTAAATTCTATTAGATTTTAGTTATTAACTATTTTCCTTATTGAACTACGTGTATATATATATATATATATATATAATAGAGTTTTTAATTGTTTCCGATAAATACACGTTAAGATATACTCTAAAACACATGAAATAGTAGTACATTCTCGAAGCACAATTATATAACAACTTAACACATCCGAATTCCTGATTTAAATGTTTCCAAGTAATTGGGTATTAGCTTATCTGTTAACCTGAGTAATTATAGGAAAGTTAAAGTCACAAATTCTCAATTTACTTCAAAATTCTAAATAGTAGTTCATATATAATTTTAAAAAGTAACTTTATCATATTAGCATTTTATTCTATACAAAGAAAAAATAATATTATTCATCTATATTATATCAATTATATATTTGATCTATTATACGAGTAATTAAGCATAATTTTTAATGCTTTTATTTATCTGAAATTAAATAGTTTCTTATAGTGTGATTTTGTTTTATGTTGTAAATTATTAATTGGCATCACATGTGCTAAGATGATTGAATTTTGAGGTCACATTAAGTTTGTATCTGTTCATTAGTTTTTGTGCTAAAACTATAATTACAGTTAAATAGTTAAACTTGAGCTGGACTAATATTAAGAATTCAAATTAACAAAAAAATTAATGTTGAGAACAAATATTAAGTATAAGAATTAAGTAATTAGCAAAAAATCAGTTGAGTTATATTCTATGTTCATCTTATAAGTAAAAACATTTTTAAAAACGCTCTTAGGATATATAATTTGTTTCTAAAAGAATAGCATGTAAATATTGAGATTAATCGATGAAATCACAGAGAAATTAGAGAGAGAAAGTAGAGAGAAGGGAGAGAGTTTTGAGAGAACCGAAGAGTCGGTTATTGGGAAAAGAGAGAAAAGATCAGAGTGTAGAAGTTTCCACCTACCCCTATACAAATATAACAAAATATCAACCAATCCGGACCGGGTCGAGTACTGGGTCAAATGACCCGGGCTCAGATATGACCCAATAAGCTCATGAGTATTGGAGGCCCAACACATGAGCCCAAAGTGTTATCATCACTGCCCATTATATTATACACTCTATATACATCTAATATACCAAACCAATATACAATTACATAACTATTGAAATGGCTTAGAAGCCATGTAGTCTTGTAATTCAACACCCCCCTCAAGTTGGAGGGGGACACCACCTTCAACTTGGATAGCAGCGGATGTAGAGCAGAGCCAGTTAAAGGCTTGGTGAGCAAATCAGCCAGCTGCCGAGAAGTAGAGACATGGAACAACCTGATGAAACCTGAATTGACCTGATCACGCACAAAGTGACAGTCCACCTCTATATGCTTTGTGCGTTCATGGAAAACAAGATTAGTAGCAATGTGTATGGCAGATTGACTATCACAGTAAACAGAAATAGGAAGAGAAAGAGAAACACCAAGATCGGATAACAAGCGAGATAACCAAGAATGCTCAGCCACAAGTTTGCTTAAAGCCCGATACTCAGCCTCAGCAGATGACAAAGACACAACAGGTTGTTTTTTAGATTTCCAGCTTATCAAAGAGCCACCCAGAAGAACAGAAAATCCAGTAACAGACCTTCGGGTATCAGGGCAAGCAGCCCAATCACTGTCAGAATAACCACTCAAAGAAAAATCATCATTGGCAGAGTAGAAGAGACCCATAGAGGCAGTGCCTTTAAGATATCGTAACACATGTAGAGCAGCATTCATATGAGGTATTCTGGGACATTTGAGAAACTGACTTAAATGTTGTACAGCAAAGCATATATCAGGTCTGGTATGTGTCAAAAATAAAAGCTTACCCACCAAACTCCTAAAATGATCAGGAGAGGGTAATGGGTCACCACAATCAGCAAGAAGTTTGGCATTTATATCTAAAGGGCAAACAACAGAAGAAACACCAGAACAATCAAACTGATGCAACAGGTCAGAAATATATTTCTGCTGATTGAGGATCATTCCACCAGGAACATGAGACATCTGAATCCCCAAGAAATAATGCAAGGACCCAAGGTCCTTGATTTTAAAGTGATCATCAAGAAACAGTTTCAGAGCAGAGATTTCATCATTGTCTTCACCAGTGATAATAATATCATCCACATACACTGCCAGAATGACTAAAGATTCAGACTTGCCTTTGATGAATAAAGAGTAATCATTTAAAGAGTGTTTATATCCTCTGAGAGAAAGAGCATGAGACAACTTGGCATACCATTGTCTGGAAGCCTGTCTCAGCCCATAAAGAGCTCTGATACCATGTAAATATTGAGATTAATCGATGAAATCACAGAGAAATTAGAGAGAGAAAGTAGAGAGAAGGGAGAGAGTTTTGAGAGAACCGAAGAGTCGGTTATTGGGAAAAGAGAGAAAAGATCAGAGTGTAGAAGTTTCCACCTACCCCTACACAAATATAACAAAATATCAACCAATCCGGACCGGGTCGAGTACTGGGTCAAATGACCCGGGCTCAGATATGACCCAATAAGCTCATGAGTATTGGAGGCCCAACACATGAGCCCAAAGTGTTATCATCACTGCCCATTATATTATACACTCTATATACATCTAATATACCAAACCAATATCCAATTACATAACTATTGAAATGGCTTAGAAGCCATGTAGTCTTGTAATTCAACATAGCATCGAAGAAAGAAATCGTAATATGATAGTAAGATCTAAAATAGTTAAAAATGCAAAACTCAGGAAAACATAAATGGAATACACGCACAAAGCATGTATCGTAAAGCTAGCCTTAGTGAAATGTCGTTCGCTATTTTTACCCCTTTAAAAATAGATTTCATACTAAACAAAATACCCATTTCCTTTATTTTTTCTAATATTTAGCACTTCAGAATCAATTAATGTTCTCCTTACTAAATCTTTCCTTATTTTGATCATGTTAAAAAATTTAATATTTAAGACTTTAAATTTAACAAAAAAATTATTTTATATAAAATTTCTTCCTTATTTGACCAACTTTTATATCCTTATTCATGGACTTTTTTTTAGAGTTTCATACGTGGCACTTAAATTTTTTCATGTTCTTAGATTCTTTCCCCAAATATTACCGATAATAGAATACTAAAAATTATTGGAAATCAGCAATACATGTTCTTTTTCGTTTTGAATTTTTAAGATTTAATTTTAACTCTAAGTATAAATTTTAAGAAGTTTTAACTAACATGGTAATATTAATTTTGAAAAATAAATCGAGCTACAGCCATACTATGTAAAATTATAACTGCAATTATTATATTTGGAACTCTAAAATAACATCAAAGTTTTTATTTTTTCACAAGAAGAGGTCCACTTAACTTACATATAATTTTAATGAACTTTGAATGAAACAAAAAAAAACCCTATGTAATTAGGTTACAAAGAACAAATTCCATCAACATGCTTAAAAAGACATATAAATATCAAAGAAAAAGGTTTTAATATTAGACTCAAACCGGAGAAAAGAAAAAAAAGTAACAACAAAAATTCAGAGCACATTGTTAAGCTTTTAGTCTGTTTAGTTATAAAGTGGATTAACGGTGTGAAATTCCAAAAGAAAAACAGATGTAGAGAGAGAAAGTAGTGAGAGAAGCTCTGGCGACTAATAAGCAAGGAAGCTGTCTATTGCCGGCCACCAGTATCCACCATAGCCACCTACACTAAAATCCATCCACATTGTAAATATGACGAGAATAATAACCCCTGAAAGTGGGATTCCACAAAAATTAACCACAGTACCACTATTACATTGGTTCCCAGGTATGGGAAGTGCTCCTACAGTCAAGCAAGCTCCGCCGGAGAAAGAAGAAGATAAAATGCAACCTATGGAAGCAGGTGTGACAACAACGGCTAGGAAGCTCACGTACTCAGCTGGATCTCAGAAGCAAACATTGGCTGAGGTCGTTAAAGGTAACAGAGCTCAAAATCAGGGCGTGCAACAAATTCTATCCTCCGATGGTGAAGGATGGAGTGAAAATTGCCAAACTAAATCCAAAGGAGATAGAACTGCAGACCCAGAAGTGGAAGAATGCATTAATAGGCTATGTTCTAGGAGGTAACCCGTCATTCAAAGAAATGCTTAAATATGTCTATGGAGTTGTTACAACTTCTACAGTGTTGTTACATGATGATGGGTACTTCATTTTTAAGTTCGAATCTATGGAGGACAAAAACCTAATAATGCGAAATGGCCCTTATACTTTCAATGGTAAGCCTATGATATTGAAGGATTGGGATCCAAACTTTCAGATCTAGAATGAATCAATGAGAATTGTACCAATTTGGGTCAATTTTCCTGGTTTGCCAATTCAATGCTGGGCAGAAGAGAATTTAGGGAGAATAGCTAGCTTAATAGGAAAAGCTTTGTGTACTGATAAACTAACTGATGCGTGTGAAAGAATTTCATATGCTAGAGTCCTTGTGGAAATGGACATAACCCAGCCTTTGCCTGATGAAATTTATATTGAGATACTAGATGGAAGAAGCTGGTTGCAGACTGTGGAATTTGAACGGAAACCAGCTTTTTGTCTAGAATGTAACTCGTTTGGGCATAAAAATGGGGACTGTCAGAAGGAGGGGCAACAGGATGAAAGGCCACAGAAGCAGAGAAGGAGAAAAAAGAAGAAGACCATAATGAAGTGGCAACCAAAAGTTGTAATTGAGGGGAATATAGCCAATCAACAGCAAGAGGAATCAACAGATCAACCTGAGGTGGAACTACAAATGAACAATAGAGGAAAGCAGGTTGCAATTGTACAAGGAGCAAATGATAGAATTAAAAATAGTGAGATCAACTATGATGAATTGGCTAAGAGAAATACATTTGCAGCACTAACTATAACGGAACCATCTGATGGGAATCAACAGAATAGAGAGAGCAGAAAAGAGATAGGTCTAAAGGACCAAGGAGGCACCTCAAGTAACCACTACCCCCATGATCATTGTATCCTGGAATATTAGAGGATTGAACAAGTCCTATATGTTGGAAACACGTTCTCAAAGCATTAACTAAAACGTGTGTTCATATGTGTAGGTTTTGATGAACGACAAACGATGCGCAAATTGATATATGACGAAGTTCAAGTACAAGAGCACAATTGATATATAACGAGATTCAAGCACAAGACCAAGTTTTATAATTTTACATGAGTCGTTCTTAACTGTGATCTTGATCCGACAACTTGACTCATGACATGGCTTCTCTCGTAAAATTATTTTTACAAAATCATGCATATTTTATTTAATGCTAAATGATTTTAAATCATGCATATTTACTTTAGTCAAAATGATTTTAAACATGCCTCAAAAATCTGGACTAAGATAATCGATTATGTACTTATGATAATCGATTATGTTAAGCCAAGACTGCATGACAATCGATTGTGAACTAATGACAATCGATTGTGTTAAGGCAGTGAGCATCAGATTTTTCAAATCTGCATGACAATCGATTGTGAGCCTTATGACAATCGATTGTGATGAGGCAGTGTCCATCAAAGTTTTTCAACGCTCAAAATAATCGATTGTGAAGTTAATGACAATCGATTGTGATGAGGCAGTGTCCATTAAAGTTTTTCAACGCTCAAAATAATCGATTGTGAAGTTAATGACAATCGATTGTGAAGAGACAGTGTCCATCAGATTTTTCAAAGTCACAAAATAATCGATTGTGTTGAGACAGTGTCTTCCAGACTTTTTCAAAGTTATTAAATAATCGATTGTGTGTATATAACAATCGATTGTCACGAGGCAGTGTCTAAATTGATTTTTCAAGGCTGATATATAATCGATTGTTAACTTAGTATAATCGATTGTATAACTAACCGTTGCCAAAATGTTTTCAAATACCGTCAGGTAATTGATTGTTGATTTTGTACAATCGATTGTTGAAATTAAACTCTGAAAAGGATTTTTTGAACGTTGCTGAATAATCGATTATTGATTTTGTATAATCGATTGTTTTACGTAAAATCTGGAAATGATTTTTTGAACGTTGCCAATAATCGATTGTTGATCTTGAATAATCGATTGTTAAGCGTAAAATCTGGGATTGATTTTTGGAACGATTGGCAAACAATCGATTGTGGATTCTTGACAATCGATTGTCACAGAGTAAAATCAGCAGTTCTTAATTGGCAATTAGGCAATGGTAATGCCAAGTTTTTCAACTATAAATACAGCTTCATTTCAGTGTTTTGAACACAATAACACACAACAACTGATCATATAATTGCTATAAGCTTGCATGCTCTATTGCTTATCATTTTATATTCATTACATAAGTTTTTGAGAGCCAAACTCTTGTCGAAAGTTGTTGCGATCTTGAGCGTATTCTTTTACTCATATCTACTCATTAAGGAGTGTCTTGTTTGAGTGCTTAGTGTTTTGTACACTTGAAGAGAATTGTTATTCTCTTGTTTTAAGAAGGAACTTGTGTTTCCTTGGTTGAAGTCTTGGAGTGTTGTATCTCCGAGCAAAGGTAGTTGAGGCTTGTGTCCTCAAGTTGTGAAGGAACTTGTGTTTCCTTTGGTTGAAGTCTTGGAGTGTTGTATCTCCGAGCAAAGGTGTTGAGGCTTGTGTCCTCAAGTTGTAAAGGTTTGTTAAGCACCCGGAAGCTTGACAAGTTAGTGGAAATCTCGAGAGAGTCTCTCGGGGACTGGACTAGCCACGGGTTGTGGTGAACCAGAATACTTCGGTGTGGTCTTTCTTATTTATCGCACTTATTTATTTCCTGCAAATTTTAAATTCCGCAAGTTTACGCTAATTTTTATTATAACGCTATTCACCCCCCCCCCCCTCTAGCATTAAGCGTATTATCTAACACTATAAACAGCGAGAATTAGTAAAATTCTTGCGGACAAATAAAGTAGATATGATAGCTTGTCTAGAAACTAGAGTGAAACAGCAAAATTCAAAGACAATTTACAAGAAACTGGGAGGTGAGTGGAAAATAGAAAATAACTATGCATTTGCACCTAATGGAAGGATGTGGATAATGTGGAAAGAGTTAAATGTCCATGTTGTAATTCTGGAAAGTATCAACCAAATGATTCACTGTCAGGTGAAAGATAAGAATTCAAAATTTGCTAGCTATATCACATTTGTGTATGGCCTGCATACCATACAACACAGAGTATCACTATGGAGGAGTTTGAGAAATGTCCAATATAGTGGTCCTTGGCTTATAATGGGTGATTTTAATAGTGTGTTAGGTGTGGATGACAGGATAAATGGACAACCAGTGCACCAATCAGATATGGCTGACTTTTAAAGCTGCATTGATGATATTGGAGTGGGGCAGATTACCAAGAGAGGAAACAGCTTTTCATGGAGCAATAAAAGGGATGTTGAGGTCAGAGTTTATAGTTATATAGACTAGGCTGTTGGCAATGATGAGTGGTTCAATTCTTATACTGGGGTGGAAGCAGTATACATTCTACCTGGATGCCCAGACCACACTCCTATAATGATAGACACTGAAGTAATAAAAGTTAAAGTGAATAAACCATACAGGTTACTAACAACAGTTATGAAACAAAAGGAATACAGGGAAGCAGTTCAGAGAGTTTGGAGTCAGCAGATCAAAGGGTACACTATGTATTCTATTTGGAGCAAATTGAAGAAACTTGAACAAAGTACCAGAAATATTCATAAGGAGCACTCATCTGTTGATAAGAAGTTGCAACAAGTGAGAGAAGAACTGAAGGTAATACAAGGAAGGCTGAATGAAGATCACTTCAACAAAAAGGTGATTGAAGAAGAAAAGCAATCCTTAGAGAGCATTGAAAAATGGGAAGCAATTCAAGAACAGATAGTGAGACAGAAATCAAGAGCAACTTGGATCCAACTGGGAGATAGCAATACAAAGTATTTCCATGCATATATGAAGTCCACACAAGCAAGAAATAAGGTGAGATGTATTCTCAATGATAACCAGCTGAAGATTACTGATCCACAGTAGATTCAACAAGAATTCACACAATTCTTTCAACAGCTAGTGGGTACAGCAGCAGTTCAGTTACCATGAATTGACATCAATGTGGCAAGAGATGTTCCTTCCTTAACATTTCACCAACAACAGTAACTGTTATCTCCAGTAACAAAGGAGGAGATCAGCCAGATAGTGTAGCACCTACCTAATGATAAGGCTCCAGGACTTGATGGCTATCCTGCAGAATTCTTTAAAGAGTTTTGGCCAACTGTGGGGGAGGAAGTTACAGAGGCAGTGCAACAATTCTTTCAAAATGGCAAACTCTTAAAAGAGATTAACTGCAGAACTGTTACATTGATCCCAAAAGTGAAAAATACCAACTATGTTAAAGAATTTAGACCCATTGCTTGCTGCTCAACATTGTATAAAATCATTACTAAGATTCTTACTAATAGGTTTAAACTGGTTGTGGATTATTTGGTTGGGCATTCACAGTCTGCTTTCATAGAGGGGAGAAACATACTTGATAATGTTATTATGGCACATGAACTGATCAAAGGTTATATTCAAAAGGCAGTGTCTCCTAGATGCATGATCAAAGTAGACATTATGAAGGCTTATGACTCTGTGGAATGGGAGTTTCTGAAGGTAGTGCTTCTTGAATTTGGAGTACCTTACAAAATGGTAGTATTAATCATGGAATGTGTCTCCACAGTAAGTTACTCTCTTTTAATAAATGGAGGATTGACCAACAAGTTTGAAGCAAGGAAAGGACTAAGACAGAGGGGCCCAATGTCTCCCTAATTGTTTGTTCTAGCCATGCAGTATCTAACTAGAGCTATGAAGAAGCTAAGCAGGAATCCAGATTTTAATAATCCCAAATGCACCAAACTACAAATCACACATATCTGCTTTGCAGATGATCTTTTGATGTGATGTAGGGCTGATGAGATCTCAATGAAGTTATTGATGGATGAATTTCAACAATTCTCAAAGGTATCAGGCCTTCAAGCAAATTTGGATAAAAGTTCTTTATATATAGCAGGCAATTCAAAGGAATTCAGAGAGAAAATCCTTGCAGAACTTCACCTAGCAGAGGGAAAGTTTCCTTTCAAATACCTAGGAGTACCCTTATCTACAAGAAAGATCACAACTACAATCTATGCCTCTAGTAGAGAAGATAGTGGACAGAATTAGAAACTGGACTTCCAAATTCTTATCTTATGCTGGAAGAATTCAACTCATCAAAAGTGTATTGTTTGAAATGCAAACTTATTGGGCTCAGGTTTTCCTCATTCCAAAAAAAGTTATAAAGCTGGTAAATGGAATCTGCAGGAATTACCTGTGGACTGGCAGTCATGAGACTAGTCATAGGGCTTTAATAGCATGGGAGACACTGTGTAAACCAGAGGCAGCTGGAGGATTGAACATTATCTTCTATGAAAGGTGGAATAAATCAGCTTTATCTAAACTTCTCTGGGCTTTAATGTCTAAAAAAGACAAACTCTGGATCAAATGGATCCATTTTCACTATATAAAGAAGAAGGACATTGCTACGTTGGAAATCCCAAACCAAGCTAGCTGGCTAGTAAGGAAGCTATTTGGAGCAAGGGAATGGTGGGCTATTGATAGCACAGGAATGCAAGCATGTATTCAGAATGGGCAATTTAGTATCAGGAAGGCATATATTCATACTACTCCACAATATCCCAAAGTTCAATGGAAAAAATTAGTGATGGTGACTGGAATGCTAACAAAACAGAAATATATCTTATGGATGGCAATGCATAGGCGTTTGGCAACAGTTGACAGATTAGCCAAATGGGGAATTCAAACTTATCAGTCATGCATATTATGTAGGAGAGATATTGAAGAGACACATGACTACTTATACTTTGAATGTTCATATTCACAAAATCTGTGGCAAGAAATGTTACAATGGTTGAAGTATCAAAGAATAACAAGCAACTGGGAATCAGAAGTGCAATGATTAACTGCTAATGTTAACAGCAGGAATCCAAGAAAAGCCATATTAGGAGTGGTGTTTGCAGCAATAGTCTACAACATCTGGATGGAAAGGAATGACAGAAGGTTTCGACAGTTGAGCAGAGAGGCCAAAGATAGAGCAAAGGAGATTACACTTCAAGTGCACATTACTGGACTGAAGAAACCTAAATGGTTACCCATTCCGCAGACTATTAATAGCTATCCTTCATGTAATCCGTGACACTTATGGCAAGTCTTTATGTGTTAGGATTTAGCTAAACAACAATAGTTGTAGAGTATTTAGTTGATTGTACTTATGAGATCTGTTCTATAGTCCAAAGGAACAGATTATGTAAATTGACAAATGGTTGGAATAAAATTTTTCTTTTCGACCAAAAAAAAGTGGATTAACTTTATTTTTTAACATATCATATTTATTTAGAATCTTGATGAATTAAAATTAGATTTTATAATTTTATTCTCTAGAAAAATAAAAAGCTGATTGATTCGTGTAATAATTCTCATAAAATCTTTATACTTTTATATCTATTGAGAGAGTGTGCACTCTCTTTTATTTAATAAAAAAAATTTGTGTTGGTATAAAATATTATGAATATAGAGTTTTTATAGAAATATTAGGTGAGAAGCAATAACATAATATATTATTTTATATAATGAAATATCTATTAACCACAAAATATTATACAACTAATTCAACTAAATTCATCATCTTTGTATGTTTAGAAGATATTAAATTCACAATTATTGTGTCAATTTAATAAATTTATTTTTATGATTAAAATTAATATTTGATTTATCAATTATTATTTCAACAATTTCTTCTTTTGTATACATTCATAATAAGCGATGTGATACATAAGTACAACGCACGTATACTAAAACTAGTACTTATAAATATTATTCACAATACGTGTTCCTTCTTGCAGTGGCATAATCCTTTTTACAACTATCATGAACATTGCCAATTGAATTAGTCATTTTTGAATTATTAATAGTCATTCTTGATAGTCCTTCTATTTTCATAATAATGAATAGCGTTGTTTTACATTGCTTGATCCTTGTGATACATATATAATCATTTACATAATTAGTGTTTGATATATCTAAAAGTATATTGCATAAAGAATATACATAATCATTCAATTGATTATTATGTCTTTCTTACAATTTCAGTATTGTAACATTTACTATGAAACGATATTATGGCGTGAAAATTTCAGCATTAATCTCTTGACTAAGACACTTCACTTCTACTAAAAACATAAAATTCTTCAAGACCTTGCAAACATTTTATTGAATCAATCATCATTCATTACATATCCCGCATTGGACAGACCTCAAACCCACACGAAGCATGCGTGTAAACCTAATTAACCAAACTACAAAGAAAATACTCATAATCTTTGTAATGCGTTTTAAAATTCAATTGACAAATAAACAAATAATTTACATATTCATAAACAGCTACACTAGATAAAAGAAAGAGTATAATCTTCGTTCAATCAAATACCCCAACTCAAAAGCTTTCTTGTTCTATGGGAATTCCATACATTCTATATTTCATTATTATTTCTTCCTGCTAATATTCCACCTATAAATGACTATCTATAATGAGAAGAAAAAAGATTTAAAAACAATTGAGAAAATAAAGATGAAATTTTATTGTTTGACCAAAAAGTGTTAAGTCTTTTAGCTAAACTAATTATACAAAATGATAATGAGTAAATTCTAGTTAAATATAATAAGTTCTAGATCCAAGATTGATTGATATCAATAATATAAAAATTGCATTCAAGGCTATTAAATATCAAGGGGGTGTTTAATGATATTGTTATGAATGAATGAGGGGATAGTGACATGCAATAAATATGATAAATGATAACAAATACCAATAGAGAGAATGATTCACCCAAATATTTAATGAGGTGGATAATTTTTCCTCTGACACTGATGTAAGGTAACCAAACGTGGGAATATGGCGAACTTTATCGGATCTGATGTAAAAAAACTTGGGATAAAAAACAAATCAAATCTTGTGTAAAGATAATATTTGTACTTACTTGAGAGTCAACTTTTCTAGAGAGGGCTTATCATATAGAATATTACATACCCTTTTCTTTCTCTATCTCTTCCTACTTATATGGGGCATATCTCTTTAAAATATCTTATTGCTAAACTAGTCGTTTTGGCCGATATGAATGCTCGACCTCGGCCTTAGCTACTCGGCTCGCCAATGTTACTTCTTAAGCATGACCACGGCCTAACTGATTTTTGATTGCCTCTTTCAGGCAAGGTACCCTTGATCAAAAGAGTTTGACACACACAGTTAGTCCCTCCACCCATCAGGGTTGTCTTTTGACGAGCTCGATTAGCGGACTATGCCAATAGTAATTTTGAGAAATCAGAGCACATTGGCTAAGGAGTGACCTTTTTATGGTGAGGTGAGGACGTGGCGCTTTAAGAGCCACATTTGTGTCACGACCCGGATTTTCCACCATCGGAGTTCGTAATGGCGCCTACTGTTGGAGCTAGGCAAGCCAATTTAAACATACCTTTTCAACTGATTTTCCACGGCTAGTAATAATAAAACAATAATTTAAGCGGAAGTCTTAATTCAACATTTTAAAAAGAAATGCGGATAAGTAACATCATCCTCTACCCAAGATTTAGTGTCACAATACTCACGGACTACTTGAATTACTACACATAAGAGTTTGAAAGAAATTACATAAGGTGTCTGTTTTCGATACAATGGAAAGCAAATAGAATTGAAATAGAAGAGACTCCGGCCCGCGGACGCCAACGGACTACCTAGAAATCTCTGGACTGAAGGCACGCTCCCAAGCTACTGCTGCTGTCTGTAAGCTGTCTCCTGATGTCTCGACCCGGATTTACCCACCATCAGGAGCCGTGATGGTGCCTACTGTCGAAGGTAGGCAAGCCAACCCTTATAACCATTTCCATAAAATTTAAGACTAAAACAGGTTAAATGCCAAAATAATTAATTAAACATGCGGAAGACATTAAATATCAGTAACGAAAATCAATATGTGGAAATCTAACAACCAACCTCTATCTAGTATTTGGTGTCACTTCTCACGTACTACTAATAGAGTACTAAAAGCAAAGTCTGGACGAAATTACATAACATGCCTGTTCGGTACAATTAAACAAACTGAAAGAAATAGATAAAGGAGACTCTGGGCCAGCGAACTACCTCAAGCCTCTGGACTGAAGGATCACTCCCGATCTAAAGCTGCGGTCCGTAGCCTGGGTCCTGACCTGTGCACAAAAGGCACAGAAGCGTAGTATCATCACAACCGACCCCATGTGTTGGTAAGTGTCCGGCCTAACCTCGGCGAGGTAGTGACGAAG
Organism: Nicotiana benthamiana; assembly: GCA_034376525.1. Lineage (NCBI taxonomy): Eukaryota > Viridiplantae > Streptophyta > Magnoliopsida > Solanales > Solanaceae > Nicotiana > Nicotiana benthamiana. Next base: position 14,559,026 of record CM067323.1, on the reverse strand, counting down.
CTAAGTGGACCTACCATAAACAACCCATATGGATATACATACAACAACAGAAAAAGAACAAGAATTCAAACAATAAAAGGGAAGGGGACATACTGGAGGAAATAACAGTTCAATTATACCTTCAACAATTAAGAGATAGAACTGAATAGATAGCATTTAAATAAGAGGATCTAGTGAAACAACAACTAATAAAGGAAAAACGGAATAAGGAACACCAATAAGGTAAGGCTAATTAAACCATGTTGCACGGTACCACCCATCGTGATTTTACTCTCGTCCTCACCCAATCAATAGCACCACTCCATCTTGTGGAGGAAATCAATAAGCACCACTCCATCTTGTGGAGGAAATCAATAAGTACAACCCCATCTTGTGGAGGAAATCAATAAATACCACTCCATCTTGTGGAGGAAATCGATATATACCACTCCATCTTGTGGAGGAAATCAATACTTACACGGCATCACACATCGTACTTTATCACTCCTCCTCACCCAAACAATAATCACAATTAATGGGAAAAGGAGTAAGCAACAAGATTAATCATCCCGGTAAGGGAGAACAATACAACAACAAGTCCCGACAAGGGAAACAGTTTAACAACGTCCCGGCAAGGGAAACAGTTAACAACAAGTCCCGGCAAGGGAAAAATACCAACAACTCATCTTTAGTTCATTTATTTCTCATCCTTCACTTCATAGATCTTATAACAAGAATTTATCCTCATTGTTCACTTCTTCCACAATTTTAATAACAAAATGACAACACGGTCATACTTGACTCGGGAGCATAGGTAACCGTCACCATACCTATACACCGACTCCATATAGCACATAGCAATTATCAACCTAATCCTATTCCCTCAAGCCAAAGTTAGATCAAACACTTACCTCGAATCTGAAAATGGCAACTCAAAGCTCAACAATCGCCTTTCCTCTAGAATTCGACCCCGGACCAACGATATCTAACATAATTCGATTCAATATTATCAATAAGAACCCAAAAACACAAACCCATAGCCTAGAAATGCATTTCCTATCTTAACTTCAAAAATACAAAAATCAGACATCGGGCCCACGTGGTCCAAACTCGAGGCTCGGACCAAAATCCAATCTCGTGACCTTACGAGTTCAAAAATATAATTAGATTTTAAATTCGACCTCAAATTGAGGTTGAAACACCCAAAATCCCATAAACCCTAACTAAACCCAAAAACCCCTAAATTCTACTTGATTTAATGTTTTAGGGCTAGAATATTGATGATTTAATGAAGGGATGATGATTAGATGAAGTAAGAATCACTTACCCAAAGAGTCTTGATGATTTGGAAGCTTGGAGTTCGTCAATGGGGGTTTTTAGAGAGAGCTCGTGAGAAACAAATGGGAGAATCCCGTAATGAACAGTGTTCTGGAATTTATAATTCACTAGGCAAATTTGTGCTTCGCGATCGCGACATCTGGGACACGTTCGCGATGAGAAAGTCTGCTAAGGCATCACGTTCGCGAGGGGACTTACGCGAACGCGAAGAAGGAAAACAGGGGGGTCCTGGGTAGGCTTACGCGGATGTGAAGGCTAGTATGCGAACGCGTAGAGGAGGGAAGCTGAACTACGCGAACGCGGGAGGATTCACGCGATCGCGAAAGAGGGAAAGGACAGGGCACTGCGAACGCGAGCTTAAGGCCGCGTCGTGATGAACAAAATGGCTGTGCAGAAAATGCAGAAAATGTGCTATGATTTCAAGTGTAAAACCACCCCGAACCACCTCTAAATCACTCCCGAGCCCTCGGGGTTCCCAACTAAACATACACACACTAACTCAATAACATCCTACGAACTTGCTCGAGTGATCAAATTGCCAAAATAACATCAAAATCACAAAATCAACCCCCAAAACTCATGATTTTCATTTCTAAGTTCAAAACTATAAAGTTTTCCACTTTTAGTCCGAAACACGTCAAATGACGTCCGTTTTCAACCAAACTTTACAGATAGCGCTTATCGCCCATTTAAGACTTGTACCGGGCGTTGGAACCAAAATACGAGCTCGATACCATCACTTTTGATCACTTTTTCTTCCAATTTTCCTTAAGCATATTCATAAAATAGTTTCACAGAAAAGCTCCCAACTCGGGCCTGGGACCTCGAATTTCCATTCCGGGAATACGCCCGGGTCCAAAATTTAATTACGGAACCTCCGAGACCGTCACATCACGGGTTTGGTTCCTTTTAACCAAAACGTTGACAAAAGTCAACCATAGCAATACTGGTATCAAAATTCATAGTTTTTAACACAGGATTCAAATATTCTCACATAAAAAAAATCTTCCAACTTCGCGCCCGGACTATTCACGTAAATCGAGGCAACCCAATAAGAGGTTTTCAAGGCCTCACAAGCACAAGGAAAGGGATAATTTACGGTGATGACCCTCTGGGTCGTCACACCTGACCTATGCACAAGAGGGCACAGAAGTGTAGCATCAGCACAACCGACCCCATGTTCTGGTAAGTGCTTGGCCTAACCCTGGCGAAGTAGTGAAGAGGCTAGACAGGACCTACTACAATTAACATGTGCAAATAGGATATACAAGTACGGGAAAGAAACAATGACAACATAATACAAATAAAGCTGGGAGGGGACATGCTATCGAGGAGTGCTATATATAAATGGAACATAAGAAACAACAACAGATCTATTCCTGGTTTTGTAATACACGCATCTACAGTGGACGGCGTGCCACACGATCCCATAATGTATTACCTGAGTGGACTGTATGCCACATAATTCTGTAATGTAATATATAAGTGGACGGCGTGCCACACGCTCCCGTAATGTAATGTATAAGTGGATGGCGCGCCACACGCTCCCGTATTCTCCGTGCACAATGTCACCGGCATCTCCGGCCAATAACAATCGGTGGGTGGCGTGCCACACGATCCCATAATGTAACATATAAGTGGACGGCACGCCACACGCTCCCATAATATAATATATAGCTTTATCAATCTCTCCAAAGAAAGTCCCATTAGGGAAGCTCATCAATATAACAGTTAAACCCGACAAGGGTACAGCTAACAGCCCAAAATATCCTGGCAAGGGAGAAATTACTAGCAACAACCTACTCGTCTCGGCAAGGGAAAAACAACTCAACAATAAGTTCTGACAAGGGAAAACAGCTTAATATTTAGTCCCGGCAAGGGAAAATGTTTCAACAACAAATCCCGATAAGGGAAAAGTACCAAAAAATCCTCTTTAGTTTATTTACTTCTCAACTTTCACTTCATAGTTCTTGTAACAAGTAATTATCACAATTGTTCACTTCTTTCGCAATTTTAGTAGCAAATATAACATCACGGTCATGCTTGACTAGAGCGCATAGGTAACCGTCACCATACCTATACACCGACTCCACATAGCACATAGCAAATAACAACTTAATCTTATTCCCTCAAACCAAAGTTAGATCAAACACTTACCTCGAAAGCTTCCAACCCAACTCACGCCTCAAGAATAGCTTTACCCCTCAAATTCGCCTCAAAATTGATCAAATCTAACCACAATTTACTCAAATGTATCAACAAATGCTAGTTAAATCAATTTGAATGCATAAGAATGAAATTCCCAAAGCTTTACCCAAAAATCCCAAAATTACCCCGGACCCACGTGGTCAAAACTCGAGGTTCAAACCAAAACCGAATTACCCATTCCCCCACGAGTTCATATATGCAATTTGTTTTGAAATCGGACCCCAAATTGAGGTCCAAATCCCCAATTTTCTAAAAACCTAGGTTCTACCCCAAATTCCCATTTTTACCCATTGAAAGCTTTGATTTTAAGTTGAAATCATGATAAAAAATGTTAAAGTTTGAAGAAATTGAGTAAACGTTGACTTACAAGTGATTTGGGAGAGAAAGAGTTGAGAGAAAATCGCCAATGGAGGTTTTGGTTTTGAAAATATGAAAAATGAAGTTTCAAATCGGCTAAGTATAAGTTGCACAGTTGCAAATGTAGCAAATGCTATATTGACTTCGCATATGCGAACTAGGCAGAAAATAAGGGAATCTCACATTTGCGAGAGATTGTTCGCATTTGCGAACACATGGCTTAGGCGGGGAAATTGGCATTTGCGAGATTGACTTCGCATTTGTGAAGTCTGGATACAAAGGGAAATGATCTCATTTGCGAGAAAAACTTCGCATTTTCGAAGTCTAGCACAACAAGGGAGGTTTGCAATTGCGAGATCTTTCCTCGCATTTGCGAAGAAGCAAGCAAAAGGGGGAAGTTCGCACTTGCGAATAAGTCTTCGCAAATGCGAAGACTGCAGACATCAGCAGTAAAAAATATTTCAAATGAGCCTAACACCTATCCGAAACTCACCCGAGCCCTCGGAGCTCCAACCATGACATGAACCCCACCTCAAAAACATCATACGGACTTACTCATGCGATCAAATCGCCAAAATAACATCAAAGTCAAAGAATCAACCTCCAAAACTCATGATTTTCATTTCAAAGTTCAAAACTTTCAAATTTTCCATTTATAGTGCGAAACATGTCAAACGACATCCGGTTTCAAACAAACTTTACATATAGTGCTTAATGCTTATTTAAGACTTGTACTAGGCGTTGGAACCAAATACGAGCTCGATACCATCACTTGTGATAAATTTTCATTTTCATTTTCATATTTCCTTAAGTAATTTCAGAAAAAAATTTCACAGAAAAGCTCTGTACTCGGGCCTGGGACCTCGTATTTTGATTCCGGGAATACGCCCAGCTCCCAAATTTCCTTACAAACTCTCCGATACCGTCATATCACGTTTTCGGGTCCATTTTCCCAAAAATTTGACCAAAGTAAACTATAGAAATATTATTATCAAAATTCATAGTTTTTAACACATAGTTCAAATATTTTCACATAAAAATTTTTTGGCTTTGCGCTCGGGCTGTGCACGCAAATCGAGGCAACCAAATAAGAGGCTTTCAATGCCTCAGAAGCACAAAAAAGGGAGAATTATGGTGATGACCCTTTGGGTCGTCACAATTTGACTGTTACGTTAGTTTGAAATAATGTTATTTCATCATGCGTCATTATAGCGCATGTTCCCCATATGTTATGTAGTTTCCCGCGCCTCTTTAGTTTCGAAGTTAATGTGGCAGCATTTGGGATTTCTTGATCAGGGTGCCTATATTCTATTAAATAGGGATGGACATTTCTTACGTGAGCTGTTGCATTTCTGAAGCTTTTAAACCCCAAGCTTTTCCTTCTTCTCGAAGGAGCAGCCATGGTAGAAGACAAGAATTTCCCCGCTGTGGATGAGATAATTCCACGTTCGATGAAGGCCGGGTCAGACTTCAAGAACCCACCTGAGGTCTATATTGAACCCATCGTTTCTGAGATGGATGCAGTGGCGCTCATTGCATTTATGGCTAAATGGCAAATCTCGACCCATGTTGAACTTATCCCTACTGGTACATCGCCTAAGGTATTATGCATTTACGCATACCCATTTCGTTGTTATCTATAAACTTCCATTCCTTCCTTGGCGGAGGATTTTTGCCGTTATTATAGCATGTGCCCGGTGTTAGAAAATACGCTTAACGCTAGAGGGGGGTGAATAGAGTTATAATAAAAATTAGCGTAAACTTGCGAAATTTAAAAATTGCAGGAAAGAAATAAGTGCGATAAGTAAATAAATAAGAACGAACGCACCGATGTATCCTGGTTCACCACAACCCGTGGCTAGTCCAGTCCCCGAGAGACTCTCTCGAGATTTCCACTAACACTGTTAAGCTTACGGGTGCTCAACAAACCTTTACAAACTGAGGACACAAGCCTCAACAACCTTTGCTCGAAGATACAATACTCCAAGACTTCAACCAAAGGAAACACAAGTTCCTTCTTACAATACAAGGGACTAACACTTCCCTTCAAGTGTATAAAACACTTAGCACTCACTTAAACAAGACTCTCTTAATAGAGTAGATATGAGTAGACAGATACGCTCAAGAACGCAACAACTTTCGTCAAGAATTTTGGCTCTCAAAACTTATGTAATGAATAGAAAGTGATGAACAATAGAGTATGCAAGCTATAGCAACAATATGATCAGTTATTGTGTTTAGAAGACTGATTTGAAGCTGTATTTATAGTTGCAAAACTATGCATTATCGTTGCCTAATTGCCAATTAAGAATTGCTGATTTTACTCAGTGACAATCGATTGTCAAAATGCCACAATCGATTGTTTGCCAATCGTTCCAAAAATCATTCCCAGATTTTACGCTTAACAATCGATTATCTAAGATCAATAATCGATTACTGGCAACGTTCAAAAAATCATTTCCAGATTTTACTTAAAACAATCGATTGTCAGAAATCTACAATCGATTACTTGGCAACGTTCAAAAAATCATTTCCAGATTTTACTTAAAACAATCGATTGTCAGAAATCTACAATCGATTACTTGGCAACGTTCAAAAAATCTTTTTCAGATTTTATTTAAAACAATCGATTATTAGAAATCTATAATCGATTACCTGACGGTGTTTGAAAATATTTTGGCAACGGTCAATTACACAATCGATTATGCTATGAGAACAATCGATTATATATCAGTCTTTGAAAAATCAATTAGACACTGCCTCAATGCACTCGATTGTCAAAGGTACACAATCGATTATTTTATGACTTTGAAAATGTCTGATAGACACTGCCTCAACACAATCGATTGTCATAAGTTCACAATCGATTATTTTGTAGCTATGAAAAACTTTGATGTACACTGCCTCAACACAATCGATTGTCATAAGGTTCACAATCGATTGTCATGCAGATTTGAAAAATCTGATGCACACTGCCTTAACACAATCGATTGTCATAAGTTCACAATCGATTGACATGCAGCTGACTTAACATAATCGATTATCATAAGTACATAATCGATTATCTTAGTCCAGATTTTAGAGGCATGTTTAAAAATCATTTTGACTAAAGTAAATATGCATGATTTAAAATCATTTTGCTTTAAATTAAATATGCATGATTTGATAAAAATGTTTTTACGAGAGAAGCCAAGTCTTGAGTCAAGTTATCGGATCAAGATCACAATTAAAGAACGACTCATGTATAACTTTATATCTTTGCTTGATCTTGGTCTTGTGCTTGAATCTCGTTATATATCAATTGCGCGCTTGTGCTTGGACCTCGTCATATGTCCATTGCGCATAGTTTGTCATTCATCAAAACCTACAAATATGAACACACGTTTTAGTATAGTGCCTTGAGAACGTGTTTCAACAATTTCCCCCTTTTTGATAATGGCAAATTTTAGTCGGGATATGCATATTTGATAATTCATAATGACGATTCAAGACAAGTAAAGATATGCAACAATATGCAACAAGTCTCTGGATGTGCAATTAGTTCCCCCTCAACAAATGAATTCCCCCTCAATTTATGCCAATAAAAAATTAGTGCATATCCCTTATTCTTCCCCCTTTTGACATTAGCAAAAATGGAAAAAGTAAATAACTTGTTTATTTATTAATCAAAAATAAGATTACATAAAAAGAAGACAATACAACATAGAACAATAAAAAATTATTCATTATTATCATTTCCCGCCTCGTCATCCGGTACTGCTTCATAAGGAACAAGTCCAGCATATGGATAGTGAATATGATCAAAATATCCATGGATCTCATATGTCAAACGATTGACAGAGGTGGACAAAGAAGCAAGTTGGTCGGAAATAGTTTGAAGTGTAGGAGCTTGAGGCTGACTCGTTTGACGAGTTGGAGGAGGAGCAGGAGCTGCATGTTCGCCGTCATGGGGAAAGGAGGATTCGGAAATTTCCCATTTCTTGGTGCTCTTTTTGAGCGGACCGATAGAGGTGTTGAACCTGGAGGCTTCAAGAAACTTCATAATAAGGAGGGCATAGGGAAGTGGTCTATCGTCCCCGATGGCATCACGCATGTGAATTTTGACGAACTTACACCAGTTGATGTGAGCTCCGGTTATAATGGCATGCATGAGCTTTGCGTCCTCTTGGGAGAGAGTGGTATGGTTATGTTTGCGAGGCTTGAGGACTCGGGTTATGAAATAGAAAATCAAACGATATTCGGGGAGCATTCCCGTAATGGTAGGACGTCGAGTAGATAGATTAGGATCATAAGCTCCAAGTCCTATTTGGTTTAGGAGAATTTTCTCATCAAATAAGGCGCCGGCTTCTCTAATGTAGCGTGAAATGTTTTCCCCACTTCGAGGCAGGTGAGAAATAGAATGTAAATTTTCGTTGGTTAAAAGAATTTCAACACCATTAATGTTTGTCACAAGCTCACCCTCGTCGTCCTCATGAAGATTAGAGTAGAAGGCTTGAATCAAGAGAGGATTAATGTGAGGATAGGATAGATATAGGAAATCAAGAAGTTGGCATTTCCTAAGCATGTTTGCAGCGGGGGCGCATGATTCAAGATATTTGCTTGTAGAAAAGCGAGGAGGAAGAATGTCACGCTTTTCGAATTTTGTCAAGAATCTAGTTAGCTCGGTTTCAGAATTGAATTGTAAAATAGACCCATCTTGGTAAGGGAAATTTGGAGGAGGAGGAGCAGCTGAAGAAGATGCACCATGTCTACCTGAACGGGAACGTTTAGTGTGTCTGCCCGACATTTTGAATAAGTAGAATGGCCTTTGTAAGAAGCTTGAAAGATTTTTGAAATTTTGGGAGCTAAGATTGATGCTTGAGTGAATAAATTGAAGGCATATGGTACCTATTTATAATGAGGAAGATGGCATTTCATTTATGGTGAAAATCTGCAGAAATTTATGAGCTAAAACGGTCAGAAACGGTAAGAAAAATTTTCACTGACCGTTACACAGTCGATTGTGGAATTGAAACAATGGACTGTTATGGAGTTTTGACTTGAACTCGGAACTGACAAACATCGATTGTGGGAATCTGGCAGGACCCAAACGGTAACAAATATTTGAATTACTGACAAAAAAATAATCGATTGTTGAATTATGGTAATCGATTGTTGTGACACAGTGTGCACAGCGATTTTCTGACTTGGAAAATAATCGATTATATTTTTGAAACAATCGATTGTTTTAGGAAAGCAGTACTGAATGGCCTAGACGGTAATCGATTATACAGTAAAAAATCGATTATAAAAAAACTGCATAATAAGCATAAAATGTAAATGGTCGATTAGTGATACTTGCTAATCGATTGTCCGCACAGTAAACATGAGACATAAGAAAAAAAATAATCGATTATTTGCTGTAACAATCGATTCTTCTATGCCATTGCTTTATAATTCCCCCTACCTTTAGGGCGATACCTGCAAAAGAAAATTAGACGTCTCCGACGCTCAAGTTAGTAATTTGTAAAGAAGTAATGACTTAGATCAATGTGGCCAAGTGAGAATGTGATTTCTTAAGAAGTGTGTCCTAAGGTGTTCTTAAGAGTGTTTCGGGTACTTACCTTTTCTCCAACGTCGCCAATTACCTGTTCGAGAGGATGGTCTTTGGTTGTCCTCCACGAGTTAGGCATTTTCGTTTCTTTTTCCAATTGTGGCTCTTCCTCCGATAATTGATCCAAGATTTCATCTTGAGTTTCCTTCGGAGTTTCCTCTTGTACTTTGTCTTGAGGGCTTAGTGAGTTTAAAATACCTGCAAGATCAAAACCAGAATCCTTTCTCGCCAAGCGAGCATTATTTTCGGAAAACACAATATGAGGGGATTCCTCCACAGTTCCGGTTCTATTATTGAATACCCTATATGCTTTGCTACGTGAAGAATAACCAATAAAAATTCCTTCATCGGATTTGGCATCAAATTTTTCCAATAGATCTTTTCCATTGTTATGAATAAAGCATTTGCAACCGAATACTCTAAAATGGGAGATATTTGGTTTCCTTCCCTTGTAGAGTTCATAAGGGGTTTTCATGAGTATTGGCCTTATGACTACTCTATTCAAAACGTAGCATGCGGTACTCACGGCATCCGCCCAAAAATATTTGGGAATCTTAGCCTCATCGAGCATGGTTCTAGCCATCTCTTCGAGACACCTATTTTTCTTTTCCACCACCCCATTTTGTTGTGGTGTTCATGGAGCGGAGAAGGTGTGCTCGATACCGAGTTCGTCACAAAAGTCCGCAAAGAGATTGTGATCAAACTCTCCCCCATGATCACTTCTTATTGAAGTGACGGTTGTGTCCTTTTCGTTTTGAACACGTTTAAGAAAATATTTGAAATTATGAAAGGCTTCACTTTTATGAGCAAGAAATAAAGTCCATGTAAATCTAGAATAATCATCAATAATAACAAAAGCATAACGATTTCTACCAAGATTTTCAATGCGAGATGGTCCAAATAAGTCCATGTGAAGTAATTGCAAAGGTCTAGTAGTTGAAACAATATTTTTCGATTTAAAAGATGCTTTTGTTTGCTTCCCTTTTTGGCAAGAATCACAAATAGAGTCTTTTTCAAATTTCAAATTTAGAAGACCAATGACTAAATTTTGTGAAACCAATTTATTCAAAAGATGCATGTTGATGTGAGCTACTCTACGATGCCATAACCATGTATCATCCTCTTTGCTCATAAGACAATTCACATATTCAGGTGAAGAATTTGCAAGATCAACCATATAGATGTTATCCATTCTAAAACCTCGAAGGATAATTTTAAAATCGCTACGGCGAAAAACTAAGCATTCATCCGAATCAAATAAAACAAGATTTCCCTTGTCACATAATTGACTTATGCTCAAGAGATTATGTTTTAGACCCTTAACTAGCAATATATGCTTAATGGAAGAGGAGTCATCCTTACCGACCGATCCAATGCCGATAATTTTTCCTTTGTTGTTATCACCAAAAATAAGCTTCCTCCTTCCTTGTGTTCTGGTTGAAGGAACTTGGATTCGTCTCCAGTCATGTGCTTGGAGCATCTACTATCAAGGTACCAAAGTACACTTGACCCCTTCAAACACACCTACAAAACAGATTAATGAGTTTTAGGTACCCATGCCATTTTGGGTCCTTGGGGGTTAGGTAAGTCATAGTGATGTGATTGAGTGTTATGTCTATGTCGTGTAAAACAAGCAGGAGCAATATGTCCAATTCGTCTACAATAATGACAAACAACATTAGGATTATGCATTCGTCTAGGTTGATAGTAATTGGACGGACGAAATTCATTTACTCTATTCTTGACAATATGACTATTGCGCAATTCATGAAAATCATTTCTCCTACTATTTGTTCTAGGATATACAGCATTTCTAGGATAGTTGTTTCTAGGTTGAAAGCCATTTCTAGGTGTTCTACGAGGTTCAAAATTTCTTCTAGTGTTTGGCCTAGAGTATGCATTATTTCTAGAATGATTATTTCTAGGTTGCAATTGTTGAAAGCCCTTTCTAGGTTTGTTATATCTAGGATGAGCGTTTGTTTTATTAATCCTAGGTTGAGCCTTAGGTTGTTGGGGGTTGGCTTCAACCTTTTCTTTAGGCTCATTTTTAAAACCTATGCCATGCTTGGTCGACTTCAAATTAACAAGAACTTCATTCAAATTTTTATGAGAAGAATTAAACTTATCTAGGGTGCCCTTAAGTCTTTCTACCTCATTTTTGAGATGCATGCAAGAAGTACAATTTTTACTAGAGCTCTCGGGTTTGTTGGCGCTTCTCTTGCCGAAAAATTTGTTTTCTTCTTTCAACTTCTCATTTTCCAAAATCAGTTTTTCCAAATCCTTTTCTTTCAAAGAGAGTTGTTTTTCAAAATCTTTTTCTTTTAAAGAAGCATTTTCTTTTATGCTTTTAACAGTTTTGAAAGCTTTAATAAATTCACTATACAACTCATCAAAAGCATTTTGCATTTCCTCAAGAGAATAGAAGTTTTTGGAAGAAATTTGGCATACCTCTTCTTGATTGTTTTCGTGAGCCATGAGACAAAGATTTGCGGCTTCGTCTTCTTCTTCCTCACTCGACTCGTCACCGGAGTCGCCTCCCCAAAATATGTATCCTCGTTGTTTCTTGAAGGGTTTCTTCTCCTTTTTGGCATTTGGGCAATTTGATTTAATGTGCCCGGTTTCTCCGCACTCATAGCACTTTATTTGATCTCCTTGCTTTTTGCCCTTTCGTTCATACTCTTTTCGCATGAACTTTTGAAATCTCTTAATAACGAGTCCGAACTCGTTGTCTCCGTCCTCATCATTTTGAGGTTGGCTTGTGCTTGCCTTGAGAGCGATCTTTTGTTTCCTTTGATCATCAACAAAAGGGTTAAGTATAGTAGATTCATAAGTTTTAAGATTACCTCTTAATCTGTCGATGGTGACATTTGAAACGCCAATAGATTCTTGAATCGCGTCGGCCTTGGATCGCCATGCCGGAGTGATACTTCGGAGAATTTTTCGGACAAGTTCCTTATCCATGAAGGTCTTCTTAAGAGCATGTAAATCATTAACGATTTTTGAAAATCGTTCGAACATCTCATCGACCTTTTCGCCTTCCTTCATGTGAAACAATTCATATGCATGGGTTAGGAAAACAACTTTAGCTTCCCTTACCTGGTCCGTACCTTCGTACGTAATTTCCAGCTTGTCCCACATTTGCTTCGCCGTTGTGCAACATGATATTTTCCTGTAATCATCAGCATTACAGCACAATATAATAAATTAATGGCTTTAGCGTTGTTTTGCACCTTTCGGATATCATCCGCATCGTATTCATCTTCGGACTTTGGAACATCTTTATTTTCAACCTTTTTGGTTGGAATTTGTTCTCCCTTCATTATAACCTTCCAAAGATGAAAACTATTTGATTGAACAAATATTCTCATCCTCTCCTTCCAGTACGTATAGTTTGTACCGTCGAATAGTGGTGGTCGGGTGGAGCATTGTCCTTCACCTATTCCTGCAAAAGAATCACGAGTAGAAGCCATGGATTGTTTCTCTCAAACGGTTAAGTCTTCAGAGAGTTGGACTCTGATACCAATTGTTAGAAAATACGCTTAACGCTAGGGGGGGTGAATAGCGTTATAATAAAAATTAGCGTAAACTTGCGGAATTTAAAAATTACAGGAAAGAAATAAGTGCGATAAGTAAATAAATAAGAACGAACGCACCGATGTATCCTGGTTCACCACAACCCGTGGCTAGTCCAGTCCCCGAGAGACTCTCTCGAGATTTCCACTAACACTGTTAAGCTTACGGGTGCTCAACAAACCTTTACAAACTGAGGACACAAGCCTCAACAACCTTTGCTCGAAGATATAACACTCCAAGACTTCAACCAAAGGAAACACAAGTTCCTTCTTACAATACAAGGGACTAACACTTCCCTTCAAGTGTATAAAACACTTAGCACTCACTTAAACAAGACTCTCTTAATAGAGTAGATATGAGTAGACAGATACGCTCAAGAACGCAACAACTTTCGTCAAGAATTTTGGCTCTCAAAACTTATGTAATGAATAGAAAGTGATGAACAATAGAGTATGCAAGCTATAGCAACAATATGATCAGTTGTTGTGTTTAGAAGACTGATTTGAAGCTGTATTTATAGTTACAAAACTATGCATTACCGTTGCCTAATTGCCAATTAAGAATTGCTGATTTTACTCAGTGACAATCGATTGTCAAAATGCCACAATCGATTGTTTGCCAATCGTTCCAAAAATCGTTCCCAGATTTTACGCTTAACAATCGATTATCTAAGATCAATAATCGATTACTGGCAACATTCAAAAAATCCAGATTTTACTTAAAACAATCGATTGTCAGAAATCTACAATCGATTACTTGGAAACGTTCAAAAAATCTTTTTCAGATTTTATTTAAAATAATCGATTATTAGAAATCTATAGTCGATTACCTGACGGTGTTTGAAAATATTTTGGCAACGGTCAATTACACAATCGATTATGCTATGAGAACAATCAATTATATATCAGTCTTTGAAAAATCAATTAGACACTGCCTCAATGCACTCGATTGTCAAAGGTACACAATCGATTATTTTATGACTTTGAAAATGTCTGATAGACACTGCCTCAACACAATCGATTGTCATAAGTTCACAATCGATTATTTTGTAGCTTTGAAAAACTTTGATGTACACTGCCTCAACACAATCGATTGTCATAAGGTTCACAATCGATTGTCATGCAGATTTGAAAATCTGATGCACACTGCCTTAACACAATCGATTGTCATAAGTTCACAATCGATTGTCATGCAGCTGACTTAACATAATCGATTATCATAAGTACATAATCGATTATCTTAGTCCAGATTTTAGAGGCATGTTTAAAAATCATTTTGACTAAAGTAAATATGCATGATTTAAAATCATTTTGGCTTATAATTAAATATGCATGATTTGATAAAAATGTTTTTACGAGAGAAGCCAAGTCTTGAGTCAAGTTATCGGATCAAGATCACAATTAAAGAACGACTCATGTATAACTTTATATCTTTGCTTGATCTTGGTCTTGTGCTTGAATCTCGTTATATATCAATTGCGCGCTTGTGCTTGGACCTCGTCATATGTCCATTGCGCATAGTTTGTCATTCATCAAAACCTACAAATATGAACACACGTTTTAGTATAGTGCCTTGAGAACGTGTTTCAACACCCGGCTCACCTCTCTCCGTACATATACAAGCTTAACCTTATGCTTATCAAGTACGCGGAGCTGGCCAACCGTGGTATTTCTCTCCGCCATCTGCTTTACCTCTTCGCCCCAACTTTTCAAAGAGTCACAATGATAAACCAGTGCCACAGTAGGACCAAGGGATTAGTGGTGAAAATGGACGATAATATAAATCACCTTTTTTGGGCCAATTTCTTCTACTTGAGAATGGACCACGTGGTATCGAACCCAGCGGATTCCCTGAGGATTGGAACTTTGCTCGTAAGTGTTTTCTCCCATATGACTTTGTTGTTTCTTTTTGGAGATCTAATCATTATCCTTTAATATTTTTTCATCCGAAAGGGACCCTCATTCGCTATTCGTCGACATTCGGGACTGGTGAGTCAAATTCTGCCTCACACGGTGGGGATTCGTGCGTGGTTGTAGTTTATTGAGAGGTTTGGGCGTAGGCCTGCGGCCGGTGAGTCACCTTGCTTTGATCTTAGTAATTTTGACCTTTGTACCATCCTTTTTTCCTTCTGTTTCTTATTTATCTTTCTTCGTTAGTAGGTCGGAGGGTTTCAAGGAGAGAGACGGCTCCTACGCCTGCTTTTCGCCAGTCAGGTATTTTGGCCGATCCCGTACTCATTGTGGCTGCAAGTGAGCCTGCTCATACCGATGTTAATCCTCGAACCCTGACCTCGTGTGACCCTATACGCCATGTTTTTGCCCCACCAGTAGAGATAACGGCTTCTACGGTGTTTTACTTGGTCGATGAGTCGAACCAAGGCAAAGAAAAAGAGGCTCTACTGTAAAAGCAAAGGATAGAGATTGATGGAAGAGTAGACGAAGAGGAGCCGGCGGGCGTGAACCTGAGTTGACCACGACTGAGCTGAGAGGCAATACAGCCTCGGATGTAGAGGATGTGCCTCATTCGACCGTGGAGATCACCTCCGCAGAAGAAAGGAGCAACCTGAAGCGGCAGTGATCATTCTGAGAAGTGATCCTTCGATGTCAGGGCAAGCCAACATTCCTTCTTCAATTGAGGAGAGGGCAAATAGTATGATCATAGATGAGTACAAATCTAGATCTGATGTCGACCCCAAGGAAATGAGGATATTCGATGAAGGGTTAACTCGGGTGGAGGTGAGAACGGATGGATCCTCTCACTCAATCGTAATCCCTTTGAACTGTGATTTGTTGGGGGATACGGTGAGTATGATTCCCCCATTTTCCCCTCTATGCTCTGCCGCCAAAACAGGACCCTTCAGGCGCTCCGGGATTCCGACCTGTCACTAGGCATATCTGGGATGGCTTCGAGGGTAAGTTTCTTTCATCATTTATGTAATTTGCATCTTTTTCCTCTTTCTATCTTCACTAATTTTCTTCTTATTCTCTTTTTTTATACTTTCATTTTGGAGATCGAGAGTGTCTGCCGAGAAGAGAGGCAAAAGGTTATTTTTCAGAAGATGGTTTCAAAGTACGTTCGTTATCATGACAAGTATTGTGATATGCGTGCACGGTTTAGAGCAGGTGGTAATCTCCTGTCCCTTAGATACGAATTGAGTCATAAGGACTAGGAGCTTGCACAAACTACAAGTAATGCAATGAGCTCGAGGGTTTGATCAAGGCCAGGGACGACGAGCATAAGGTGTGCGAGGGGTCATTGCCAAATGCGTTGACCCTGAAGCGCAAGTGACGACCCTGCGGGATAATCTTAAGCAAAGCTCGATTAGAGTTTCCAGTCTGAGTGATGAGTTGACTTAGAAAGTGGCAGAGTTAGCGGTGAGGGCCGAGGAGACTAGGGTAAAGGCTTTGTCAAAGGTGACGTCATTTGAGAGCTCTATCTGAGTCCTTAGGTATGAACGAGCAACTGATGCGAAAACGGCCGCGCTAAAGAAGATGCAGCTTGATGAGCAAATTGGTGGGCTTCAGAGAGAAGTTTTGACCCTAAGTGAGCAAGTTGCCGCTCTTGAGGCTGAGAAGGCACCATTTTTGGACCGTTCTTCTTCTTCTCATGCTTCCGCTTTCCCAATATCACATGTTTGGTCTTTATTATATGACATATGGATTTGGGAGCCTATATTATTAAAATAATTAATCTTTAAAATTTTTAAATGGAATTTTAAAAATTAATCTCCCTTCTTCTCCGTTCACTCACCTCCATTCATATCTGTTGTCTTGATCTTCCCTAAAACCTTTCAACTTCTACGAGCCTAGCCTTCAACTTCTGAGACATTGAGATTAGAGGGATCTCAGTGGTGATATCCCCCGGTCTACCCACCAGATACCTCTCCAAGAACTGTAGCTTTGATTTCAAAATCTCATCCTAAAATTCTACGAACTTTGAGCTGCTTGTCGGAATTGTCTCTGCCCTCACCCAGCTTTAGGCCAACCCATCTCTCTGGTGACTCCATCCATTTTTTCTAAGAACTTCTTAATCTTCTTTGCAACATCAACCCACCCTGCATTTTGCATTATTTCTGGGATGATAAAGGTGCTTGTTTTCTTTCTTTGAGTTGCCAAAATCCTTAGGCGTCCGCCAAAATTGTTTAAGTTTTAGGCGAAGTACTCATATTGTTGTTCAACTCTTTTCTGGGGTATGGGGCAATGACCTGGTTTATTTTCTTCATTTTTAATTTGTATTTTTCTTAGTTTGATTTTTTAAAATCAAAACTATTGTAGTCACTTGCATAATTTTAGTGACTTGTACACACCTTGTCCACATCATCTTTGTCATTGTTAAATGTGCATGCTCAATCGTCAAATATGTTTATTAGTTACCGAATATGTGAGTTTGAGTGTTTAAATAGAAACAATATATGTTCGTGTATCAGCTTTAAAATCCGGTACAAGTTTAAGTGGCCAGGAAGTCATTATGTCTTTTTTCTTTTTCAATGAACTTGTTCCGACATAAATGGGCTAGGATGCTATATAGGCTCTGCCATATGCCAAGTTCAGCCAGCGTATATGGTAATTTGTTCCTATATGTTTTTGTTTAGGTCCATCAATAGGCTTAACCTGCAATTGACAATTCAAATTTTTACGAATGTGTAATCAAATCTCACTGATTTTAGCATGATTTGCAATAATATTCCCTAGACCATGTCAAAGATAAGCTATTGAAGAAGATATGGGGTGAGAGATAGGGAGAGAGAATAAATAGAGAAGTAGGAACATGTTTGGATGGGCTTAAAAGATAGTTTGACCAGCTTTTAAGCACTTAAAATCTGCTTAAAAAGCCGAAATCAATAAGTTGGACAAAATAGTTTAAAAGCCATATTGCTTAGACCAAGTATATTATATTTTTATCCATTATAATTTTTCTTAATTCCAAAATTACCCCGGTAGAAAACCCTACAATATACTAGCTTTTTCTTTTCTCCATTCTTGCTGCAACAGCCTTCTTCTCCATTCTTGTTATAACGTACTCTACTTTCTTCTTCGTCTTTTTCCATAACTTTCCTGGCTTTTCCTTTCAATTCTTTCTTTACACTTATTCATTATTTTTCCCTCTTTTTTTTTCCTTTCGTTTCTTTGTTTACGCACCCCTCGTATTTTTTAGTAAAATACTTTCTATTTGATTTACTAATAGCAGACCAAATATATATATACTGCTCCTTTTTGTAAATTTAATAGGTTGTAACTACAACTTGTGGCTAATTGCCAACTTTTTCTTTTATCTTTTTTGGGTTGTATTTTTCAACTCAAGAATAGCAGCAACAACTCATGAATGGATTTGATTAACAAAGAAAACGCATAGAGAGTTAGTGACAAATGATGCGAATATTTAACTATATGCATTCTCTGGCCAATTGCTTTCTATTTAGAGTAAACAAGGAACTAATTTTGACAATTTCAACTTGAAATTTCTACTGGATTATTGGAAAGGGGATGATGAATTAGAAGCAATGAACAAAAAATATAATATTATAGTAATCTTTAATAGCTTTGAGGATATTTCAGTCATTTTAACAAGAAAAGTATTTACCAGCACTTCTTTACCAAACACTTCATCATGTTTTTTTTGCAGTTTCAGCACTTTTATCCAAACATGTAATTCCTTATAAAACAAGCTCCATCACTTATAATGTGCGTTTAAGCACTTAACTTAAAAGCCACTTTTTTTAAACCAATCCAAATGGGCTCTAGATTTTTTGGTGATTTAGCTATACAATGCTAATCTTTTGGGGCTGCCTTTGCCAAACTTAATCTAAGGCCAAAAATCTGTCAATTCCTGTTATATATTGTCACCTGAAACCAATTTCTCCGGTAACTTAGAATATACTCACATTGATCTGCCAATAAATATAGAGAAATTTTCACAAACCACTATTGTTTAGTGATTATTAGCTAGTTGTAGCTACCATTTACCATATTACTTCCTATTACTATGTTTTCAGACTTTTTAGAGTGTATTCGATATACTAAGCTATTGTATTCATGAATACAGTATCATTTCTCGGCATGAAACATGGGATTATAGCGAGACCGATTATTGTATTCGACTGTATTCACAGCGTGAAACATGAGATTATAGCTAGACAGATTCTTGTATTCGACTATATTCACGGTATGTATTTGTGAATACAGTAATGTAAATAGCGCAATTCATGGTCTATTCAGATGTTTTTAAACGGAAAGTGCATCAACTAACATAATAGACTCCTAACATAACTCAATAAACTTAATTATAAATCTGAAAACATAAATTATATTAATTAAAAAAATATATGAATGCATTCATGGAATATAGCGAGACAGTGATTACAATGAAATATATGAAATACAACGAGATACAATGAAATACAATTGAAAAAAAAAAGATAATGAATACATTGAAATGCACAGAACACAGCGAGATACATTGAAATACAATGAAACAAAAAGGTAACAGACTCTTCAAGTTGCTAAGCCCCAAACTTTGTCGTCTTTGTTCAAGAATGACCCTAATGTCATAGTGTCGATAGCAGATTTCGAACCTCCATTGTCAGCCCCAATTTACCCTATAACAATTATCGACCAAAATTGTATTGTACCAATAGTATAAAGATTAGTGGGGGACCAGAGATTGGTCACGTTTCATGAGGAATATTAGTATATGGGCGGCTAGTCGGAATTCCTAATCAGAGGAGCGGACCACCGATTTGATGGGGTTGAGAAGGTGGGGATCCACTTCCGGTCAAGTGGAGTTGGTGGCTTTATCAATTAACCCTACTTCCACCATTTTTTCTTTTTCTTCCTCCATCGAGGTTACCTATTTCATGGGTTATCTCTTCTAAATCACTTTTGTTTTCCACGATATTTGGAGATGAAAAATTCCACCGACTTGATTTCGACATTGATTCAGAGCCCGAGGCCACTGATAATGAAAATTTTCTTCGACAATCGAGATGAATCAGTGGAGAATCATGGTCGTATTCATGGAGAAAGACTGACATTGAGAGAGAGAGGGTGGAGAAAGATCTGAAAGAATGGGAGAGAAAAATAATAGAAAACGTAATATATATATATATATATATATATATATATATATATATATATATATATATATTAAAGTTATAAAGTTGCCATATATAATTGACTATGTGGTTAAGCCAAGTGGAAAACTACTAAATGTCAATAATATGTGGTAATTTTATTCTATATTTGACTATATTATATATAGGGAAAAGGGTCAGGACTGCCCCTAACGTATTGACTCCAGTTTAAAAATGCCCTCCGTTAACCTATTTTGAAAAAAATGCCCCTACCGTTAAAAATTTGGCATATTTGTGCCCCTAAGTCTAACAACTGACTGTACTTATATTTAAAATGGTAGGGGCATTTTTTTCAAAATAGGTTAACGGTATGGGCATTTTTAAACTGGAGCCAATACGTTAGGGGCACAAATATGTCAATTTTTTAACGGTAGGGGCATTTTTTTCAAAATAGGTTAACGGATGGTATTTTTAAACTGGAGTCGATATGTAAGG
The DNA here is from genome assembly GCA_034376525.1 of Nicotiana benthamiana. Taxonomy (NCBI): domain Eukaryota; kingdom Viridiplantae; phylum Streptophyta; class Magnoliopsida; order Solanales; family Solanaceae; genus Nicotiana; species Nicotiana benthamiana. Next base: position 14,538,414 of record CM067323.1, on the reverse strand, counting down.
GGCAGTTCTGACCCTTTTCCGTTATATATATTAACGAATAATATATGTATGTATCTATGTATATATATATATATGTATATATATATATATATATATATATATATATATATATATATATATATATATATATATATATATATAAAATTTTTAAATTAAAATTAAAATAAAAAAATTATCTTTTTTTACCATGTTATCATACTTAATTAGGTTAGTGATCATATGCAATTATATTAGGAACTTTTGTTATCTTAATTCAAATTATGTAAATACTATTTCGCCTTTGGAAAAAAAATACTCCATATAACTATAAACTCTTTTACATTTAAAATTTTATAATTATAGTTCTTTAAAATACTACGGATAGATTTGAATAAAGCAAATTTCTTTTAAAATAAATGTAATATATAAGGTACACGTCTATGTTTATCTAGATAACAAAAAAGAGTTTAAAGGTTGTTAAAAATTTACTTACATATATAATGAAGTAAACTTGTATACTCGAGAAAGAAACATTACAAAAAATCAATCAATATTCAACACAAGTTATCTTCTTTTTTTTTTGAAAAATATTTGTTTAAAGAGTAAATTTATATAAATGAACATCAAACAAATAACAAAACTTTAACTATATAAGATTAATTTCTATTTAAAACCTTCTAGAAATTGAAGAATATAAGCCGAAACCTCTTCATTTAGTTGCAGTCAAACCAACATTATAATGGTGAGTATTGTTTTCAATGAAAAATATTATTTTTGAATCATTAGATTATATGAGAGATTTTTCTCTCGAATTCAAAAAGAGGGAGATAATTTCTATAGCGATTTTCAAGTATAACAAAAGTATATTTTAAAATTTTGAATTATTTGAAATGGGATTATTTTTTAAATTATAATGTAAGTTTTAAAATAACAAACAAGATATTTTGATATTTTAGTAGAGCGTTTTTTAAATAATTATAATAGAAGTCATATCATGGATAAAATCAAAATCTTATGTACTATTACATTAATATCCGGCCAATTTATTATTTATTTTTTATAGCTAATATACATAGGATATGCCTATTACACACGACTATACACATGTTACACATGAATTATAAATAAATTATGAATCCTTAATTATTTGGGTGAGCTCCTGGTTAGATTGATAAGATAAAGTCTAAAGAAAAATATAAAAAAAATTCAACTAAAGACTAAAAATATAAATAAAGTTCTTATGTAGACAATTCCTATTAAAACTCATCATTGTATTATGAAATAACTTAAATTTGGTACAATAAAAGGAAGAAAAACATAGAAAAAAGATAAAAGAAAATAAATATAGAAAAAATGTATGAAAAACCTAAAAGCCAGAAATAAGAGACGACAATGAATTTCTTCTTCTATTTCATCTTTGTTGAGTGTAAAAAATTTGGAAGGTGATCTCATCGATTTCAAATATATTTTTTTAACTCAAATACATAGATTATAAGATAATGATATCTTAGAATATTTTTTTATTTATGTTGTGTATCGTATTTAAAAAAATCACTATTGCTAACAAAGTGATATGATATTCAAATTTGAATTTAATTGTAATTTATGTAGTTTGTATTGAGATTAAGCCAAGTATGGTGAAAAAATTACTTAACAATTTTAAGATAATATATGAAATATTATATAATAATAATCAATTAATCTAACATTTAATGATTCAAAGAACAAAAAATCTGTATATGTATAGGGTATTCAAAATTTGAAATCTGTGGCTAGATATATCAATAAACTCAAAATGAAGTTATACTAAAATAAAATTATCTGCCAAAGGATCATTTAAATTTTTAGGCCGATTAAAATAAATCTTAAATTAAGTATAATATTTTACTTGCATCATTACAAAAATAATTATTTTATTGAAATATATATAATGTTGTAGAAATTAAAATTTCAAAATATAATTTTTTAAACATAATAGCATACCAAATAAGAATTCAAGTCGTAGTAAAAGAGTCACGTCGTAACCAAAGAATCGTTCATATTGTGCCAACCATTGTGCTTTTCCAGAGCTCATAAGTACGAGTTATTATTTCGTGACTATTTTTAGGTTCCAATGACACCAATAAGAATAGTGCAAAAATAAAATTATTACTACGTGATTTGAAAAAATGTTAGCCTTTTTTCTTGTAAAGTTTCACAAACAATATCTAACGATTATCTATAATTACCTAGAAGGTTTAAATTTTAAGGTTATTTACATATTTTTCAAATAACTCACATAGTTAACATGGTTAATGTCAAATATCACAATGGAGCCATACTAGCAAGAAAATCACTGGCTAAAGAATTTTTTAAATTTTAGATAGCCGATTAAAATGAGTTTTGAATTAAGGACAATATTTTCACTTACATTGTTATAAAAATAATTATGATTGAAAAATAAAGTTTTAGAAACTTAAAATTTAAAATAGAAATAATTTTTGAATGTATCAACACACCAAATAAGAATTCAAGCAGTAGTAAAAGAGTCAAGTCGTATCCGAAGAGTCATTCATAATCTCACCTTTGATTATTTTGCCACAAATATGAGTTATTGTTTTACTTCCTGACAACTTTTTTATTCAATGACATCGGCAAGAATGATACTAAAAAAAATAGAATTATAACTAGGAGATTTGATAAATGTTTAATCATTTTCACGTAGTGTTTCTTAATTAATATCTAATGATTATCTATATTTATAGAGAAGGTTTAAATTTTAAGATTTTTACGTATAATCCAAATAACTCAAATATTTAACATGGTTAGTGTCCGCACATTAGCGCGTGTACTAATACTAGTTTATGGATTAAGGGTAGGAGATAACCATAAATAGATATTTGGCTATAAAAATCAAAAGGTAGCTATGGAATATAATTTTTTAAAAGAGTATTTATATAAAATCAATAATGTATCAACCTTTGTTATAGGAGGTAAAAATTCCATAAATATATACCTAGCCCGACCCACATGCTATTTTCATGGTCTAAATTTGTCGTTAAAATATCATGATATAGCCAGTTTTTACAATGGTCAATGAAAAATAGCCAGCGTTTACCAAGTCAATGAAAAATAGCCACTATTTTGCTGCACAGGGACCAGTCAAGTATAATATACGGGAGTTCTGATGCATTTGTGTACGAACTCCAGCATATTATACTGGACTGTTATACTTTGCTAACCCCTGTAAAATTTACGGGAGACTAGAGCACTAGTGCTCCAAACTCCAGTGTACTATACTGGACAATTATACTTGTTGGAACTCCCGTAAAATTACGGAAGACTAGAGCATCAGTGCTCCAAACTCCAGTATATTATATTGGACAATTATACTTGCTAGAACTCCAGTATATTATGCTGGAGTTCTAATGTACTTATGTTGGAACTCCATCATATTATGCTGGAGTTCCAGCATACTATCCTAGAACTCGAGTATAATATGCTGGAGTTCAAGTATACTTGTGTCGGAACTCCAGTATAATATACTGGAGTATTTTTTCGGATTTAGAAAAGTGTTTTCGTTCAAATTTATCTTTACATAAAAAGTGGCTAAATTTCGATAACTTTTGAAACTTGACTATTTTTCAACAACCGGTTATAAATCTGGCTATTTTTAAATTTCTCACAAATTTTTCACCATAACTCTGACCTCTACTTTCTGTGACATCATGTGACAAATCTAAACATTTTAACCTAAATTTTAAGACGATACGTAAAAAATTACAGAACTTTTGACAACCGCTTATACAAAGAGGGGTTAAACATATAGTTCTTTAAGGTTGAACATACTTGTTTTATTTTTTTGGAAAATGGTTTACTAACACTATGTTTGGATCATTGTTCCCCGTCGTTTTATAATGTATTGTATTGTACTTTATTGTATCGTTTTGATGGATACACCATTTGTATAGACTGTATCGTTTGCTGTAGTTAAATAACACATTTATTGTTTGGTTTGACAGTATTGTATTGTACTGTACTGCTAAGTTTACTAAAATACCCTCAATTATTTTAAATACGATGCTTATTAAGAATTACTCATAAAAATCATTTATTCATTTGACCTCCGCATCTTGCTCACAGGGAATCATGATATTAACTTGACAAATTATATCACCAGAACATATAGTTTGCAAAGATTATAGATGAACTAACCAGAAAAAATACACAAGAAAAGAGATAGAAAACTAACGTATTGTTTGAGAAAAAATGTTATTAATAAGTTATGGAGAAGACAAGATACCGATCTTGATTAAGCAGAAGAAAATTTAATAGATATTTAGAAAAACTAATTTTAGTTGCATAAATTATTTTAGATTTTTAGAAAAGAGATGGAAAACTAACCTATGAAAACTCTCGTTTGGTACCACAAAAAAAAAAACTCTTGTTTGGAAAGAGATGAAGTAACCAGGAAGTACGTAGTTGAGTTGCATAGCAGAAAAAAGATATAGACATAGTATTTATTAGTTTGGTGAACATAATATAAATAATAGGCTAAAGGGTAAAATTGAAATATAGAATAATAAGTGTGGGCTTAATTGGAAAGAAAAATACGGAACAATCCCACCATACTGATTTGGTTGTTTCATAAAATGGGATTTTTCATTGTTCCGGAACAATAAATTTAACAATACGATACAATTAGTTTTATATTAACAATCAAAATAAATATTATATCTGGGGTAACAATACAATACAATACAACAGGAAACAACCATCCAAACAATACGTAAATTGACAAGAGGCGCATTTATATTGACAAATTATATAGCTGCAAAATCTGTCATTTGGCACTGGAAAACTCCAAGTGCGGTTAAATGATGGAATTGCTAGAAACTTTTGAGTTGCCTGAATCAAGAGTTTCAAAAGGCATGCAATAATTACTTTCGAAGCCCAGATTTTCACCAGATAGTCTTAGATCTCATGTGACCAAACGAACAGGCCACAGTCTAGAATAGTACTGCACCTATTGTGCAACCACTATTCAGTCGGATTTTACCGAGCTTCGCGTGATCTAGAACAATTTTACAGAGCTTTATGATGGTCGGATATATTTTTACCGATCTATTACGGTCAGGTACGATATGATGATGATGATATTCACAGGGCATGGTTTTTAAAAGTATATGTATATATATGTATCATACATTTCATGTCAGTCGCCCTTAGAGGCACTCAGATATTACAAATTGTATCTTCTCAATCTCTTTTTACATTACTGTTCTTATTTATACTTTTTTGTCTTACATATTCGGTACTTTATTCGTAGTGTCGTCCATTTTGCTTTGGGGATGTTGCGTCATGCCTGCAGGTCCCGATAGACATGTTAATGGTCGCGTTAGTAGGTTATCAACTCAACAAAAGGTGTTGGGCACTCTACTTGCTCCGTTTTGGTCGGTATACTTTGGACATGTATTGATTGGTATGACAATACTCTGTCCTGGCCTATATGACTTTTATGTATTTTTAGAGGTTTGTAGACGGATATTGAATGTTTGTAAGGCTTTGTTGGCCTATGTTTTGAGTGTACAAATGGTCGCGTCTGCCTTCACGGGCGGATCCAGTACATTAGTTACCGTTCCCGTGAACCTAATAACTTTTGCCTAGATCCAATATTTGTATTGAAAATTTCATTAAATGCATAAGCATATTTAACTTGGAAACTAATCCGTTAGTCAGTTATTACTGTTTGTTAACTTGAGATTTCTGTAGGAACCTATAAACCTCTAGATCCGTCTCTGTCGGCCTTATAGATCCATATATTACCTGCATAACTTTGTATATCGTGTTGGGTCGTCCTATATCAAATATTCTCTTATAATTTATTCGTATTATCTCATGACGGCATTTCCGGCACATTTACTCATGATAGTGTAATAATGAGAACGCAAGAAAAGAAACTTAAAGTATCTAGAGAAACTAACTTATCAAATGATGATCTGCTACTGAAAGTATCACACCTAATTCCACTGTTCAACTCTACCATTAAAGTGAATGCACGGTTTAGCACTTAACCCAAAAAAGATATCCTTGTCAGTCACGGAAAGTTATACATCAACAACAACAACAACCACCTGTATATTTCCACAAATGGGGACGGAAAGTTATACATATAGAACAATAAATGAAATACATAGCCATTGTTTTTTTGAGTATTCAACGAAACCCAGTTTGGAGCTGCAAATATGCCCAGCTATCTCTTCTACCATTGTTCTATGACTTACCCCAACCAGCAAGTGGCCCGTAAGATATCAAGAAGGTCATGGTCACACCATTCAAAAATTAAAAAGTAGTTTCACACTCAACACGCCCTTACCCCGTGGAGGGGGAGGGGAGAAGATACAAAAAGGAATACCACTAGCGACGGCAGCCCTCTTCGTTTTAGGAAGAGAGGAGGTGCAAATACAAAAGAACCCCACTCGTTAGCAGCCCTCTTTGTTTCTACAAGGGAGGGCAGAGACAGAAGGCATAAGATCGAAAATCAAACCAAAAATTGCCTCAATATCAATGAGTTACAGCACCAGCAGACAGAGGCACATCTGTGCTGAACGACTCCCATTGAACTTCTCTTAATATTTTTAATCTTTCATCAAATGTCACAAACCCAGCTTGAGGTACTACAGAGCCAGATGTTCCAGCTTTATAGAGCAAAACTGTGGTGGCCCCAATATCAGGTCCATGAAGCTTTCCTGTTAGTAACACCCGAAGGGGCATGAAGAGAGATTTTCCCTGGTACATAAAGCAACCTTATTAAATACTGAAAAAGAATATCAAGGGAAAAAGAAAATACTCAGATCTAACCTTGCGCTTCAGCAATTTACCAAAATTCTTCACCCACTTTTGCCATCCAGGTTGGCCTTCTGCAAGTGCACCAGAGAGCTCGCCACTGTCGTAGGCAGCTAACAAGCTCTTGGCAACTTCAGAAACCCCATCTTCTAATATTGGTTTTCCTTCAGCGCTGCAAATGGCATAGCGTATATCATAATAAGTAAGTCACATACTATAATCTTTTCTCCTTTAACATTATCTCAGTCCTTCTAATAGATAATTGGTTGCCCTTTACAAAGAATCAATGTTTTGTTGAATTGTCTTTTGATTCAATTAGTAAAGGACAAAATAGGGAATCATTTTTGTGGAAATTATCTTTTCTGTTCGCGTTGCAAATGGGGATAACCATCCTTTTTGCTATAATTAGTACCTTTACTTATTCGAACAAATTAAGCTCATTAATCAACAAATATTTTCATTAACGCCTTAATGAATAGACCAAGTTGAAATTGTTGAAGACATAATTAAGTAAATAAAAGTGTGCTCTCTCTTAATAGCTTAAGCTTTTAGATGGGATGGTTACACAGTTCAACAATGTACCAGAGCAGAACGAGGTCTTGGGGTCGAGTCTCATCGCCACCCAATATCAAAAAGAATTTTCACGTGCTTGGCTCGTAAAAAGAATCAAGTCCGCATGTGTGGGGCGTGTTGAAGACATTTTCTATCTAGACTATTCATTCTCTTTAACTAGAGAACTTGTCATCTATAAGCATCACATAGTACAGTTTCAAAAGAGGATTTCATAAATCACCTTGCCAAAGTTTCATATAAAGGATAAGATAGCAAACTTGAAAGCGCTTTCTCTGAATCTGTTATCAAGTCAATCCCATCCTTCAGGAGCAAAACAGCATCCTGTACATATAGAAAAGTTAACAGGTATAAGAACCATAACTCCAATGTACAGGGAAAGGGGGGAAAGGTCCAAATTTATCCCTGTACTATTGAAAATAGTTTACATGTATCCTCTGTTATAATTTTCGTCTAAATTTATACCTACCGTTACTGCAGTCACTGCAGTAAACAAATTTGCCCTTATACCTAACGGATATCCACAGTGGCCATCTGACGCAGTAAATAAAAATGCTAAGGTAGAGTCCATGTTACCTTTTTTACTAATATCTTATTTTTTACATTTATTAAATTAGAAAATTTAAAGAGAAATTGTCCCACATTTAACCTAGTTTTGTTTAATAACTCACTCCCTCTCTCCTTTAGCAGTTATCGGCAACGTTTAGATCAACAGGCCAGTTAACCAGCAAATCTCTCTCTTTCTCTCTCTCTCTCTCTCTCTCTCTCTCTCACACACACACACACACACACATATATATATATATATATATATATATATACTATATCCGTCTGCAACCTACACGAAAACACCCACCAGCACAAGAAATCAAATCTGTCCGGACACCACCGGAAGCCACCAGAACAAAAACTCTTCGACCACAATTTACCTTTCTTGCTTACCCAAATTCAGATCCTAGTCGAAATAAATGAAACATAGCGACCGGCACTGGCCTAAAAAATGGCAAGTCGGGGAAACACAAACAAACGTAGATCTGTCCAAAAATAAGAAAAGAAGGGGTGCAGCTCCACCACCAGTATCTTGCCGGAAGTTGCTTCGGCTTTGTCGCCGTTAGCAGCAGTGCCTGACATTTTCTTTGCCACTATTTTGCTGGTTTATTTCTTAAGTGGATATAATTGATTTGAATAATACTACACTGCTAATTAACCTTGGCCAAGAAAACAAGCAAGAACTTTCAGTTCTTGAGTCCCTTTCTTTTTAACAATCAATGAATACCTCGATTTTAGGTGATCCTATGTGATCGATTCAAAGATAATGAAAGTATCTAAAGCTTATTCTCGACCTCCACTTCTTTGACGGTGCCACCTGACATGGCTCTTTGTAAGGTTCTGATAGTGCTTTGCTTTGAGGATGAAATTTGTAGAAGAAAAATATGTTAAATTGTAGAGAATTTTTCAAAGTGTTTCTCTTTTTTTGGGACAATTTCTTTTTAAATTTTCTAATTTAATACTCCCTTCGTTTCAATTTATGTGAACATATTTCCTTTTTAGTCCGTGCCAAAAAGAATGACATCTTTCCCTATTTGGAAATAATTTACCTTTATGCAATGATTTATAGCCACACAAAACATATGTGCTTCATTTTACACCGCAAGTTCAAAAGTCTTCTCTCTTTTCTTAAACTCCGTGCCCAGTCAAATGAGTTCACATAAATTGAAACTGTTAGATATGTAAATATAGTAGAACTCTAATCCAAAATGTATTAGGAGTAGGTTAGGTTATGTGTATTATATATAGGGCTCATTGTATTATGTTTAATATCAATTATATATTCTTCTCCCGTGCTTTCTCACATGGTATCAGAGCTTTGGTGAGAATATTATAACTGTGCGTCATTCCAGCTACTTCCGGGAAGAAAGACCTCGTCGCCGTGCAATTTTTCGACGACTTAAGAGGCTGTCCGTAACTAAACTACCTTTTTTGTTGGTGTTGTGCAAAATCCGAGACCACCACGAGGTTCGGAAGAGAATTCCGACCAACCCCAGAAAAAATCACCGGAGAAGCATCATTCACACGCCCCCACGCGCCGGCAATACCCTCGGCGCGTGAGCCCACGCGCCGGCGCGTGAGGGCCCTTCCGGCCATTTTTTCCGGTGACTCCTTCAGGACAGATTGCTCTCCCTTCAATTCCGACTCTACCCATCCTTTTTTCGTTCGATTCCGACAACTTTCAGTTTTTCCGGCGACTTTATTGACTTTTCCGGCAGCTACAGTACTTTCCGGCCAGAATTTCTTCAGGACAGTTTGCTCAACCTTGAATTCCGAGCCTATCCATATTTTTATTTTTCAATTCCGACAACTTTGAATTTTTCCGGCTAGCACAATCAAGATTTGAGCCCATAGCAGATAAAATTGAAAGGAACGACGGTTCAGGGTTACACTTAACAGCGTAAAATGGACGGATATTTGGGAGAGCAGATTTCCATTGGTCCATAAGAGAAACAACCTCACCCAAATCTAACACGTAAAAAGGTTGTTTCTCATCTTGTAATTTTTGGGTTATGATTGATAACATGAAATCTTGTAGGGCATCTCTTGAAAGAGGGATGACTTTTCTGGTGCCATTTTCCGCTGCCGCCGCCGCCGTAGGGGAAGCTCCGCCGCCAATTGTGGACTGAAGAATGGCCGCCGGGTTCAACCCGGAAACGATGATTGTTTGGCCAGCCATCCAAACAAAGGAAGAAAAAGAGAGGTAATCGAGAGGAAGGAATCAAAGGGAAAGAAAAGAAACTAGAGATTCAATAATATGAATATTGTGTTTCTCTTGTTCCCTTTGAGACTGGTCCTCGCATTAACTACATATGCAGCGCAGTTTTCAGTTCTCTGTAACAAGCTCGGTACGTATGATTTATATGCACCAGCTTGAGGGGGAGTGTTAGATATGTAAATATAGTAGAACTCTAATCCAAAGTGTATTAGGAGTAGGTTAGGTTATGTGTATTATATATAGGGCTCATTGTGTTATGTTTAATATCAATTATATATTCTTCTCCCGTGCTTTCTCATAGAACCGGAGGGAGTAAATGTAAAAAATAAAATATTTTTAAGAAAATGGTGACTTGGACTCCACATTGCATAAGGATGTTCCAAGGGGCCAATCGATAATTTTCTTTGTACTTTCCATGCTAGAGTTTAGCCCTATTTGTTAATTGTCCTCGGCCTAGTACTGAAACAAGTGAAATTAATGTTTCACAATTTTTTTTTGATGAAGTAATTTGTTCATTGATGGCATCAAGAAGATGCAGTAGTACAAAAGATAATACAACAAAAACAACTAAGTCAGCTCTATTACATGAAATGCTAATCTAAGACCAAGGTGCTGACAAAGTTAAGAAAGCTATCAGGGGTGTCTATTGGGGACAATTTGTGCCAACTAAAAAGAAACATTATGCACCTAGCATTAATAGAGTGAATTGGAGTTGATACACCATCAAAGCATCTCCTATTTCTTTCTGTCCATGAACACCAAAAAATACTAGCAGGGACCATTCTCCAGACTTGTTTGATGGCTTTACCAACTTTCCATGTATTCCAGTTTCTAAAGGCTTCCTTGGTGCTCTGAGATATGAACCAGTTGAGTCCAAAAAGTGAGAGAAACATGTTCCACACATCAGCAGCTACTGGACAGTGTAGAAACAAATGGCTGTTGGTTTCTTCATTGTTCCGACACATGTAGCATCAATTTACAACCTGGAAGCTTCTTTTCCTTAGGTTATCTTGAGTGAGGCATGCATCTTGTAGTGTCCAACAAAAGCAGGTGACTTTTAAAGGAGCTTTTGTTCTCCAAATAAGCTTCCATGGCCAGCTTTCTACCATTTCATTTTGTGCTGTCAAAGATGTATATCCAGCCTTGACAGAATAGCAACCTTCCTTGGACTTGCCCCACTTTAGCTTGTCCACAGCATGAGCATTGATTCCATTATTCTCTAGCCTTGACAGTAGATTTAGTAGCTCCTCATACTCCTAGTCTTGTATATACCTTCTAAGAAGAATGTTCCAATTGTTGTTTTTCCTGTATTGAGCAATGGATGAGTCAGGATCACAAGAGATCTGATAGAGGTTTGGAAAGTCATCCTTTAAAAGACAGTTCCCTAGCCATTTATCCAGAATTTGATGAGTGTCCCACTTCCTGCAGCAAAGTAGGCATTCTGATAGAATTCATCCCAGAGTCTACTAATGTATTTCCAAGGTCCAACTCCATGTGAGGCTCGGGAGATTTTTGTACACCAACGGTTTTGGGCTCCATGCTTAGCTGTGACTACTTCTTTCCAAAGTGTTTGGCTTTCCTGAGAGTATCTCCATAACCACTTCATTAGTAAACTTTTGTTATGTGCAGCCAGATTTTTTATGCCCAGTCCACCTTGTATCTTAGACATTGTGCATTTAGACCATCTTACAAGGTGGAATTTGTGTTCCTTATTGTTCCCCTCCCACAAAAAGTTCCTCCTGATTTTGTCGAGCTGTCTCAGTACCTTGCTAGGCATAGGGAATAATGACATAATGTATGTTGGAATGCTATCTAGAGTGTCGTTAATCAAAGTAAGTCTACCACCCATTGAGAGGTACTGCATCTGCCAGGAGGCTAGCCTTTTCTCAAACTTTTCAATCACACTGCCCCAACTGCAAGTAGCTCTAAACTTAGCACCCAATGGAAGTCCCAAATATGTTGTTGGGAAGGAGTCAGTGTTGCAGCACAAAATTTCTGCTAACTCTGCCAGATTTGGGACATCATTGACAGGGTATATAACACTTTTGAGCATGTTGATATGAAGTCCAGATAAAGCTTCAAAGATTAATAGGGTAATATTAAGGTAAAGCACTTGTCTTGATTCAGCCCCACAAAAAATCAAGGTATCATCAGCATACAAAAGGTGCGAGACATTGACTGAGTTTGCTGCTATGCTGCCAACATCAAAACCATTGATCCATTGTTGCTCCTTGGCTTTATCTAACATTTTGCTAAGACCCTCCATGGCTAGAATAAAGAGAAAGGGTGATAATGGATCACCTTGCCTTAGGCCTTTCTGAGGGGAGAAGAAGCCCACTGGACTCCTATTAACCAGCACCGAGTACTTAACCTTTGTGATGCTGAATTTGATCCATCTAATCCATTAGTCTCCAAATCCCATCTTCTTTAGCATAGCAATGAGGTATGACCAATTGAGTTGAGCAAATGCCTTCTCTATATCTAGTTTGCATAGGATGCCTGGTTCCCCACTCTTCATTCTCCAATCTAGGACTTCATTTGCAATTAGGGCTGCATCAGTAATTTGTCTATTTTTTATGAAAGCATTCTGATGGTTAGAAACCAAGCGCTTCCCCATGACTCTTTTTAGCCTCTCTGCCAGAACTTTGGCTGCAATCTTGTATACACTGCCAATTAAACTAATTGGTCTAAAATCCTTTAGTTCAATTGCTCCTTTTTTCTTTGGGATTAGAGCTATGAAAGAAGCATTTGTGCACCTTACCATGTAGCAGTGTTGATGGAAGTGATCAAGTGCACTCATTACATCAGTTTTAATGAACTCCCAAGCCTTCTCGAAGAATAAACCATAGTGTAGCCATCAGGACCAGGGGTCTTGTCTGGAGCACATGACTTAATTACTGCTAGGACCTCTTCCTCTTGAAATGCCAGCTCAAGATCTGTTTTCTCCTCTTCTGAAATGCTTGCCAAACCTTCAAATTGAGCAAAAGGTCTCCAGCTCTCCTGTTCAGTGTATAGTTTCTCATAGAACTCCAGAATTTCCCTTTTGATAGAGTCTGTCTTCAATAATCTCTGGACCTACTTTGAGTTTGTCAATACAGTTGTTCCTCCTATGAGAGTTGGCCATCTTTTGAAAATATTTTGTGTTTCTGTCCCCCTCCTTCAACCACAAACACCTGGATTTTTGCCTCCATGAGATCTCCTCAGCCTTTATCAGTTGCTGATATTCCTGTTGTAGAGCTAACATGTGTGATTTCTGTGCTGTGGAAAGTGGTCTACGTTCAGCAATTTGTTCAATAGCAAAATGCTCGTCTAAGATTTTGTTCTTTCTCGCCTCTAGTTTGCCAAAAACCTCCTTGTTCCAGCGTGTGATGTCCTTTTTGAGATTCTTTAGCTTCTGAACAAGAATGAAATCTGGACTACCACTAATTATATAACTCTGCCACCAAACCTTCACTTTGTCAAGAAACCCCTCAGCCTGAAGCCACATGTTTTTAAACTTGAAGTATGAGGGTGTTGCCTCCCAGTCACCATTCTCGAGCAAAATAGGTCTATGATCAGAAATAACCTTTGGTAAGGCCATCTGCTTAACAATTTTGAAGCTGTCATTCCATTCTGTTGAAATCAAAAATCTGTCTATCCTTGATGCTTGTATGTGATTCTCTCCCCTGGACCAAGTATACTGAGCACCATGTAATGGCAAGTCAATGATACATAAGTCTCGGATCAGTTCTGAGAAGTCTTTCATTGCTTTTGTTCTTCTTACACAATTGAGCCTCTCACTTTCAAACCTGCATACATTGAAATCACTCCCTAATACCCCATGACCATCCCAGATTCCCCTTATTCCAGCAATTTCATGCCATAATTCTTCTCTCTTAGGACTGGTATGAGGGCCATATATGCCAGTAAAGCACCATCTGAAGTCCTCCTGAAGGGACTCCATCATACAAGAGATGGAGAATGTACCCACCTGGATATCCATACATTGCCACTGCCTTTTGTCCCACAACACTATAATCCCCCCCCCCCCCCCTTTGTGCCACAAGACTTTAGTTCAGCCCAACCAATCCACCTGTTTCCCCATATCTGATGCAAGAGATTAGCTGACCATTATTCTATTTTGGTTTCCTGTAAACATACTAAGTCTGCCTTCCATATGTGTAAAAGAGATTTGAGTGTACTCCTTTTATTGTTGTCGTTCAGACCCCCGACATTCCAACTCAAAATTTAAACTTTCATCCTGAAAAGGATTTGTAGTACCTGCCACTGATTCCACTTGCCTGTTTTCCTTTCCCGTCATAATGGATCCCACATATTAATCTTTTTCGTTCCACCTCCCCTTTGCTTATGAAATCTTTTCCTGACTTGTGACATGGTTTCTGCTGCTGCAGTTGTTGTTGTTGCCTTCTCTGCTCCATTCGCAAAATTATGTCAAGCAATTCATGCTCAAACCCAGTAAACATTAACCCCAAAAACCTTGCATGCTTTGACCATAGTGAACTTTGACCACTTGGACTGCTCAATTAGAGTTGGGGTATGTACCAATTGCTTTGAAGAATTCTCATTGTACCAAGGAAGAGGGAGAGCATCACTCAGAGAGTAAGTAGAGAATTCGGTATCTGAGCTATTGACCTGAGAAGGTTCCATCCTTCGAGTTGGTTGGCAAGTAAGATAGAGAGGAAATTTGACTGATTCTGCTTCATCGTCGGCCTCAGAAGAGTTGTATTGGACCGTGTGTGATGTTGAGGGGAAGGAAGAAAGAGAGACAATGGTCTGAGTCTCAGGCCCCACTATTTCAACGTTAGCTTCCTCTGATAGAGCACTAAATCTATTGTATCTTGGGTTGGGTAATGTTCTAGTGACCTTCCAGATTTTTTTCCCTTCTTTTTGCTTTTTCTTATTGGACTGGGCCTTACCCTTTGGGCCTTTTTTATAATAAGTGTTATCCAATTTCTAAACTTCCCAAGTCTTGTTCTTAACAGGCCCCAAACGTATTCCTTCAGTGACTGAATTCGAAGGTCCAACACGTGTTGCAAAATTTAAATTTGAGGGCACCACATGACCACCCACGTGGGTACAGACTGATGGAATTCCACTGTTCGAGGGAGGCATCATCTTTTTCAAAGGACCACCGGAGTTGACACTTAGCTACAACTAAGTTTCAGGAATATCACTAGCCTTATATCCCCCAGATCCCAGAGTTTTAAATCAGAAAATTAGAAATTTAGGATTCTTTTACATCAAAACACGTCAAATTAAGGTTTTCAAGTTTTGATAGAAGGTCATTAAAATTGCCATCCAACTCCTACAACCCCACAGTTTTATGGATCGAAATATACTGAAGCAACCCTGCCATGAAAACACCTTAATGTGATATACTCAGAGAAATATACCAACCTTTCCAACATCAAGTCACTTTTACATTATGTGACAATAAATTTCTTAATTAGCTTGCTAGTTAACAGCACAAAGAATGTGTCACACTTCTAAATTGTAAGTCAAGTTCCAAGATGTTTCGACTTTCCTGATAGCCTCTAAGGATAGTACATTTTGGTATCACATTACAATTTTCGTTCCAACTGTTTTATAAGACATTTAGGTCATAAATTTATAAGGTTTTATAAGGTATTGGGGTATCTTTTTTTCTTTTTCCGGTAACTTTGCATAGAGACACTATCTGCAACAATTTATAACTTGAAGATCCGACCCCAGAAAATCTCCGGCACCAAACATCCCTGATTCATTCAGTCATGCAAAAAGAATCCCTAATTTAATTCAATTGGCCATGTTGCACAAGGTCTATCCAGAATCAGCCAGCCAAGTCGTAGCAGATCATGACATGGTAAAACAACTACCTATAGTGATACTGCTGCTTGTTGCATTTAATACAAGGGTCTGCAACCACTTTATCCCAACTTGCAGCAACAGTGCATTAAGAATAAGCTCCATCAGAAGCTATCAGTCACAACACATAAGAAGGTGCTCCCAACCATTAACACGGAAATGTCAGATCACATCACATTGCACAAACAGAGTTTATTCTTCTTGGATTGGTAAAACTTAGAAGGGATAGGAACAATCACTTAAGGAAGAGTGAGAGTCAAACTCTTCATCGAACAGGCTACAAGATGTGGTGGAGAAAAGAAAAAAAGAGAAAAAGTTCTACCTGTATAAAGATTCCTTGTGATTCTGTAGTGATGCCTGCACCCTTCCACCTTTCACCAATAATTCGGTTCAGCTCTTCAGATGGTAGAGATCTCAAATGCTGACCATTCATCCACCTGAAGTTCATATTCACATTTTAAACAAGAATCAAGAAATCCTATCTATAAGGCAGAAGAAGATATAATACCTTAACTTGGTCGAATCAAAAATGGCACCACTTTTGTTTACACGTTCAATTGTGAACTTTTCAACTGCAAATGAGATGAGAAGCTATCACACTTGAAAGGCAAATAAATAGAAATGAATGCAAGCTAAAATTAGCTATGTGAACATCAGCATAGAGGCAACCAACTGACCAAGTTGTTCAAGAGTGAAAAACTCATTTTCTGTACCATCACCCCATCCCAAAAGAGCTAGATAATTCACCATTGCCTGAGGCAAATAGCCCATGTCCCTGAACTGTCAGGGAAAAGGAAAACACTGAGATTTCTCCCTTTTCCAGTTCAAATGGAAAGGGTAGAGAAAATCCAAAGCGAAAGAAGAACATATTTTGCCCGATACATAAACCCCTAAAATTGTTTCAAAAAGGAAGCATGCCATAACATGTCAGTCATTTACCTGACCAACTGAAGTTGCACCGTGCCGTTTAGAGAGCTTGCTTCTATCAGGTGCAAGAATTAAAGAAACATGCGCAAAGTGAGGCATCGGAAAACCTAGTGCCTACAACAAGGTAACAAGGAAATTTCTCCATGAGCTTCTAGAAGTGAAATCATATACCCAGAACTGCCTAAGGATTCTTCTCTTCTTTTTCCATTTTCTTCACTCTCTTTTTCCCTTTAGCCTTTTTTCATTTTATTTCTTCTCTTCTTTTTTTTTTTTTGTGTGTGTGGGGGGGGGGGGGGGGGGGGGGGGGAGAAAGGGGAGGAAACTGGGAAAAGCATTACCTTGTATATTAATGCTTGCCTTAGAGTATTCGGCAAATGTTCCTCCGCTCTGAAGCATCAAGATTTCATTAGTGCTCGAGTGCCAAATAAACAATTCAAAAATACATGCTACATATTGAAAAGTGGCTGTATCCTGTGCAGAAAACAAAATAGTACAACCTATGTTACAGCGAGTCATAGCCTCAGGTACAAATTATGGCATGGGTAAGCTCGATTTTTAGAAGGTTTTAGTACAATCTCAAGGTAACCATGTCATACCCATTTGACAATGGTGTATCAAGGAAAACGAATGAGTCTGTGCAGTGATAGCACACAACTGAAAACGAAACAAAATTGTTCTTGCATATGTTTCTATATAAAAAGAAAGTTCATGTACATTTCAGGGCCTCATCAGTCCATGTATAAATTTCACACACGCGCGCGCGCGTGCGCGCACACACACATATATATATGTGTATATATATATATATATAGTTAGTTCTTTATACTTTGACTCCTCTTGCTGAAAATCCTGGCTCCGCCTATGGGCCTCACTACCACCAATCTTAATCCACCTTCAAGTGGAATAAATTTTGTTAACCATCATTTCATAACGCCATAATATTAAGAACTAATTCAAACGCATATTTATATCATGACTAATTTTTCATTTTAACAACTAAAGATCACTATAATCATATTACCCTCCTTGTCGTTACTCAACTTTCAATGGAAATTTTACAATGCCTTTGTCCTATAGAGTATAGCATTAGTCCTGTCATACAGTATTGAAATTAGATTTCCCTAGTACCTTATGACATGGGAGATTGCCATAGTAGCATCATCAACTGTGACACAGAAGTTGTAAACAGGTTGTCCATTACTTCTCATGATCACAAAATCTCCAAGTGTGTCCAAGTTCCAACTGACCTTCATGAAATTGCAACAAAGTTAGTCCACCATAATAACTGAGATGCACTAGCATTTTGCCTGTGCCTTGCATGAAAAATTTCCTGCATTTTTTACTTTCTTGTCAAAGATAAGAAATTCACAGTTGTGTTATTTCAACCATTTCCTCTTCTTTTTCTGATAGGGAAATAAACTTTTACTCCGTTGTCAAGTACCAAGCAGGTATTATTACACAAAAATTTTGCAGAATTTATAGGACTTCTCAACTAAAGGAGTACATGGATTCCAACAGATATTCTAGTCCTACTGAGTTCTTCCTAACCCAAAAATATAGATTCTGTAAGCATTTAAACTTTACAAAAGGTAACGACAAAAAATTATTCTTAAAACATCTATGGTTCCTTTTCACGCTGTCCAGAAAATGTACAAAGGGACATTTCTCCATAATTTCTTCAGCTTCTTTGTGCACTGTCAGTGCGAGCTGATATAGATAGCAAATTTCAATTTAAAAAACTTCTTATCATTACCACTTCCGCCTGTCGTACACCATTGAGAAAAAGGGGGGTAACAAAAAAGAAAGAAGAAAGAAAATTCACAAGAAATAAATATGCAATGATACTTATGTATTATGGTATTAGCTTCCTGCAGTACATTTTTTATCTAGTTTCTAATATCACTAGGTTCCACTCCCTATTTCCCAATCTAGACTATTGGTATTCTACAGTGCTCTTTTATCTAGTTTCTACAATCTCCAAGTTCTAATACCCTAGAACCCGAAGCCCATAATCACCAGATCACAACAATTACAGACTGAAACCACCAATTGATGCCCTAGAGAAATTAGCCCATCTATCCAAATAAGGCATTGGACTCATCTAGCCATAGCTCTTACTTTAAGCAAGAGTCACCCCCAACTTAATTATTCCCTACGAAAAAAAACTAGTCAGAACCACCCCCTTTCTTCTTTTGTTTCTAATCTTGTAGAAGATATGAGGAGAATATCATAACACAACGTTTTAGCAATAAAATAGCCATTGTTAGCTTGGACGAGATCTAAGAAAAATCTTCAATTTATTCACCAGTTGGCAGTTCAACATAATAAGTTTGGACCGGAATTATGACAATAAAAAAAGAAAGAAGCACCAGCTTAGATGGGAATAAATTTTACTGGTACAAATTAGTTGAGAAATATCACTAACTTCCCCACGAATGAGGTCATCAATTTTTAAGCTCCCTTCTTTTGGTACTCGAAATCGGTATGTGTATGGGGTCCCTTTTGCCAGCTCTTCTACCACTTCCTCC
Organism: Nicotiana benthamiana; assembly: GCA_034376525.1. Taxonomy (NCBI): domain Eukaryota; kingdom Viridiplantae; phylum Streptophyta; class Magnoliopsida; order Solanales; family Solanaceae; genus Nicotiana; species Nicotiana benthamiana. Next base: position 14,518,974 of record CM067323.1, on the reverse strand, counting down.
TCTGTAGCACTTGCCCACCTCCCAGTGTATACTGGAGGCAACTGCTTCAACTTTGCAATCTCTTTCATCTTTTCTAATTCCTGCACAACAGAAAATGCTTTATTATTACACTGTCATTCAATATGATATACTAAGACCACAAAATGGGACAACGTATTGACCCATCAAGCAGATAAACAATGGAGCAGTTTAAGAGGCATCAAACTTGTGAGCATCATGCTCCTGAAACTAGTCTAATAGATGGAATCCAAAAGGATTCTGTAGCACAAATATCTGCTTCTGTGAACTTACATTCTAGATGTACAGATTTCTAACTCTGCCCTTTCGGATAGGGGTAAGGTCTGTTACATACTACCCTCCCCAGACCCCACATCGCAGGACTATACTGGGTAGTTGTTGTTATTGTTGTAAAATTCACACTGTAAAACCAGCCAGCATACCCAAGGAAAGAAATGAAAATTCAATACAATCACCTCATTTGAGCAAAAACATCGATAAACATGACCGGATTGTAAAAGCTTTTCAGCAAATTGCTTGTAAAGGACATTCCTCTCAGACTGCCTGTATGGTCCATATTCCCCACCAATTCCAGGACCTGCAAAAAAGAAGATGCCTTCATTTTTTAAAATTTTTTGATAAGTAAAAGAATATGTCATCAATAATTGTGATCACTTAGAAATTAGAATTACATCTTAAGAAAAAAAAAAAAGGATGAAAAATAAGAGAATTTATAGAGTGTCCCAATGTCACAATGACAAGCAACAAGGGACGAGGATTTGATTCCTCACCTTCAATATAAGTCTCACCTTATAGCATTTGCTAGTTGCTACTAGCTAGTTTTCCTTATTGCGTACTTAAAAGCAGCATTAGCCTGCAGTTTTCCTTATAAAAAAAACTTTAAAACAGAAAATTATAAAGCCAAAAAGCAATTAACAGGTCACAAAGTAAAAGAAAGAGATTGGTTCGAGTCAAAAGGCACACTTTCAATCTGCTGATTGATAAGGAAATCAGTATTGCGCAAAGCTGGACCAGTGATGGTTAAAAGTTAGAAATTAGAAGTTATTTTAAGGACTGGGAAATAGAAAGGGTTACACAGTTATTACAAGTTTAGAACCAAATTAGAGTGATGGATAATCAAAAGGATTCTACATGGTGGAAAGAAAAGAACAATGGTAGCTTTACTGCCAAGTCCTGATACTAATTTTTGCTAAAGAAGGGGAACTGGAGGAAGAGCCTTGGAAGAAGCTATGGAAACAAAAGCTGGATATCTGTGGGTGGATTGCTTCACATGAGGCATGTTCTCACACAAGACCTTTTATGTGAAAAAGACAAAGAAACTGTAAGACCTCCTTTTTTACATTGCAGATTCACAGGACAGACATCAGGAGTAGGTTTTTGAACATATATGGCATCAATTGGGTGATGCAAGGGACTGTGAAACGAGCATTAGCTTCTCAGCAGCGCGGCAAGATGAGAGAAGAAATCAGAAAGCTATGGAATGCTATTCGTTACACATTTTTGGACAGTGTGCCAGTGTGCCTTGCAGGGAATCATAGATATTCTGAAAGGAAAATAGAAAAGATTTTCTCTTGTAAAGTATAGATGCTTTTATAATTTAAAGTGTTGGTGAAAGGATACATTCTAAATGATAAAGAGTCAATGCAGGAATTCATAGATAGTCTCAGCACTATGTGAAGTAATTCCCAGCTTTTTGTGTAATTTTGTACTTTCCACTACCTCTTTGGTGCTGACTTTTGTTTATTTTTTATAAGGTAAATAATTGTTTAGTCGGGGCTCGTAGAGACTCGGACACCCGGTGCAATCAAAAAAAAAAATTGCCTTACTTTTAAAAGCACATATTTAAATTAATGCTAAAGAGCAGTGTTGATTTTGACTGTGTTGAGAATATAACTAAAAGAATAACCGTCACGCAATTCCACATGGTATCAGAGCAGACACAAATATTGGGTTCAAATCTCACCGCCACCCATAATTAAAAAGAATATCCACGTGTTTGGCCCATGAAAAAGACAGGTCCCTAATATAACTAAATGAATAAAAATGCGTTATCTCTAATAGCTTAAGCTTTTAGATGACATGGCCACACACTTCCACAAACTGCGGCATTCGAAAAGTCATAAAACGTGTCAGCTTCATTGGATCAATTTATGGCACTAATTTTAGCTATTGAGCTTTGACAGTTTTGTATCTGCAGAACATCAACAGGCTTGTCCAGAAGTTCCATTCTAAGGACGTTAAGAAGACAAGCAAGAAATTGAGGCAGAATCAGAACCTGGAGATCAACCCCAAGGACTGACTGCGGGAGCAAGGATTGGATTTCCGACTGCATAACTTGATTCCTCTTCTTCCACTGAATGCTCGGGGGATAGAAAGCGGGTTGTCGGCAAGCGTGACGAGAGGGCGAGGTTCAAAGGAGAAAAGGCTTAGGGTGGATACCTAGGCACCCAGAGAGGAGGAAGGGCGTAGTAATCGACGAAATGCTTCGGGGAGTTTTTCTCTTAGAGAGGCATTTTCCTCGCTTAGAAAAGCGTTCCTTCTCTCAAGAGATTTCCATAACTCTCGTAACTCTAGGCGATGTTGCATTTCCAATCGCGCTTGGCGCTTTCTTTTTGAGATATATCAATGCCTTATCCAGATAACTCAAATTGAAGCAATTGGATGTCCAACTCCGGTCTGTATGACATGATTGATCAATAGATCCACCTTTGTCATATATTCTACACATCACACTAGATGGATATCATATTCATGGAATATGATTCACTTTTAAGATACCTTGGTGGTGAAATATTAGGCACGCGAGACTCTAAATCTCATGGAGGTTTGAGTCCTCTTCAAGACATAATATTGAGACTGCTCATTAAATGAACATTCTCAATAAGAGAGCTCGGATAGAAACGGTATATCTTGCAGCTACCTGAGCTTACTCAGCTTAGGCTCATTACTTGACAAGCCTAGTCTAAAGAAGAAATACTGTAAATACTTGTTTTGACGGAATCATTTTTTACATAATATTGCTGATGAGTTGGTGATTTACTATAATACTTGTGTTACTAATAAATCTTATATAAGATGTAAGCTCAGCTCAAACCTTTAGTTACATACAACAAGACACTGACATCAGAAATCTGCTCAAACCTTTAGTTACATACAACAAGACACTGACATCAGAAATCTGCAATTTAGCAAAGGGAAAGAAAGGGTGGTAGATGATAGAACCTTCGTCCCAAGCAAGACCAAGCCAAGAAAGGTCACGAAGCACGGCCTCCTCAGACTCCTTTGTGGATCTTTCCAGGTCTGTGTCTTCAATCCGGAGTATAAACTTTCCACCTTTTGCCCTGTAATTTAGAGTAGCATAATGTAACATAGAAAGACAATTAAAAAAAAAAGCGTTTCTCAATGGGTAAAATGGAGAAGAAAACAAGGAACCGGGACGGACCGCGCATATAAGTAGTTAAAGAGTGCAGTTCTAGCGCCTCCCACGTGGAGATTACCGGTAGGAGATGGCGCAAACCGAACTCTGACATCCCCTCCGTTCCCCGCTGAAGCATAAACTGAGAAACTCCTTCTACGGGAGCAGAGACTTTTCCGGTAACTGTGGTCGCCGCGACAGTATAGTAGTGACTGGCGGTTCTTTAACTCCGGGATCAACCTTGCTCTAAACCACGGCGCCGCCGCCAGCGTCGCCATTCTTCACTAAACTTCGGTGAAATCTGTTACCTTTCTGAAAGGAAAAGGAAACTAAATTTTTGGTGCAGCCGCGAAAAGACAAATTTCAAGCCTTCTATTCAATCTTCAATGTCAGGACTCAGGATAACGATTACGTTTTGGAATACGAACCCATAAGCGCTGCCTTCGTCAACCTTCAACCCGATTTAATTTGCCCGGCCCGCCTTAGTCAGCCCGCTTGTGACGCTCCAACCCCACCTTCTGACGTGGGTGAAATTGAAATTTTGCACAAGAATGTGTTTTTCCACGAAGTTTTAGGATAAATTACATTAAGCCCTCCTATAAGATTCACCCGGTTTTAATATCAAATACTTGTGTATTATGAAAATTCTACACAATTATTAGTTGGGAATCTTAGGGAAATGTACCAGACATTATTTGCTAATAACTAGCCATTTTAATCATGCTACCAAAAAAACTAAAAAGATTTATTAATGATATATAACATTCAAAAAGCATAGGGAAAAAAAAAATCAATGGCCATTGTTGTGACTCATTGAAAACGCATAAATAAGGCAATATAGAAAACTTGACGAAGTTTGAAGGCGAGTTAGACTAGTTTGGAATCAAAATTTAAAAAATAGGTCAAAAAAGATTATTTTTTTTCCAATCGGTATGGTTGGATGTATCATCACTTATTTTAAAAGTAAATTTTGCATTACGAGGCCTTAAAACCCATTTCTGCATTATCTCGATTTGCGTGCGCAATCCGGGCACGTAGTCGGAAAGCCATTATGTGAAAATCTATGAAAAATGATGAATTTTGACTTTAAAATGAATTTAAGTTGACTTCGGTCAATATTTTTGGTAAACGGATCCGGACCCGTGATTTAACTGTCCAAAAGGGTCCGTAGGAAAATATGGGACTTAGGCATATGTCCGGAATCGAATTCCGATGTCCCAAGCCCGAGAAATAAACTTTTGAAGAAAATTATTTTCTGTAATATTTATGAGATTTTGAAAATAAAATGTGTTTAAAACTTGATGGTATCGGGCCCGTATCTTGGTTTCGGTGCTCAGTACATGTCTTATATGTGATTTAAGATGTAAGAAACGGACTTGAAATGACGTGAATCGAATGGTATTTGAGAAAAATTGAAAATTTTGAAGTTCTTAAGAAATTTCATGATTTTGATGCTAAAGTCATAGTTGTTGATGTTATTTTAGTTTTGAACGCACGAGCAAGTCCGTATGATATTTTTAGGTTGGTGTGCATGTTTGATTTGGAACCCCGAGGTCTCCGGTGAGTTTTGGATAGGCCGCGAGGTGGAATTTAGACTTGAGGAATTGCAGACTTCATCTATTTCGGTGCAGACCTACATGCTTCGCATTTTTGAAGCCTGGCTCGTAAATGCGAGGGGCATGTCGCAAATGCGAAAGTAGTCCAGGCCAGCCTACCTCGCAATTGTGAGGATTTTATCGCAAATGTGATGCTCCCCCTTTTAGCCAGTCGTCGCAAATGCGACATATTCTTTGCAATTCCCACTTTGCAAATGTGAACCCAATTTCACAAATGCAAACATAGTAGAAGTTTGGGTTCGCAAACGCAATTACCACATCTGCAACCTGCAATTTTATAACTTAGCCGAAAACCTCTCATTTTTCACACTCTTTCAAAACCAAAACACTCTTTGGCTATTTTTCAAATACAACTCTTCTTTCGAATCGATTGTACGTAAATTTTAACTCGTCTTCTTCAATCATTTATATCTTTTCACATGATTTCAACTCAAAATCAATGATTTTCATGGGAGAAATTGGGCGTTTTGGGTAGAACCTAGGTTTTTCTAACATTGGGGGTTTGGACCTCAGTTTGAGGCCCTATTTCAAAATAAATTATATATTTGGGTTCGTGGGAAAATGAATAATCGAGTTTTGGTTCAAACCTCGGGTTTTGACCATATGGGCCCGGACGGTGATTTTTGACTTTTTGGGTAAAATTTTGAAAAATTTATTTTCATGTATTGGAGTTGACACATTAGCGTTTATTGGTGTAATTAAGTAAGCGATATTTAAGACGTGAATTGTATTTGTGGCATCAAAGTAAGTGTTTGGTCTAACCTTAACCTGAGGGATTATGAGTCGAGTCTTATTTGCTATGTGTAATTGTTGAGAACGACGTACAGGCATAGTGACGAGTATCTATACATTGGTGTCGAGCATGACTGTGAGTCTTATATTGTGATTATTATGACTTCGTTGTATTGTTCATGCTTTAGTGATGATTTTTATTGTTTGGCAAAGTTTGTGGAAGTAATTCTGGCATTTGAATATTAAGAAGCGTTGGCTCAAGTTGTATAATAAAATGTGGAAGTGTAAGTGGTAAATTGAACCTCTGGAGCATTGGCTCAAGTTGTAAAGTGAGTGGTGAAGTAAAAGTGAAAAAGAGAAAATAATCATTATATTATCTCCCTTGGAGTGTTATTGTTGTTTTTGATGTTATCTCCCTTGACGGGACTTGTTGTTGAATTATTGTTCTCTTGCCGGGATTCTTATTGCAATTTCATTTATCTCCTTGCCCTAATGTTTGTGATTGTTGTTTGGGTGAGGAAGAGAGTTAAAGCACGAAGGGTGATGTCATGTATTGTTTGGTAAGAGAGTGTTAAAGCATGAAGGGTGATGTCGTGTATGATTTGTGAGGAAAAGAGTATAAAGCACGAAGGGTGATGTCGTGCCGCACGACGTACCATTTCGTGCTGATTTTATTGATTATATGGTGAGGACAGGATTAAAAGCCTGAAGGGTGATGTCGTGCACATTTTCATTACTTGACTGCTTTTGTAAGGACGAGAGTAAAAGCACGAAGGGTGATGTCGTGCACTTATTGATTTCTTATTCATGGTTGATATTTGAGATATGTTGTTTCTTTCATTTACCCGTTGTCCTTCTATTCTAAATTGTTTTTCCCCCGCAGCATGTTACCCCTCGCATACTTGATTATATATTATTGTTCCTCATTTCCAATGTATATAGTTGAATTGCACAGGTTTATTTGGTAGTTTGGTCCTAGCCGCGTTACTACTTCGCCGAGGTTAGGCAAGGCACTTACCAACAGATGGGGTCCGTTGTGCTGATACTACACTCTACACTGTGTATAGATCCCGGAGCAGCTTTTGGATCCGTAGATTGAGTGGCCGCATTCAGTCCACGTGGAGACCCAAGGTAGTCATGCAGGCATCTGCAGGCCCTGGCGTCTCCCGCTATCTCTTTATTCTTGTTTCATTTCCTTAATTCAAAAATAATGTATAGTTTATTTTTCGGACTTTGTATGTAGTAATCTTAGATCGTCTGTGACACTGTGATACCAGTTATTGGTGGTTGAGGCTTAAATAATTGTATTAGATACATATTTCAGATAGTTTACTGCATTTCTTCCTCTTACTGAAATTTATGTTGTTCACACGTTATTGCTTTGTCGACGCCCCCTTTTTCTAAAGACCGAAATCGAGTTTACGACATTATGGGGAAAACAACTCTTATTCACTCTTGGGGGAAGTTGGATTTATAGAATTTGGAGAGTCTCCACCTAATGATTATAGTGCATTAGGACACTTTAAAGAGAAGAAGCGATTTTGAAAGAAAATCAGAGTTTGGGTAAGGGCTTGAGATTATCTCGAGGGGAAGGTGTTAGGCACCCCTCAAGATTCACTTGTGTGGTTCCTGGCCATGCTTTATTGTGACTTTAAAAGAAGTAGAATAGAGCAAATAAAGTTCGCACATAAGAATTCACAAATAAGTTTGAAAGCTTAAAGAAAGGAAAATGCATGAACGATTTTGGAAGAGAGAAAGATTATTTTAAGAAAAAGCATCATTTTAAGAAAAAGGAACATTTTTGCAAATAAAGAAAAGAAAAGGAAAGGGGTGCTAGGTTTATACAAAATATGGATCACGTCAATGCAATACTCGGCGCACACTCCTCAAAAAGGGGTCGCACGTGATATTAGCGCACCGGTCATCATCTCCATATTCTACACATCCCACCCCGTTAAGGTATTTTAAATGTGATTAGTCTCGTTTACTTATTGCATGCTACTACCCGTACCAACCTATCAGTCCCGGGGTATTAGGACTTCAAATCCTAAAAGAGAAAGGAATGTGGGTAGAGGCATATATGGGGGTTTAAAAGATAAAATACTAGTTTTGACAAACAAAACACATAACAAGTAGAGGGGATTGACAAACAAACATGTAAGGATCACAAAAACCTCGTAAATCGGATAGCACTTAGTTTAGCATGCCTCGCACATACTGATTTGGTATTTAAGTTAAAACTAAATCGGCAAACGGACTAGTTTAACACATAGAATTAGATAAAAAGTATGCATTAGGAAGCTCAGATCCAATTGTCAGAAATTGAAGTATTTTAAACGAGTTATTCAGAAAGTGCTGATTTCATAAAAGAATAGCCTAACGCAGCAGACTAAAGAAAATGAGAAATGCAGCAACCAGGCTATTTTGAGTAAAACACAATAGAGTTGTGAAAGAGTTTTAAAAATAAGAATACTTTAAAATAAAGAACGAGTTGAAGGACTATTTTGAAAGAGAGTCTCAGGGACTGAGTAAACATTTAGACAGAAGATTTAAAAGAAATGCTTCAGATAAAAGGATGTAGATTGGTAGAATTAAAAAGCATTACAGGTTTATAAGAGTTTTTACTGAAAATGTTGAGGCCAGTTAATAGATTATTATTACTTAAAATAGAATCAAGCGAGTTTGAGACGAACTCCTATAGGCATGATATATCTGTCTGATTTTAAGAACTGTTATTCAACTGATAAAAGAAGGATTATTTGATTACCTTATAGTTTGCCTAAGGCGTATGCACTTCTTATAGACATGGTTCTATATGCAAATTATTACATGAATATTAAATCCTATAAGCAGGATTTCTAATGACTTACAGTATGTTAAATATTAAACCTATAGACATGGTATCTAGGTGATTGAATTAAAATATTAAACCTATAAACCAAATATCTAAGTGATTGAATTAAAACATTAAACCTATGGACATGGTATCTACCCTTTATTTGATGCAAGAAAAAGTAAACCCCCCCCCCCCCAAGCCTTCTCTTATCCAAAGTGTTTCATAGTTCCAAGGAGCCTCAAGGGCACCAGGCAGTGCTTACACTCTGGATAACAATTAAAATATAATAGTGCAGTGTGGAATAGCCAGCCCTTATGCGTCCAAGTTCGGAGGGATCTCCAGAGTCCCAAAGAACGGCTTACCAAATGGGGCAGAACTTAGAACTAGGAATAAGTGCAAAGTGAGAGAGGGATTAGGGAACCATAGCAAATGGTGATCATGCCCAGCCATGGGTGTAGACTGGCATACCCCCGACCATTTGTTTGGTCCAAACAAATTAATAGCAGACCTTAGAGGCCAGACCTGAGTCTGGATGGTGATTAGGACACCACCAGACTTGAGTCAAGGCTCAGCACATAAAGGGAAGGGGGAGTGGGAATTGGTTTTGAGTAAAGAGTTCAAAATAACCTAGCTCAAAGTCACGAGCAGCAATAACAAGATGTTATCATGATTGGAAGTGTACTCTTCATACAAAGGGTAAAAGGAAGGGATTCACATAAGAAAAGCATTTGCGGAAATATAAGGAGAGAAAGCATAACAAAAAACACATGATGAAAGAAAACATGATAGGCTAAGATATAAACACACAGTGAAAGAAAGAGCGTAACATGCTAGGGAGTAAGCACATAGTTAAGGGGGCATTATTTAACTAATAGTGACATACCAGTTAGAATAGCAGAATAACAAGAGCAAATAAACATCCAGAAGTCAGCAAGAATTCTTCAGCAAATACTTGAGAATTCAAAAGGAACTCAAGAGTGTTTCAAAAAGAGAAGAGGAGCAGAGTGCTTAGTACTACAAATTCAGAAACCAGTAGTAGAGAAAGTATTAAAATTGTGTAGTGTTCAATTGTGAAAAGTTTGCAATTCGGAGTCTGAAGTGTGTGTTTGTGCAGAAAGAGTAGTCCCCTTTATAGGACAAAAAACAAGTGAGCAAAGGTAAGAAAATAATTTTTAGTTAATCATATAAGGTCTCCCTAAGGTTAAGGGATTTGCTTTCAAACGGGCATGATATAATTAAGGAAATAAAAGTAATTAAAAACCTTTTCAAAGTAACATAACAAGGGTAAATACACAGATTTTATTTACTGCAAGAATTATATGGTACACAGTTTGTGAGAAATAAGAGAAATAGATCAATCATACAGCCAGCAAATTTGAAAGCTTTGTTCAAATGAACCTAGTCAGAAAAAAGGTGAGGAAAAGGTTCAATTGGGGAAAATTAATAACAATCAATCGAGCCTTAGTAAAAAGAATTCAGAATCAATAACAAGATGGCAAAACCATTTTGAAAGAAAAAGCTATCATATATAAAGCACACGAGTGTCAAACAAGAAAGAAGAGACTATCATAGAAAGTTTCAAATCACAAGCAAAAAGGTTCCAGTTCGGTTCATAGACTCAGCATGAGTTTAAGAGAGCCCAGGGTTCTAAAATACAACCCTAGTCCCAACACAGAACCAAAACTCGCAAAAAACTCCAACCTGTAAGGTTTCAATTCGAGTAGGGTATCGAAAGGAGAAGGCAAACCATTGTAACAGACTCAGAGGTCTCTTTCATAGTCTCATGAGAAAACACACAGACACAATAGCAAGTTCGAAGCAACAGAGTGAAAAACCGTAAAGAACAATTTTAAGAAAAACTCAACACTCATGCAAGTTCATAAGAGAACAGAGGTGACATAGAACTTAGGAAACAGTAGATGAAACAGGTTTTAGAACTCAAATACAGGTCCAGTAAAGGAAAACAAAAAGCTCAGTAAGAAAATAGCAAAGGAACACATAAGATAGACATATAAAACATTGTTGTACAAACCAATAGAAAAATAATAGAGCACAAGTAGAAGAATATGTGTAACAACGGCAAATAGGAGAAGACATGCGAGGAAAGAATACAAGACATAAGAAAAACTCATAAAACATGGCATAAACAGATTCACACGAATAAAAGAAGAAGAAAAGAAGTCAGAAATCGCTTTTAGATTTTTTGAAAACCTTAAATCGAAACAGACTAGTATTGGAAAGAAAATTAGGGAAAAGCTTTAAAACCTCGAGTATAACAAAGATCTATCACAGATCTAAGAAGATAAAGGGAAAAAGAACCTCGAACATCTTTTAGGGTTTCTCCGAAACCGTAGAAATGAGAAGACTTGGAAAGGATCTGGTCTCGAACAAGTCTGAACCATAGCTAGGCCTTTTAAAGCTCGAACACGTCGGAACGGAGCCGGAGAGGCCATAGGACCTCACATCTGTAAAAGATCTGTACGGGCATCATTGAGGTTGAACCTCGAAAACCTTGAACAATCATGATTAAGGGTGAATGGAGGTGAGCACACACCACTCAGGGCTTGGGATGCCATGGATTCCGTTGAAACATGGTAGAAACCGGTGGGAGAAGATTAGGGTTCCGGAGAGGGCTAAAGAGAGTTTGAGAGAATGAGGAGATTAAAGGTGGCGTATCTGATAGCAATGATTTAGGTTTAGGGGGTATGGGAATTAAAAGGAAAGAAAGGATCCCGATCGTTCATCAAAATGATCAACGACCAGGATTAAAGGGGAAGCCGGGCGGGTTTAAAAGGGTCAAGGGGTCGGGTTAAAAATAGAATTGGGTTGTTTTAATTTGGGTGGAATTTGGGGGTTAAATTGAGGTTAAAATTGAAATAGAAATGGATATGTGTTAAACAACCAATTTTCCCCTTTTGATTTTATAAAAATAGAAAAAGTGTTTTAAAATCCAATTAAAAGTACTGAGTTAATAAATAATACATAAATATTAATTAAAAAAAATACTGGGATTGATTTTGTAATTAAAATGCTATTAAATCTTAAAGTGGGATAAAACTGCAATTACATACAATTTAGTTTTAAAGTACTAAATGGACTTGTAAAAATATGAAAAAATTATGTAAACTATATTTTGATGTAAATATGAGAATAAGATATTATTCACCAAAATGACAATATTTTGGGAATAATTATTGGGTTTTATTGTATAACAATAGGTCATAAATTAGTTTTAAAATATTAAAAATGCCAAAACCCTTTGATGTGCTTATGTATGCACACATATGCTATTTTAAAAGTATTTTGGGGATAAAAATAAATAGGAAAAATTTGAGTATCAACAGCTGCCGCTCTTCACCTGAGGAGGATGAAAGAGTGTTGGGTAAAGACAAGATGATCAATTTTGACCAAATCGGTAATTGAAAAGAATTCTGACCGAGCCCTGGCTTCAGAGATGCCTACATATACCTAGTTTTACAAGAATCGGGCCATATGTAGTTTAGGAACCATTAACAGAATGTGTCGACGGAGATTCGAAAAGACGGACACGATGGTTAGGTTTGGAAAAAAGGTGTTTGGAGTCGGATAGGCTGTGGAGAACCGGAACGGGATCGCTCATACTGAGGTGGCTGTTTGCTAGCCGATGTACCTGCAAACGAGCAATGCGGCGTATATTGTGCATAATTAAAACATGATGCAAGTTACCATTGGACCATGAATACTGTCTTCGGACGGTTAAGATGACGTCCTCGGACTATGATGTCCTGGGCCATGAAGAGCATAAAAGTAAAGATTCACAAGCCATGAAATAGTTTTCTCGGGCTATGCAGATGGTGCCTCTGAACTATGACGCCTTTGAATAAGTTGGCGATCTTTCAGCCCATGAGAAGATGACAATCTTTAAACCAAATGAATGCAAAGGGTGGCGATCTTTCAACCAAAGCGAGAATTTAAATGCAGGTGGCGATATTTCAGCCAAAGCGAGAATTTAAATGCAAGTGGCAATATTTCAGTCGTTCAAAAAATAAAGTGGCGATATAGCCAGCCATGCAGGATGGAGACAATGCTTAGTCTCAGAAGGCAGATAAGTAACCTTATGCAGGATGGAGGTAGAGCTTAACCTCAAGAGGCAGAAGATAGCCTTATGCAGAATGCAAATGGAGACAGAGCTTAGTCTCGAAAGGCAGATAAATAGCCTTATGCAAAAATGTAGATGGAGATAGAGCTTAGTCTCGAAAGGCAGATAAGTAGCCTTATGCAGGATGGAGGTAGAGCTTAACCTTTGAAGGCAGATAAATACCTTTATGCAAAAATGCATTTAGAGACACAACTTAGTCTCGAAAGTCGGATAAATAGCCTTATGCAAAATGCAAATGGAGATAGAGCTTAGTCTCGAAAGGCAGATAAGTAGCCTTATGTAGGATGGAGGTAGAGCTTAACCTCGGAAGGCGGATAAATAGCCTTATGCAAAATGCAGATGCAGACAGAGCTTAGTCTCGCAAGACAGATAAATAGCCTTATGCAAAATGCAGATGGAGACAGAGCTTAGTCTCGGATGGAAGATAAGTAGCCTTATGCAGAGTGGAGATACATCTTAACCTCGAAAGGCAGACATATAGCCTTATACAAAAATGTAGATGCAGACAGAGCTTAGTCTCAAAAGGCAGATAAGTAGCCTTATGCAGGATGGAGATAGAGCTTAACCTCGGAAGGCAGATAAATAGCCTTATGCAAAATGCAGATGGAGACAGAGCTTAGTCTAGATATGCAGAGTGGAGGTACTTAACCTCGAAAGGCAGACAGATAACCTTATGCAAAAATGTAGATGGAGACAGAGCTTAGTCTCGAAAGGTAGATAAGTAGCCATATGCATGATGGAGGTAGAGCTTAACCTTGGAAGGCAGATAAATAGCCTTATGCAAAATGCAGATGGAGACATAGCTTAGTCTCGAAAGGTAGATAAGTAGCCTTATGCAGAGTGGAGGTAGAGTTAACCTCGAAAGATAGACATATAGCCTTATGCAAAAATGCAGATGGAGACATATCTTAGTCTCGAAAAGCAGATAAGTAGCCTTATGCAGGATGGAGGTAAGCTTTACCTCGGAAAGCAGATAAATAGCCTTATGCAAAATGCAAATTGAGACAGAATTTAGTCTCAGAAGGCAGATAAGTAGCCTTATGCAGGGTGGAGGTAGAGCTTAACCTCGAAAGGCAGACAGATAGCCTTATAAAAAAATGCAGATGGAGACAGAGCTTAGTCTCGAAAGGCAGATGTAGCGGTATTTTCTTAGCTGTCAACTAATTGCGGCATCGTAGCTGTCAGGGATGTTGGGTGTAGATAGTAAAATTTGCGCATAAGCGATCGTTATAATGGTTTCCCCCCTAAAAGTACGAGTGTGTGAATGTATTCAGATGATTTGTACCATGCATTATAGAAATTGTGAGTTCTGTAGAGGGGAAAAGGTTAGTTCATCTTCCGGTGGCTCCTGACATCATGTATCATTGGGTAGCATTGCTAAACGACAGCGACTCAAATGATAGTTATGCATGATTTAGTAAATTATAATATAAGTATATATGTTTGAGAAAAAAATGATTTTGAATGAACCAATGACTGCGACGTGGTCCCGGACATTGCAATCTTGCTTGTTACAGAATTTTGAGGGCCCTCCTCAAAATTCTACCCCAGTTTACTGGGTTGGCGCTTCTGACGGCTGTGCTAAATGACTGGGTTGGAAATATTTTCTTCAACACCATCTGCCCTGGTGTAAAATTTCTTGGCTTGACTCTTTTGTTGAAGGCTCTGGACATTCTATTCTGATATAACTGACCGTGGCAAACTGTACTCATTCTCTTTCTGTCTTTAAGGGCTAACTGCTCGTAGCGATCTTTTACCCATTCTGTATTATCTAACTTTGCTTCTTGTATGATCCTCAAAGAAGGAATTTCTACTTCAATGGGAATGACCGCCTCTATATATACCATAAATCAGCATGTAGGGAGTTGCCCCGATTGAAGTGCGGATTGTGGTACGATATCCCAATAAGGCGAATAACAACTTCGCATGCCATTGCTATGCCTTTGGATCATCTTTCTTAGTATCTTCTTGATGATGTTGAGATTTGAACCATTTTCAGTCATAATAGATTCCAGAATTTCGAACCGACAAATAATTCAATCGCGGATGAAATCTGCCACAACTTTCTTAGTCATTGTTTTGTACGGTGTTGCTTCAACCCATTTAGTAAAGTAATCAATTGCCACTAAGATGAACCTGTATCCGTTTGATGCATCTGGCTCGATTGGTCCGATAACATCCATTCCCCAAGCGGCGAACGACCATGGTGAGCTTGTTGCATTAAGCTCGTTTGGAGACACCTTTATCATATCTGCATGTATCTAACAGCGATTTGCTTCTCTTTCTTCAACACACCTTAGAAATCCAAAATCGGGAGTCCTCCAATACAGGATTCCTCCGATGTGAAAGAAATTGTTAGATAACCTTCCCAGTGTGCGCTTCTGAGTTGTGTTGGCGAGCTCTGGATATTCTCTTGTTGTCAAGTATTCTTTGATGTCGTAGAACCATGATTTTCCATCCGCTTATTCTTCAACATGAGCATAATAAGTTGGTTGGTCATAGATCTTGACCTGAATGGGATCAATGAAGTTTGTATCTGGGTGCTGGATCATGGATGACAAAGTCGCTAGTGCATCAGCAAACTCATTCTGTATTCTGGGATCGTGCTGAAATTCGGTCTTTGTGAACCTTTTCCTTAGCTCATATATGTGATGCAGATAAGGGAGTATATTAGAATTCTTAGTTTCCCACTCTTCTCGAACCTGATGTATGAGTAGGTGCGAGTCTCCAATCACTAGTAACTCTTGACCATTCATGTTGATGGCCAGTTTGAGCCCTGAGATGCAAGCTTTATACTCGGCTGATAAGTTGGTATTTTACCAACTTATCTTACCTTTAGACCTATACTTTCGCTATGTTTGAGTGATAAAATCCTGCAATTAATGTCATTTACTTCTGTTTTTACAGGGTGAATGTGATTTAGAAATAATGGTGAAGAAACCAAGTTAAAATAAGCCAAAAGGTAGCAAAAATTGACAAAATTAGCTGCCTAGTTAATTACCCTATGCGATCGCAATAAACACTATGCGATCGCATAAGTCAAGGAAGTAAAGTTATGCGAACGCATCAATATTATGCAAACGCACAGAAGAAAAGAGGGTCTGGTCAGTTGCTGGTCAACAAGCCTATGCGAACGCATTAGTAATATGCGAACACACAGAAGAAAGGAGGGTCTGGTCTGATGGTCAACAAGCCTATGCGAACGCGGCGGCCAGTGTGTGATCACATAGATTGAAAGTATCTCTCTGCAATCACAGTGGCCTTTGTGCGATCGCATAGTGTGTTTTCTGGGCAATTATGGGCAAAATTGGAATTTCACGTTTGTAATCCCCAAATCATTTGTATACTCGTCCAAGCAGATCTTTGTCTTTGGCTTATGTTCAGTCTATAGAGAATAGAGAGAACAAGGTGAAAGCTAGGGTTTTGCATAAGCACACTTGGGTCTTGAAGATTAAAGCTTGTGGTTAAGATTTTCTTACCCATTTATATTTATTTCTTCATTTCCTTGCTTTGCATTGAATATTTAAGTGTGTAATATTTATTTCCAACACTTGAATTTTGTTTATGGGAATATTCATATTTAAAGTGTGGATTAAATACCTTATTGTGCTTATGTATTGAATGATTTTTATATATTTATGAAGTGAGTTATTGTTACTTTAATTATTCTTGTTCTTTAATGTTTCCAAAGGGATTAGCTAACCCTGGGACTCGCCCATTAACTCCGACTGGCCCAGTCCTGGAGTTCTTTTTCAACCTCTCGATTTTGAAGGAAAAGGGTCTTAATAATGTGTTCTCAGATGAGAACACATGACCAAGATCCATCTCAGTCTTAATCGTTACCCAATCCGTCATTTTTTTGAGTTTGCCCTTTTAGGTCATATCTTTAATTCAATATTCGATAGGTTTCAGAGGGATTTGAGGTGGCGCTAGGGTTCATGTCTTCAAATCTATATTCGAGGAGGGGGGTCTGGATTCGAAGGAAGCCAATGGTGTTCTAGTGGTGAGGGAGGTCCAAGGGTCAAGGGGTGTAAGTTTTGTGGCCATTGGATGGATTGGAGTTTTTGGCTGAGCTTCGATCTAAAATTCGAAGATATGGGTTGTGATTCGAGGGAAGCTGATAGAGGGTTTGGAAAGAGGATGTTGTGGGGAGGCTATGGTGTGATTTCGAGGTTGTTTGGACCACCGGAACAACCGTGAGGCAATTTTTGATGGGCGGAGGGCGGGGGGTTTGGTCTCTGAAGGGTTTGGAGACGACGATAGTAGGGGGGTTTCGTTTAAGGGGCAGGGGTAAGGCTCTCAGTTATATACTATAAGCGTGAGCGAATCCAAACCTTTAGATCTGATGAGATCAACCGTTTGGATCACTTCATTAAAGAGCGATGCTGTTTGGGATGGTAACGGGTGAGGGGGACGGGTCGGGTTATGTAACAGGTAAGGCTCAGGGATTTTGGACCATTCGACCAAACTAATCGAGTGGCTTGGATCCATGGGCTTCAAACGACGTTATTTGGACACATCTGGAGACGGACTGGACCGTTCGATCGTATGAGATTGATGGTCCAGATTTTCAATGCCCAAACGGCATCGTTTGGACGTCTATTTGGGAGACGGATTGGATTGGGTCAGAGAGGTGTTTGAATTGGGCTGATTTGGCTTATTCAATTTGGACGGCCCAATTTCTTTTCATCTTTTTTCTTCTCTTTTCTTTTATTTCCTCTTTATATTAATTTATTTTTTCCAAAAGCTAAAAAAGAATCCTAAAATCCTAAATTAAGTTATAGAACTAAATTAACTCTGTCAAAAGACACTATTTAATTTCCTAATAACAATCATCACACACAATTAAATACCAATTAAAACCAAAATCACAGGGGCTCGACATAAAATGCTAAAAATGCAAAAATACATATTTGTGATTTTTTATTTTGTAATAAACTAAATTACTCGTAATTGTAAAATTAAATTTTAAATGCAGATTCAACATATTTTTGTATTTTTTATTAATTTAACAAATAAGACTTGCACAGACGAATGCAAACAATAAAAGAAAAAATAGCACAAAATCCACAAAATTACAAACAACGCAAAATTATTCTAATTTTGAATTCTTTTGGAATAGTTCTTGTGATGCAAAAATCACGTGCTCACAATCATAATTTTAGGGGATTTGTATAAATAATATACGTGAGCACTTACAAGTCTACTACTTTAGTGCGACAAAGTTGTGACGATTCCTAGATCATCACCACATATAAGCTTTGGCTCTGATATGAGATATCGATTGAAGTTGAATAAATAAAGAAAATTTTTGTACTTAGCTCTTCCCATTAATAAAGTGTGAATTTATTTTTGCCCTACATATATTGCTTGCGGTGAGAGTGAGAGAGCAAGGGGGACAATATGAGGAATAACAGTTACTGACTAAATTTAAGGGATCGTTTTTTATCATGGTTTTTATATAGATAATAAATACAGTTTCACGATGTAAGTTTTAAGACCTAAAAAAAGTGATAAATATTTATATAAAAGGGTATATTTAGGTAAAAATTTCTTTATTTGTTGATAATTTTTTTGGACCTATATATGATATGTCTCTATTTAATTTATCACTCTTCCACATCATACACAAGTATTCAATAGACAGTTTTTGAGTAGGTTAAGTAGGCATTTGGAAATAAAAATAATAATTTTTGAAAAATATACTATTTGGAGTGAAGCCGAAAAATGGTATATGAAAATATCTTTGGCATGTATTTCATTTGAAAAAATATGGCTGTTTTATGAGTGAGAAAAAATATTTTCTGAAAATTTTTAAAAAGTGGTCAAAATCACTTTTCATTTTTGAGAAACTCATTTTTGAATTTTTGTCAAAAACTTATAAAATTTTATCAACAAACAAATTTTTTTATTTTTTTTTAAAGAAGGGAAACTTTTTTTATGAACAAATGGGGCCTAGATATTCAAAGTTAATAGCTTGTTTGGATGATTGTTAATTGTTATATTGTATCGTATTGTTACTTTAAACATAATGCTTGTTTTGACTGTTACTTAAATTTTATTGCATCGTATCATTAAATACCTCGTTACATAACGATGAAAAGTGATACTTTAATAAATGACCGATTTGGTGTCGCGTCGTTACCTTATTATTTTCTCCCATCCAACCTTTTCTTATTATTAAATAATTATATTTTATACTTTACCTTACTTACTTAAATAATAATATTATCTCATACCTTACTTCTTTTCTTTTTAAAAATAAAATAAAATTGCAAGGTTATTCTTGGGTCTATTATTCAGGGGATGGGGAGATTGATGAAGATGTCACACATCGTATTGGGGCAGGATGGATAAAATAGAGACCCGCTTCCGGTGTTTTATGTGATAAAAAAAGGTGCCACAGAAACTTAAAGGTAAGTTCTACAGACTGGTAGTCATGTTAGAAAATACGCTTAACGCTAGAGGGGGGGGGGGTGAATAGCGTTATAATAAAAAATAGCGTAAACTTGCGGAACTTAAAAATTGCAGGAATGAAATAAGTGCGATAAGTAAATAATAAAGAACGAACGCACCGATGTATCCTGGTTCACCACAACCCGTGGCTGGTCCAGTCCCCGAGAGACTCTCTCGAGATTTTCACTATCTTCGTCAAGCTTACGGGTGCTTAACAAAACCGTTACAGTTGCTCAAGGATACCACACCTTAAGACTTCACTTGCTTGAGGATACCTCACCCCAAGACTTCAACCACTAAGACTTCGGGTACTTAGCAAACCCGACAAATGAGAAGATATGTTCTTCTCAGACAACTCTCTTTTACAACAAATACTCTCTCAATAGAGTGGATAAAGAGATACACAATAAGCTCTATGAACAACACAAAGTTGTCTATCAAATGGCTCAACAAAAGCTCTAAAATGATGCTTGAAAATGATCAATATGTATAACAATGTATGGAGGAGTTGTGTGTTTAAAAACAGCTCAAAAGACCTCTTTTTATAGGTGAAAAAGTGGTGCTGACCGTTGCTTAATTGATAAATAAAATCCCTGATTCTGTGCTCAGACAATCGATTGTTTGGAGTAGACAATCGATTGTTTGACCAACGTTCAAAAAACAGATTCTTGATTTTAGGCTAAACAATCGATTGTTAACCCTGAATAATCGATTGTTCTTCAACGTTCAAAAATCAATTTAGGATTCTGTGGGAACGGTAAAAAAATAATCGATTGTATGAAAATGACAATCGATTGTTTATGAGTATAATCGATTGTATGATAACAACAATCGATTGTTTTGATGTTTAAAAACTTCGGTTGCACACTGTCTCAAAATAATCGATTGCTAAAAGTAGACAATCGATTGTTTGCTATTTTGAAAAACTTCAGATCACACTGTCTTAATACAATCGATTGTAGGATTCAAATAATCGATTGTTGAGGTCCAGATTTTAAAAGACATGTTTAAAAACCATTTTGACTAAAATACAAATCATTTTGGTTTAGCACAAAGATGCATGTTTATGATAAAAATGTTTTATGCATGTTTATGATGTCCTAATGTTGAGCCAAAGGATAAGATAACTTAAACGTTATCCTTACATTGGTTCTACCAAACGATCTACGTCTTGGGTCTTCGGTTTGAACTCTTTGGCTCGTTCATGCAATTCCGTCATCAGTATGCTTCTCGCCATTTGATTGATTGTCATATTATATCGTTGTTTGATACTTGACTTCATTGTTTGTCATTCATCAAAACCTATACCTGAAAATCATGTTCATACAACCAAAGCGCACATATCATAGATATACATGATTTCCAACAATTTTTCCCTTTTTGATAATGACAAACAACGGAAGATATGCATATTAAATTTCCCCTAAATAGATGCTATATCTCAACATACAATTTATGCAACCAATTCAATTCAATATAATTCCCCCTTAATTGAATATTCCCCCTCAATTAAAGCATGCATATCGCCCATATTCTTCCCCCTTTTGGCATTAGCAAAAAGAGTATACTAAAAGTTATTTAAACCATTGACGATACTAATCGTTATAGACAATATCATATAAAAAGTTAGTAAAAGTTAGTAAATGGCATACTAATAATAACGATCATTTTTCTCAACTATGCCAATTGTTATTTAAACTAAAAATATTCATCAAAACATGAATCAATCATTTATTATAAAACCAATTGATACTAATTGTTATTCTAAAATAAAACTTGTTAAAGCATGTATCAACCAAAATTGATATAGATTATTTGCACATATCAACTCATTGCATTTTTATTCAAAATATGATAACTAACCGACGTTCCCCCTTAATGCATTAAGATTTCGTGCTTGGTGCATCCACTACAATATTGTAGTCTTCAAGCACACATGCAAAAAGAACCTAAAAATAGGTTTTTGGTATCCAACTTCTTTTGGGTCCTTGGGGGTTAGGGTAACAATACTTATAATCAACACATAAATCTCTATGTTTAGCAAAACAAACGGGTGCAATGTGTCCTACCCGATTACAATAGTGACATATAACATTAGGATTGTGCATATGTCTAGGTTGAGCCAAATGCATTCTAGGTGATCTAAAGTTGTTCCCCCTAGAAGCGTTGAATTTCCTAGAGTCATGTCTAGGTGGTCTAAAATTATTCATTCTAGACTCATTTATAAAATTCCTAGAATTGTGTCTAGGTGGTCTAAAATTATTCATTCTAGACTCATTAACAAAATTCCTAGATTTGTTTCTAGGTGGTCTAAAACAATTAATCTTAGACTCATTAGTGATGTTCCTAGAATTCTTTCTAGATGGTCTGACCTCATTACTATCATCCTTTTTAATATCTTCAATTTTAGGACTATCAACACTACGTGTTTCTAGTGCTTTCCTAAGTTCTGTGTTCTCTAGTATTAAAGAACTACAAGAAGAACAATTGGAACATTTATCAATAGAAGAGGCTTCATTCAATTCCTTGATTTTATTTTTAAAATCAACAATGTCATTTTTCGAAAAATTATTTTCTTTTTCTAAAACTTCAATTTTATTTTTAAGAACATCATTTTCATTTGTCAATTTTTCAAAATTTATTTCTTTCAATGAAGAGGATTTTTCAAACTCTTTTTCTTTTAAAGAAAGTGTTTTCTGAAAATCTGTTTCTTGCAAAGAAAGTGTTTTCTGCAAAGAAAGTGTTTTCTTCAAATCTTTTATCATTTTGGAAGCATTAACAAATTCACCATACAATTCATCATAGGCATTTTGTAATTCTTCAAACGAGTGAGAGTTAGAAGTACTTACCTCTTCTTCTTTGTCGGCCATGAAGCATAATGCGGCAGTTTCATCGCCCGAGCTGTCCGAATCCCGTGATACGCGCCTATGGTGTTTCTTTTTCTTGTGCTTCTTCATAGACTTACAAGACTTTTCAATTATATCATTTGAAATATTATCATCATCCCTTTCCGAATCACTTACCTCTTCTCGTTTAGAGGATGAGGCTTTGAAGGCAAAATTTGAATTGCTTCTAAGATAGGGATTAAGAATTGTGCTATCATAAGTTTCGAGGTTACCTCTTAGTCCATCAATTGTGATATCCGTGAATTCCATCGACTCTTGGATGGCATTGGCTTTGGAGCGCCATTCGGGAGTGAGACTCCGTATGACTTTTCGAACAAGATCTTTGTTCGTGTAAACTTTCCCGAGAGCATGGAGATCGTTGACGATTCTTAAAAACCGTTCAAACATAACACCAATGGGTTCCTTCTCCATTTTAAAGTTTTCATATTTATGTGTTAGAAAATCAATTTTGGCTTCTCGGACTTGAGGCGTACTTTCATAAATGATCTCGAGCTTATCCCACATCTCCTTGGCGGTTGTGCAGCAAGAGATTTTTCGATAATCATCTGGATTCACCACACAATATAATACATGGATGGCCCTTGCATTATTTTCAACTTTCTTGATATCCTCGGCATCATATTCATCTTCCTTCTTTGGAACCGTGGTCTCTCCAACTTTCTTTGTTGGCATTGGTTCACCGTTTTTGATGATTTGCCAAAAACGAAAACTGTTTGCTTTGAGAATGATGCTCATCCGCTCTTTCCAATATGTATAGTTTGTTCCGTCAAATAGTGGAGGGCAAGTGGTGGACTGTCCTTCATCCATCGTTCCTGCGTTCAATAATCTCAACAGAAAAATATATATTTCTCTCAACCGGTTAAGGCTTTCAGAGAGTTAGGCTTTGATACCAATTGTTAGAAAATACGCTTAACGCTAGAGGGGGGGGGGTGAATAGCGTTATAATAAAAAATAGCGTAAACTTGCGGAACTTAAAAATTGCAGGAATGAAATAAGTGCGATAAGTAAATAATAAAGAACGAACGCACCGATATATCCTGGTTCACCACAACCCGTGGCTGGTCCAGTCCCCGAGAGACTCTCTCGAGATTTCCACTATCTTCGTCAAGCTTACGGGTGCTTAACAAAACCGTTACAGTTGCTCAAGGATACCACACCTTAAGACTTCACTTGCTTGAGGATACCTCACCCCAAGACTTCAACCACTAAGACTTCGGGTACTTAGCAAACCCGACAAATGAGAAGATATGTTCTTCTCAGACAACTCTCTTTTACAACAAATACTCTCTCAATAGAGTGGATAAAGAGATACACAATAAGCTCTATGAACAACACAAAGTTGTCTATCAAATGGCTCAACAAAAGCTCTAAAATGATGCTTGAAAATGATCAATATGTATAACAATGTATGGAGGAGTTGTGTGTTTAAAAACAGCTCAAAAGACCTCTTTTTATAGGTGAAAAAGTGGTGCTGACCGTTGCTTAATTGATAAATAAAATCCCTGATTCTGTGCTCAGACAATCGATTGTTTGGAGTAGACAATCGATTGTTTGACCAACGTTCAAAAAACAGATTCCTGATTTTAGGCTAAACAATCGATTGTTAACCCTGAATAATCGATTGTTCTTCAACGTTCAAAAATCAATTTAGGATTCTGTGGGAACGGTAAAAAAATAATCGATTGTATGAAAATGACAATCGATTGTTTATGAGTATAATCGATTGTATGATAACAACAATCGATTGTTTTGATGTTTAAAAACTTCGGTTGCACACTGTCTCAAAATAATCGATTGCTAAAAGTAGACAATCGATTGTTTGCTATTTTGAAAAACTTCAGATCACACTGTCTTAATACAATCGATTGTAGGATTCAAATAATCGATTGTTGAGGTCCAGATTTTAAAAGACATGTTTAAAAACCATTTTGACTAAAATACAAATCATTTTGGTTTAGCACAAAGATGCATGTTTATGATAAAAATGTTTTATGCATGTTTATGATGTCCTAATGTTGAGCCAAAGGATAAGATAACTTAAACGTTATCCTTACATTGGTTCTACCAAACGACCTACGTCTTGGGTCTTCGGTCTTGAACTCTTTGGCTCGTTCATGTAATTCCGTCATTAGTATGCTTCTCGCCATTTGATTGATTGTCATATTATATCGTTGTTTGACACTTGACTTCATTGTTTTTCATTCATCAAAACCTATACCTGAAAATCATGCTCATACAACCAAAGCACACATATCATAGATATACATGATTTCCAACAAGTCAGACCAACAATATTGTGTAGGGCTGAGTGTTGTCCAGTCAAGATCACCCATGTCCAAAAGATGAAGGTTGTAGAGATGAGGATGTTGAGATAGATGTGCAGGCACACTAGGTTAGATAGGATCAAAAATGATTATTCGTGACAAGGTGGGTGTGGCCTTGAAGACAAGATGCGGGAAGTGCAGCATAGGTGGTTTGGTCATGTGAGGAGGAGGGGCAGAAACGCCTCAATAAGGAGGTGTGAGAGGTTGAAATTGGAAGGCCTACATAGAGGTAGGGGCAGGCCAAAAAAGAGGTGGGGAGAGGTGATTGGGCAAGACATAACGCAACTTCAGCTGACCGAGGACATGACCTTTGATTGGAAGATATAAAAATCGAGTATTAGGGTAGTAGAGTAGGTAGTCTAGAGTGTTCATAACAGTAGTATTGTCACAAAGTCTCACTTTCTATTGGTAATAGGTTTTTATGACTAATCGTTATTTTCTTTCATTGTTGATCACCTTACTATCTTGTTGCTGGTGTGGGTAAATACTTGACCACACCGGGTGTTTATGCCAAACTATATTAACTCACTATGGTTAATTAATTTAGTTAGTGTTTACACCAAACTATATTAACTCACTATGGTTAATTAATTTTATTAGATGAGAATGAACATAATTTACCATGGTTAAATGATTGAAGTCTATATACAAGACACATGGAATTTATTGTAATAAAATTATTGGAAATGTACATCAAGGTGGAAGAGGGCGTGCATAGCAGGGATAGCCAGTCATCGGGTTGTTATTCTGGAGTAGTTTTTGCCGGACAGATTGGTGATGAAAGAGCTTGCCTTGATTTAAACTTGTCACCGGTGAATGAGCATCCACAAAATAATTTATCGACTTTATACAATCAACAAGAGGACTGGTAAACTTCAATTTTACTACACTTTACCGATGTTTATTTTATGTTTTAATTGGATTTGTATTAACATTCATATTTTTCATAGGGGGTACCGTCCGAATATGAATTTTACAAGTTATGACCCGCCCCTAGTTGTAATATGCGTAATTCTGGAGTATTGGACCACGGTGGTCCATCTGGGAGTCATCACAAACAGGAAACGTCAAGACAGTACGTCTTGTAAGTAAAGTGATATAGCTATATCTAAAGTATTTTTCCATAGTATTGGGTAACTTATATTTTTGTTCTTTTTGTGCAGTGAAAACGAGCTTCTTGAAGGTCCTAACCTCACACAGCTTCCCATAGACAACGTATTCAATTGTGATTTGGCAGATGCGCAGAGTCAAGAAGATGATAGTTATTACAACAACAATGCATATGAGTGTGGGGATGACACACCCTTTCCTGATGAGGGCGATGGGGAGGATGAGGAAGTGAATGTTGAACCTGAACCGGCTAGGGAGCATGTTCCTCCACTTCCCGCTTGACCTAGAGCGTACGAGTCCCACGTGCTATTTCATGAGCGAAATATTCCTACCTTAATAATATGCCAAGCATGCCGAACGTGGATGACCTCACAAGGGATAATGATGAATTTCGATCACAGATGTGGGATGAGTCTAGGCCAGCTGTTCTAACAAAGGGTATGTATTTCCCTAATAAAGCTCACCTAATTAGGGCTGTAAAAATCTACAACATAAGAGAGTGTTGTGAGATGACGGTAGATGAGTCAACTACGGAGAAATGGAAGTTTGTATGCCGTAGGTGATTTATGGGTTGTCACTGAATGTTGTGTGCTACCAAGAAGAAATCAGGTTTGTGAAAAGTGGGTAAATTTATTAGCGAGCACAAATGGACACATACAATGAGAATCACTTCAACTTGGATCTGGACTTTATTTCTCTTGTCTTGATTCTATATTTAGGTTCAAGATTAAAGAGTGTATTACAGTCGTCCACCTAGAGTATGGTTGTACTATAACCAAAAGAAAGGCATATCTATGTTGCAAACGTGCCTTTGAACTTATTTATGGCGACTGGGATAAGTATTTTTCAAATCTGCCCAGGTATATGGCCGCACTGCAATATTTTAACCATGGGACTGTTGTTGAATGGAGGTGTGGGCGAAGTACGGACAGAGCCCGAATATATTTTCAACTATGTTTTCTGGTCATTTAAACTATCAATTGATTATTTTGTGCACTGTCGTCCTGTTATTTCCTTAGACGATACTCATGCCTATGGAGAGTATGATATTAAGATTCTGATGGCAGTAGCAGTAGATGTCAACGAGCAAATATTTCCACTGGCTTTTTCTATATGTGCCAACGAAAGCGAAGAGATGTGGACGCTTTCTTTGAACCACTTGAAGCAGCACGTTGTCAAACAACGTTCATGTATTTGTCTAATATCTGATCAGCATGGTGGTGTTTTAAGTTCTGTACGTCACTTGCCTGAATGACAGGAACCATATGCATACCATTGTTACTGTGTGCGACACCTGAAGGCCAATTTCCAAAAGAAATATCCTAACAAGGCCTTGCATGATCTAACGTGGTTGGCTGCAACTGAGCACCAGCATTGCAAATTCACGAGGTGCATGGAAGTGATCCGTCAGTTAGAACCACGAGCCTATACTTGGATGATGGGACATGAGCTTCACAAGTGGACATTGCATGCTGATGGCGGCAGACGATGGGGAGCCCTCACTACAATCGTGTCGAAGTCATTCAACGGCTTGTTGAAGTCTGCCCGTGGACTGCCTGTCACTGCCACGGTCCGCATGACATTCAAATAGAGTGCAAAGAGGTTTGTTGAAAGGCATGCAACTACATCAGCATTGATGGATATGGGTATTGAAGTTATGCCAATACCCATGAGAAGATTTGAAATGTCCAGGAAGCGAGCACAGTGGCATACATTTCTTCAATATGATCATGAACAGGGTGTTTTTGAAGTTAAGACAGCTATCTGCGAACACCGTGGGAATAATCTACAGACGGTGAATGAAAATAGAAGATTATGTTTATATGGTAAATTGACCATCTACCACATGCGTTGAAGTGCTTTCAACAAGTTGGATATGGGGAAACAAACTATATTGATAGGAAATACAGTGTTGCTGCACACGTAGACACTTATAGTGGGAAGTTGCAACCATTAGGTGCTGAGCATTATTGGCCTCCAGAACCTTTTAAGATGGTATGTAACAAGGATTATTTGTGCAAGCTGCAAGTGCAAAAGAGAATGCATATACGGAACCAAATGGATGTTGGTGACACCTTTTATGTGCGTAAATGTGGCATATGCTCGCAAATAGGACACGATCATCGTAAATGTCCTTCCGCTAGTGTGCGTTGCTGTGGTAATCCCGTTGCAAGTTCATCCAATATACTCAACTATCAAGGATACCCCTAGTATTTTATTTTGCTATTGTGTTTTGTAATTCATGTTTGTACTTGTGTATGTTTCAATTTATATGAAATAAAATAAATTTCCACAATCTTGTTATATCTTATTTTTTAACGTTATATTTTGATATGCTTGTCCAAATACTGAACTTCTTTGTGTTAGTAAAGATCAACAAGAATGTGGTATAAAAAAGATTTCGTATTAAAGAAAAAGTTGTTGTTAAAGCCTGAAAAGCATGTGAAAACCCCATTTTTTCAGAAAAAGTAAATATGTAATTCACAGTAATGTACAACATTTTGTTGCGTTGTCATGTCGTTCTGAAAAAGCTGAAAACCATGTGAAAAAAACTATTTTTTTAGAATAATTTAATATGTAAATCGCAGTATAATACTACGTTTTGTATGAAATATTGACTATAAATATCGGTCGCACACTACTTATTTTCTTCACTTAAAAATAACCAAAATATCTTTTTAAGAAATGTCTGAACAACCTGTTTATGTCCCAAGGTGCTACTGTGGAGAAAAATGCAGTTTGTTCAAATGGTGGCCAGATGGTGGACGCCGCTACTGGGCATGTACGGACAAGCTTGACGAGCAACCCAACAAGCGCACATGTGAATTTGATGTATGGATGGATGAAGAGTGTAGACAAAAGTACAACAAAGAGCGCATTTATGATCTTCATAATATGTGTAATAGGCAAGCGGTACATGAGCGCCAAACCAACCAACAAATTGAGGAGTTGAAGGTGAAACTCAATAAGGTAGAAGAAGAGAAAAAAAAGGCTAGAAGACCAACTCGCGTGGTTGGAGCAAATTGTAGGAAACAGGTCGTGATTAAGTAGTGGCTTTTACGTGATAAGCATAGTAGTTTTTCTTTGTGTTTCCCTTGTCTAGTGTTTTTAGTAGTTCTAGTGTTTGTATGTTTAGATTTGTCGTGTTTGTATTTGTGTTAACCCGTTTAAATAAAAATGCTGTTCAAATTCTGTTACAAAAAATATGTTAAAATACAATTGTTGTAATTATTTACATAATGTATTATTTTTTTTTCATATAATTGTTCAAATATTAAACTTATTATTGTTGCTAAAGAACACCAATTTTAAAATTTAAAAGAAACATGTATATGTAAATTGCGGTATAATACCACGTAATATTGAGTTGTCATGTCATTCTGAAAAGGCAGAAAACCATGTGAAAAAAGCTATTTTTTTGCAAAAAAAAATATGCAGGTAAATCGTGGTATAATACTACGTATTGTTGAGTTGTCATGTCGTTCTGAAAAGGCTGAAAACCATGTGAAAAACTGATTTTTTCCAGAAAAATGTGCATGTAAATCGTGGTGTAATACTACGTATTGTTGAGTTGTCATGTCGTTTTGAAAAGGCTGAAAACCATGTGAAAATTTTATTTTTTTCGGAAAAATGTGCCTGTAAATCGTGGTATAATACTACGTATTGGTGAGTTGTCATGTCGTTATTAAAAGGCTGAAAACCATATGAAAAAGCTATTTTCTCCAGAAAAATGTACATGTAAATCGCGGTATAATACCATGTATTGTTGAATGGTCATGTCGTTCTGGAAAGGATGAAAAGCATGTGAAAAAGCTATGTTTTTCCACAAAATGTGCATGTAAATCGTAGTATAATACTACGTATTGTTGCAACTTCTTGCGTATAAATAAAAGCGCATTCTAGTTATTTTCTACACTTAACAACAACCTATAATCGAGCTTTTCCATATACCAAAACTTCTCTTTAAGAAATGTCTCAACGACCCCTTCATTCCCCAAAGTGCGACTGTGGAATCAAAATCATGTTGTACGATGATTGGGAAGAAGTTGGACGCTGCTATTGGGGTTGTTTGAACAAGTTTTATAGGCAGCCCGAAGTACCTATATGCAATTTTAAGGTATGGGTTGACGAACCATATTTACAGGAAATTAAAGAGACAAGTTGTATCATCTTCATGATGTGTGTACGGGGTAGTGGGACAGAGAGCGCCAATCTAAGCAACAAATTGTAGACTTGAAGGCGAAAATCAAGGACATCATGACATCTTCTGCTCATGCGACCTCATGACATCTTATCAAAAAATTTCCTTCATTCGTGCCATTCTCGACCCAATTTCCATAACTAGAATGATTCACCAGCATGCATCAAAATCGAACCGATATAGCATATAATTATGCAATCGCCCTATTTAATAGCAAACTCCCCAACTTGGCTCAAAGCGATAGATCAAAACGCACTTATACTCTATTATTGTCGTAATTTCATGGTGATATTAAAATCCCTCCATCAAAGCTCGTGGAAACACGAATCATACAAATTTTTAACTCTTCTGCCATTTTTGCATTCACTCCCACAACAGTTAAGCCCACTCTTTAGACGACAAAATTTTACTAAGTCCCAAAATTTTTAAAAATTTCGGTAGAGTTTCCTTTGTAATTGGGCCTATCCACCTGCTAGAGAATCACCAGAACCATCCTAGCAACACGTCCACAACTTGACAAAGTATCACAATGCATATTAATTACATAAATTTCAATAATACTTGCATTATACTATCAAAATTGATACATGGACATGCGTTGCACCTATTTGAATCATAACACATAGAAAATACCTTTCAACCCTCCATTATTGGGCTATTCAACCAAGTAAGAACATATCATTTCCTTAAATGTTTTCGACCTTCAAGGTGGTCTCCTTGAACCAATGATTTAGTCATAATACATTTACAGAAGCGATCTCGGCTCCCAAACTTATCTAACTAGTATGCAAATAGATTCCCCTCATAAGCCAATTACCCACTAGCTTTACCTTTAGTTAATATTTTTGTATACCTCCCGTTGCCATGCACATTTCACTTACTCTTCTTGAGTCTAAACTCATACCGTAACATGAAATTTACTTCATTCCAAACAGGAGACATGAAAAGATCTTCACTTGCCCATAACTTGGGGCTACACATCCTATCATAATAGAAATCATACACCCAGTAGTCTATCTATCATCCAGTAGACCTTTCTCGACATTTCCAAGTCATATAGACACACCACACAGCCAACATGCTCATCACGTTGCTATCTAGTCGTCATTCCCATAATTAGGGATAATACCGAACATATAAGTTCATAATACCAATTCGCAAAATCAGAACCTCGATGCTCTAGCCATAGACGAATATTCGGCCTCAAGTCCTCCAGACTGGCCCAACATCAACTCATAGCAATCACATATCGCCCCTCGATCGAGAATTACAAGTCATCAAGGCACGTAAAATACTGAGCGCTCATGTGCGCATACAAATGCGAGGAAGGAATTTCAAGAGTTATATTCCAAGCTGAATCAAGTACGCACGATAAGAATTCCAAGAATGTGAAATTTTCCTAAAGGTTCTGCATCCTCCCGAGGATAAATACAAACGTCTCCGTATCGATCCGCGAGACTTTACTAAACCTGCTCATGACTCGTGGACCTAGTAACCTAGACTCTGGTACTAACTTGTCACGACCCAAAATCCCAACCCGGTCATGATGGCGCCTCTCGTGAAGACAAGGCCAGCCAACAACAAAACAATACATCTCTTTATAAATTCTTAGTAGGAATAAGTCAAATTCACATATATTATGATCATAAGTGCGAAATAAGCATGATAGTACAACGAAAACCATCTCGACTCAGCCCGAAATTGGGGTGTCACAAGTCATGAGCTACTACAGAGTTTACTAATATTTTACAAGTCTGAAAAATATCATAATAACAAAAGATAAGGGAGAAAACGAGGTTGCGGATGTCAACAGCTACCTCGTTACTCCTAGTCACCGCCTGGTCTGGAAAGAATCAACGCTCATGAGTGAACTCAGCTCTGCCTGTATCTGCACACATGGTGCAGAGAGTAATGTGAGTACTCCGACCCAGTGAGTAATAAAAACAAATAATGACTGAAAGCATGAAATCTCATAAAGGCACAATATAGCACTATCTCAAGCAGTAAAATTCGTTATGCAGTAAAACAATGAATATCAAATAATTTCAAATATAAAGAATAATCAAAAGCTTGACCCTCGGGCTCAATATCAATATCTCAGTATAGTATCAGCCCTACGGGCTCACTCCCAACTCACCAGCACACAACATCAGCCCCTTGGGCTCACTCCTAACTAACCAAACACAAACAACGGCCCTCAGTCCCACTCCCAACTCACCTGGGTGCCCTGCGCTCATTGGGGGTGTGTACAGACTCCGGAAGGGCTCCTACAGCCCAAGCGCTATATCAATAGGCCTGAAAGCCTTCACACATCACACACGAGGCCTGAAAGCCTCCTTATATAACAATCGAGGCTTGAAAGCCTCCTCATATAACACTCGAGGTCTGAAAGCCTCCTTACATCACTCAACATACCCTCACAGATGGCCCTTGGCCTCAATCAGTCAAGAAAATAATCATAAGCTCCTTGGGCATCAGTAAAACAATAGTGCTCAGCTCAACAACATTATAAATATTATTAAATCTCGAGTTGAGTATAAATGTAGCTGAGTTCACAAAATACAATTGGACATAGTTCAAATAATATTTCAATGTGTGAGGAAAATAGTGATGTAATTCACTAAATATTTCAAATAATTGGCACGAAGACCAAATATGGCAATAATTCCAAATCATGATGGAAAACAATAAGTCTTTATTAAATACGCGGTAAAAATATCAACCGGGATGGACCACGTCACATTCCCAATAGCAAATGACTGTGCGCTCGTCATACAACGCGTGTCTCATCTCAACATAACAGTATTATATGCAATACGAGATTTCAAATCCTCATGGCATCATTTAAAATTATTACTCACCTCAAGACGATCCAACGTCTACTCCGCTATGCCCTTGCCTCTCGAATTTACCTCTTCGCGTATCGAATCTGGTCAAAACCACAACGAATACATTTTAATAGGCTAAGGGAATATAACCTAATCAAAAACCCGAGCCCCGGCCCCACGTATCGAAATCCACGAGTCTATATATACCAAATTCACAAAAATCAGAGTTCATTTGACCCCCCAAATCACCATTTTAGAATTTCAATATCAAGCCCTAAATACATATGTTTTGGCTATGTTTTCATGGATTTCTAGGATGATTCTTCTATAAAATCATCTATTTAACTCATAAAACTTACCTCCAATCGATCTTAGTTGAAACTCCCTTCAATCCCTGTCCAAAAGCTCTCAAAATGACTGAAAATGGAGGAGAAATGGGGTGTTTTCGCGACTGAAACATATTTTAAACATTCTGCCCCAGCTATATTGTTTTCGCAATTCCCAGAAATTTCTTCGCAAGTGCGAAGCTACAGTGTTTTCGAAATTCCCAGCTTGCTACAATGTTTTCGCATTTCTCAGCCTTTCTTTTCGCATTTGCAAAGCTTACAAGGTCCGCAATTCCCACACCTTGTTCGCAATTGCGAGCATACCGGAAGCAGCATTTTTCTTGACACGAAAATGAGCATAACTTCCTCATACAATGTCCAAATTCAATGATTCTTTTTCCTATGACTCCGTAATTTTGATAAAGATCTAATAGTTTAAACAAAACTGAATTTGGAGCCCACTTTCTTAATATGGTACCCCTTTATATCCAAAGAAACGACATTGAAATATCGAATAAGAGCGTGATCACAACCCGAAACACACCCGAGGCCCCAGGGACCCCGACCAATCATATCAACCAGTCCCAAAATATATTACGGACTTGTTAGAGGCGTCAAATCACATCAAACAATGCTAAAATCATGAATCACACATCAATTCAAGCTTGAAGAACTTTGGATTTTCCAACTTCTATTTCCGATGCCGAAACCTACCAAATCACGTCCGTTTGACTTCAAATTTTGCACACAAGTACAAAATGACATAACAAAGCTACATAAATTCTCAGAATTCCATTTCGACTCCCGGATCAAAATTTCACCTATCAACCGAAAATCGCCAAAATACTAACTTCGCCAAAATAGGCTAACTTCTTTACCAGACCTCCAAAATTACTTCCGATTGCGCTCCTAAGCCTTAAATCATCCCCTGAAATTAATAGAATCAACGGAAATCAATTTTGATCCCTCTAACTCATAAGTCAATGTCCGATTAACTTTTCCAAATTAATTCTTCCTTAAAGAGACTAGTTGTCTCATTTCTTATCAAAATCACTCCAAATCAATTTTAATACATCCAATACCGATAATGAAACATAAAAAAGCCGAAAGTGGGAAGAACATGGTAGTAACTCATGAGACGACGGATCGGGTCGTCACAAGTGATCATCCCCAAGCCCATCAACTCCAAATTCCTCCTTATGTCCCTCAGGAGGTGGGTCGATAGGTACCTCAACGCCCCCTTGCTGACCACGTCTTCACCATCCCCCGCGACCCCGTAGGGCACATCTACCTCGTGGGGCACCCCTCCCTCGTGCCCTACCCCCGTTGATAGGCCTCTACATACTCAGCCTCCCATCCAGGCCCCCTTAGTATATGTTGGGGATGGCCAAATTGTCGAAGCACACGCTCCGTGGCATGATACTCAACGTGATCCCAGCAGATCATCAGGACGGAGGTGCTCCAAATTAGCCGATCGACTGAGCAATAAGTGGGTAGCTGACCAAGCAAGTCGATGATGTATGGCGTCCATATGAACTACCAAATAATAACATAAAAATGAGTATGCAAAACACAATTCAATTTAAAACACCCAAGTGTAGGTACATATTTACCTGTCCGTCCACCAACATATCTAACACATCCCTAATAAGGGGGAGATTATGATGAACATCCGTTTCTAGGTAGTTCCCACGTCGGAGAATCCACCTGATAGATAGAGGGAGAAATAGATAATCCTCACTGGGCAGAAGTGGTGGTAGAGGTGGCTGCAACGACATGATCCGCTGCCAGGCTCAAACCTAAGATAAAATGTTGATGTAAAATTTATGAGTCATTTCACGATATAGAATTTGGAGTAAATAATAAAGTATTCGGAAATTTTTTCACTCGTAGCAGGGGCAAAAAAACATATATATCAACCGCTGGACCTGTGCTCGCCCAGCACATGCTCATATATAGATACGCTAGAATAGGGGTGTTCATCGGGCGGATTGGGCGGCTTTTACTCTTAACGGTTTGGCTTAACGGTTATCGGCTTTTAAATGTATTAATCCATTAGCCACCCGATAAGATATCGGGCGGATTGGTATCGGGTTAGCTCTTATAGGGCGGTTATTGGGCGCCTTATTGGCCTAACATACATGTTTACTAGAATTTGATAGATCTCTTCAGGAAATTATAGATCAAATACCTATTCCAGTATACCTTCATATGAGCTAGCTTGTTAATGTCTTTTCAGGGCATTCATTTTATCCCTGAGGTAGTATAGCTTTGCCCTCCTCACCTTTTTCTTGTCCAGCACCTTCATCTCCTTTATGTTAGGCGAGTACCTGCAAATCAACTAGATCCCGAGATTAAAAATACTTAGAAGTAGAAATAAACTTTTGTTAATCATTTTCAAGGGTTTTAGTTTTTTTATATTTAATATATATAAATATAAATAAATTTTATATATATATATATATATATATATATATATATATATAATATTTATATTCTTAACGGGTTAACGGATTAGCCGTTAAGAAAATTGAATAATCCATCCCCAAACCGATAAGCCGTTAATAAAAAAAATTCAATCCATTCCCCGTCCGTTAAGCCGTTAAGCCGTTACCAGTAAGCCGTTAAGCTTCGGTTTGGATCGTTTTCGGTTTCGGATCGGTTTTGAACACCCCTACGCTAGAACAATAGCACCCCAGCTGTACTGAGGTAACTCATCCAACTGCTCAAGATGATGGATAAAACGCATGCTCACTTTACTCCCCGAAGTGCCCGGGGACAAGACACACCCGAAAAGCAAGAGCAACGCCAACCGAGTGTACCTCTGAATCCAAAGATACTCCATCTCGTGGGTAATATTTGGGTGCAAATCCGCCATCTGATCTCTAATGAATGATAAAGCAACGTGACTGCTCCCAGAGTCACCCGAGGTCTAAAACCAGTCAACTGGCCCATTATATCTGACAATTGTGCACGTGTCATCCCTCTAATGTACTGGGTCAGTGCGAAAGCGCATCCTTCTATCAATTTCTTTTATATGTCTGTCACTTTATCTTTGTTAGTGCTGTCTGCCTATAATGATAGATAAATCAAAAACTTTTCATTCAACTTATTCTTTCAATTGAAATTGAGATTTTTGCCCATCCTCCTGTTTTATTTTGAAAAATTTGAAACTTAGGTAAGTGCTTTTTAAACATATGTATAAAAAGAACATATTTCATTTAATTTAGCCCCTTCATGCTTACTATAACTAGTTATTTTGGTTTTCTATTAGCGGCTTTAACTATAACCTCAGCTCTGTTTATTGGTCTGAGCAAGATACGACTTATTTAAACTGAATATTTAAAATGAACAATTCATAAAAAGAAATCCTTCTGTGGGATTACGCGCAGTCCGTATAAAACCTGGACATCCTCCAACGTGATGGTGGCCTCTCCAGCGGGCAAGTGAAAAGTATGCGTCTGCGGTCGCCACCGCTCTACCAAGCCGTGATGAGTGACCAATCAAGCTGCATCCGTCCAAGCTCAAAAATGGTATATTATCCAGTAGTCTGGAGGCTCTCTACTACGCGCTCATGGAAAGGATGCCCCGCAATAAAAGCCCAAAAATCATCAGGTCTCCTAGGGCGGAGAGGCTGCATCGATAGTTGTCTCTCCCAAACATAAGAGGACCTATGGTCACCCTGCAACACTAATAACTGATCCTTGGCACGTCCAGGATGCACAGACGGAGGAAATACATTAACAATATAATTAAACAAAATAAATAATTTTATTTAACAATACAACTTATTTATTAAATTAACAATACAAATTATTTAACAATACAAATTATTTATCAAATTAACAATACAAATTATTTAACAATACACATTATTTATTAATGTTTAATCATTTTTGGGCTCAAAGCTAATAAATTAATCTGGATATATAAAGATACAAAATTAAACACAAACATAACATAAATACATACTAAACAATACTAATATGCATGACTATACGAGTTTCGTCATAAACTAAATCGAAATATCTCGATGTAAGGTTTTTTAATATTTTGGCTGTGGGACCTACACTCATTGCTCTTTATGGGACGGGTGGGGCTGGATTTTTTTTTTAAAAATAACGGGGGCGTGGGGGACCAGAAACATGCAGAGGTTTTTTCAATGGAGGAAACACTTCTGTCGTTGTCCAAGGAAGAAGAAGGGCCTTATTTTAATAAGGCAATTCGCAATATAGTACTGCGAATTAGGGCCCAACTCATAAATTAAACGCAACGTTTTGGTAATTCGCAGTGCTATACTGCGAATTAGATACTTTTTTAATATTTCGTCACATTATACTGCGAATTGATTTAACAACAAAATTTTCGTTAACCTAATTTGCAGTATAATACTGTGACCTATCTTTGTAATTTTCCTTTTTTTTTTAACATTAAAATTTTGTGTCTAAATAGTCATTAATTAAGTTTCAGACTCTTTTGTTCACAAACATATTCCATTTTTGATACAACAGTACTGTCCATTAGTTTGAAGTCAAAAGCAGTGGCCGCGGAGATGAGTTTTCGCGGCGGCAGGCGAGACAAGCCCCACTCTTATCATTACTCTCTATGTCTGTCGGTCTTGTTGGTGGTCACAGCGACGGCCACGGAAGATGCGTCGACAATCATATCAAGATTCCAACAGTACCTTCAGATCAATACAGCCCAACCTCAGCCCAACTACTATGAAGCCGCCGAGTT
The DNA here is from genome assembly GCA_034376525.1 of Nicotiana benthamiana. Classification (NCBI taxonomy): domain Eukaryota; kingdom Viridiplantae; phylum Streptophyta; class Magnoliopsida; order Solanales; family Solanaceae; genus Nicotiana; species Nicotiana benthamiana. The sequence continues at coordinate 14,481,331 of CM067323.1, read as the reverse complement.
TATAACCTCACAGGCGAAGTCGCTAAATCTCGAATCCCAGACCCTGGAGCTGGTGAAGGGCAAGCCTTTGATTCTCCTGAAATGGGCAGGCAAGGACCCCAGCCTCCCTTCCGTCCTCCTCAACTCACATACCGACGTTGTCCCTTCCGAGCATCACAAGTGGGCCCACCCACCTTTCTCGGCCCACTTAGATCCCACTAGCGGCAATATCTACGCCCGGGGTTCTCAGGACATGAAGTGCGTGGGCTTGCAGTACCTGGAAGCCATTCGCAAGCTCAAGGCATCTGGCTTCCAACCAACGCGCACTGTCTACCTCTCCTTCGTCCCCGACGAGGAAATCGGCGGCGTCGATGGTGCCGGAAAGTTTGCCGATTCCGATGTATTCGTGAAGATGAATGTTGGGATTGTACTTGACGAGGGCTTGCCTTCTCCTACCGAAAACTATCGTGCATTCTATGGGGAGAGGTCCCCCTGGTGGCTGGTCGTTAAAGCTGTTGGTGCTCCTGGACACGGGGCTAAGCTATATGATAATTCTGCCATGGAGAATCTACTTAAAAGCGTCGAAACTATAAGGAGATTCAGGGCTGCGCAGTTCGATTTAGTTAAGGCGGGACTGAAAGCTGAAGGCGAGGTCATTTCTGTTAATATGGTCTTCTTGAAAGCTGGCACCCCTTCTCCCTCTGTAAGTCAGGCTAACTGTTGATTCTGACCATTTTTATGTTATAAAAAATACTTGAATATTGAACTTCCCTTGGTGATATTTTTAGCAACGAGAACATTGTGGCTCATCTAGATCTCCATGTAGTATTCCTTGTCTGACGAATTCTTTGATTCTTTGATGGAGCTTAATCATTCACTGCCATTTAGTGCTGTAGTAGTAACCTACACGCTATTTGATGATTTTTACAAATTCTGTAAAGTACTAATTTTTTCTGAGAGAAGAGCTTAGATGCTTTTCATAAAATAACAAAAGAGCTTAAATGTTACTGTAGTTTAGTGAATGGAGATAAATTTAACTATTGGAGTATATGAATTTGAAAATTTCACTATGCAGTTCATCTTAATATGCTTTTTTCTGCTGTTCCTGAGGTTCAATCTAACAAACATTTGGAGAGTGATTGATAGAAGATTTAGGGGGTGTTCCACATATGTTCCTCTTTATTCGGCGGAACAACCCTTTCTTGTGAAACAATGGCACCCTTATTCATGCAGTTGAGATAAGTTTAAGACATGGACTTCTTTATTTCTGTGGCAGGGTTTTGTCATGAACCTGCAGCCATCTGAAGCCCAAGCTGGATTTGACATCAGAGTACCACCAACTGCAGATCAAGCATCCTTGGAGAAGAGAATAGCTGAGGAATGGGCACCTGCTTCACGAAACATGACTTTTGAGGTATTAGGAATAATAGTCCTCACTTCTCCTTTTAGAGCTGCAATAGACAATCTGTAATGATGTGACTGCCTCCTGTTTGCTATACCTCCTCAGTCCTTTTCCAAAGAGAAAGAGGTTTAGAACAATTTACATTTTACTGTTTTCCTTATGTTGGGTGTGGTGCAGTGGTGGATAATCCAAAGAAAAGCGTTCCATGCCTTTCTTTTCTCCCAATCTGGCATGAAGTGTTAGCATAGTGAGCCTAGTAACCAGCAGTCATCTGAAGCTTTGGTTAAGTCTGTCTTTCAAGCTACTGCACTGCAGTTAGTTTATGGAAGTAGAAAAGAGTAATCTAGGACTGCGAGAGTTTCTACATTTCCAGCTTGTTCTCATCCTTTCACTTTCTATGTCCTTTAATCAGCCATGTTTTCCCTCATATAAGGGAATATTCTGAAGTGAATAATATAGGATTTGGCAGGCCCCATTGTTTTCAACAAACTTTAGTTGCTTCTGATGGAATATATACCACAACGGAAGCAATAACAGAATCTTATTCACGTGTAATTTAAACAACTAGCACATATGGAGATTTTCAGATTACCTCTTGAAGCGTAAACACAACAATTCTATTTCGTTCTCCAGTTCCTCAGTTGCAAACATCTCAGTAGATTTCCACAGTCTTCTACTGTGTTACCCAAAAAAATATCCGAAAATAGAGAATTTTGGGTGGGCAAAATTCTAGCAGAAACCTCAGTGAGTGTAAAAAACGTCCAGCCCTATATCCTATATATATAGCTGCGTTTTTAGGTCAAAACCGTTTTCAAAACCTGTTAGGTTTTCTTCTCCCACTAAGGGACGGTGTCCACGTTTTCTTCTCCTATTAAGGAACAGTTTCCACTATTTCCTATTATTCAGGCACAGTAGAGACGACAAAATTTAATAACAAGGCTTCCTATTATGATATTAATTTCGAAATTATGAAATTAATTTGCATCATAATAAATTACGAATTATTCCACTAAAAATTCGTAATTGCACTCCTTAGTTCAATTTCGAAATTCTTCTATAAAATCTTATTTAACTCCCCATGTTAAGATTCAGATACTAATCAATCAAATTTAATTACTGACTATTTAATTTATTGATTACTTCCTTTAGACTTACACTTAACTTATTTCATGTGTCGGATACAAAATCCGCTGGCCGGGTTTACACATGAAAACTTATAAGCTTTCATAAAGGAGTATCATCAATCTCAAAACCGAGACATGGATTCCATCAACTAATTATTACTTTGCCAATGTATATCATTGTTATCCAATTTACTAGGCTTATTGACTCACGAAAGAATCTCGCCTTTTAATGAGTCAAAACAAGTGACATACACAGCTAATAATAATTATATCAGGATTAAGAGTATAAGTACATTAAATGGACTATAGAAATTATTTTATAAAGTCAGTATAAAATACTTATATATCTACTTGATCCGTTCAATACATACAAAATGTATTAGCACAAGAAGTTGGAATTAGACCATTCCCATAATCAATATAAATTACTTTTAATCTTGTGCTACAACCACTCCGATGATTTGTCAAATTCCACCATTAGATTGTGAACATTAACTTTTATGTCTTACAAGTACCGATGATTTAATCTTCCGTGTGTAAGCTAAACTCTATATACTAAATCATCTACTATGTTATCAATGGACACACAAACCAATACATGATCTATTTAAAAGAAACTTTATTGAATTTAAACAAGTAAATAAATAATTGTTCACTAAAGAATACTATAACAATACGCATGACTTATAGTATATTCTAACAGCTTCCATGTTCCGGAGAAGTTCTTGTAATAGAGACATACATAACAAATATTTGACGTTATATCTTAGTATTTACTTCTGAACCCCAGCTAGTTTGGGATTGAGATAGTGTTAGTGTGTTGCTGTTATTGTTGTCTTCTTTGCTTCTCCAAGACTAAACCTGAATGATCTGCTCTGGGATCTGTCACTAGTTTTTAGCTATTATGTTTCTTCAATCTGCCTTCGCTACTTTACTGATGAAAACTTTTGTAAAGCTTCTTACAAAACTTCAAATTTCCGAGGAGGTTGTGTCCTTCAGTATGCTCATGCATATGCTGTATCTTTTAATTTTAGTATGTGCACGGACGCATTTCTACTTCAAGGCATGCTAGGCTTGAACTGTATGATGTGAAATGCTGGTTACACGTGGGTGTCCCATTTTAAGGATGTCCTTGTAAGCATAGGCTGCCAGAGTTTCTGAAAGAGCATGAAAGTACTTTGAATACATCTGGATGCGCAACATATGATGGATGTGCTAAGGAAATTCATAAATGAATCCACTTTCCTTGCCTGCATACTATTTGAGATTTCATGTCCTTTCACTGCCCTGTCTCTTCAACCCAGGAGGGTGTTAAGGAGGCAAAATTATGCGGCTGTTTATGCAAAAGTTTTAATCATTTTGTGAAGGAACTATCAATCCTTTTAGATTAAAAAAAAATTGTGAATGGAAATTCTTTTAAATATTAACTCGTGTTGAGGTCGGAGGTTGGGTGCTTCCTTTATTGTAGCTCCAGGAACTTAAGAAATTATGTTGTCATGTTCCTCATATTAGTTGACTGATTCTTATTTTGTTAGACAACATGGTTTGTCAAAATGGAATAGTAAAAAAGATACATCATCTAATTTGTTTTCTTGTTTGCTTTTTGGACTATGTTTTACAAGATCTTTTGAGATAAGAAACTTCACCACTTCAACTTTCTTAAAAGACAAATTAATGAACTCAATATTTCTATAGAAGTTGGTCAAATAGACACTCCAAAAAGAATGAGCGAAATAAAGTGGGATGGGTGGAAATAGTTATCTCAGATGAGTGTCTGAGAAGTTCAATATTCTGCTGGGACCTACAATAGCCTGAGCTAGGGGAGTTTGTGAGTAACATGGCTTTGCTTTTGTTGATTTGTCGTCTTAGGCTTAAATGCGTTTTCATATTTGAGAAAACTCTTGTCTGAAACTCTTCACCTAGCTTAAGTGAAAGGACCATACTATCATTTGTAAATGGATGGCAAATTCCCGACCCCATAAAAAATACATGTCCTCACCCCCAACCTTCTGAATTCTGTAGGTGGTTATTGTCGTCTCGGGCTCAATGCGTGTTCATATTTGAGAGAGCTCTTGTCTGAATACTACTTGATAGAATTCCTTGCTGGTTATTGTTTGACTTCGTATCAGCTGTCTATTTGAACAATATTTAGAAATGCTGTATGTTAATTTAAGAGACTGGACGATACCCTTGTTCTCCGACAGTTCAAGCAGAAGGTGTCTGTGAATGACAAGTTTGGAAGGCCAGCCATTACAGCTGTTGACAGTTCCAATATTTGGTGGGCACTCTTAGAAGAATCTATCGTCAAAGCTAATGCTGGAGTTGGAAAACCAGAAATATTTCCTGCATCGACAGATGCACGCTATTTTCGGGAGCGAGGCCTGCCAGCAATAGGATTTTCTCCAATGGCAAACACTCCCATTCTTCTTCACGACCACAACGAGGTGAGCATTATTTACTATTGCATACTTGGTGAGACGTGGTAGTGTTGTCTGTGCTTAAACACACACAGTTTTTCAAACCTATTAAACAAACTCTTGGGAAAGCCAAAAGAAATTGAGAACTCCACACTAAGGAAGAAGAAACAATGTGATGGTGCATATAAGCAACATTTTACACGACCAAAAAAATGATGTAAATTATGACCATAGCAGCTGAGGATTCACCAGTTTTCCATGTTAATGCTGTGATATAGTAAATTTGACTGGACTTGAAAATTGTGTTCCCCTGTTTAAATAGTTTTGCTTTATCTGGTGGAGATCCTGACTTTGGCATATAGTTAATATACATTCTCTATTGCTGCAGTTCTTGAACAAGGATGAGTATTTGAAAGGTATTGATGTTTATGGGTCAATAATCAAAACGTATGCATCTTATATTGAGCATCCAAGAGATGAGGCTTCGAGGGAAGAATTGTGAGCAAGTTCCATTGAAGAAACCTTGAGCTTCTTTTGTATTGGAAGACCCTCCAACATCTTTCTACTGTATGAATAAATAACATGGATATGTTTTACAACATCTTTTGAGATAAGAAACTTCACAACTTCAACTTTTTTAAAAGACAAATCACTACAAGAAAAGTGCTAATTACATGGGGATTTTACCTGGGAATTTTATTTGCAGATAATACTTGCGGATTTTTATGGGAAAAATTAAAATTCCTAAATTTAAAATATTTTACATGCAAAAAATATTTTCTAAGACAAATTCGTAGGTAACTTTTGGCACCATAATGCGCCGATATATTTTTTAGGAAAATCACTTAGGGCAAGTACATTTTGCAGGAAAATTCTTAGGTAATTAAACACAAAAAATGGAAAATTGTTTATGTGATAATCCGTAGGAAAATCCCCAGGTAGCGCTACATGCGAATTTACTTGGGGATATTGTCTTGGGAATTTATCCGGGGATTTTCTCATTTGGTAAATTACCTAGGGATATTGTTATTGCGGATTTAGCTGAATATTTTTTTAGGGGATTTACCTGGGGATTGCCTTAGCTGGAAAATTACGTACATAGGGATGTTGTTGATGCGGATGTAGCTAAGAAAAATTTCTTGGGGATTTACTTGAGAATTTTCTTACTTGAAAAAATACCTAGAGATTTTGTTGTTGTATATTTAGTTTAAAAAAACAATTCTTGGGGATTTGCTTATTTGGAGAATTACGTGGAAATTTTATTATTATAAGTTTTGCTAGAAACTTGTTCTTGGTGATATAGCTGGGATTTTCTTACCTAAAAATTTATCTGAAATTTTGATTGGAGATTTGTTCTTAGGATTTAGATATAAATATTACTGTTGCTGCTTTAGTTGAATATATTTAAGTTATTTGGATTGTGTGTAAATAATTTTAAAATTTATCCTTTTTCAATAAATAAGATAATTATTAGATATTAACTATATGAAAAAATTAACTATTTGTTCTATTTTTCTTTTTTGATACCATTCTTGCCGGTATGATTGGATCCTAAAAATAGTCAACAAACAAAATATACTCATATTTATGGCAAAAAAATTAAATATTGAGACGATAAATGACTCTTTGGATAAGACTTAACTCTTTTACTACTACTTGAACTCTTATTTGGTGTGTTGATATCTCTTAAAAAATATTTTTTATCTTAAAATTACAGTTTCTAAAGCATTATTTTTTAATAATAATTATTTTATAATAATGTAATTGAAAACGTTATTTTTAATTCAAAACTCAATTTAGTTGGCTATCTAAAAATATAAAAATTCTTTAGCTAGTGAATTTTTTTATTCCATTTTGATATTTGACATTAACCATGTTAAATATATGAGTTATTTGAATTATATGTAATAATCTTAACATTTAAACCTACTAAATAATTATAGATAATCATTAGATATTAATTAAGAAACACTACATGAAAAAAGACTAACATTTTCTCAATTCTCGTAGTGATAATTTTATTTTTGCACTATTCTCACAGGTGTAATTACACAACCTAAAAATAATCACAAAGTGAAATAATAACTCATATTATGACAAAGCACAAATGTTGACGCGATATAAACGATTCTTTGATTACGACGTGATTCTTATACTACGACTTGAACTCTTATTTGGTATGATTTTATCTTTCAAAAATATTTCTATTTAAAATTTTTAATTTTTAAAACTTTACATGTATTATAATAATGATTGTCTTTATAATGATGCAAGTGAAAATATTATCCTTAATTTAAAATTCACTTTAATCGGCTATCTAAAAATTTAAATGATTCCTTGGCCGGATTTATTTCAGTATGACTACACTTTAAGTTTATCAATATCTCTAGCCCCGAAATTTAACCTTTACTACCCTACATATACAAAAATTTTGTTCTTTGAATCATTAAATATTAAATTAGTTGATTATTATTATAAAATATTGCATATATTGTCTTAAAATTATCAAGTAGTTTATTTTTCGACACTATACTTGGTTTAACCTCAACGCAAACTACTCAAATTGCATTCCAATTCAAATTCAAATATCATATCAGTTTGTTAGTAATAGTAATTTTTTTTAAAAACATAGAATGCAAAATTAAAAAAAAATTCTTTTTAAAATATGAAATAATTTATCAATCCTTAATTAATGCATCTTTTTTTCAAAGATGTGTAACTTATATATAATATGTGTATAATCGTGTGTTATCATTATATCATCTATTTATATTAGCTATAAAAAGTAAACAATAAATATGGACGGATATTATGTAAATATTTCATAAGATTTCAATTTTCTGAGTTTATTCATGATGTAACTTCTATTATAATAATTTTAAAACTCTCAACTAATGTTAAAAAATATCTTTTTATTATCTTTGAATTAAAAAGTAAAGAGATTTTTTGAAATAATTTGTTTACATTTAAAAAAAAATATCTCACGGCATACCAAATTTTTCTTTATATATACTCTTTTTTTGGTAATTAAATTCTTTTATTAATCACCAAAAGTATTCACAAAGCAAAACATAGCTAACACATCTTGCTAATCTTTTGACTACTTCTTCTACCAACAGTCTAGAAGTTTAAAGTGTATACATATTGTCTATTTCTAGGAGTATACTCTAGCACTAACTACAAAAACTATATCTCTTACTATTTGCTCCTCTTTTATGTACTTCTTCTCAAACACTCTTCTGTTTCTTTCAATCCAGATATGATATACAGTTTTTGCAAATATCATTCTGAATGTCATTGCATATGCAGACTTCCCTTTAGCTTGACTTATGATCCATTGGAGAAACTGTTGCCAGCTTCCATTTCCAGGTTTCTGCTTCCCAATCTGTTATAAAATACGCTTAACGCTCGAGGGGGGGGGGGGATGAATAGCGTTATAATAAAATTTAGCGTAAACTTGCGGAAATTAAAATTTGCAGGAAATAAATAAGTGCGTTAAATAAATAAAAAGGAAAGAACGCACCGATATATTCTGGTTCACCACAACACGTGGCTAGTCCAGTCCCCGAGAGACTCTCTCGAGATTTTTCACTAACTTGTTAAGCTTACGGGTGCTCAAAAAACCTTTACAACTTAAGGACACAAGCCTTAACACCTTTGCTCGGAGATACAACACTCCAAGACTTCAACCAAGGAAACACAAGTTCCTTACAACAAGAGAATCACAATTCTCTTACAAGTGTATAAAACACTAAACACTCAAACAAAATACTCCTTAATGAGTAGATATGAGTACAAGAAGTAAGCTCTAGATCACAACAACTTTGGACAAGAATATGGCTCTCAAAAGCTTTATGAAATTGAATATAAAATGATAAACAAAAGTATGCAAGCTTATAGCAATGTAATGATATGTTGTAGTATGTTGTTGTGTTTAAAACACTGAAATGAAGCTGTATTTATAGTTGAAAAATTTGGCATTACAGTTGCCTAATTGCCAATTAAGAGTTGCTGATTTTACTCACTGACAATCGATTGTCAAACCTCAACAATCGATTGTCTGCCAGTCAGATCAAAATTCAATCCCAGATTTTACGCTTGATAATCGATTACTTTCAATCCATAATCGATTACTGGCAACGTTCAAAAAATCCTTTTCAGATTTTACCACAAACAATCGATTGTCCAGAATCAACAATCGATTACTCAGCAACGTTCAAAAAATCTTTTCCGGATTTTAATCAAAACAATCGATTATACAGAATCAATAATCGATTACCCAATAACGTTCAAAAAATCTTTTCCGGATTTTAATCAAAACAATCGATTATACAGAATCAATAATCGATTACTTGACGGTATTTGAAAACTTTACGACAACGGTCAGCTTCACAATCGATTGCACAAAGTCAACAATCGATTACTTATCAGTTTTTGAAAAACATTTTAGACACTGTCTCTTGACAATCGATTGTCCAATGTAACAATCGATTATTTAATAAATTTGAAAATCACTGGAAGACACTGTCTCAACATAATCGATTACCATTAGTTCATAATCGATTATTCTGAGTTTTGAAAAACTTTGATGGACACTGTCTCAGTTACAATCGATTGTCATTAGTTCACAATCGATTGTCATGCAGGTTTGAATAACCTGATGCTCACTGTCTTACTCACAATCGATTGTCATTAGTTCACAATCGATTGTCATGCAGTCTTGGCTTAAAACAATCGATTATCATAAGTACATAATCGATTATCTTAGTCCAAATTTTTAAGGCATGTCTAAAAATTATTTTGACTACTGTAAATATGCATGATTTAAAATCATTTGACATTAAATTAAATATGCATGATTTTGGAAAATAGTTTTATGAGAGAAGCCATGTTACGAGTCAAGTTGTAGGATCAAGATCACAATTAAGAATTACTCAATTAAACTATAAAACTTTGTCTTGAGCTTGAATCTCGTTGTATATCAATTGTGCGCTTGTTTCTTGAACTTCGTCATATATCAATTTTTGCTTCGTTTGTCATTCATCAAAACCTATACAAAAGAACACACGTTTTAGTATATTGCATTGAGAACGTGTTTCCAACAATTTCCCCCTTTTTGATAATGGCAAACATTAAGCGGGATATGCAAGACAAGCAATTTATATTGACGATTCAAGACAAGTATATACATGCAACAAGTATGCAATTTGTTCCCCCTCAATTTGAGAATTCCCCCTCAATTTAAGCTTATAACTTGAGAGTGCATCATACCCGTTATCTTCCCCCTTTTGCCATTAGCAAAAATAATAATAAGATGCCAAAGATGAAATAAACCTTGTTTATTTATTGGAAAGAAGGTGTGATTATTTAAAGAGAGTATAACAGCTCAAATGATAGCATTACAATCGATTATTGATACGAGATAATCGATTATTAGATGAGGGAAACAGATTTTTCTGGAGAAGACTCGATTCTTGCGCGTCATGCTTTATAATTCCCCCTACTTTTAGGGCGATACCTACAAAAAAGAATTAGACGTCTCCGACACTCAAGTTAGAAATCATGTTAAAAAAATGCAATGCATGACTTAGATCAATGTGGAGTCAAGGATCCCGAGTTCACTGCGAATTCGGAAGAAGGACTCTTTCTCTAAAGGCTTTGTAATGATGTCTGCCAATTGGTTTTTGGTTTCAACAAATTCAATTTCGACATCGCCTTTGAGAACGTGATCTCTAATAAAATGATGTCTAATTTCAATGTGTTTCGTTCGCGAATGAAGAACGAGGTTCTTCGTCAAGCATATGGCACTAGTATTATCACATCTAAGAGGGATATGATTAAGACTTAGGCCATAGTCCAAGAGTTGTTGTTTCATCCATAGGATTTGAGCGCAACAACTCCCCGCGGCTACATATTCAGCCTCGGTTGTGGACAACGCAACACTTACTTGTTTCTTGCTAAACCAAGAAACGAGAGAGCTACCGAGTAAATGGCAAGTGCCACTAGTGCTCTTGCGGTCCAATTTGCATCCAGCAAAATCGGAATCGGAATAGCCAACAAGTTGGCATGAAGAACCTTTGGGGTACCACAGACCCACATTTGTAGTACCAACAAGATACCTTAAAATCCGTTTTACCGCAGTAAGGTGAGACTCCTTCGGACACGATTGATAACGAGCGCATAAGCACACGCTAAACATGATGTCTAGACGACTAGCAGTAAGATAAAGAAGAGAGCCAATCATACCTCGATACTTTTTGGTGTCGACTTCCTTACCTTTCTCATCTTTGTCTAGATGATCGGATGTGCTCATGGGAGTTGCCATTTCTTTTGCATTGTTCATCTCAAATCGTTTCAGCAATTCTTTGCAATATTTGGTTTGACAAATGAATGTACCTTCTTTCATTTGCTTTACTTGTAATCCCAAAAAGAATGTTAACTCACCCATCATAGATATCTCAAATTCGCTTGTCATTAAATCGGAAAATTCTTTGCATAAAACATTGTTAGTAGCACCAAATATAATATCATCTACATATATTTGAACTAATGAAATATCATTGTTTTTATGCTTAACAAAGAGAGTTGTGTCAACTTTCCCCCTAATGAAATTATTTTCCAAAAGAAACTTACTCAATCTTTCATACCAAGCTCGGGGAGCTTGTTTTAAACCATAAAGAGCCTTTTTGAGTTTGAAAACATGATCGGGAGATTTAAAATCTTCAAAACCGGGGGGTTGTTCAACATAAACTTCTTCTTGAATAAAACCGTTTAGAAAAGCACTTTTCACATCCATTTGATATAAATTGAAATTCATAGAAGAGGCAAAAAATAAAGTCCAAGTAAATCTCGAGTAATCATCAACAATCACAAAAGCATATTTATTTCTTCCTAGACTTTCAATGCGAGAGGGACCAAATAAATCCATATGAAGTAATTGCAATGGTCTAGAAGTTGAAACAATGTTTTTAGATTTGAAAGATGCTTTTGTTTGCTTCCCCTTTTGACACGAGTCACAAATAGAGTCATTTTCAAATTTTAAATTGGGAAGACCAACAACTAAGTTTTGAGAAATCAATTTGTTCAAAAGATGCATATTGATATGTGCTACTCTACGATGCCATAGCCAAGTATCATCCTCTTTACTCATTTGACAATCAACATAATCGGGTGAGGAATTAGCAAGATCAACCATATAAATATTATCCACTCTAAAACCACGGAGGATAATTTTGAAATCACTACGTCTGAACACTAAGCATTCATCCGAGTCAAATAAAGCAAGATTTCCCTTGTCACACAATTGGCTTATGCTCAAGAGATTATGCTTTAATCCTTTAACAAGTAATATATGCTTAATAGAGGAATTTTCATCCTTACCGACCGAGCCGATGCCGATGATCTTTCCTTTATTGTTATCACCGAAGATAACACTTCCTCCTTCTTTGTGCTCTAATTGAAGGAATTTGGATTCATCTCCCGTCATATGCTTGGAGCATCCACTATCAAGGTACCATAGTACACTTGATCCCTTCAAGCACACCTACAAAACAAATTAATGTTCTTTAGGTACCCATGCCATCTTGGGTCCTTGGGGGTTAGGCATATTATAATGATGCGATTGAGTAATATGTCTATGACGTGTAAAGCATGCAGGAGCAATATGACCAATACGTCTACAATAATGACAAGTCACATTTAGGTTATGCATCCTTCTAGGTTCATAGTAACTAGACGGATGAAAATTTCTTACACTATGACTATTTCGCATTTCATGAGAATTATTTCTCCTACTATGAGCTCTAGGATGGGCAGCATTTCTAGAGTGATTGTTTCTCGGTTGAAGGCCATTTCTAGGTCTTCTCAAAGGTTCAACATTTGGCCTAAAATATGCATCATTTCTAGGGTAACTATTTCTAGGTGGTAAGTCATTTCTAGGTCTCCTAAAATGTTCAACATTTTGTCTAGCATGCATATTGGTTCTAGGATTGCTATTTCTAGGATAAGCATTTGTTTTATTAGTCCTAGGTTGAGCCTTAGGTGGTTGGGGTTTGGCTTCAACCTTTTCTTTAACCTCATTCTTAAATCCTATGCCATGCTTGGTTGATTTCAAATTTACAAGGACCTCATTCAAATTCTTGTGGGAAGAATTAAACTTATCTAAGGTACCTTTGAGTCTACTTACTTCATTCGTAAGATGCAAACAAGAAGTGCAATTTCTAGTAGAGCTTTCGGGCTTATCGGAACTTCTTTTTCCAAAAAACTTATTTTCCTCTTTCAGCTTCTTATTGTCTAAAACCAGCTTTTCTAAATCCTTTTCTTTTAAAGAAAGCTGTTTTTGAAAAACTTTTTCTTGCAACGACAGAGTTTTCTGCAAATCTTTAATAGTCTTGGAAGCATCAACAAACTCACTTGTAATTTATTATAAGCATTAGCATTTCTTCAAGCGAGTGAGAGTTGGACGTACTTACCTCTTCTTCTTTGTTTGCCATGAGACATTGGCCAGTTGATTCATCATATGAGCTGTCCGCTTTTTGAGGCGTGCTTTCATACATTTCCTCCAGCTTATCCCACATTTCTTTGGCGGTTTTGTAGTGGGAAATTTTCTGATAGTCTTCCTGATTCAAGGCGCTATACAACATATTTATTGCATTAGTGTTGTATTCACTTACCTTGGCTTTCCCAACTTTTGTTGTCATTTGATCACCATGCTTGATAATTTGCCATAGATAAAAGTTGTTGGCTGTGATGAAAATTCTCATCCGATCTTTCCAATATAAGTAATTATTTCCATCAAATATTGGGGGCAACATGTTAAAATAACCTTCACCTATTCCTGCAAAAGAGTCACGAGTAGAAGCCATGGATGATTCTCTCAAACTGTTAAGTCTTCAGAGAGTATGGCTCTGATACCAATTGTTAGAAAATACGCTTAACGCTAGAGGGGGGGTGAATAGCGTTATAATAAAATTTAGCGTAAACTTGCGGAAATTAAAATTTGCAGGAAATAAATAAGTGCGTTAAATAAACAAAAAGGAAAGAACGCACCGATATATTCTGGTTCACCATAACACGTGGCTAGTCCAGTCCCCGAGAGACTCTCTCGAGATTTTCCACTAACTTGTTAAGCTTACGGGTGCTCAACAAACCTTTACAACTTAAGGACATAAGCCTTAACACCTTTGCTCGGAGATACAACACTCCAAGACTTCAACCAAGGTAACACAAGTTCCTTACAACAAGAGAATCACAATTCTCTTACAAGTGTATAAAACACTAAACACTCAAACAAAATACTCCTTAATAAGTAGATATGAGTAAAAGAAGTAAGCTCTAGATCACAACAACTTTGGACAAGAATATGGCTCTCAAAAGCTTTATGAAATTGAATATAAAATGATAAACAAAAGTATGCAAGCTTATAGCAATGTAATGATCAGTTGTAGTATGTTGTTGTGTTTAAAACACTGAAATGAAGCTGTATTTATAGTTGAAAAACTTGGCATTACCGTTGCCTAGTTGCCAATTAAGAGTTGCTGATTTTACTCACTGACAATCGATTGTCAAACCTCAACAATCGATTGTCTGCCAGTCAGATCAAAATTCAATCCTAGATTTTACGCTTGATAATCGATTACTTTCAATCCATAATCGATTACTGGCAACGTTCAAAAAATCCTTTCCAGATTTTACCACAAATAATCGATTGTCCAGAATCAACAATCGATTACTCAGCAACGTTCAAAAAATCTTTTTCGGATTTTAATCAAAACAATCGATTATACAGAATCAATAATCGATTACCCAATAACGTTCAAAAAATCTTTTCCGGATTTTAATCAAAACAATCAATTATACAGAATCAATAATCGATTACCTGACGGTATTTGAAAACTTTACGACAACGGTCAGCTTCACAATCGATTGCACAAAGTCAACAATCGATTACTTATCAGTTTTTGAAAAACATTTTAGACACTGTCTCTTGACAATCGATTGTCCAATGTAACAATCGATTATTTAATAAATTTGAAAATCACTGGAAGACACTGTCTCAACATAATCGATTACCATTAGTTCATAATCGATTATTCTGAGTTTTGAAAAACTTTGATGGACACTGCCTCAGTCACAATCGATTGTCATTAGTTCACAATCGATTGTCATGCATGTTTGAAAAACCTGATGCTCACTGTCTTACTCACAATCGATTGTCATTAGTTCACAATCGATTGTCATGCAGTCTTGGCCTAAAACAATCGATTATCATAAGTACATAATCGATTATCTTAGTCCAGATTTTTAAGGCATGTCTAAAAATTATTTTGACTACTGTAAATATGCATGATTTAAAATCATTTGACATTAAATTAAATATGCATGATTTTGGAAAATAGTTTTATGAGAGAAGGCATGTTATGAGTCAAGTTGTAGGATCAAGATCACAATTAAGAATGACTCAATTAAACTATAAAACTTTGTCTTGAGCTTGAATCTCGTTGTATATCAATTGTGCGCTTGTTTCTTGAACTTCGTCATATATCAATTTTTGCTTCGTTTGTCATTCATCAAAACCTATTCAAAAGAACACACGTTTTAGTATATTGCATTGAGAACGTGTTTCCAACACAATCCACCTGTACACCTTGCTCCACACTTGAGTTGCATAGTCATATTGCCAGAATAAGTGATCTCTTATTTCATCTTGTTGCTTACACATCACACATTCAGGTTCTATACTGATCTTCCACTTTATGAGCCTGTCACAAGTCATTACTCTGTCTTGTAGAAATAACCACATGATGAATTGTGCTTTTGTCCTTGCTGCATTCTGAAACACTAGTGTCTTCCATTCCATTCAGCTGTGATCTCCCAGTAAATGTAGATATATTTGTTTAATCACACTCTTCTTCAAATTCTGTGAGAGCCGCTCCTCATCAATTGTTCTATACGCCTCAATCACTTTTCTTACCATCCAGCTTGCTTGTTGGGGAATTGCCATTGTCTTGATTTGCTGTTGCTTAACATAATAAGCATGAATCCATTTGATCCATAGCTTGTCCTCCTTATGTGCTAGATCCTAGCTTGTCTTTGCAATAGCTGCCTTGTTCCAAAGCTTTAGGTTTATTAAATTAAGTCCTCCACCTGCCTTTGGCATGCAGACTTTATCCCACACTACTAAAGCCCCTTTTGTAATCTCATTTGCCCCAAACCACACATATGATCTACATAATCCTTCTACTATCTTGATCACCTTGGCTGGAAGGATGAATATTTGTGCCCAAAATGCTTGCACCTCAAATAGAACACTCTGGTAGCAAAGACTCTCTATACATCTTTTCCTATTTAAAGAATTCAATAACAACTTCTGCGACTTCATCCTTAACGATGTGCCATGCTTTCTTGAAGAAAAAAGCATTGCATCCATCTACTCCAGGTGCCTTCTCATCTCCTATGGAGCATAGTCCCTCATATACATCTTCACTGGTGACATATCTGCACAAATCAATTCTTTGTTGCTTGTTGAGTTTGGGTCCTTTGGTCATAATCTTCTTGTCAATGCCAGGTAATACATTAGCTGCACTTCCTATCAACGACTTGTAAAAATCTAAAATCTCTTGTTGAATGCTCTCAGCATCAGTTAATCTGTTACCATTCAAAGCTTGTAACTCAGTGATTTGCTTTCTTTGTCCCCTTTTAGTCATCAGAGCATGGAAGTATTTTGTATTTGAATCTCCTAATTTTATCCACTTTGCCCTTGCCTTTTGCCTTAGTTCCCATTCTTCTATCATACTCCATTTCTCCAAATTTATCATCATCTCCTTCTCTTTCAGTAGTATTTCTGCACTGCTGTCTGAGTTGATACCTTGTTGGAGTTGATCAAGTTCAATTTTTCTTAGCTCTATCTTCCTTCTAATGAATTTGAATTCCTGCACATTAAGTTTTTTCAAAACTGCTCTCAGTTCCTTCAGCTTCAGCCATATATTCTTCATTTTGTGATTATGCAACTTGAGGTTCCAAATCTGTTGCACTTCCTGCAAAAACTGTCATGTTCAGCCCATACATTAAAGAACTTGAATGGCACTATTCTACTTCTCTGGATTTCATTTAAATATATACTCATGGGAGCATGATCTGAGATGAAAGGTTGATCATACACAATGGCTATGTGTCCCCATTGTAACATCCAGTCATAGTTTCCAAACACCATGTCAATCCTACTCCAAATTCTGTCACTAGCTTCTTGTTTATTTGACCAGATGTAGTATTCCCCATCCCAGTTTAGCTCACTTAGCTTTAACTCCTGAATGCAGTCACTAAAGTTTCAGTCCGAGTCACTGGATTACCATGTTTCTTGTCTTTTAATTGTAGCACAACATTAAAGTCCCCTCCAATTATCCAAGGGATGCTTATCAGTTGGTTTATATCCTTCAAATTTTCCCACAATTGCTTTCTCCTCTCACCTGTGTTATAGCCATAAACTACAGTCAATGCAATAATCTCATCAGAATTCACTTTTGAGACATTGCTGTGGATCATTTGAGCTTCAGCTTTGATCATCTGCATATCATACCAGTTAGGATCTCATAAGATCTATATCCTACCATTCACTGTTGCATTGTAATTTTTTAGTACCTCATATCCTGGAGCTATGTACTGGCTTATTGCTTTTTCATTTTTCTCCTTTACTCTAGTTTCTATAAGCCCTGCCAACTTGATATTTCAGTTTTTAGGTAATTATTCATTCTCCTTCCTCTTGTACCATTTATTAATACCCCTACATTCCAAATCAACCAATTCATTATTGTTTTCTATGTTCCCCACCTCTATCATGGGTAAGGTTTTTGGTACCACTAGTACTTGGAGACCTTTTTTCTGAGCTATATCTGTTAGAGTTTGGAGTCCACATAGGGAAGTTCTCCAGATTGAACTCTAGCACAGTTTTTCTCTTTTCCAGCATCTCTTTGCTATTGTTCCCCTTATCTCTCTCTGGATGCTACATCTGGATTTCTTCTTGTTGTACTCCTTTCTTCACGTCAGTAGTTTTGTGGGGGTTATCACTTTTCCCCTCCACATTCCCTGTTGCATTATCTTGCTTGTCATTTCTGTCCACCTGAGCTATATGACCTTTTGTTCTCCATTCATATGTAACTTTCTTAGCCTCCCTTCTTCTTTGCGGCTGCATTACCCTTTGCTCCCTAACTTCTTGCTGGTTCTGACAAATATTCCCAATGGCTTGACATTTATCATAATACACTGGTTCCACTCATATTCAATTGTCTGCTAAAACCTCCTTCCTCTAGGATCCATTACCTTGATCTCCATAGGTAGAGCTTTAGTGACATTTACCTCAATCAACATTCTTGCATATGATATCCTTGTTTGATTAGTTGTACACTCATCCACAAACAAAGGTTTTTCAATTGCACTTGCAATCTTACTCAAAGCTCCAATTCCCCAGCAACTCATTGGCAACTTAGGAAAAGTCACCCATAAAAGTATATCAGTTAAGAATTCTTTACTTATATCAAATTCTGGAGTCCAGGGTTTAAGAATAATTGGTTTGTTTCTAATGGTATGAGGGCCAGTATAGAGGATTTTGTGCATATCCTCCATACTTTGAAATTTATGATATAATAGTCCTCCCCATGAAGAAACAAATCTGGTTTAACAATATGTAGCCAATGTTGAGCTATATACCTGCGCATGACTTTATATCTTGGGTTTTCACCCACAATATAGGCAATCACATCTGCACGCCACTTCTCCTCTTCTTCCTTCACATCCTATACCTCGAGCTGCACCACTGGTTGACCATCAATGATCTGCAGAGGTATGAACTCCAAAGCTATTCCATGAGTATCCACTCTATTTTGTCGAAACAGACTCGACCACTTTTTAAGTTCCGGCCTTCGATCTATGGTTTTTACCTTTGCATGTTTGCTCTGTTCCACCCTTAGCTCATTTATAATGACCCGACCGATCGTTTTGAGTACCAGCGCTCCGTTCAGCAGTCGGAGGCCATGAACAACTTTATTTTGGGTATTATGACATGTTCGCATGGTTGGAATTTAAATTCAGGAAGATCGAAGTTAAATTTAGATGAGAATTCTCATTTGAGAAACTTAAAGTGGAAGAATGAACTAGGTTGGTTTTTGAGTAAAAGATCTTGAAATCAGGATTCGAAGGTTCCAGCAAGTTCGGATGATGATTCGGACTTGGGAGTATGCCCGGAGTGGGTTTCGGATAACCATGGAACGTTTTGGAACCTATTGTAGAAGTTAACATTTTGGAAGAAATTTCATAAGTTTGGCTTGAAGTGCATTTCAGTGTTATCGATGTTCGTTTGGAATTCCGAGATTGGGAGTAGCTCCGTATGGTTATTCTGGAGTTGGAAGCGCGATCGAAAGTGAATTCGGAGGTCCGTAGGTCATTTTGAAGCCATTTGACTAAAGATAGAAATTTGAAGGTTTTTAAGAAGTTTGACTGGAAGTGGACTTTTTGATATCGGGGTCGGAATCCGATTCCCGAAGTTGGAATAGGTCCATAATATCGAATATAAAGTCAATCGGACGTGATTTGATAGGCTTAAAACATTAGAAGTAGAAGTTGAAAAGTTCACAATTCATAAAGTTTGGGCTGAAGGTCATTCAATGATTTTGTCATTGTTTGATGTGATTTGAAGCCTCGAGCAGGTTCATAAAGTGTTTTGTGATTGGTTGGGGTCCCGGGGCCTCGGGTGAATTCAGGGTGGTTAACGGATCAAAAATGGAATTTGGAAATAATTAAGCAGCCGGTACCTAGTATTTCCGCTTCCGCGGAGATGGGACCGCAGAAGCAGCCCCGTAGAAGCGGACATGCGTGGGGGCAGCCAAGATCGTAGATGCGGCTAAGGCTCCGTAGAAGCGGAACCGCATCTGCGGTGGAAGGAACGCATAAGCCAAAATGGGCTAGGCCAGGGAAGCCGCAGAAGCGACCTATACAAAAGCGGTGACCACATAAGCGGCAATAATTCTGCAGAAGCTGAAAGACCTCGAGGCAGACTATCTTTTTAAAGTCGAGGATTGGCCATTTCTATCATTTTCTTCATGGCATTTGGAGATTTTTGGAGGGTTCAAGAGAGGGTCTTCATCAACCATGCTAAGGTAAGTTTTTCCCACCCATTATGAGCTAGATATATCAATTATATATGGATTTAAGCATGAAAATTAGCGTAAAAATTGGGGTTTTGGTTGAAGACCTAGAAAGTTATATTCTTGGAATTTAGCCACGAAATTGAGCATGGAACTAGGAATAAATTATATATTTGAGTTTCTAAGGTCATGGATAAATTTTATCTTCGAGAATTTTAGATTCCCTGTCACCTGGGCCCGAGGGCATTTTGGTTATTTCACAACCGGAGTCGGGAAATTGTATAATTTGGATTGTTAGCAAGTATTGGAGCATATTCTCACTAGTTTGCCGTATTTGGCTAATTTTGGTGCTTTGTGCGTTGGTTCAAGTCTTCGAAAGAATGTAGAATGCCGGTTACAGATCTTCGGAGCGAGGTAAGTCTCCTTTCTAATCTTGTGAGGGGGAATTACCCCATAGGTGAGTTAAACTGATTATGTGCTCCTATTTGTGGGGGGTTACGTACGCACGAGGTGACGAGAGTCCGTGCGTAGCTACTATTATGCTATTATCCGGGTAGTCTCGGATTCAAAAGCATGTTATACTTGGATCATTTTTGTAAATCATTGATGGCTTGAAATGCTTTAATCATATTAAATTAATAAGCGGATTTCTAAAAAGACTAAAGCTATGTTTTTCTCAAATTATTAAAAAGGAACGGACCTTACTTGGATAATTGCTCCACGCTAACTGTTTGAATGATTATCTGTCTGCGTGTGTTTATATTTCTGTTGGAAAGGGCCGATCGCCTCGTTTAAATGGATGCATCTATGGTACGGGCCGCTCCACCCTCGGTAGTGCACACTTTACATTTCTGTTGGAGCGGGTCGTCGATCTCGACCTGCTTTGTGCATGTTTGTGCTGTTGTCTTGAATTCATTTGAGTTGTTTTTATGCCACATTATGGCTCGAGATCATTTTATTAATAATAACAAGAAATCTAAGAAAATTTTCCACAAAAGAATTATATGACCACTTGTTTTCCCATATTTGGATTAGAATCATGCTTATAAAACAAATCCACTGCTCGAATATATTGATTAAGGATAAATAGTCATTGGACTGCTATTGAGTGTCAGAATTGACTATCTCGTCTCTACTCCTTCGGGATTAGGTGGGACACTCATTGGGTACGCGTTGTTTTGGTACTCATACTACACTTGCTGTGCATTTTGTTGCACATGTATATGTGATTACAGTGGTCTACTGGACGTAGTAGTACGAACGATTCTGGGACTAGGTGAGCTGCACCATTCGAGACGATCGCAGCCAGGGTAGTCCCTTTCCAGCACTGTATTTACTTCCCGTTCATTGTATTCCAGACGGAGGTGGTATTTTTTTATTCTTCTTATCAGTAGATGCTCATGTACTTGTGACTCCAGGTTCTGGAATGGTTGAAATATTGTAATAATTGTTTAACTCTCAAATGTTATTTGAACTATATTTCCTTAAAAATTTTTAAATATGGAAGAAAAATCATGTATTTTCAAAAGTATTAAAACGAGATTTGATTAAGTAATCTGGTTGGATTGCCTAACAGCAATGTTTGGTGTTATTACGACCATTAGTGGATTTTGGGTCGTGACATCCTTACCTTGCTCATCCTGGGTTTTCTGAGCTACCTTGTCTAGGATCTCCAATTTTCACCCTTCATTACTGTTCCATTAATTTCACCTTCAGATCTATGTTCAATTTCCTTCATTCCTTGTTCCTCCGAGTGGATATTCTGCTTCTCTGTCCTCCATGAGCTAGGTATTGTTATTATTTCCATCCTCCTTAGCTCCGGTGCTACTGGTTGTGTTATTTCCAGTATATCTTCTCCATCCGTCAACTTAGTAGTAACTAGGTTTCTAATGGTTGCAATTGGTGTTTTAGGTTGCTTTCGTGGTCTTCCCCTACCTCTTCCTCGCCCTCTAGACATGGCACACACACTCGGCGCACGATTAACTAACGTGCGCTGAGAGCATAGTGAAGGCGAAGATTAATAATCATTACTGTAAGATTATTTATATATACTCTTTGTTATACGTAAAATCGCTATAGAAACTATCAATTAGAAACCAATTTATCTCTTGTTGAGTTTGAAAAAAAATATTTTACATAATCTAATGATTAAAAACTAATATTCTCCGACGAAAAAAATATTATACCGTTCCAATGGCTTGACTACATATTAATGAAGGAGTTTCAGCTTATACCATTTAATTTCTTGAATGTGCTAAATTAAAATTAATGATAGTATAGCCAAAATTTTGTTATTTGTTTGGTGTCCATTTATGCAAATTAACTCTTCAAACAAATATTCTTCAAGAAGAAGAAAGAAATTTTTTATATTGATTGATTTTGTAATGTTTCTTTCTCCAGCATATATGTTTACTTTATTATATATGTAAGTAAATTTTTATTTGATTTTGTAAACTTTTTTTTGTTATTTAAATAAACATAGACATGTACCTTATATATTACATTTATTTTTATTAAAAGATATTTTATTCAAATATCGCTAAAGTGTTTCAAAGAACTATACTTAGAAGCTTTTAAATGTGAAAGAGTTTTTATAGTTATATGGAGTAGTTGTTTTTGCTAGAGGTGAAGTAGTATTTTAATAATTATAAAAAATAACAAAAGTTCCTAACATGATTGTACATGATCATTAACGAATTTTAGAAACTTTATCTATTAATTCAAAAATATCTTTTAATTCAAATTCCGTATATATATATATATATATATATATATATATATATATATATATATATATATATATATATATATATATATATATATATATATATATATAAAATTCAAAATTTTAGTACTTTATCTATAATTCAAAATTATCTTGATGTTTATATATATAACTAAAATAATCAAATATAAAATAAAGTTATCATGTACTATTGACATTTATTAGCTTGCCACTTAGCTTAACCACTTCTTGCTTTAATATATATATATTTGAAATTTTACCCGAGGATTAGGATTTTATAGTAAGATATTTAAATTTGATATATACGTGTTCAATATTACAAGTCATTAAATCATAATATAGTCGGTCATTACTTTTTTAACAACTTCAATAACAAAATTATTAGCATAAATCTAATTATTTCAAGAACTAAAATTTTAATATGGTTGACATAAAAGAATATAACAAAACTAAGATACGGCTATGTCTCGCATATTTAGTTAATATCATCAGAAAAATACTAAATTATGTATAAGTGCATAATTTAAGTTTAATTTTTAAGCATAGAAAAGTTATATTATATTTATAAAAACTGTAACTAACTTTTATAACTTTTTAACTTATGTATGTTATTTTTTCACGTGTATCTAAAATGGTAAAATTTAATTGTAGTATGTTAAAATGATATTAGTTTGTAAATGTTTAGTATTGAAACTTAATTTCAAGTGACCATATGGTTTTACTTTGTAACATCATTTTTAGCTTCTATCATAATAGTTCTTGTTAATTACATATAGTATTTATATAAACAGAAATTAGTGGTATTCAATGAATATAAATGAAACTTTTGAAAAAATAACTAAGACTATTATTAAACTAAAAGTATATAATTATAATTTAATTCACTTGCTTTTACTTCTAGAAACAATTTTTTGCTTGATTTATCAAATCCTTAATTAATGCATCTTTTTTTTCAAAATTTAAAAAAAATTTTAAGAGGGAAACATTAAAATAGTATTCCTTTTTTTTGGTCAAACTAAAATATTTGTATTCAACCAAAGGAAGTATTTACATCCCCCAGCTCATGGGACTCTAAAGCTAGATCCTTTACAGTTATTCTTCTCATAATTACATTCTATATGCTATTCATTCCTAATCTCTTCCTGATATCTACATTTTTCGTCAAGGATATCTATTTATCTGTTCTAGTATTGTCTTCCATTTGCTCTTGTTCTGGCCTTTAATATGCAGCTGCAGGGATATTTCTCGAATTCTAGCAGCACATGTGATACAATCATTCTGAAACGTTCTTCTGTTCCTCTCCATCCACATATAATAGACTGTTGCTGCAAATAAAAATGTGAGGACTTGGGCTTGTGGTCTGCCACTGTTTGTTCTCTTTGTCAGCCATTGTACTTTCTGTTCCCAACTTCCAACATTATGATGCTCTTTCAACCAGCCTAACAATGTTGTCCATATGGACCTGCCATAATCACACTCAAAGAAAATGTGATAATGTGTCTCTTCTTTCTGACTGGTGCATAGTACACATTCCTTTGGCACATCTATTTTTCATTTTGTCAATCTATCCACGGTTGCTAATTTCCTGTTGAGAGCTAGACACAGAATAAATCTATGCCTAGGTATAGTGTTGTCTCCCAGAACAATGTTCTTCCATGTAGTTTTCTGAAACTGAGGCATTGCTGCTTTATATATTGTCTTGATGCTAAATTTCCTTTGTTTACAGAGTTCATTAATATCCTGTTGCACTCATAGCCTCAAACCACTCTCTTGTATCAAATACTTTCCTGATAATCCAGCAGGCTTGCTTTGTGTTACCATTGTACTGAGATTTCTACCTTTAATATAGAAATTATGAATCCATTTCACCCAAAGAATGTCCTTTTTTGTATTGATAGCCCATAAAATCTTGCACAAGGCTGCTTTATTCCATGAATAAAAGTTCAGAATCCCTAACCCTTCAGCTGAGCTTGGCATACATAGTTTTTCCCATGACATTAAGGATCTTTTTGACTTTTCATTGCTACCTATCCAGAGAAATGTCCTACAAACACTAGTAACCATGTGAATTATCTTCTTTGGTAACAGGAAGACATATGCCCATATGTTTGCATTTCAAATAGGACACTCTTGATCAATTGCAGTCGACCACTATATGACAGAAACTTAGTGGTCCAGCATTTGATTCTTGCTATTATCCTTTCTACCAGTGGCATGCATTGAGCTATCGATAATTTCTTTGTATACAGTGGAACTCCCAAATACTTGAATGGGAACTCTTCTAATGTAAAGTGCATCTCAGAGATGATCAAGTTCTTGAACTCCTGCAACATAGAAGGAACTTTTTTCCATACTAGCCTGAAGCGAGATACTTTAGAGAAGTGGTTGAATGCCTTTAGCATAAGCTATATTGATACTCTATCAGCTCTGCAACACATAATCAAGTCATCTGCAAAATAAATATGTGTTACTTTAAGCTTGGCACATTTTGGATGGTAGTTAAAGTCTGGAATCTGATCAAGAGTCTTCAAGCTTCTATTCAGGTATTCCATGACTAGAACAAACAGATAAAGGGACATGGGATCCCCCTGTCTCAATCCCTTTCTTGCCTGGAATTTAGTTGTTAGCCCCCAATTCAGTAGTAAGGAATAGCTCATAGTCGTAACATTCCATTATTAAATCAACTATCTTGATTTGCATACCATATTCTAGCAGAACCATTCTTAGAAATGGTCATTCTACCGAGTCATATTCCTTCCTTATGTCTATCTTTATTAAGCATCTGGGAGATACTCCTTTTTGTGTGTACCCTTTGACCAATTTATGTGCCAGAATCACATTATCCAATATGTTTCTCCCCTCAATAAATACAGACTGTGCATGCCCTACTATATAGTCTACCACTATTTTCAGCTTCTCTATCAGGATTTTGGCTATTACCTTGTACGAAGTAGTGCAACTTGCAATTGGCCTGTACTCTTTCACATAAGTGGGGCTTGCAACCTCAGGCACCAAAGTAACAGTTGTACAATTGACACTTCTTAACAGTTTCCCACTTTCAAAAAACTCCTGTACTGCCTCTGAGATTTCTGCTCCAATTTCCTCCAAGTAGTACTTAAAAAACTCAACTGAGAAACCATCAATGCCTGGGGCTTTGTCATTTGGTAATTCTTTGATTATTTGCTCTATTTTCTTCCTTGTTACCTTATTTAGCATTCCCTTATGTTGATCTTTTGTTAAGCAAGGTCCCAGCTTGACAATATTGATATCAAGACAAGGTAGTTCTTCTGCACAGGTTCCCAATAGCTTCTGAAAAAATTGCACAAACTCCTTTTGCACCAGCTTTGGTTCAGTCAACCTAATACCTTGTTCATTGCAGATATACCTTATTCTGTTTCTAGCTTGCCTTGCTTTTATATTAGCATGAAAGTACTTTGTATTTTAATCCCCAACTTGGATCAAGTGCCCCTGGATTTTTGCCTTAGTAGTGCTCATGAATACCTTCCCATTTCTCTATTTGTTGTAGCAGAACTCTCTCCTTGGAAATCAACTGAACATTGAACAAGTCATTGCTCATCTTCAGTTGTGTCCCCTCCAGATCAATTCTCGTAAGTTTCAGTTTCCCATCCAATGATGATAATTCTCTATTCATGTGTCTTGCATTCTGCTCAATCATCTTCAACTTTCTCCATACTGAATACATGGCATACCCCTCTATCTTCTGTCCGCATGCCTGTTGTACCACTTCTTTAAATTCTTTATGTTGCATAAGAGCATTAAACAAATCTAAATGGCTTGGGAATTGTCTGCTTGGTTCTATCTGTGTTAATAATAATTGGTGAATGGTCTAACACTCCAGGGCACTCATAAAAATCTTCAATATCATTGTGGATCATAAACCATTGAGAATTTCCAAACACCCAATCAATGTTACTATAAATTATATCTATCTCATTTCTCTTATTATAACATGACCACTGCCACCCCTTCATGTTCAATTGTCCTAATCCCAAATCAATTATGCAATTTTGGAAGTCTTACACTTCTGCTTGGGCTACAGGGTTTCCAGTCCTTCTATCATTGACTGATAGGATTGTGTTGAGGTCTCCCATCACTAATCAAGGGTCTGTTATATTACTATGGAGGCTTCTTAACTGGTTCCACATCTCTTTCCTCTCTGAATTTTTATTGTAGCCATAGACAAAGGTCAATTTACAAGAAAAATTTGACCCTCTGTCTTTGACTATAAAATTAACCATCTGGTAACTTGCCATAATCACTTGGACTTCTACTAAGTTGTCTTTCTACATCACCCAGATCCTCCCTTTATGAGCTACAGTATAATTAGCATAAACCGGACATTCTCCTTCAAATTTTCTTTTCACTTTCGATACTTTTTTATCGTTTACTTTTGTCTCAAGGCATCCTATTATGGATACTTTATTCTTCAGCAAGAAGGTCTTGAGTTCCTTCTGCTTGAAGGGATTATTCAGCCCTCTGATATTCCATGAACACACAATCATGGGGGGAACTTATCAGAGGTTTGAGTGTCACTTTTCAATCTATTGGTACTCTCTTTTGTTTGTATTCTCAACGAGCTGAATCTGTTTTGCTTAGCAGTTTTTCTACTTCTTCCTCAGTCATGGCCCTTTCCTTCAAACCAGCTCCTTGAGTCACCATCCTTATCTTCTCTATCACTATTCTGCACCGCTCATCATTGTTTTTAATCTCAGTCTGCTTAGGGAATTCATCCTCCTGTTGTTCCTGTTCTATTGGTTGCTTATTTTCTTTCACTTTCCATTGTGTCTTCTGTTTTTGCCTTTTTTCCCTCCTGTTCTGCTCTTCACCCTTCTCCTGTAAAGGTTCATTCTCCTGGTTATCATTGCATTTTCTAGTGTTATGTCCTATTTGGAGGCAATCCTGGCAATAGGATGGCTTTCACTCATATTCTGGCTTCTGCTCTTTGCATCCCCCTTTCTCATCCTCGATCAAAATATGTTCAGGGAGATGTTGAGAGATATCTATATCCACCAGCACTCTAGCATATGATATTCTATCCCCTTGACATGTCAATTTATCAGTGCAAATTGGTCTTCCCAAATAACCTGCAATTCTGGCCAAATTTCCAATTTCCCAGTATTGAATTGCCAGCCCCGGTAGGATCGCCCAAGTAAGGACAATTTGATTAGTTTCTTTGCTAATATCAAAGTCTGCCTCCCATTGTTTTAGAATCATAAGTCGATTATTGAAAGTGTAAGGCCTATACTGTAGTACTTACATCTTATCTTCATCATTCACAAAGCGGAATATAAATATCCATCGTCATGAATGTATACCTGTGGTGTGTCTACGAATTGCTACACTCCATAGAAAAATTTCAGCATATCCTTGAATGTCGGCAGTCCACCTAGGACATATCCAATCAAGCTTGATTTTCACTTCCTAGTTTCCTCTTACACTTCAATTTGATCAAGTAGAACCACTTTTTTCCCTTCCTTCATGACCGGAGGGTAGTACTCAAGCTTCGACCCCTGGTGAATGGGTCGATTCCCTCGTACCACATCTGCTTGTGTAATTTTTGCCTCATGTTCCTCAATTTTTTTCTCCGTCAACCCAATTTTTGTTCATGTGACTCAACTGAGAAGGTCAGTTTCCGTGCTGCCAAGTTTCCATTTGCTTCTGCTGGTTTTTTCACTTCTTTCTCCTTCACTGTTTCCTCTTTCGTTGGATCTTACATAATTGTGGGAGCGCTCCCCATACCTTGCATCCAGTAAACCAATTGTGGTGGTTCTAGGGTTTGGGGAACTCCAGATTCCGGTGTTACCATCCTGTTTTCTGAGCTCATCTCCTTGCTTGCTTCAACAGCTGTGTCGTTGCGTTATTTCCGGCGGGTCATTGGATAATGCGTACATTAGCTAATCCTTGCATAACGTGGGCAATCTTGTCCCACAACGGCCAAATAATGGGAACTTCTCCAGTTTATAACCTCAGCATGTTGGCCAGGCGTCTAACTGTGTTTGCTTCAAAGCCCCTCGACTTTTAATTTAATAAATCTTACTTTAAGAAAGTTACAAAACATGAAAACTTTATTTAATAATAATAAATAAAGTTGTAACTTAGTAATTAATAATTACTAGAAGAAAAATAATGTTATTGTACTGATGTATAGAGGTGTTCATAAAAAACCAAAGCGACCAAAATAATCGATACTTTTTGGTTTGGTTTTGGTTTTAAATATATATATTTTGTTATACAAAGTTTATAAAAATTTATAGTAAATGTAATAGTTTGTACTTTTAATATTGTTCTTTACCTTTACATTCTAGTTTGAATGGTAATTTTCTTTTGTTTAGTGTAAGAATCTATTTCGTGTTAAAAGTAACATATTTTTAATTGAGTCATTAAATTATTCATCACCATATAATTCAATTATCATCAATATATTTTGGTAAATAATAGATTTTTCAAGGGAACAATTGATTTGATAGTGTTACATTAAAAATGTGGTCGTCGGAATATGTGTTTGGTAGTGTATGTCTTATATTTAAGAAAAAAATCAACAAATAACCGAAAAAACCGAAAAACCGAATCGAAAAAAAGCGACTTAATTAGTTTGGTTTGATTCCAATATTTAAAAAACCTACTTACTTAGTTTGGTTTCTTTTTACAGAAAAATCGATCCAAACCCAACTATAAACACCTCTACTGATGTCTATGTGTGGGAAGCATAGTCTTTATAAAAATAATTTTAATAATAAAAATACTAGCAGTGTTTGAGAAGTTTATTATTCTGCTGGGACCTACAATTAGCCTGAGCTTGTAGGGGAGTCTGTTAGTATGGCTTTTGTTGATTTGTCGTCTTAGGCTTAAATGCGTTTTCATATTTGAGAGAACTCTTGTGTGAAACTCTTCACCTAGCTAACGTGAAAGAACTATACCATCATTTGTAAATGCATGGCAAATTCCTGACACCATAAAAAACACATGTCCTCAGCCCCAACCTTCTGAATTCTGTAGGTGATTATTGTCGACTTGGGCTTAAATGCGTGTTCATATTTCAAGTTATTATTGGTTACTATAACCTTAAAAAGACAATATAATGAACAAATAAAGCAAAACAAAAAAAATAAAATCAAAAAAATACGAAGAATGTTAATTGATTATATGCATGCAGTTATGCAAATTTTAATACAAACTAATAAAAGATATTAGGTGATAAATGAGACTTTTATTTGTAACAATAACATAAAGGATCTCAAGAGTTTCACTGATAGCAATCCTTAATGCAGACATAAACCCAGAACAGTATCATCAGTAAAACGACTTCTAGAATTTGAGGGGGATCGTTGATACATAACATGCTAAATCAATCTTCTTAGACGAGCAAATAACTTTAAAAAATGTAAAAAAAATATTAAGGGTGAGCATAATACCGATCTAACCGAAAATTTCGATCGATTTGCGGTTTATAATTTTAAAAAGTTCGATATTTGGTTCAGTATTCGATTTTAATGATTTAATTTTCGATTTAACCGAAAAACTGAAAAACCGAATTTCCATAGAGGTGGCCGGTAGGCTTTGTCACTGAAAAACATCATTGTATAGGGAAAGAGAGCGAATCAAGAAGCATTATTCCCACACGCATTGATCGACTATTATGTTGACACATTTTAGGAAATGTGAATCCTGATAATATGGTGTTGTAAAAGAGGAGACCGCTTCCATTGATTTTAGCTTCATTAGTCTTTTTTTTTTAATCAAAGAAAATATTCAATTTCTTAAAATAATCGTATTAGTAGTAGTTAAAGATTTTGTCACGACCCAAAATCCACTAAGGGTCGTGGTGGCGCCGGACACTACTGCCGACAAGACAATCAAATTACTTAATTAAATCTTACTTTTAACACCTTTGAAATATAGGATTTTTCTTCCATATTTAGAAATTTTAAAGGATAAAATTTTCAAATCAAATTTTAAAGTTAAGCAACTAATATAATGCTCCAAACCATCCCAGAACTCGGTGACACAAGTGCATGGACATCTACTGATAAAATAAATAACATACAACATCCGCCCGGAATACAGTGGACGAAAGTAAATACAATACACTGGAAGGGACAAACCCTAGTTGCGGCCGTCTCGAATGATGCAGCTCATCTAGTCCTAAAATCATCTGCGCTGCTATGCCAGTAGACCACTAGAGTCACATATACCTGTGCAACAAAATGCACAGCAAGTGTAGTATGAGTACAAAAATAACGTGTACCCAGTGAGTATCCCGCCTAATCCCGAAGGGGTAGAGACGAGATGGTCAACTTGACACTCACTAGTAGTCCAATGATCATTTATCCTTAATAAATATATTAAACAATGAACTTGTTTTATAAACATGATTCAGACCTAGGTATGGGAAAACAAGTAATCATATAATTCTTTCATGAAAATTTTCTTAGATTCTTTATTATTATTAACAATATGATATTGCCGTAGTGAGGCATAATTGATGTATATATTTCTAGGTCTTCCTCTAACCCTCAAATTTTTACCTATTTTCATGCTAAAATTCATACATAATTGATGTATATACTCAAAACTAGTAGAGATCACTTACCCCATACTTGGTGATGAAAATGTCTTTCCAAAGTTGCTCCAAAGTCGGCTCCCATGAAAGAAATAAAGTGAGAAATGAGCCAAGTATGATTTTTAAAGAAACCTCTCTGCCTCCAGCAGTTTCCGCTTTTGCGGAAAATTTCCACTTTCGTGGTCTCGCTTCTGCGGTAGATTTCCGTTTTTGCAGTTTTGACAGTACCAACACTTTTCTCGGCACGGAAACGAGTATAACTTCCTCATACAATGTCCAAATTCGATGATTCTTTTTGTTGTGGCTTCAAAATTACGATACGGATCTAATGGTTCAATAAAACTTATTTTGGAGCTTATTTACTTAATATTGTACCCATTTATGTCCAAATAAACGGCGTTGAAATATCAAATAAGAGCGCAACACAATCCGAAACACACCCTAGGCCCCTGGGACCCCGACCAATAACACCATCCAGCTCCAAAACACATTATGGACTTGCTCGAGGCTTCAAATCACTTCAAACAATGCTAAAATCATGAATCAACCTCCAATCCAAACACTACAAGAAAAACGACTATTAACGACGAGAAATATGGTCCTTAAAAGTCCAATTCTGGTCCCTAAATGTCACTAGCGGCCGGATAAAACTAGTCTCCCCGCCGCAAAAAATTAATAACGACTAGGTTTCACTTCTGGACCTTAAATGAAGTTAGCGACCATTAGTATTCTTGTCCGTAAAATACGTTTATTTTTGGTCCCTAAATATGGCACTTGGACATTGTTTTGGTGTATTTAGATTAATGGCGACCATTTCACCTGGTCCTAAAAGGTCTTTAAGGACAATAAATCTGGTCCTTAAAGGATCTTGGGGAAGTTCTCCACCAGCCCATATTATCTTTTTCGATCCTATTCACTAAAATATGATACAATTTATTGTATTATAAATCAATTGGATTCAACAAAATTATTATAATATCTTTGTTTATTGTTTACACAACCTCTTTGTAAAAGAGCTAAGATCCATAGCAAAAAGTATAAAATTTTGCTTGGCAATCTTTGCAAAATAATAATCAACTCGTCAACTTGCATGAAGTCTTCAACCTACAACTTGATGTGTAAACTAAGTCTCCAAAACTTGTGAAAAATATAAAATATTCTATGAAAAAGCTATAAAGATGAACTAGAAAATTGAATAATCATCTAAATTAAGAGTAATAGTAATTAAATCACTCACATGTCAGATTCTATAAAGTATAATTATATGCACCTTCTAAATTTGAATCAACAAGGAAAAATTGACGGCAAAAAAAATAATAAAAAAAATACACAAGAATGAATTAGAATGCCAAGCAAACAATGTTAAGAGTATAAGCTGACATTCTTTTTAATCTTGACATAAATTATTTGAAATGAGCAAAACTTTATAAACTGATCATTAAACAAAAAGAAACATGAAGCTGGAATTTAACATAGTATGAATTCAAATTCTTGTCTATATATAATGTTGAGATCAGGTATTTAAAGCTAAGCCATTATAACGACCCGACCGGTCGTTTTGAGAAATTAAGCTTCATTCAGCGGCATAAGGTCTGGAGCAGCTTCGGAAAATGAGTATCGACTTGCGTGCATGGTGGAATTCAATTTTCGGATGGTTTAAAATCAATTCCAGAGAAAAAACCTTATTTTGGAAGTTAGAGCGGTGAAAATTTGGCCGGAACTGGACTTTTATGTAAACGACCCCGGAATAGGTCGTGGATGATCTCAACAACTTCGTATGGTGATTTTGGACTTAGGCGCGCGTCCGAATTCAGATTTGGAGGTCCGTAGAGTAAATTGAGGCATTTCGGCAAAAGTTGAAGTTGGAAAATAAAAAATTTTGACTTATAGTTGACTTTTGGGCAATCGGGGTCGGAATGCGATCCCGAGAATTGGAACATCTCCGTTATGTCATTTTGGACTTGTCTGCAAAATTTGGCGTCATTCCGAGTTGAATTGATATGTTTCGGCATGAGATTCGTTATTGAAGATTTTAAAGTTCATAAGTTTGATTTTTGGTTAGATTCGTCATTTCGATATTGTGTTATGTGATTGGAAGCTTCGAGCGATTCCGTGTTAGGTTATATGACTTGTGGTGGGGTTGATTGAGGTCCCAGGGGCCTCGGGTGTATTTTGGTTGCTCAACGGATAAGCTTTTGGAATTGGAAGAAAATTTGTAGCAGGGCTACTGGTAGTTTCGCTTCTGTGGCTTGGGAACCGCAGAAGCGGAGCAGAAAAAGCGACCTGGCAGCCGCAGAAGCGATGGAGGATCATTAGGCAGGAGCTGCAAGAGCGAAGGATTTTCCGCAGAAGCGAAAGGATTTCCCGCAGAAGCGAAACTCGCTTCTGAGATGAAAGGACCACAGAAGCGGAAACTGGGAGGCTTAAAGAAACCGCAGAAGCGGTGGTCTTTCCGCAAAAACGGAAGTCGCTGTTCGGAAATAGGATAATTCGAGGGTTTCCCCATTTATTCACATTTTGACTTCTAGAGCTCGGTTCTTGCCGATATTTGAAGGGATTTTCACCTGGGTAACTTGGGTAAGTGTTTCTCACTTGATTTAGGAAATTTCATGAATCTCCTCTTAATTTCATCCTCTAATTTCAGTTTTTGAATGAAAAATGGGTAGAATTTCTTATACCGAATTGTTTGGTTTTGAGGGAGTGTTTGACCTCCGATTTGAGATATTTTTATAGGTTAGACTCGTGAGAGTACGAGGGTTCTAAAAATATTAAATTCATCAGGTTCCGAGACGTTGGCCCGATGGGCATTTTGGTCATTTTACCTAATTTTGCGTTTTAGCTTTGAATTAAATTATAGAATTAATTGATTGGGTTATTATTTACAATATGTGATTTAATTGAATAGATTTGATTCATTTGGAGTCGAGTAGTCGTGGCAAGAATGCAGTTGCTAGTTAATTTTAGCCGGTTTTGAGGTAAGTATCTGGCCTAACCTTGTGTGGGGGACTTCCCCTTAGGATTTGAGTCTTACTTGTTGCTTGTATTCCTTGTACGCGAGGTGACGAGTGCGTGCTCGGATTTATTTGTGGTAAATTGTCCCTTTTAGGCTACTAGATTCTTGAAATCACCAAGCATGAAGATGATATTGATACGATTGAGTTCCTTGTTATTAGTTTCACCTCTATATGTGTTTTTTGGTATTTGTTTGCCCTTCTTGATTTATTCTTGCTGTTTATTGGAGATTTATGTGCTTAACTGAAGGCAATTACCCTTCTATAGTCATATTACGCGCCCTAACTACTCGCCTTTCAGTGGAAATCATAAATATTATATCTCATGTGATTAATTGGACTTAAATGGAAAGAAGATAGATATCATATGATTAGTTGTTATTTCCTTAAATTGTAATTATTTGATTCATGTTGACTTCTTACTGTTGGTTACTCCTTAATTGTAAGCTCATCTGTAACTTCATGCAATTATATTACCTGTCCAACTGTTGTGGTATCGATGTAGTTATTATGCGTTTATTATGTCTTGTTGTCATTGAGGTTATTGTGTTTTCCTTGGTGTTTCGTGGCTTTAGTAGATATTGTTGATTTCCCTTGCCGGGACGTTATTGTTTCCGTTGTTGATTCCTTTGCCGGGACGTTATTACTTCCGTTGTTGATTCCCCTTTCTGGAAATTACTGTTTATGTTATTGATTCCCTTGACGTAACGTTATTGGTTATGTTGTTGATTCCCTTTCCGGGACATTATCGTCTCCATTGTTGATTCCCTGGCTTTGCTCCTGTATATAAATATTGTCATTTATTATGCGGTTGTTCGTACTTTTATGCACGAGGTCTCTGTCGTGCGGTTGTTGTTGGAGAGCTGCACGAGGTTGTTGCGGTGTTATTGTGACTATTGATATTTTTGCACATGTGGCATAATAATGCGTGATATGTTATATGCTTATATGTGGATTGCGCATGTGGCGAAATAAGGTGGGAATATTGTGATGCACGTGTTGCAAAATAAGGCGGTGCTTGCTACATTGTTATTGGTTGCACACGTGGCGAAATAAGGCGGGCTATGTCAGGGGCTGATTGTGATAAATTGTGAAGGCCCGTGAAGGCATTTTTCCTATTTTTGTTTATTATTGGTATGATGGACTACGGGTTCAATTCCTGGGAGATCCTCTATTATTGGTATGATGGACTACGGGTTCAATTCCCGGGAGATCCTCTGTATTGGTATGGTGGACTAAGGGTTCGATTCCCGGGAGATCCCCATTAAACTCATTGTGTTCTGAACTGGAATTTTCATTGATTCTATCCGGGTGTGAATAAGTCGGGTGCTAGTCGATCCTTTTCTTATACTTACTAGTTGGTAGGATTCCTGTTAGATACACTTGCACAAGCATACATGTAGTTGGACCCTCCTGTTAGAGATGAATCCCTCATGTTTTGGCTAGGGGTGGGAATGTGCCCTCGTTTACCCATTATATATGTGAGAGTGACCCTAGTTGACTAGTCAGTTGTCAGCATGACCGTGTTATTGGTGGGGCACAAGATGCTAAGTGTTAGACCTCGGATGCTGGGCTTTCATGAGTCGTGGCTGGTCTGAGAGTTCGTGGTAGAATTGTGGAGAGAGTTAGGAAGAACTTATGTAAGATTATTGCAAAATAATGAGTTAGTGACTTGTCTGTCCTTATTGTGTTGCGACTTCAGGATTTGGATTGTAATGTCTACCGTCCTTTTATTATCATCGTTGTGTATTTCTCGTTGTTACTTGTTATCCGTTAGTTTTATTGTGATTGTAGCTCTTTTAGTCATTCATGCTGTCTTTACATAGCATATATATCGTTTCTATTAGCCCTATGATTGTACTGTTTATTGACTGGTATGTGTCTTGACTGTCCCTCGTCACTACTCCATCGAGGTTAATCTTGATACTTACTGGGCACCGCTGTGGTGTGCTCATGCTACTCTTCTGCACACTTTTATTGTGCAGATACATGTACCCTCATTCAAGTTTTGTCAGCCTTGGAGGGTGGCATATAGCCGGAGACTTGAGGTATGCATCTGCCGCGTGCGCAGGACCGAGGAGTCTCCTTCTGCTCTACCTTTTAGTTAGCAGTTCCATTTCATGTATTCAGTTGCTGTAGACATTTCCGGGTATTAGAGCCGTATGTTATGCCTTATTCTTAGCCTGTGTTGCCCGTGGGTTTCCGGGTCTTGGAGGTTGTTACAGTAATTCGAGTTGAAGTGTATGTGCCAGGCGACACTCTATTCATTTTATCATGAT
The DNA here is from genome assembly GCA_034376525.1 of Nicotiana benthamiana. Taxonomy (NCBI): domain Eukaryota; kingdom Viridiplantae; phylum Streptophyta; class Magnoliopsida; order Solanales; family Solanaceae; genus Nicotiana; species Nicotiana benthamiana. The sequence continues at coordinate 14,444,658 of CM067323.1, read as the reverse complement.
ATTCAGTATTTGTTTATTGTTTTCGTAAAGGTTGTTAAATTTCCGCAACGTGTTAGGCTTACCTAGTCGTGAAGACTGGGCGCCGTCATGACAGGTTCACAATTGGTGAACTAGGATCGTGACAGCCATAAACAAGAATAAAATGTGCTAACTATATGAAAAAGTAGCTTCATATAAACATGATCAAATCTCAAAATAAATTGGATTCAACAAAATTATCAATAATATCTTTGTTTATTGTTTACACAACCTCTTTGTAAAAGAGCTAAGATCCATAGCAAAAAGTATAAAATTTAGCAGTCTTTGTAAAATAATAATCAACTCGTTAACTTGCATGAAGTCTTCAACCTACATCTTGATGTGTAAACTAAGTCTCCAAAACCTGTGAAATATATAAAATATTCTATGGAAAAGCTATAAAGATGAACTAGAAAATTGGCTAATCATCTAAATTAAGAGTAATAGTAATTAAACCACTCACATGTCAGATTCTATAAAGTATAATTATATGCACCTTCAAAATTTGAATCAACAAGGAAAAATTGACTGCAAAAGAAAAACACAAGAATGAATTAGAATGCCAAGCAAACAATGTTAAGAGTATAAGCTGACATTCTTTTTAAGCTTGACATAAATTATTAGAAATGAGCAAAACTTTATAAACTGATCATTAAACACAAAGAAACATGAAGCTGGAATTTAACATAGTATGAATTCAAATTCTAGTCTATATATAATGTTGAGATCAGGTATTTAAAGCTAAGCCATAAACAAGAATCAAATGTGCTAACTATATGAAAAAGTAGCTTCATATAAACAGGATCAAATCTCAAAATAAACCAGAAGACATAACAATTTTCAAAAGATGCACAGTCAAATAAAAAATATAAAACAAGAAAGAAATCACAAAACTAATCAAGTCATTAAATGCGGGGAGCATTAAATTAACGGATTTAGTGTGAACATACATGATCAGTAATCTTCGATTAAATATTCAATATGAACTTCACAACAATTTAAGATATCTCACTTACAAAAATGTCAAGCTTCCCACTGATGTATACGATGGCTTTTTCAATTACTGGTGTCATTGATCTTCTGAAAACAAGAAACGTGTAGGTATTTACTATTTTAGAGACCGGATTTTGTCTCTTAGTCAATTTACCGAGAATTCTGGGCCAGAAAATAATCTTGTTCCTATTTATATATATTTAAGGACCAGATTTTCTAATCGTCCTTAATTTTTGGTCCTTAATAAACCTTTTTCTTGTAGTGAAGTCTAAATAGAGTCCAAAGTATTTGTGTTGTTATAAAAGCTTCTCATTAAGGGTAGAATTGTAAGTTTAAGATAAATTGTTATCAAATTTAGAAAAAGGTTAATTCTTTTTGAAACGAACCAAAAAAAATAAGTTCACATAAATTGATGCAGAGGGAGTAAATATTATTTATTTAAAAGCTATTTATTATTTACACATATACACAAATGTTCAATTATAACTTATTTGTATTGGTTAATAAAATATATAGTATGTGTGTAAATAATAAATAGCTTTTAAATAAATATATTTCAAACTTTCCGTTGGTTAATCAAGTAGAAGAATTCTTGAATTATCTTTATTGAGGTTATCCGTTATCCACCGACTTCTTGATTCAGTTCTGTCCACCCTCCTCCTTTGTCATAAGATTGTTATTGTTTTCGTCGTGAGTCTCACTTTTTTAATTCGGTACCCCATCTTCTTTTTTTTTTTTTTTATATATATAATAAACAGTATTCATTTCGTTTCATCAAAAAAATACTTACAAAGCATACATGCTGACCATTTATTGTTCGTATGCTATACATAAACACTAACCTATTATCTATTTAAGAAGTAAGCAATACATACAAAGATAATACGTGTGATACAATTTCGTGATTTATGCCATCTCATTTAACTAGGAAAAACGATCTAAGCTATGAAGAATCGCCCTCCATTTGTGTCTAGAAGCTCCTCTGCAATGAAGATGTACCACGATTTCCTTACACACGGTATCCCTCATCAACCTGCCACATTGGAATCTCAATTTATTCCGTTCTTTCCATATCGTCGGCACCAGAATCCCAAATAGGCATGCTGTAATTTCTGCTAAGCTATTTTTCCTCTTCGCCAGCTTACTAATCCACACACACTCCTCCTTCCAGTCAGCAATGATACGCTTACGGCCCAACCAGTTAAGGAGGTGATTCCAGAGCTCTTTGGTTTTCGAACATTCAAAATACAAATGCTCAAAGGTCTCCTGATCTACACCACAGAATATGCATTCTTGCGGAACCACAATATTAAACATTTGGAGTCGCTCCACAGTTGCGAGTCGTTTATGTAAAGCCAGCCACAGTATGAACTTATACCTGGGATGAAGTTGAGGTTGTAATATGATTGATTTCCATTGAACTTTGCTGCATTGAGGGAGAAGTTGTATGTAGAGTTTGTTGATGCTGAACACTTCACCCTGTTGCACCTGCCTCAGCCTATCCACTAGATTCCCAGTTAGTGTTGCTAAACTATTAATCAGAGTTCTTGAATCGAAAATTTTCCTGATTACCCAGGCAGCATTCCCTGGAACCATCATGTCATCCAAGCATTTATTCTTGATATAGAAGGTATGGACACATTTGATCCATAGGCTATCCTTCTTCTTTGTTAAAGCCCACAAATGCTTAACCACAACTGCTTTATTCCATTTAACAAGGTCCAACACATCCAGCGCCCCTGCACTATAAGGTAAGCACATAGTGTCCCAAGCAATAAGAGCCTTTCTTGTTACTGTGCCAGCTCCGGTCCACAAATAGGATCTACAAATAGCCTCTGTCATCTTAAAAATATTTTTGGGTAGCAAGAAGATCTGGGACCAGTATGCTTGAATACCAAATAATACAGATTTTATCAATTGAAGCCGACCAACATACGATAGGAGCCTTGATGACCAGCAGGTGACTTTCTGTGTAATTCTCTCCACCAATGGCCAGCATTGTGCAACAGACAGCTTCTTGGAGTCCAGTGGCATCCCCAAATACTTGAAAGGGAGGGTACTTGCTGAAAAGCCCAGTACCTGAAGTATCTGTTGTTTCTGCCAATTATTCACCCCAGCCAAATACACTGCACTCTTGTCCACATTAGCGTGAAGACCAGATGTCTTTGAAAACTCCAGCAGAATCTGTTTAAGTAAGTTTAGTGATTGAAAATCATCCTTACAGAATAAGAGAAGGTAATCCGCAAAGCAAACATGTGCTACCCCCAGTTTTTTGCATTTAGGGTGGAACTTGAAGTCTTTTCTCAGCATCACTTGCAAGAGTTGTCTATGTAAGTACTCCATTGCCATGACAAAAAGATATGGTGACATCGGGTCGCCTTGTCGCAACCCTCTCTTTTCTTTGAATGGAGCAGCGAGACCCCCATTAAAGTTGAGAGAGTAAGATACAGTTGAAATGCATTCCATTATCCACCCCACAAATTTGGAAGGAAATCCCAGCCCCTGCAGCAGTCTACTCAGAAACACCCATTCAACAGAGTCATACACTTTCTTTATGTCCACTTTTAGCACACACCTAAGAGAGAGGCCCTTCCTAGAATAGCCTTTGAATAACTCTTGTGTGAACAATATGTTGTCAATGATGCTACGACCCTCAATGAATGCAGATTGTGATCTGCCCACTAGAGAATCAATAACCCTTTTCAATCTGGCTGTAATGATTTTTGTGAGGATCTTGTATACTGTTGTGCAACACGCAATTGGCCTGTAATCTTTGACTGTGGTTGGATTCTGTACCTTTGGAATGAGAGTCAGTGTAGTGCTACTAACTCCAGCATGTAATTTTCCAGTTGAAAAGAAGTCTATCACAACTTCACAAATATCATCCCCCACAATGTGCCACTGCCTGATGAAAAACTCCACTGGAACCCCATCAACCCCAGGTGCTTTGTCATGTGGCATGTCCTTTATTGCCTGCGTTATTTCCTCCCTTGTTACTGGTTGGGCAAGCTCATCCTTCTGCTGTAGGGTAAGGCAGTGCCCCTGCTGTATGATTTCAGTGTTAGGACATTGGACAGTGCTGTTGTTTCCCCCTAGAAGAGCCTTGAAACAGTCCACAAACTCTGCTTCCACCATCCTGGGATCTGTTAATTTAATCCCCCCATCAGTATATATGGAAGTGATTGAATTAAAACTGGTCCTCATCTTTAGTTGGGTATGAAAGTATTTGGTGTTGGCATCACCACAGGCTATCCATTGAGCTCTGGATTTCTGATGCAGTATCTGCTCCTCAATATTTCTCCACCTCTCCACCTCCATAAGCAACGACTTCTCCTGGTCAATCAACCATTTATCCAGGCAATTTGATTGCAGTTGGACTTGAATGGTTTCTAGTTTCTGCCTTGCCTCATTTAGGTGTATTCTGTACTTAGCCATATGTGAATTCAGCTCCTTTAAGTCCAGTTTTAGGGTCTTCAGTTTACTCCATATTTTGTGCATTGGCCCTCCCTGTTGGTTTGTATTCCAAGAACTTTCCACAATGTCAGAGAAGTCAGCATGGTTCATAACAGAAGCATAAAGTTTGAAAGGTTTTGGGTGATTGTTCCTTCTCTGCTGCACACTGTTACATTGCATTAAGACAGGGGAATGATCAGACACTCCCGCGTTCAATACATCTGCTTCAATGTGGCTATACTCCTGCATCCATTGTACATTTCCAAAGGCCCAATCAATTCTACTATAAACTCTTTTTCAGACTTCTGCTTATTACACCAGGTATAGAAACAACCCATGGTCTTCAGCTGCGAGAGTTGAAGGATTACATTATTGAAATCACCACTTATAAGCCAGCTACCCTGAATATTAGCACCTAGTGCCACCAGTTTTGCCCACAGTTGCTGCCTCTTGCACAAATCATTATTGGCATATACCACAGTTATCATTGTTCTGAAAGGAACACCCATCGCTTTAACCTCACAGTGGATAAATTGCTCGTCAACCATCAGGACCTGTAACTCCACAATTGCCTTCAATAATATCCAGATTCTACCATTAGCATGCTCACTGTAATTGCCAGTATGCCTCCATTCATTGCCTAGCTTTGTTACAATCTGATTTACCCTAGCTTCCTTTACTTTTGTTTCTACGCAACCAATACAATCTACCTTGTGTTTATTTAGAAAGAGTTTCAACTCCTTCTGTTTATGGGCCTTATTTAGGCCCCTTATGTTCCACGTGCAGATAATCATAGTTGGGTGAAGCTGGAAAGGCCAGCATCCTGGATCATCACCTATCTGCAGTAAAGAGAAACTGTTGGTTGTATTCACTGGAGCATCAACAAATTGTTGAACAGTCTTGCCTTTTAACGATCCTCTATTGTTTACCCTGTTATCAGCATGTTCCTTTTGTTTTCCAGCCTCCTCTGATTCAACATTTGTTACCATTGCACTTTCCTTCCTTGTTTTTGGTACCCATTGCCATATATCAGTCTGTGCTTTCTGTTTAGCCCGAGCAGCCCTGTGCCGGACCTTTGCTTCCTGCCCATTACCTTGGCACTTCTTATACCAGCATTCCTTAGTACAATGACCAAACCTAACACAGTCACTACAGAATTTTGGCCTCCATTCATAGTCAATCTGTTGTACAAGAACCCCCCTCTTAGTATGCAATTCCAGTGTCTCTGGCAGAGGTTGGGAAATATCTGTTTCCACCAACACTCTAGCAAAGGAAATCCTCTCTTGTTCAGCCGTGATCTTATCAGTGTACATAGGCTTTCCCACTACACTTGCCAGCTTCCTAAGAGCTTCACTGGACCAGTATCCTAGAGGTAAGCCAGGGAATGTGACCCATAGGGGTACTACACTCACATTTCCTGGTTCATATTTAAAGTCCATACTCCATTGTTGCAGCACCAGTGGTTTATTATGGATAATGTAGGGGTCAGCTTGGAGAACTCGATCTCTTTCTTCATCAGTGTCAAATCTAAAAATAAAGTACCCTTTGTCATGATGCAGAATTTGAGGTTTCGGGACAACATCCCAGACTGTTGTAATGAAATTCTCCATAGCTCGCTCATACGCATCTTCTCCTAGTACAAACCCTATGAAAGCATTTCCCCAGTAGGACTCCTGTTCCCTAGTATCATTTTCATCAATTTGTACCACAAACGTACCCTCTCGCATTGCAGGTGGTACATAGCTTAGTGATTTCCCTTTTTGAGGGCTTCTATTCTGATGCATGGTGCCTCTACTACCATTTTTGGTCACAGGAGCTCCTTCTGTTGGAGCATTCTTAGTTATCTTTGTTTGTGCAGTGAACTGAAGTCGATGATGAACTGACTCGACTCGTTCCTGTTCCTGCAAATCTCCATCGCCTTCAACAATTTCCTCTCTGTTAGGTTGGAACTTCAACGGTAAAAAGCTGCCAAAAGTTACGGGTATCCTCTACTGGACACCAATTTCCGGCGTTATCTCCGTCCTGGATCCTCCATTTCCGATAGGGTTCTGGAAAATTGTCGGTGCCGATCCCATTCCCGGTAGCCACTGAGAATGTTTAGTCACAACTGGTGTTACCTCCTTCGCCAACTCCGGTGATACCTGCTTCACCGGATTCTTCTTCCTTCCCCTCGCCATTGCTGGAGGCGCAGGTTATCGTCCTGCTAACATGCGCCGAGAGCTTTTAGAGAGAGGAAATTCTCTTTTTTCTGCTCAGTACCCCATCTTCACTTTCTATCTATCTCTCTATCTTCTTTAATCTTTCATTTCTTTCGCATCTTTCTTCTTGTTCCCAAATAGAACGTGAACTAGAAGATTTGATTGCAACAAGGGCGGCTCTAGGGTAAGGCAAGTGAAGCCCTTGCCTTAGGCCCCCAAATAATTAAGGCCTCAAAAATATTTTTATATATTTTTATATAATATATATTCTATAATTTATAGTCATATAATTACTAATAAAAAAATTTTAATTTTATTATTTTTTAACATTTGGTAGACGTAAGATTGAGTGAGTTAATTGAAAAGAAATTTCTCACTAAATTAAATAATATATTTACCTTCTCATTAATTTTATTTTTGTTTTTTTATGTATAATCTTTTTTCATGGTTCTTACGATCTTACTTTCTAATTTCAACTAAATTAACTATTTTTTTCATCACATTTGATTGAACCACATACCAGAAAGCAAGTTCTTTTGTGTCTCATCTTTTTTAACTAAGAATTCCCGAAGCAAATATCACAAGGTTCAAAGCATGATGAATAATGTGCTCACCCTTTACCATTTTCACTTAATAAAAGAATTCAATACCATATGACGCACGCCTAACTCATACATCATGAGTTGTGCTCTCACCATTATATCAAAGTCATGTAGGTTTTTTTGTGTCTCAATAATATATGAATTTTATAAAAGATGTTTCAGGGTCTCTTTAATATATTTTGGCTTAGGCCACCAGTTTTGTTGAGCTGCCCCTCATTGACAATCAACAATTATTTATATACTACTGCCCCACTATAAACGTATTGTTTAACCAGCTTCATTCACATTTGGTAACTGAATGATAAACTCGCTGCCTTTAATGCTCTTGTCATTATCGCATTATTTTAAGAGATACTCTATAAATTTTATTAAGAAGGTCAGGGACGGATAAGTGGCTCTAATAGGAAACCAGTAAAGCCTTGATTTAGGTCCCCAAAATTTTTAATAATGAATTTTATTAATTTATTTCAAATTAGACAATATTAATATTTGTAGAAAAAATAATAAAGTATAAAAAATTTGTAAAAAAGAAAGAAAGATGTCTACTCTTAAACAATAAAAATATTCTTAAAACTTTAAATTAAACTACTTAAATTTTCGTAATAGTAAATATAATTTTTACAATAATATCAAGGGTAACATATTGCAAATACATGTCTAATATCTCATTTATTTAAAATCTTCTTTTCTAATATAAATAATAATATTACTATGTGAAATTAAAGACTATATCATTTAAGAATATATGGTATAAACAAGTATGAAAAAAATAGCAAGATTATTTTTTTTGCATATATGTTTGTATACGTACTACTAAAAAAAAGTATAAGGCCTCTTATTAAAGTTTCACTTTACACCACCAATTTTACGGAGTCGCTCCTGGATTGCAAGCATCATCGACCAAGTCGATGCATGCGCATCTGCCTATGATGTGAGCCAGGCATCAATTCGGGTTACTAACTTACTGGTGATGACAGAGACTAGAATTAACACTATTCAAGAAAGAGGGAAGGTGAGAGTCACTCGGCAAAATACTCTTCTATTAAGGCGTTTGATTGAACAGAAAGATGAGCTACATAGGCTCAAGACCTATATTGTTCTCTATCTTTGCAACATAAAGAGAGCGTCGTAAATTGCATAATTGTTTTTTTCATGTTTAATGAGTATTTTGCACAAATTGCTCATTAATGTATTCAAATATTTAATGATATACACTGTTTAAATTTACCATAGCTAGTTGTTTCTGGAGTAATGATGAAATATCAATTCATAGGAATTTATACACACTTTTCCCAGCTGGTACACATAAAAGTGTAATATCAGAATTTCGATCTCCTTTTATTAGTCTTCTTTGTATTCAGTAGTAGGGTATTGTAAGAAATATTTTAATGAAAATACGAACTTTTATCTTTTAATTTGCTTTCTCTTTCTTTCCTTTTTCTTTCGCGTTTCTTCCATCATTTTGGACATCTGATCAATCTGAGTTCCTATAAATTGATGGCTTTGTACCTCTCTTCTCTTTTTATTGGAATAACTTTGATTACCTTTACAAGTTCTATATCCACAAAAAGAAATGTATCATTTTTCCAGTTTTTACAAAATAATAATTTTTTTTACTAAAATAATATTTTTGTAAAAACAAAATAAAATCTAAAAAGCAATATTTTTGTAAAAACTAAAAAAATAAATGTTTTTTGCTAAAATTTCTACATTTTTCCAGTTTTTACAAAAGACCCATTTTTATTCTATTTTTAAAAATTTTTTTTTTCCAGTTTAGCAAAAAAACTAGTCACATCAAAGCAAATTTTTCAGTTTTTGCTAAAGTCTAGTTTTTTTCTATTTTTACAACGATGATATATGTATATTATTATATTATAATATAGAGTTTAAGTTAGATACATATCATGAAATTTTTACACCATCACATCATATTTTTCTAGCTTTTTTTAAAATTGTTTTCCAGTTTAGCAAAAAACTAGAAAAAAAATCTAGAATAAAAAATAGGTCTTTTGTAAAAACTGAAAAAAATATGAAAATTTTAGCAAAAAATATCTACTTCTTTTCAGTTTTTACAAAAAAATATATTTTAGTGTAAAAATTGGAAAAAAAGATCCTTTTTTTCAGTTTTTAGTAAAAAAAGTTTTAGAAGAATTACTTTCGAAAATTATTTTTTGGGTATGAATAATGAGTCTTTTAATTAATTACGAAATATTTAGAATGAACCAACACGACGATGACACGTGTTACTCTGTTAACTCAAACGACATTTGTAAGCCAATAATATTAATGGAAGCACATATTTAGCCCAATAGGTTAATATAGCATATTATTGATCCAAAATATATTATTGAGGGTATATCTGACACTTCTCCCATAAAACAAACTTGAAATAGGATAGTGAAAAATACAGCAAAATGGAGCAATATTATCATGTATTTGATTTAATGCAGGTCAGAAACCACAATGGTAGTTGAACACCATTCTCAACCCAAAATTTAATAAAAAAGTTATTTCTAGTAAAGGGAACTGTAGCAGAGAATGGAGAGCTCCGGGGAATTGGTGCCTTTTCCGTTGGTGATGACCTCGAATTACCGGGCAGGTACCATCCCGTACAGATTCCCTTCCGACGATTCCACTAAACCCACGCCCACTGAGCTTTCCTGGATCCAAGTCTTCATGAATTCCATCCCTTCTTTTAGGTGCTCGCTTCTTATTATCTATTTCATACCCCTATTATCTCTCTCTTTTTTATCCTTTTTATTTTTTGTTTTAATTAAATTCAGGGAGAGGGCCGAAAGCGATGACACTGTTCCTGATGCTCCTTCCCGAGCCGAAATGTTTTCTCACAGGTAACCTTTGTTACTCTATTCAATAAGGAAATTAACCATCCCCCAATCCCTCTCCAACCTATACAGGAGCGCATGCAGGAATTTTTGTAAGCCGTATCAAAATTTATAGAAAAACTGGAATATAAGTTTGATTATCGGTACTTCTAGACAAGAAATAGCCTTAGTTTATTGGTTTTGTTGACTATTAAGTTAGAAAAGGTCCCGAGCTTAATTCCACAAAGGGTCTCTCAAATATTTGCAAACGAAAAATGTGCTAGTTGACGTTTGAGCCTTTGACCACCTAGAACAAAATCTAAGTACATAACCAAGACACAATTTATAAGTGGTGTCATTTTTTCCTACTTATCCATTTCCGTATAGTATTAATACATATATTTAGTAAAATTTTCCGATAAAGCGGTTTCGCGTGACAACTTTGGTAAGCGTGCTTCCGCCTCTGTTTGTCTCCTTTTCATCCAAGCATAACCTTCGTTTCACCCACAACCTTAAGCAAGCTGCCTGTATATTTAATATATATACCACAAAAATGAAAATTAAGGTTTTGGATAGGTACGCTGAGATACTAGAAGATTTAAAGAAGGATCCTGAAAGTCACGGAGGGCCGCCTGATTGCATTGTAAGTCTAGCCATCTATTATGTAAAAGCATCGATCCTTTCCTGCTTACATTTTTGCTAACCTGTCTCCTTCTTTACACTCTGTTTTAGCTTCTTTGTCGCCTTAGGGAGCAAGTGCTTAGGGAACTGGGGTTCAGAGATATATTTAAAAAGGTTAAGGTGAGTGATTTCTCCACCTTATTTCATTCCTCAAGTTGATGTGAGCATGCCTTATGGTTCAAATAAACAGTCTCAATTCTCCTTAGAGAATTTTGCATGCCCGACTTAAAGGTCAAATAAACAAGGTCATTGCTCATCTGAAAGCATTTTTTTTTGTTTTTTACCCTTATCCAACCTGAGCAAAAATCTATAGAAGATTTGGACTGTTTTCATTCTTGTGCATATGTAAATCCAATAGGATGAAGAAAATGCAAAGGCGATATCTTTATTTGAGGATGTGGTACATCTAAATGATGCTATCGAGGATGAAGCTAAGCGTGTGGAGAATTTGGTCAAAGGGATTTTTGCAGGAAACTTATTTGATCTTGGCTCCGCAAAGGTAGGCAATGCTTTTTCATGGATATCCCATGGATGGATAAATGTTTGCATTTAACATTTGTACCTCTAGTAGGCCATGCCCTTTCATGAATGACTCATGGATAAAGAAATGAATGCATATAACATTTGTGCCTTTGACTATGTGCCAAGAGTTCTTGTATACCATTATCGAAAAAAGAAAAAAAAAATTAGGTGGCAAGAGTTCTTCAAAAGTATTGTTGTTTGAGAACTAAATTTGTTTTTGCTATAACACATGCATTGTCATCGGGTGCATTTTAAAGACGACCATTTTTACGAGCTTGATGTCAATGATTAGACGAGTCTGGAAATTCATTTCTGTTCTTGCTCGCATATAGGAAACGTCATAGCATTAAAAATCCAGAAGACCCTTGCATTTCCCATGTTGTCAACCCTAAATTTGCATTACAACGTTCATGAGATCTCTATTTTGTCTCTTTCAAGCACAACACCCCGACTTTCACACTCTCAAACCCAATGATAATGATTAGCCTCTTTCTCCCCATGGTTTTTGCTCCTAAAATGTCAAGAGGTAAAATGTTTCCAACTCCGTACCTATTTGTGCTCTTTAATTTCAATTTTGGAGAGGTGCTCTTATTTGCCTTGATGTACATATATCAAATTGCATAAGTAACTTCTAATGGATCCTTCGAAATGAACTTCTACAAAGTAGAAATTGATGCGCACGACATACATTCCTAATATAAGTTTGCAACGAATTTGACTTCATGAGTTAATAAAATTTAATCTGACTCTTCCACATGCTAAAAATCTTCCAAAGTTAATTTTCAATATCCTAAATCTTGCTTAATTTACGACTAGAATTTTGAAAATATTTTCAAGGTTGCATGAATAATTCTTATTGAGTATCTGTTGAAGCTTGCGGAGCTGTTTTCAAGGGATGGTATTTCTTTTCTAGCTAGTTGCGAAAACCTTGTCCCTCGACCTTGGGTAATTGATGACATGGATACTTTCATAACAAAATTGAGCAGAAAATCATGGAAAAAGGTTAGTAGTTAATAATGTGTCACTTATCTTCTCCACTGGGCTTTTAAGTTTTTACGTGTTTATGACAAGCATCCCATGCATTTGATGTATGCCAGTTCACCAACTTACTTACTCTTATACAGGCTGTAATCTTTGTGGATAATTCTGGTGCAGATATTATTCTGGGTATTCTGCCATTTGCAAGAGAATTACTTCGTCATGGGACACAGGTTTTTCTGGGACCCTGGTTTCTTTCTTGCACATCAAGATGGAAATTTTCTACGGTGTTCACTATACTGAAATAGAAAAAATAGGTTACGGAATCTTCTTTGAGTACATTGCAAAATTTAAAATGCTACTTTATCGACACACAAAACATACTCACTTATGTAAATATTGGTTATAGTTAACATCATTAGATATTTTAACGTACTTGGTTCTGTATCTTATGAGAGCGAAATTCATCCTCTTTTAATGCTCTCTTAGCTCATTAAGTTAAATGGATATGGTTTATTTCTCCGTTCAAGAACAAGGGGATATTCAAAATTGCAAAAACTATAGAGGCATCAAGTTGTAAGCCACACTATGAAAGTGTGGGAGAGGATTGTGGAGATGAGGGTGAGGAGTGTCTATTTTCGAGAATAATTCGGATTCATGCCAGGTTGATCGACCATGGAAGCCGAAATCTTGTGAGAAGATTGGTGAATCAGTATAGGGAGAGGAAAAATGATTTTGTAGATGGTGTTCATTGACATTGAAAAAAAAATATGACAAGTTCTGTGGAGATATTTGGAGGCTAAATATGTACGCTTAGCATACACTAGGGCGATTAAGAACGTGTATGATGGAGTTAAGACCCAAGTAAGGACAGTGGAAGGAGTCTCAAGACACTTTCCGGTTGTGATGGGGTTACACTAGGGACCCGCTTTTGGTTCTTTTTTTGCCTTGGTGATGGATATATTGACGCGTCACATGTAAGGGGAGGTACCATGGTGCATGTTATTTGCAGATGACATCAGTGGCGAAGCCAAAAATGTTTCCAAGGGTGTTCAAACTTGAAAGAACTAAAAACAATTCTTGACAAAGGGTGTTCAATATATATTTTGTACATCTAAAATCATTATTTTACTTATATACTACACAGTGTAAATTTTTGTAATATTTCGGAGAATGACCACCCTTTATTAAAGGCAGCTTCGCCCCTGGATGACATAGTACTGATTGACGAGACGCGAGGCTGGAGGTTTGGAGACAGGCTTTGAAGTCTAAAGGTTTCAAGTTTAATAGGACTAAAACAGAATACTTGGAGTGCAAGTTCAGTGATATAACTCAGGAGGCTTATATGGAAGTGATGTTATATTCACAAGTCATCCTCAGGAGAGGAAGTTTCAAGTACGTAGGGTTAGTAATCCAAGGTAATGAGGAGATTGATGATGTTGCACATCATATTGGAGCTGGATAGATGATATTGTGGCTAACAACCGGTGTTTTGTGTGATAATAACATTCCACCAAAACTTAAAGGTAAGCTCTACAGAGTGGTGGTTTGACCGACTATATTGTATGAGGCGGAGTATTGTTGAGATGGATGTGTGAGCATACTAGGAGAGATATGGTTAGGAATGACGATATTCGGGACAAGGTAGGCGTGACCTCCGTGGTGTGGTGGACAAGATACGAGCATCAAGACTGAGATGGTTCAGACATGTGAAAAGGAGACGCCGGGATGCCCCAACGAGGAGGTGTGAGAGAATGATAATAGTAGGTATTAGGAGAGATAGAGGTAGATCGAAGAAGTATAGTGGAGAGGTGATTAGGCAGGACATGATATATGTTCAGCTTTACCGAGAACATGATCTTTGATAGGAGGGTGTGGAGGTCGAGAATAGGATAGAAATTTAGCTGGAAGTCGAACGTCTTTTCTCTCATACCTGTATTGGTAGTGTTTTTCTCGTATTTCTATGTTCTTAGATTTTTATTACTACCTATTGTTGTTTATGATTCGCTTTCACTATTATATTATCGTTGCTAATGTTTCTCTTCTATGACTTCTATATTATTGCATGTCTCCCTCTATTCTGTTGTGTTTATGCATGCTAGGTTAGAGTCGATGCTCTATCGGAACAACCTCTCTACCTGCACAAAAGGTAGGGGTAAGGCTGCGTACTCACTACCCTATTCAGACCCCACTTGTGGGACTACACTGGGTGTGTTGCTATTGTTGGTTTATTTTCCAGTACAACATTGCATGTGAAAAGGTGTTTTGTGCTGCTCTTGTGCTTGAATCATATTTGTGGAGCTTTTTTCACCTCTGTAAGGTAATAATTGCATTGGTTGTATTGATAGAGTTGGGGAGTGCCTCGTATGCAAATGGTATATCTTAAATCTGAGCAAAAATCCGATTAATTATGAAGAGTAGTAGAGTACCCAATCATCTATACTAACAAGAATATCATAGATATTTTGTATTCCAAAAGCTTACAAAGAAAAAAGACCTCATAATTTGGCACCTTCTTTACTGTAGAGGTCATCATTATTGTCTTATTTCTATTTCCACAATCCAGTGAAGCTAAGAAGTTATAGGACCCAAACTCTGAGGCTAATGCCATATAGTTAAAGTTCAAAAATTACTTAATAGACCAGATTTTACATGTCACTGCTTGATTTCGCCATGGCTTCTGAGCTTCTGATTGCAAACTCGACATTTCAGAAGAGGGAGGAGCATTTGGTCACCTTCTAGAGCTCGGCGGCGAGGACTCAGATTGATTACCTCCTCCTCAGAAGGGGCGATAGGGGTATGTGCAAGGACTGCAAGGTTATTCCGGGAGAGTCCCTTTCGACTCTTCATAGACTCCTCGTGATGGATGTCGGTCTCTGGGTGAAGAGGAAGAGGAGGGGTGCTCGGGGACAACCGCGGATTAGATGGGGTGTTTTAACTAAGGAGAAAGCACAGGAGTTGGAGAGGAGGTTAGCTGAGGGCGGAGCTTGGAGAAGTTCTGGGGAAGCGGACGCTATGTGGTCAGAGACGGCGAACTTGGTTAGGGAGGTAGCACGGGAAGTGCTCGGGGTAGCCAAGGGCTATTCAGGCAGACATCAGGGTGACTAGTGGTGGAACGATGTAGTCGAAGGAAAAGTGGAGGTGAAGAAGGCGGCGTTTGCTAAGTTGGCAGGGAGCACAAGCGAGGAAGAACGGAGAGCGAACATGGAGATCTACAAGGTGGCTAGGAGAGAAGCAAAGCTGGCGGTTACGGAAGCTAAAAACGCGACGTTTGGTCGCATGTACGAGGAATTAAGGGAGAAAGGCGGGGACATGAAGTTATTCCGGTTAGCTAAAGCAAGGGAAAGGAAGGCGCGTGATCTTGACCAAGTTAGGTGCATCAAGGGCGAGGATGGTAGAGTTCTGATGGGGGAGGCTCAAGTCAAGCAGAGGTGGCAGGCGTACTTTCGAGACTTACTTAATAAGGAGGGGGATCGTAACATAGAGCTAGGGGAGTTGGAGCATTCAGAGCAACATAGAGACCTTGGGTACTGCAGGCGCATTAGGACGGAGGAGGTCATGGGAACTTTGCGTAGGATGAGTAGGGGTCGAGCGACCGGGCCTGACGAGATCCCGACGGAGTTCTGGAAATGCATGGGTCAAGAGTGAAGTAGCTCTCCAGGTTGTTCAATGCGATCTTAAGGACCAAAAGGATGCCGGAGGAGTGGAGGTGGAGTATAGTGGTGCCCTTGTACAAGAGCAAAGGGGACATCCAGTGCTGCAACAACTATACAACAACAACAACAACTACCCAGTATAGTCCCACAAATTAATAAGTCACACCATGAAGGCCTGGGAGCGGGTAATCTAGGCGAGGGTGAGGGAGATGACATCCATATATGTGAACCAGTTCGGTTTCATGTCGGGTCGCTCCACTACAGAAGCTATCCACCTTGTCAGGAGGCTGGTGGAGCAGTTCAGGGATAAGAAGAAGGACCTGCACATGGTGTTTATCGACTTGGAGAAGGCGTATGACAAGGTCCCAAGTGAGGTGCTATGGAGGTGCTTGGAAGCGAAGAGTGTGCCGGAAGCCTACATCAGAGTAATCAAGGACATGTACGATGGAGCTAAGACTAGGGTTAGGACGATGGGTGGCGACTCAGACCATTTTCCAGTGGTTATGGTGCTCCATCAAGGATCGGCGCTTAGCCCTCTCTTGTTTGCCTTGGTGATGGATGCTCTAACCCGACATATTAAAGGGGATGTGCCTTGGTGTATGCTATTTGCTGATGACATAGTCTTGATAGATGAGACGAGGACCGGTGTTATTGAGAGGTTAGAGGTATGGAGACAGACTCTCGAGTCTAAGGGTTTCAAAATAAGCAGATCTAAGACAGAATACCTGGAGTGCAAGTTTAGCGCCGAGCCGAGCGAAGTAGGCAGGGACGTAATGATTGGATCTCATGTCATTGCCAAGAGGGACAGTGTCAGATATCTTGGGTCGGTGATTCAGGGGGACAGAGAGATTGACGGGGTCACTCATCGTATAGGAGCAGGGTGGTCAAAGTGGAGGCTTGCATCAGGAGTCCTGAAAGTTCCACAGAAACTCAAGGGGAAATTTTATAGAGCTGTGGTTAGACCTGCCATGTTGTATGGGGCGGAGTGCTGGCCAGTGAAACTCTCATTTTCAGAGAATGAAGGTTGCGGAGATGAGGATGCTCAGGTGGATGTGCGGGTTCACCAGGTTAGATAAGATTAAGAATGAAGTTATTCGAGAGAAGGTGGGGGTAGCCCCGGTGGATGAGAAGATGCGAGAAGCGAGGCTGAGGTGGTTCGGGCATGTGCGGAGGAGAAGTCCTGATGCCCCGATGAGGAGTTGTGAGCGGCTGGCGATGGTCGTCGTACGACGAGGCAGAGGGAGGCCTAAGAAGTATTGGGGAGAGGTGATTAAGCATGACATGGCTAGAATGCGGGTTTCCGAGGACATGACCCTTGATAGGAAAGTCTGGAGGTCTAGTATCAGGGTTGTAGGATAGGGGCTCCTAGAGTTTTTCGTACTCCTCACCCGGGGTTGGGTTAGGCTTGGCAATGCTATCCATAGATGATTTGTGTATTGGATTGTGTCCCTTATGGTTGTTATTTATGGTAGTTACTGTCTGATATTATTGCATGCTATTTTATTTATGGTTCTTATGTTTAGATAATTATTTACGCTATTTCTGCTGGAGTTACTAATACTCTTTTGTTTTTGTTTTTGTTTTTCCTTTCCTTCACTGAGCCGAGGGTCGATTGGAAATAGCCTCCCTGCCCTTTCGGGTAGGGGTAAGGCTCGTGTACATATTACCCTCCCCAGACACCACTTTGTGGGACTATACTGGGTAGTTGTTGTTGTTGTTGTAGACCAGATTTTACATAGGAATGAAGCCTCATCATAAGTTAACAGTTTTCATATTCATAGACTTGCTAATTGTATGAAGTGCGTCAGATTGGATTAGACTTTGGCCGTTGTTGAGTGCAGACAACTCAATTAAGCTCTTCTACTAAATGACACTGGCAGAATTTTTGTCTGTGCAGATTATTTTGGCAGCTAATGACTTACCCTCTATCAACGATGTTACTTACCATGAGTTGGTGGAGATAATATCTAAGGTGGTAAAAGGGTTATGTTTCGATGTTGGTGCTTTCAATTGCCTCTTTAGGTTAAATCAACATATATGTTTGCATATCAACAGTTGAAAGATGAGCACGGGAAGCTTGTAGGTGTGGACACGTCCAATCTTTTAGTTGCAAATTCTGGTAATGATTTGCCGGTAAGGGGCAGTCACTTATCTGCTTCATTTGCATGATTCTCTGTTCCCCCACCCATCACCGCCACTCGGAAAAAGGGGTGGAATCCTGTGATTTATTTCTAAACTTCAGATGTGCCCTCTTAGTTAGAGTCAAGCATGGCTCACACAAGAATTCTGCTTCCCAGCTTGCTAATGCTTGGCTCGAGCTAATTGGAGCAGCTACCATTTTCACAAATCCTTATTAAGTAAATTGAAGTCCGACGCTAGCATTTAATCCCCCCAAAAATTATGTTTTCACCAAATTTCGATGCATCAGAAGTTAACACAATAAAAGTAAAGTCATTAAATTGCCAAAAATGGTACTATCTCCAGAATTTTTGAATATATCTAGCTGCTCCAACTTAGTTGACAGGCCTACTTTACTGTAACCACAGGTTATTGATCTTATGGGAATATCACCAGAGCTTGCCTACTTGGCAAGTGATGCTGACCTTGTCATTCTGGAAGGCATGGTGAGCCTTTTGCTGTCAATTCTTTGTCTCTGGAACCACAAATTTTGCTTCTTACCTCAATACTATCAGTAATATTGATTGTAAGTGGCTATTTTCTTGAGATGCAGTATTTAAAAGCATAGGACTGGCAATGATGCCTATGCAGGTGGGAACATATCTCTTACCCTGGTGCTATGCAAGCGTCTCTTGCCCCTGTCAACCTCTAATAGACTCATAAAGGGTCTCTTCTATCTGATTTTCCACGTGTGACCCTCTCTCTGTGTACTTCCAAAACCCAGTTTTTCTTTTACTTTTTAATATTTTCCTCTTGTTCCAAATCAAGCATTCTGTTTCATGATTCAGTGAATGCATATGTTTTCAGGTGAAAATATCCTTTCTCTAGGCAAGTGCAATAGGGTTTCCACTTGACATACCCTGAGTACCTTCCTAATTTGAAATAACTCGTTACTGGATTAAATATGTATGCAAAATGTTAGTACCATCATTTTTAGGTCCTTGACATATTAGCTTCTGATTCCTCTATATTTTTGGTGGCACAATTTGTCTTTTAAGGTCAAATTTCATTATTTCATCCATGATTTTTAAAGATCTTGGACTTTTATCTCTGATTGGAGCAGTATTTGTTTGTGTGTATAGATTTCCTGTATTTTCAGGTTTCAAACGATAAATTATTCCTGAATATTAACTGATTTGACTTAACAACCAGACCGTTTCACATAAATTAAGACTGAGGTGGTAGTTCTTCCTCAGGTACCATGTAGCTTGGAACTTGTAAAGTATTATGACTTTCTTCCAAGTTGCTTCATATGGGCACTTGACAATATCGAAACAAAGTGAACATTTTTTTGGCATTTGGCAATATTCTTTGACTTGTCTTTAAGGAAATTGTAATTTCCATAAAATATCTCTCACTTTTTAACTATCATATTGATTTCTTTTGCCAGGGTCGTGGTATAGAGACAAACCTATATGCTCAATTCAAATGTGATTCCCTCAAGATTGGAATGGTAATGCTTTATTTACTAGATGCGCAAGCCAAACCCCCCACCCCCACACCACACCCCAACCCCAGCCCTCCTATTCACCTTCTGGCTTCTATAGGGAACAAAGGACAAAAAGAAGAGAAAAAGCTCCCTTTTAAGGAGCCTTATCACTAAAATCTGGGTGAAGGGGGATATTTCACATGATGATTAGAATATTGATGCATGTTGGCCCCTTTTTTTTTCCTCTTGTGTTTTTAGGTGAAGCACCCAGAGGTTGCGGAGTTTCTTGGAGGAAGGCTTTATGATTGCGTGTTCAAATATAACGAAATCATGGAATAGATGTAGTTATTGACAACTTATAACCTACAATTAGGCACACTCAACAAACAAAAGATTCTTGTAAAATAATTTACTGGATATCACTTGCAAGATTAAGGCAACAAACTAAAATTATTGCAAGACACTTTTGTCGACATCACTTGTAAGAATACTGCAAAAACCAGTTTAAGATGGTTAGTTGTCTATGAAGCCTTTTTGTCTATTGCTGTTATAAATATGTGAGTGCAGGGTATGCCAGCTGCAACTTGATCTGGTCTGACCTAGTATTTGTTCCAGCGAGCATTCAGGATAGCTGTTTGGTTTAAATTGTTAAAACTGTAAATTACTGTCAATCTGAGGCAATAACAGCAGGAGAGATGAGAGATATCTAAAAGGAAAATAGCTTGGTAGTCGATTGGTTCGGTGAAGCCATTCTGAATTCTAATGGTTAGCTGTTCTATTCCGGAGTCATGTTTATTTTATCATATGTACCGTAATGGCTCTTTTTTAGTACATGTTGCATACTAGTGCTTTGACTGACGAGACAAATGTGAAACACCCTCATCTCTCCTCGCCAGTTTGTAACTTTCGCTGCACAAGGAGTCTCCCCAAGAGGCTGTGAGTTCGAGTCTCCCAAGAGCAAGGTGGGAAGTTCTTGGAGGGAAGTATGCCGAGGGTCTATTTGGAAACAAGAGTCTCTACCCTAGGGTAGGGGTAATGTCTGCGTACACACACACTACCTTCCCTACATCCCACTAAGTGGGATGTTACTTTGTTGTTGCTGCTGCTGCACAATAAGGGTGTCGTTGCACTGGAAATTCTTAATCCATGGCACCTTCAATATGCTTTTGACGGGGTTCCCGTATCGATGTGGTTCACCTCAGCGCTAATGCCGCTAAACTGCAGTAAAGGATGACACTTGACAACGCTAATAAGCTTTCTTCCTTACTGTCTGACATAAATAGGTGAAATGTGGAAAAAGTTGGGGGTTTACCTACAACTATCGTGGTAAAAGCAACTCCAAGGGCATAGCTTCGGATTTTCATATGCAGTATAGATTGAATGTGTACAACCTGTAGTAGTGCTGGCCGTTGGTCACAAATGTGAAGTTGAGGGGCAAAAGAGTCATAAACAAATAAATAAATAAATGATGGAAAAGGAGAATATAACAGGCTGTCAATGAATGTGAAGGGAAAACGTAGGAATGTGCGGGTGACGGTGGTGAGTGATGACCACTACAAGTCACCATTCACCTTGTTTATTACTCCAAAAAGTAAAATGCTGACTAGTTTTTAGTTGGGGGGTTTCATATCATTTCTCTCCATAAGGAAAGCCCCATCTGAACTACATTAATTTCCCTCTACATCACCACCGAATCCCATTAATCATAAACCATGAGCTCTCTTCTTCAAAGTTTTCAGAGCAAGGAAGCTCTGCCGATGTCGCAACCTGCAGAAGAAACAGCAGCAACAGCAGGAGGAGGACTTGGCGTCCGCAAAAGGCTGTCTTCACTCTCCCTAAGGATGAACATGCGCGCGAGGTCTGCTTGTCAACAACCCATCCTCTCATTTTACTCCACCTCTAACACCTCTTCCTCCTCATGGGCATTTCGCCGATCCAAATCCTTGTCCTCTTTATCAGCTGGAATGGGAGAATACGCTGGCAGTTCGATAAGGAAATGGTGGGAGTGGGGATTGGGCTGGATCATGTCCAAGAAGCCCACGTTCGCCCAGGATCTGGAAATGAACGAAGAGGAGAAAGCCGTATTGGGATGCCACAGCAGGGGCAGCTTGAGGCATGTGTTTTACAAAGTAAGGTCGGAGCTACGGAGGTTCATCCGCTCCGACAACGTCGGTCTACCTCAAACCTTCCGATATGACTCTTTCAACTACTCCAAGAACTTCGATGACGGCAAGGCAATGAGAAACTGATCATATATATATATATATATATATATATGCATGCGGCAAATTACCATTTCTTTTTCTTTTGCAAGATCTATAAGCTCTTTTTGTGATGTCGGTTCATTCATTGATTGATTCCAAGTTGTTGATAAATTCGAGTGGTTGCCAAATAATAGATCCATCGGGGAGTTAAAATGTACGTCTCATCACTCATTAGGCAGGCAGCCACAGTAAATGTGCTTCGTAGTACTATTCTATATATCCATGTTATGTATAATTTGCGGTGAGTACGTATAAATGTATAAATTAATAGAAAGTGAATTAATTCATAGCGGTCCCCTGCTCCTGGGAAGCATTGCATTCATCTTCATCTTATAGTCGAATGAGCTGCTGCACAGGCACACAATGCTAGTTGAGTGGAAATGAAACCAATCCCAGCCTTGAGCATGCCGTTGTATTAATTTTTTTTTTCCCCCCCTCTGCGATGTCCTTGTAATTCTTTTCCGATCCCATTCTTGTGCTTTATATCATATTATGTACTTTCTCCGTTTGATTTATGTATAAATGTAAATTTTGTTGGCCAAAAAGTCACCGTCCGATTGGATTCAGCCTTTGCATATATGTTTCTAATCAAATGTTTGTGTCAAATGCAGTAGTATATTTTTTTGTTTAAACGTATTGTTTCTTAAACAGTAACTGCGGGGGTCCTATTTTGATCGATTTGAAACTAACAACATGAGGGAGTAACATGAGCACGTATTTCCTTAGAAACCCACTAGCTACCTACTGAAATTAATGCTGATTTAATTAGCAATATAGGCCTATCATCATGTTTTCCAACTTCTAACACAAAAAGAACAATTGCCATATCATCTCCTGATTGAGGGTTGAGACCAGGCTATATCGATAGAAGTAACCCATGAGTTAAAAACGAGAGAAAGTTGAAGAAGTTGTCGGCGGTCATAGTGGGACCGGGCAATGTGTGTGTGTTTGTGAGGTGTTTAATAAGTAGTAGTTGAGAGGCAGCACATGGGGTACCCGCTGGAACTTGCTCACCGACAGCTATTTTGCTCTTTGGCCGCCGGTGGCCGAATATGCGGTTTGGTCTTATTAGCGCCTTTTTCCAACTCTTTCACATACTCCGCTACTCTTTGTCATACTTATGCATCTTTTCCCTTTTTCTTCTGTGTTTTGCTAGTCAAGGACGGACAGGGTTGAATCTCAAACATTATGTAGGGATACAAGGAATATATATATATATATATATATATATATATATATATATATATATATATATATATATATATATATATATATATATATATATATATATATATATATATATATATATATATATATATATATATATATATATATATATTATATAGTTTAAGAAAAAAATGAATTTTTTTGGAATTTGTGGTCCTAAACAAGTCTAAATGGGACCCAGAGTATTTATGTGGTTATAAAAGCTTCTCATTAAGGGTAGAGTTGTAACTTTAAGCTAAATTGTTACTAAATTTATAAAGGGTTCATTCTTTTTGGAACAGACCAAAAAGGAAATAGGTTCACATAAACTGGAACTGTAATGAGCCGATCTGCTGTTTTAAGCTCCCGCGCGTCATTCAGCAGTTTGAGGCTATGAGCGGCTTCATCTCATGTTTATTGAATTGTGTGTATGGTCAGAATTAAAATTAGGAAGTTTGGAGTCAAATCTAAATAGATATTCTCATTTTGAAAGCTTAAAGTTGAAGAAATGAACTAGGATTGGAATTTTGAGTATATGACCTCGGAATCGGGACCGAAGGTTCCAACAGGTTCGTATGATGATTTCGGACTTGGGCGTATACCCGGATCGGATTTTGGATAACTCCGGAGCATTTTGGCAACTATTGTAGAAGATAGTATTTTAGAAGAAATCACATCATTTGGCTTAAAATGCATTTCAGTGTTATTAATGTCCGTTTAGTATTCTGAGACTGGGAGTAGCTTCGTATGGTGATTCTGGATTTGGGAGTGCGATTGGAAGTGAATTCGGAGGTTCGTAGGCCATTTTGAAGTCATTTGGCTAAATATAAAAATTTAAAGGTTTTTTGAGAAAATTCGACCGAAAGTTTTGATATCGGGGTCGGAATGGGATTCCGAAAGTTGGGGCAAGTCCGTAACATCGAATGACTTGTGTACAAAATTTGAAGTCATTCCGGAATGATTTTGGTAAGGTTTGAAACACTTAGTCTCTTTTAAGGAAGCTTAAGTTGGAAAAGTCAACCGAATATTGACTTATGTGATAAAGGGCTCGAAATGCAAATTTTATGGTTCGGATAGTTTCGTTAGGTGATTTGGGACTTAGGAGTGTGTCCAGAATATTTTTGTGATGACCGGTATAGAATTTAGCTTGAATTGGCAAAGTTAGTATTTTGGTGAATTCCAGTTGATAGGTGAGATTTTGATCCGAGGGTCGGATTGGAATTCCGAGAGTTGTCATAGCTTCTTTATATCATTTTGGACTTGTCTGAAAAATTTGAGGTCATTCGGACTAGTTTTGACGTGTTTCGGCATCGGATGTGAAATTTGAAAGAATTCTTGGATTTAAGGCTCAAATTATTGATTTTGATGTTATTTTGGCGATTTGATAGCTCGAGCAATTTCGTGTGATGTTTTAGAGTCAGTGTGCATATTTGGTTTGGAGCCCCGAGGGCTTGGGAGTATTTCAAAGGTGTCTCGGAGTGATTCCGGACTTAGAAAAATATGCAAAAATTGCAGAAAAATTCTACTGTGAATAATACCCGTGAACAACAACCATTAACAGTTCAATTAAACAGTGGCCGACGCCTGAACAGTGCCCCCGAAATTTCTGGACAGATTATTATTTTTTTTAAAATGGGAGTCATCCCATTTTCTATTTTTGGACCAAGGGAGCTCGGGTGAGGTGATTTTTCGAGAGATTATCAAGGAAAATATCGAGGTACGTGTTCTTGACTCAATTTTGGTGATATAACTCGAATCTATTGCAAGTTTTGGTGTTTAGTTTGAGAATTTTGTTAAAAAGGGTAGAAAACCCTCTTGGATAGAAATGATAATTTGAGGGGTCAAATGAACTCCGATATTGATAAATTGATATGTACGGACTCGTGGAGAGACAAGGAATATGGTAATGTAATTTTTTGAGACGTGGGTTCAGGGCTCGGGTTTTACAAATTTCGTGATTTTCGATATTTTTCGAGTCGTTTGAATTGGGTTATATTCCCATAGCATATTGTGATGAGGGGCAATGGCGTCATGAGCTAGAGATTTCACCGGTTCGAGGTGAGTAATACTTGTAAATGATATTCTGAGGGTTTGAAACCCCGGATTTGCACATTATAGTGTTGTATTGAGGTGACTTGCACGCCGGATATGAGCGTGGGGTGGAGCACCGTTGGGGACTGTGACTTGGTCCGTCCCGGTTGTTGATTTTACCGCGAATTTGACTGAAATTATTTGTTATCATCAATTTTGGCTGATTGCCATGGTTGGGCTTCATGTCAACTATGTGAATCCTTCGAGGATTGAGATTACCGTTTTTAGCATATGTTGCATATCATTTGATTCCAGTCTAAGATTTTAATATTATTTTGCAAATTCAGCCATGCTTTAAAGTTTTGAAAACTCAAATGATATTTTAAATGTTTTTTCGGGCTGAGACTACTATTTTATAAATGCCCAAGGGGCTTATCATATTTTCTGAAATATTATGGGTGGCTCGGGCTATGCGCCGCAGCAAGAACTTGAAACAGTGGTAACAATGGCACTGTGTGATGTGACTTGAAATATTATGGGTGGCACGGGCTGCGCTCTGCAGCAGGAACTTGAAACAGTGGTAACAATGGCACTATATGATATAAATTGGTCGGGTAACATTGACTGAGCGGTCAGGTAACATTGACTGACCAGTATACTGCGCTTGGGCTGTAGAATCCCCTCCGGAGTCTGTACATACCCCAGTGAACGCCGTCGACGTTAATGATTATGGGTGGCTCAGACTCCGCGCCGCAGAGGGTACTGGAATGTACCATCATATGCATTGCATTGCATCCATGCATTTATTCCTATTTGTACTACTTGTCATGACATTCAACACTCCCATTTCATTGGCATCTATGCTACTTCTTATACTGTTTACCAGATACTCTGGTGTTATTTGTTAATGGAGTATTGTGCCCGATAGGCTGATGTTGTACTTTGTGAGTTGGGAGTAAGCCCATGGGGCTGATACTGTACGGAGAGGTTGATATTGAGTCTGTGGGGCAGATTTCTGATTATTCCCTACTTATTGAAGTTATTTTCGCAATTGTTGAAAAGGAATATTTTTAAAAGAGGTTTTTACTGAGCCCAGATGTTTTCCAAAGGCTCTTCACAATTTTACTGTTTCTCCTCAGAAAGGGTTGTAATGTTCTATATAGCATGATGGAGTGCCTTACGTGATTTCTTACTTTCAGCTATTATTTACTCTTATTACCGCTGAGTTGGAAGTACTCATTTTACTCCCTGTACCTCGCGTGCAGTTGCAAGTATTGTTCACCCGGTAGCGGGTTATGAGCGAACTGAGGGTATACTATCGTAGCTGAGCAAGGTGACCGTCGGCGTTCACGACACCGTAATTCTCCATTCATTCTAAATTCCATTTTGCATATTGCTGGTCTTGTATTAGTATTTAGATTCTTTAGATGCTCGTGACTTGTGACACCCCAATTTGGGCTGTGTTGGGTTGTATTTCGCGAAATTATTTTATTTAATTGTCTTGAAACTGTTTAATTCATGTATATATATATATATATATATATATATATATATATATATATATATATTGTTGAAAAGGTTGTTTAAATGGTTGACTGGCCTTGTCTTCACGAGAGGCGCCATCACGATCGGGTTTGGGATTTGGGTCATGAAAAGTTGGTATCAGATCCTAGGCTACTAGGTCTCACGAGTCATGAGCAGGTTTAGTAGAGTCTCGCGGATCGGTACGGAGACGTGTGTATTTATCTTCGAGAGGCTGCAGAACCTTTAGGAAAAACTTCACATTCTTGAATTTTTATCGTGCGTCCTTGATTCAGCTTGAAAGGAAACTCTATAAATTCCTTCCGCGTGATCGTGTGCATGAACGGGCGCTCAATGTTAGATAATACGCTTAACGCTAGAGGGGGGGGGGTGAATAGCGTTATAATAAAATTAGCGTAAACTTGCGGAATTTAAAAATTGCAGGAAATAAATAAGTGCGATAAGTAAATAAATTAGAACAAACGCACCGATGTATCCTGGTTCACCACAACCCGTGGCTAGTCCAGTCCCCGAGAGACTCTCTCGAGATTTCCACTAACTTGTTAAGCTTACGGGTGCTCAACAAACCGTTACAACTTGAGGACACAAGCCTCAACAACTTTTGCTCGGAGATACAACACTCCAAGACTTCAACCAAGGAAACACAAGTTCCTTCTTACAACACAAGGGACTAACACTTCCCTTCAAGTGTACAAAAACACTTAGCATCCAAACAAGACACTCCTTTAAGAGTAGATATGAGTAAAAAGAATACGCTCAAGATCGCAACAACTTTCGACAAGAATTTGGCTCTCAAAAGCTTATGTAATGAATATAAAATGATAAGCAATAAAGTATGCAAGCTTTAGCAATTGTATGATCAGTTGTTGTGTTTAGAAGACTGAATTGAAGCTGTATTTATAGTTGAAAAACTTTGTATTACCGTTGCCTAATTGCCAATTAAGAATTGCTGATTTTACTCTGTGACAATCGATTGTCAAATTACCACAATCGATTGTTTGCCAGTTCTTCCAAAAATCAATCCCAGATTTTACGCATAACAATCGATTATCTAAGATCAATAATCGATTACTGGCAACGTTCAAAAAATCATTTCCAGATTTTACTTAAAACAATCGATTGTCAGAAATCTACAATCGATTACTCAGCAACGTTCAAAAAATCCTTTCCAGATTTTAATTAAAACAATCGATTATAGGAAATCAATAATCGATTACCTGACGGTATTTGAAAACATTTTGGCAACGGTCAGTTATACATTCGATTATACTAAGTTAACAAGCGATTATATATCAGTCTTGAAAAATCAATTTAGTCACTGCCTCTTGACAATCGATTGTTATAGGTTCACAATCGATTTCTTAATAACTGAAAAAGTCTGGAAGACACTTCCTCAAAACAATCGATTGTCATAAGTTCACAATCGATTATTTTGTGACTTTTAAAAATCTGATGGACACTGTCTCTTCGCAATCGATTGTCATTAGCTTCACAATCGATTATTTTGAGCTTTGAAAAACTTTGATGGACACTACCTCATCACAATCGATTGTCATTAGCTTCACAATCGATTATTTTGAGCTTTGAAAAACTTTGATGGACACAGCCTCATCACAATCGATTGTCATAAGGTTCACAATCGATTGTCATGCAGATTTGAGAAAATCTGATGCGCACTGCCTTAACACAATCGATTGTCATAAGTTCACAATCGATTGTCAAGCAGCTGACTTAAACATAATTGATTATCATAAGTACATAATCGATTATCTTAGTCCAGATTTTAGAGGCATGATTAAAAATCATTTTGACTAAAGTAAATATGCATTATTTAAAATCATTTTGCTCTAAATTAAATATGCATGATTTGTTAAAAATATTTTTACGAGAGAAGCCAAGTCTTGAGTTTAAGTTGTCGGATCAAGATCACAATTAAATACCGACTCATATAAAACTTAATCTCGATCTTTGTCTTGTGCTTGAATCTCGTTATATATCAATTTTGCGCTTGTGCTTGGACCTCTTCATATGTCAATTTGCGTATAGTTTGTCATTCATCAAAACCTACAAATATGAACACACGTTTAGTATAATGCCTTGAGAACGTGTTTCCAACAATTTCCCCCTTTTTGATAATGGCAAACTTTAAGCGGGATATGCATACGATTCAAGACAAGTAAAGATATGCAACAAGTATATAGATATGCAGTTAGTTCCCCCTCAATATATGAATTCCCCCTCAATTTATCCCAATAAGTATTGAGAGTGCATACCCGTTATCTTCCCCCTTTTGCCATTAGCAAAAAAAGTATAGAATAATTCAAAAAAACTTGTTTATTTATTAAATCTGCAATTTCAGAAATAATAACGTAAGTAATGTCAAGACAATCGATTATTGATACTGGATAATCGATTATATAAAAGAGAATCGATTGTTCTGTGCGTCAAGCTTTATAATTCCCCCTGCCTTTAGGGCGATACCTGCAAAAATACGTTAGACGTCTCCAACGCTCAAGTAAGAAAACATGTGAAAGGGAAAATGCAATGCATGACTTAGATCAATGTGGAGTCAAGGATCCCGAGTTCACTACGAATTCGGAAGAAGGACTCTTTCTCTAAGGGCTTGTAAAGATGTCGGCCAATTGATCTTTGGTTTCAACAAATTTCGACATCGCCCTTGAGAACGTGATCTCTTATAAAATGATGTCTAATTTCAATGTGTTTTTTTCGCGAATGAAGAACGGGGTTCTTCGTCAAGCACATGGCACTAGTATTATCACATCTAAGAGGGATATGATCAAGACTTAGGCCATAGTCCAAGAGTTGTTGTTTCATCCAAAGGATTTGAGCGCAACAACTCCCCGCGGCTACATATTCAGCCTCGGTTGTGGACAACGCAACACTTACTTGTTTCTTGCTAAACCAAGAAACGAGAGAGCTACCGAGCAAATGGCAAGTGCCACTAGTGCTCTTGCGGTCCAATTTGCATCCAGCAAAATCGGAATCGGAATAGCCAACAAGTTGGCATGAAGAGCCTTTAGGATACCATAGACCCACATTTACAGTACCAACAAGATACTTCAATATCCGTTTTACCGCAGTTAGGTGAGACTCCTTCGGACACGATTGATAACGAGCGCATAAGCACACGCTAAATATGATGTCCGGACGACTAGCAGTAAGATAAAGGAGAGAGCCAATCATACCTCGATACTTTTTGATGTCGACTTCCTTACCTTTCTCATTTTTGTCTAGATGATCGGATGTGCTCATGGGGGTTGCCATTATTTTTGCATTGGTCATTTCAAATCGTTTCAGCAATTCTTTGCAATATTTCGCTTGGCAAATGAACGTACCTTCTTTCATTTGCTTTACTTGTAATCCCAAAAAGAATGTTAACTCACCCATCATAGACATCTCAAATTCGCTTGTCATTAAATCGGAAAATTCCTTGCACAAAACATTGTTAGTAGCACCAAATATGATATCATCCACATAGATTTGAACTAATAAAATATCATTATTTTTGTGTTTAACAAAAAGAGTGGTGTCAACTTTCCCCCTAATGAAATTATTTTCCAATAGAAATTTACTCAATCTTTCATACCAAGCTCGAGGATCTTGTTTTAAACCATAAAGAGCCTTTTTGAGTTTGAAAACATGATTGGGAGATTTAAAATCTTCAAAACCGGGGAGTTGTTGAACATTAACTTCTTCTTGAATAACACCATTTAGAAAAGCACTTTTCACATCCATTTGATATAAATTGAAATTCATAGAAGAGGCAAAAGCAAGCAATAAAAGAATAGCTTCTAATCTAGCTACGGGAGCATATGTTTCTTCATAGTCAATACCCTCTTCTTGATTATAGCCTTTTGGTACAAGCCTAGCTTTTGTTTCTAGTGATTACACTATTTTCATCTAGTTTGTTTCGAAAAACCCATTTCGTACCAATTATGGTATGATTTTCGGGTCTTGGAACCAAATCCCAAACGTCATTCCGTTTGAATTGGTTAAGCTCCTCTTGCATTGCCAAGGTCCAAAATTCATCCCCAATTGCTTCGGAGATGGTTGTTGATTCAATTTGAGAAACAAAAGCAGTATGTCCTAAGGTGTTCTTAAGGGAGTTTCGGGTACTTACCTTTTCTCCGACGTCACCAATTACCTGTTCGAGAGGGTGATCTTTGATTGTCCTCCACTCGTTTGGCATTTTCGTTTCTTTCACCAATTGTGGCGTTTCTTCCGTTGATTGTTCCAAGATTTCATCTTGAATTTCCTTAGGAGTTTCCTCTTGTACTTTGTCTTTTAAACTATTTAAAATACCTGCAAGATCAGAACAAGAATCCTTTCTCGCCAAGCGAGCATTATTTCCGGAAAACACAATATGGGGGGATTCCTCCACAGTTTGGGTTCTATTATTAAATACCCTATATGCTTTGCTACGTGAAGAATACCCAATAAAAATTCCTTCATCGGATTTGGCATCAAATTTTCCCAATTGATCTTTTCCATTGTTATGAATAAAAACTTTACAACCAAATACTCTAAAATGGGAGATATTTGGTTTCCTTCCCTTGTAGAGTTCATAAGGTGTTTTCATGAGTATTGGCCTTATGACTACTCTATTTAAAATGTAGCATGCGGTATTCACGGCATCCGCCAAAAATGTTTGGGAATCTTAGCCTCTTCGAGCATGTTTCTAGCCATCTCTTCGAGACACCTATTTTTCCTTTCCACCACCCCATTTTGTTGTGGTGTTCATGGAGCGGAAAAGGTATGCTCGATACCGAGTTCGTCACAAAAGTCCGCAAAGAGATTGTGATCAAACTCTCCCCCATGATCACTTCTGATTGAAGTGACGGTTGTTTCCTTTTCGTTTTGAACACGTTTAAGAAAATATTTAAAATTCTAAAAAGCATCACTTTTATGGGCAAGAAATAAAGTCCAAGTAAATCTAAAATAATCATCAACAATAACAAAAGCATAGCGATTTCTACCAAGACTTTCAATGCGAGATGGTCCAAACAAATCCATGTGAAGCAATTGCAATGGTCTAGTAGTTGAAACAATATTTTTTGATTTAAAAGATGCTTTTGTTTGCTTCCTTTTTTGACAAGAATCACAAATAGAGTCATTTTCAAATTTCAAATTTGGAAGACCAACAACTAAATTTTGTGAAACCAATTTGTTCAAAAGATGCATGTTGATGTGAGCTACTCTACGATGCCATAACCAAGAATCATCCTCTTTGCTCATTAAACAATTCACATATTCGGGTGAAGAATTTGCAAGATCAACCATATAAATATTATCCATTCTAAAACCACGAAGGATAATTTTAAAATCGCTACGTCTAAAAACTAAGCATTCATCCGAATCAAATAAAACAAGATTTCCCTTGTCACATAATTGACTTATGCTCAAGAGATTATGTTTTAAACCTTTCACAAGTAATATATGCTTAATGGAAGAAATTTCATCCTTACCGACCGATCCGATGTCGATAATCTTTCCTTTGTTGTTATCACCAAAAATAACACTTCCCCCTTCCTTGTGTTCTAGTTGAAGGAATTTGGATTCGTCTCCCGTCATGTGCTTGGAGCATCCACTATCAAGGTACCATAGTACACTTGATCCCTTCAAACATACCTACAAAACAGATTAATGAGTTTTAGGTACCCATGCCATTTTGGGTCCTTGGGGGTTAGGCAAATCATAGTGATGTGATTGAGTGTTATGTCTATGTCGTGTAAAACAAGCAGGAGCAATATGTCCAATTCGTCTACAATAATGACAAGTCACGTTAGGATTATGCATCCTTCTAGGTTGATAGTAATTGGACGGACGAAATTCATTTACTCTATTCTTGACAATATAACTATTGCGCAAATCATGAAAATAATTTCTCCTACCAGTTGTTCTAGGATATGCATCATTTCTAGAATAGTTGTTTCTAGGTTGGAAGTCATTTCTAGGTGTTCTAAAAGGTTCAAAATTCCTTCTAGTGTTTGGCCTAGAATGTGCATTATTTCTAGCATGATTATTTCTAGGTTGCGATTGATGAAAGCCATTTCTAGGTTTGTTGTATCTAGGATGAGCATTTGTTTTATTTATCCTAGGTTGAGCCTTAGGTGGTTGGGGGTTGGCTTCAACTTTCTCTTTAGGCTCGTTTCTAAAACCTATGCCATGCTTGGTCGACTTCAAATTAACAAGCACTTCATTCAAATTTTTATGAGAAGAGTTAAACTTATCTAAGGTGCCCTTAAGCCTTTCTACTTCATTTTTGAGATGCATGCAAGAAGTACAATTTCTAGAACTCTCGGGCTTGTCGGCGCTTCTCTTGCCAAAAAATTTGTTTTCCTCTTTCAACTTCTCATTTTCTAAAATCAGTTTTTCCAATTCCTTTTCTTTAAAAGAGAGTTGTTTTTGAAAATCTTTTTCTTTTAAAGAAGCATTTTCTTTTATACTCTTAACAGTTTTTGAAGCTTTAATAAATTCGCTATACAACCCATCAAAAGCAGTTTGCATTTCTTCAAGGGAAAAGAAATTTTTGGAAGAAATTTGACATACCTCTTCTTTGTTGTCTTCTTGTGCCATAAGACAAAGATTTGCGGCTTCGTCTTCTTCTTCCTCACTTGACTCGTCACCGGAGTCGCCTCCCCAAGATATGTATGCTCGTTGCTTCTTGAAGGGTTTCTTCTCCTTTTTAGCATTTGGGCAATTTGATTTAATGTGCCCGGTTTCTCCGCACTCATAGCACTTTATTTGATCTCCTTGCTTTTTGCCCTTTCGTTCATACTCTTTTCGCATGAACTTTTGAAATCTCTTGATAACGAGTCCGAACTCGTTGTCTCCGTCCTCATCATTTTGAGGTTGGCTTGTGCTTGCCTTGAGAGCGATTCTTTGCTTCCTTTGATCATCAAAAAGAGGGTTAAGTATAGTAGATTCATAAGTTTTGAGATTACCTCTTAATGCGTCGATGGTGACATTTGAAATGCCAATGGATTCTTGAATCGCGTCGGCCTTGGATCGCCATTCCGGAGTGAGACTTCGGAGAATTTTTCGGACAAGTTCCTTATCCGTGAAGGTCTTCTTAAGAGCATGTAAATCATTTACCATTTTTGAAAATCGTTCAAACATCTCATCGACCTTTTCGCCTTCCTTCATGTGAAACAATTCATATGCATGGGTAAGGCTGTATGGAATAACGGTTCCGAACCGGAACCGGGACCGGAACCGCGGTTCAGGCGGTTCCGCGGTTCCGGCGGTTCCGATTCCCGCGGTTCCGGTTCCGCGGTTCCTGTCCGGTTCCACCCATTAGAACCGTGGAACCGGAACCGCCAGAACCGGAACCGGAACCGGACCGGTTCCGGCGGTTCCATACGGTTCCGCGAACGGTCGGATATTTTTAAAAAAAAATTCTTTTTAAATTCGGACCGTTGGCGGAACCGTTTGGAACCGGATGGAACCGCCGGAACCGGAACCGGTTCCGGTTCTATCCGGTTCCCAACGGACAGATTTTTAAAAAAGAAATTTTTTTTTTTAAAATTCTGAAATCAGAACGTTGGTCTTGCAGAAATAGCCGTTTGGCATTTTTAAAATTTAGCCATTTGACCCCTCAAATTTAATTTAACCCCAAACTTTATATAATTACACAATTTCTCATTTCTCAACTATAAATACCCCCTCATTCTTTCATTTTAATTCACCAATTCATCAATCTCTCTCAAGCTCTCTTTCAATCTTTCTAGTGCAAGTGCTTAATTTTTGTTACAAATTCGTGAAACATTGTGAAGTCGTTGAATTGAAGTTTTCAAGTGTTCAATTACAACGATTTTCAATTTTCAAGAAGTTGTTCGTCAATCCGGTAAACTCGTTTCATCTCTTACGTGCTAAGAATATTTGTTAGAAATAATACATAAATTATGATGTAACTTGTACATTGGCATGTCTTCTTTTAGTTTTTTTTCCTTTTAATGGTGGTATTAGTACCATGTTGTGCTCATTCCATTGGGGGAAGGAAGACTAAGAAAAATATGCCATTTTGGTCAATAAATATGCTTTTTATCATATACTTGAATAAATTTGTCTCAATATTTCTTTGTCTTTACTTCTATATCAATCCTTGAATATAAAATATTTATATAACATATAATATATAACATACAACACATAATACTATTTATACTAACTACTACACAATATACACTATTTATATACAATATATACTACTTTACTACAACATATACTACTTATATACAAAATATACACTACTTATTTTGAATATATACTAATTTCCAAGCACAATATATGCTATAGTAAGAACATAGTACACCATATAAAAATATATTCTACAATATACTAATCACTACTATACAAGATATTAATTTTAAAAAAAAAAAGAAGGTCGGAACCGCCGGGAACCGCCTGGAACCGCCAGACCCGCGGTTCCAGAACCGCCAGAACCGGAACCGGGCGGTTCCGGAACCGTATGGTTCAGGTTCCGGCTCCGGAACCGCCAGAACCAGAAACGCCAGAACCGGGAACCGCCAGAACCGGAACCGCAGACCCAAATAGACCCAGAACCGGAACCGGATACAGCCTTATGCATGGATTAGGAAATCAATTTTGGCTTCCCTTACCTGGTCCGTACCTTCGTAGTAATTTCCATCTTGTCCCACATTTGCTTCGCCGTTGTGCAACAAGATATCTTCCTGTAATCATCAGCATTTACAGCACAATGTAATAAATTAATAGCTTTAGCATTATTTTGCACCTTTCGGATATCATCCGCATCGTATTCATCTTCGGACTTTGGGACCCATTCATTTTCAACCTTCTTGGTTGGAATTTGTTCTCCATTCATTATGACCTTCCAAAGATAAAAACTATTTGATTGTACAAATATTCTCATCCTCTCCTTCTAGTATGTATAATTTGTACCATCGAATAGCGGTGGTCGGGTGGAGAATTGTCCTTCACCTATTCCTGCAAAAGAATCACGAGTAGAAGCCATGGATGTTTCTCTCAAACGGTTAAGTCTTCAGAGAGTTGGGCTCTGATATCAATCGTTAGATAATACGCTTAACGCTAGAGGGGGGGGGGGTGAATAGCGTTATAATAAAAATTAGCGTAAACTTGCGGAATTTAAAAATTGCAGGAAATAAATAAGTGCGATAAGTAAATAAATTAGAACAAACGCACCGATGTATCTTGGTTCACCATAACTCGTGGCTAGTCCAGTCCCCGAGAGACTCTCTCGAGATTTCCACTAACTTGTTAAGCTTACAGGTGCTCAACAAACCGTTACAACTTGAGGACACAAGCCTCAACAACTTTTGCTCGGAGATACAACACTCCAAGACTTCAACCAAGGAAACACAAGTTCCTTCTTACAACGCAAGGGACTAACACTTCCCTTCAAGTGTACAAAAACACTTAGCACTCAAACAAGACACTCCTTTAAGAGTAGATATGAGTAAAAAGTATACGCTCAAGATCGCAACAACTTTCGACAAGAATTTGGCTCTCAAAAGCTTATGTAATAAATATAAAATGATAAGCAATAAAGTATGCAAGCTTTAGCAATTGTATGATCAGTTGTTGTGTTTATAAGACTGAATTGAAGCTGTATTTATAGTTGAAAAACTTTGTATTACCGTTGCCTAATTGCCAATTAAGAATTGCTGATTTTACTCTGTGACAATCGATTGTCAAATTACCACAATCGATTGTCTGCCAGTTCTTCCAAAAATCAATCCCAGATTTTACGCAATCAATCGATTATCTAAGATCAACAATCGATTACTGGCAACGTTCAAAAAATCATTTACAGATTTTACTTAAAACAATCGATTGTCAGAAATCTACAATCGATTACTCAGCAACGTTCAAAAAATCCATTCCAGATTTTAATTAAAACAATCGATTATAGGAAATCAATAATCGATTACCTGATGGTATTTGAAAACATTTTGGCAACGGTCAGTTATACATTCGATTATACTAAGTTAACAATCGATTATATATCAGTCTTGAAAAATCAATTTAGTCACTGCCTCTTGACAATCGATTGTTATAGGTTCACAATCGATTTCTTAATAACTTTGAAAAAGTCTGGAAGACACTGCCTCAACACAATCGATTGTCATAAGTTCACAATCGATTATTTTGTGACTTTGAAAAATCTGATGGACACTGTCTCTTCGCAATCGATTGTCATTAGCTTCACAATCGATTATTTTGAGCTTTGAAAAACTTTGATGGACACTGCCTCATCACAATCGATTGTCATTAGCTTCACAATCGATTATTTTGAGCTTTGAAAAACTTTGATGGATACTGCCTCATCACAATCGATTGTCATAAGGTTCACAATCGATTGTCATGCAGATTTGAGAAAATCTGATGCGCACTGCCTTAACACAATCGATTGTCATAAGTTCACAATCGATTGTCAAGCAGCTGACTTAAACATAATCGATTATCATAAGTACATAATCGATTATCTTAGTCTAGATTTTAGAGGCATGATTAAAAATCATTTTGACTAAAGTAAATATGCATTATTTAAAATCATTTTGCTCTAAATTAAATATGCATGATTTGTTAAAAATATTTTTACGAGAGAAGCCAAGTCTTGAGTTTAAGTTGTCGGATCAAGATCACAATTAAATACCGACTCATATAAAACTTAATCTCGATCTTTGTCTTGTGCTTGAATCTCGTTATATATCAATTTTGCGCTTGTGCTTGGACCTCGTCATATGTCAATTTGCGCATAGTTTGTCATTCATCAAAACCTACAAATATGAACACACGTTTAGTATAATGCCTTGAGAACGTGTTTCCAACACTCAATACCAGATGTGCCTCAATGGCTTTTGATTCCCCGATTGAGGGGCGAAGTGTAATCTCTGTGAGTTGAATTGGGCCAGTCTGGAGGGCTTGAGGCCGAATCTTTGCCAATGGCTTGAGCACCGAAGTGCTGATTTTGTGAGCAAGTGCTTTGAACTCATATGTTCCTTATTGTCCTTATTAGACGAAATGGCGGATGAATATCCACGTGATGAGTAATGTATATCACAGTGGAAGGCATACAAAATATTAACTAAAGGTAAAGCTAATGGGTAATTAGCTTATGAAGGGAAGCTATTTGTCCTACTAGTTAGATAAGTATGGGAGCTGAGATCGCTTCTGTAAATGTATTATGACGAAATCGTTGAGTCTAGGAGACCACCTTGAAGGTCGAAAATATTAAAGGAAGAATATGTTCTTACTTAGTTGAATAGCCCAATAATGGAGGATTGAAATGTATTTTTCTATGTCTTATGATTTGAGTAGGTGCAACGCATGTCCATGCATCAATTTTGATAATATAATGCATATAGTATTGAGATTAATGTTGTTGATATACATTGTGATGCTTTTTCAAGTTGTGGACGTGTTGTTAGGATTGTTTTGGTGATTTTTTGGCAGGTGGATAGGCCCAATTACAAAGGAAACTCTGCCGAAATTTTTGAAAAATTTGGGACTTAGTAAAAAATTTATCGCCTAAAAAGTGGGCAGAAGAGTTAAAATTTCCGATTATTCGTGTTTCCAAGAGCTTATGAAGGAGCGAGTTTAATCTCACCATGGTATTACGGCAGCAATAGAGTATATGTGTTGTGATCTATGGCTTTGAGCCAAGTTGGGGAGTTTGCTATTGATTAGATAATTGTACGGTCATGTGCTATGTTGGTTCCGGTTTGAGGCATGCTGGTGAATCAGCTCTGGTTGCGGAAATTGGTCCGAAAATGGCACGGGTGAGGGATAATTTTGACAAAGGCTACATGGTGCTTCATAGAAGTGAGAGAATCACAGTATGTCTTAAACTGTCGTTGCTAAAGAATGCTCGGTGCATGGAGCAGGAAGATGTTTGGTTGTATTGGAATGAGGTCATATCCTACGGTGTCAGAGTGCTAATGAGGCATGGTGGCTATGTTCTTCGGATCAGGTGAATTGCAGTTTGAATCAGAGTAAGTAACTTGAGAGAATGGTTCTAATGTGTTCAAGAGTCGTGTAATTGTGGCTTTGAGCTAAGTGGGGGTGTCCCACCACATACGATTGGGTTGCATGGTTAATTACCTGCGTGAATTCTGGTTATTGTCATATTGATGGGTTATTGCAGCTACGTAAAAGGACCATGAGTGGTAATTTGAGTAAATGAATTGTTGGATGCATGTTATGGTTAGCCTTATTGGCTTATGTTCAGACTTGAGGGAAGATTCATGATTTATGCCTCGTATAGGTGCAGGCTTCGAGGGAAATGATTCAGTTGGGTGCTTTATCAAGATGGTATTCATATGTTATAAAACTTAGTAGAGTTGGTTGCATTAGAGTCCAAGTCAGAGCTGGGTGGCGCTCAATAGCGGTCCTAGTTAATTCAAGAGGTAAAGTGTGATGCCTAATGATTTTGACTCTGTAAGTACGGTTAAGAGTCAAGCTTTTGAAGCAGCTTATGAAGAAAGGCACAGAATGTTCTATGATGTTTTGACTTACGGTTTAGCATTTGAGAGACATGAAATGGTCATGGTATTTGAGACAGCATGGTCTCGTGATTTAAGGTCACTCGGGGTGAGCGCGGTTGAAATAAGTTAGGTGTTAAAGGGAGATATCATTATTTCTAAGGCAATCAAGGATAAATTGGAAGGAAGTAGATTTATTATCCATAGTTGAGTTGGCATATTGGTGTCAGTGATCGGTTCGTTCAGCGTGATCGAGTTATGTATGTGATTGTGGCGGTGCATGTGAGGCTTGTAGGCCGCAGTGATTGATGTTATTCTGAAGCATTCTTTTGCTAGGGCCTATTAT
This sequence comes from Nicotiana benthamiana, assembly GCA_034376525.1. Classification (NCBI taxonomy): domain Eukaryota; kingdom Viridiplantae; phylum Streptophyta; class Magnoliopsida; order Solanales; family Solanaceae; genus Nicotiana; species Nicotiana benthamiana. Next base: position 14,405,233 of record CM067323.1, on the reverse strand, counting down.
GAGTAGGCGGATCCCAGAAAGTGTTATGGTGGCTTGGACAACTACTTAGAGATTGGCATATTTGATGATTATGAGAATTCGCCTGTATATTGCTATAGTTCTCCTGAAGTGAGTTAAATGGAAAGTCTTATGTGATGAAGTATTAGGATGGAAATCGCATCTATCGTATATTAGCACGTGAGGTGCAGTGAGTGGTATGGAATTTGAAGTAAGGACCAAGGTTGCAGTTTGGTCAATGATTGTGATGTCACTATATCATATGAGCATGATATGAGTTTCAGTGTTTTGAGTAAGATGGGTATTGATGTCAGTATCACATGAGATCGGTGTTCTGTGAGAAAGGTTTTGCATCCTTGTTAGGGATTCTTGATCGCTTTTTCAGCAGTACAGCCGGTGGTTTGAATGTGCAGATCCATTAATTATTTCGGAAGATGGTGGGAGCTTGTCCCATAGGAATATTGTATAAGTGTGACATGTAGTCACTTGATTAATTAGAAATTTAAACCAAGTATGAGGATTTTGGTAATATCATCCATTTGAGAATTTATGCTTGGAGGACACTCTGCTTATTGGGTTATGGACCTGTGAAATATTATTGGCCTGGCTAAGCAGATCAGGATCGACTTGAGGTTGGTGGATAGATTTAAATGTGGAAGTGAGCCTTACGTCAGGCCAGTTGTGTTTATTTCAGCTCTGCGCTCTTTATGAAAGGATAGTCATGGTTTTATTTCGTGGTCAGCTAATTTATATAAAGATATATTACGCCGTTTGAGTAGTGAGACAGCTTGGTAAATTCCTTATGTGTTGAGGTTCCGCTCAGCGGTGATATTATATGAGCAGGATGGCTCTTGAGACTTAAATTATGTATCGCACCGCAGTTGTTCTTGAGTTTGTAGCCTATAGAACTATATATTTCCTTGGGAATGGTATTATGCACCATAGTATGTTTATGACCGATATCCGGTGTTCTTATGTCATGAGCTTTTCAGTTCGATGTATATCTCCTTATGTGAGTTCTATATATGGATCGGGTGGCACGCCGCCATGGGTAACTTGTTTGGATCGGGTTTCGCGCCGCAATAGTACGATGTTCAGTACAGTCCCCCATATTTGCTTTTGTGTGTTTTGTTTCCCTGTTTTCTGAGGAAGTCTATGTTAGTGTGCGAGTTGAGTATTTCCTCCTAGAGTTCACCTTCCTTTTGTATCGCGTTCAAATTGATAGCATACTGGCACATTTTGGCATCTTGTGGGATTTTTGATTATGTCTAAGGTAGTTTATTGCATGAGCAGTTCGTACTGGGTGAGACGAGGTTACTAGATTTGGGGTCAGTGCAAACTGATTATATGAAGTATATTATAGAGCAAAGATCATTCTTTGGTTTGGGACAAGGTAATGGAACTCGTCAAGAGTATGGATCCAATGAATTGTTGATTCAGCAGTTGGTTATCAATTTTGGCACATCTCTTCAGTCGTATCGGTGTTGTAAAACCTAGAGCAAGACCTGTGTAGGTCATGAGATGCAATGGGAGCATCAGATTTGTGGAATTTCGACTATTATGTTTAAAAAATGTTATTGTGGTCCTATGAGTCAAGTGATGCAAAGTGTGAATTCAAAACAGTTAGTTAATGTTTGGGTACAGCGTGTGGAGATTGATATGGTGGTCGTATGATGGAAACAGACTTGGCAGGAAATTCAGGATGTTGGAATTAGCCAAGTGGCTTATTTGCTTGAATAAAGAATTATATCTGCAGAATTATCGAGCTAATGTGCTCAACTGAGTAGTGGTAGCACGAGAAGGTGCATGATGTGTTAAACAAGTTATTTCAGACTACATCATTGTAGTTCTCAGCACATTCGAGGACGAACGTATGTTTAAGTGGGGGAGATTGTAACGACCCGATCGGTCGTTTTGAGCTCTGGCGCGTCATTCAACAGTTTGAGGCCAAGAGCAGCTTCATCTCAGGTATATTGACTTGTGTGAATGGCCAGAATTAAAATTCAGGAAGTTTGGAGTCAAATCTAAATGGAAATTCTCATTTTGAAAGCTTAAAATTGAAGAAATGAACTAGGATTGGAATTTTGAGTAAATGACCTCGGAATCAGGATCATAAGGTTCCAGCAGGTTCGTATGATGATTTCGGACTTGGGCGTATGCCCAGATCGAGTATTGGATAACCCGGGAGCATTTTGGCGACTATTGTGGAAGATAGCATTTTAGAAGAAATTGCATCAGTTTGGCTTAAAATGCATTTCAGTGTTATTAATGTCCGTTTGGGATTCTGAGACTGGGAGTAGATCCGTATGGTGATTCTGTATTTGGGAGCGCGATCGGAAGTGAATTCAGAGGTTCGTAAGTCATTATGAAGTCATTTGGCTAAATATAAAAATTTAAAGGTTTTTGAGAAAATTCGACCGGAAGTGAACATTTTGATATCGGGTTCGGAATGCAATTTCGAAAGTTGGGCAAGTCCGTAATGTCTAATGTGACTAGTGTACAAAAATTGAAGTCATTCCGGAATGATTTTGGTAAGGTTTGAGACACTTAGTCTCTTTTAAGGAAGCTCAAGTTGGAAAAGTCAATCAGATATTGACTTATGTGTTAGAAGGCTCGAAATGCAAATTTTTATGGTTCGGATAGCTTCGTTAGATGATTTGCGACTTAGGAGTGTGTCCGGAATATTTTTGTGATGACTGGTGTAGAATTTAGCTTGAATTGGCAAAATAAGTATTTTGGTGAATTCCAGTTGATAGGTGAGATTTTTATCCGAGGGTCGGAATGGAATTCCGAGAGTTGTCGTAGCTTCGTTATATTATTTTGGACTTGTCTTCAAATTTTGAGGTCAATCGGACTAGTTTTGACGTGTTTCGGCATCGGATGTGAAATTTGAAAGAATTCTTGGATTTAAGGCTCAAATCATTAATTTTGATGTTATTTTGGCGATTTGATCGCTCGAGCAATTTTGTGTGATGTCTTAGAGTCAGTGTGCATATTTAGTTGGAGCCCTGAGGGATCGGGAGTGTTTTGGAGGCGTCTCGGAGTGATTCCGAACTTGGAAAAATATGCAGAAATTGCAGAAAAATTCTGATGTGAACTATGCTCTGAAGAGTATCCCGTGAACACTACTGACGCGTGACCAGTGCCCCCGAAATTTTTCGAGAGACTTTCAAGGAAAATATCGGGGTAAGTGTTCTTGACTCAATTTTGATGGTATAACTCGAATCTATTGCAACTTTTGGTGTTTAGTTTGAGAATTTTGTTAAAAAGGGTAGAAAACCCTCTTGGATAGAAATGATGATTTGAGGGGTCAAATAAACCTCGATTTTGGTAAATTTGATATGTACGAACTCGTGGCGAGACGATAAATACGGTAATATAAATTTTGTAATTTTTCGAGACGTGGGCTCGGGGCTCGGGTTTTGCAAATTTCGTGATTTTTGATATTTTTTGAGTCGTTTCGATTAGGTTATATTCCCTTAGCATATTGTGATATATTTGCTCTAAATCTGGATAGATTCGACGTGCATGGAGGCTGTTTTGAGGGGCAAAGGCGTCGTGGGTTAGAGATTCATTGGTTCGAGGTGAATATTACTTGTAAATGATATCCTGAGGGTTTGAAACCCCGGATTTGCACATCATAGTGATGTATTGAGATGACTTGCACGCCAGATATGAGCGTGGGGTAGAGCACCATTGGGGACTGTGACTTGGTCCGTCCCGGTTGTTGATTTTACCGCGAATTTGACTGAAATTATTTGTTATCATCATAATTTGGGCTGATTGTCATGTTTGGGCTTCGTGCCAACTATGTGAATCCTTCCGGGATTGAGATTACCGTTTTTAGCATATGTTGCATATTATTTGATTCCAGTCCAAGATTTTAATACTGTTTTGCAAACTCAGACATGCTTCTAAGTTTTGAAAACTCAAATGATATTTTAAATGTTATTTTGGGCTGAGACTACTATTTAATAAATGCTCAAGGGGCTTATGATATTTTTTGAAATATTATGGGTGGCTCGGGCTGCGCACTGCAGCAAGAACTTGAAACAGTGGTAACAGTGGCACTGTGTGATGCTTAAAATATTATGGGTGACTCGGGTTGCGCGCCGCAGCAGGAACTTGAAACAGTTGTAACAATGACACTATATGATATAAATTGGTCAGGTAACATTGGCTGACCGATCAGGTAATATTGACTGACCAGTATATTGCGCTTGGGCTGTAGGAGCCCCCCCGGAGTCTGTACACACCCCCAGTGAGCGTCATCGACGTCAAATGATTATGGGTGGCTTGGGCTGCGCGTCACAGCGGGTACCGAAATGTACCATCATATGCATTGCATTGCATCCATGCATTTGTTCCTATTTGTAATACTTGTCATGACATTCGGCACTCCCATTTGATTGGCATCCATGCTACTTCTGGTACTGTTTACCAGATACCCTGGTGTTATTTGTTAATGGAGTGTTATGCCCGAGAGGCTGATGTTGTACTTTGTGAGTTGGGAGTGAGCGCATGGGGCTGATACTGTACGGAGAGGTTCATATTGAGCCCGAGGGGCAGATTTCTGATTATTCCCTACTTATTGAAGTTATTTTCGCAACTGTTGAAAAGGAATATTTTTAAAAGAGGTTTTTACTGAGCCCAGATGTTTTCCAAAGGATCTTCACAATTTTATTGTTTCTCCTCTGAAAGGGTTGTAATGTTCTATATAGCATGATGGAGTGCCTTACGTGATTTTTGACTTTCAGCTATTATTTACTCTTATTACCGGTGAGTTGGAAGTACTCACTTTACTCCTACACCTCGCGTGCAGTTGTAGGTATTGTTCACCCGGTAGTGGGTTATTAGCGGATTGAGGGTATACTATCGTAGCTGAGTAAGGTGACCGTCAGCGTTCACGACACCGTAATTCTCCATTGATTCTAAATTCCATTCTGTATATTGCTGGTCTTGTATTGGTATTCAGATTCTTTAGATGCTTGTGACTTGTGACACCCCAATTTGGGCTGTATTGGGTTGTATTTCTTGAAATTATTTTATTTAATTATCTTGAAACTGTTATTTATATATATATATATATATATATATATATATATATATATATATATATATATATATATATATATATATATATATATATATATATATATATATATATATAAGGTTGTTTAAATTGGTTGGCTGACCTTGTCTTCACGAGAGGCGCCATCACGACCGGGTTTGGGATTTTGGTCGTGACATGAACGGAGTATATATATATATATATATATATATATATATATATATATATATATATATATATATATATATATATATAGTCGTTGTAATATAATAATCGAAAAAATATATAAAACATACACGTTCTGTATGTTATATACAAAAATTATATACTTTTTTATACATTTTTGGCTACCATATGTAAATTTTTGGCACGGGCTAAAAGTAATAATACCCCCATACAATTCCCTTAAATAGTCCTTATATTATTGGAGACGTCAATGATCAAGATAGAATATTACTCTTCTTTCAAAAACTGACAATAAATCTGTGTATATTTACTCAAAACAAATTTTATTTTTAAATAGCAAACCATTTTTCCCTTTTAAAGGTCTAAAATCAGAGGTGAGGTTTCAAAAAACTAGCAGATACAATTAAACATTATTTTCTCAAAAAGTAATTGGAAAACATGCAACTTTTCTTCAGAAATATTTGTTCAAATACTAGTGATGTGAATTACCCTATGTCAAGAAGTTTTACAAATTTAAGTAGAATTTTATACCTAATCTCTAAATTTCGTTTATAATTTAAATTAGATAAGGAAAAAATGTCCTTTGAAGATTCTATTTTTCAGTGGCATTGCATCTATCATCCTTCAAAAGCAATTATACTTTGATGGACTGAAGGAAGGAATTGGGTCACAAGTTCCACTAAAACATGCTCGTTTGATATTACATTTTGGTTATCCTTCAGGAAATTGCTGTATTATGTGTCTCTCAGTAGCTTAATTTTAGAACTGAGCAGCAGGCATACCAGAAGCTATGCGACTGGGTCCCAGGGAAGAAAAACTTGTGACCATTGCTGTCAACTGCAATTTATTATGCTGACTTGGAGAAAATCAGTGATTAATCAAGCTCGTACTCAAATGACTAACCATGTCCTGCAAATATAGCTTATGTAAAATTTTACACCAAATCGGATGTTTTCCTCAAAGACAAATGAAGATAATCTCGCAATAGAGAAAAACTCATGGATGAAATACATAATTATGTAAATAAGATATGTGAACTGATTGGAGAAGGATACATCTGAAGATAAACCACCACCTAACTGAAGCAAGCACGAAGCCTCAATTAAAGAACTTGAACACATCAAGTAGCTGAAACAATTCCACACTTGTCTACCGAGATTTCAACATTTTGTCGAGGCACACAGCAAGATGATAGCAACCTACAAGCTCTTTCAGTCATCCTCTTCTACTCCAACTTGAGAACATGGCATGCCACTCTCAAAACTGGGTAGGAGACGTGTTATCATTGCAGTTTCGTTGCCTTTGTTCTATTTTCTGAAAAACTGCAAACTAGTCAGTATCAGTGTCACAATACCTTTTACACATTAACATGTCCAAGAGATGCACCTGTTCCTGGCCTGGAAAGCCATAACAGCATCCCGGCAGAAACAGTGAGAATAAGAAATCAAAATAAAAAGGTATAGTACATCAACAAGTACACAAGCACTTGTGTAACTAAAGGACGGGTATAGTACACCAAGTACCCAGGCACTTGTGTAACTACAGGACATCCGAATATTAAAATTGTGTACTATGAACCAAGTAACTCAACTATGATAATATGGCAAAGACTGCATTTTACATGAGAACAAAATACATGTTGGCGAAGGAAGAAAAACAAAATGGCTTTATTTCATAAATGAAATAGGCGATAACTTACACCTAGAATCACGAGAAGATGATCCATGCAGGCGAAACCAAATAGTTGGAATCGAGGGTTAATTGTTGTTATTACTCATTACCATGATATTAGGTACAGTGATAGACTTCTATATTCATGCAGGAATAAGTGTGGAGCACAGAGGAACTCTAATTTCACAGAACACCTAATTCACCTTAAAAGGCAATTAATCAGTATCAGAATTAAATGGACTGAATATAGCTACATGGATAATCCCCTGATATAGATGTTTAATTTAATAGCCAACCTCAACCAGTTGGGACTAAGAGCCCGTTTGACCAAGCTGACAAAAACAACTTATTTTGAAAATCATTTTTTCCCATAAGTGCTTTATCCAAAAGTACTTTTGAAAAAAAAAAGTTCGTGTTTGGCGAATTCATTTAAGAAGGTACTTTTTGCAATATTTGGTAAACAAATTGTGTTTGGCGGATCTTTCTAAAAGTACTTTCAAGTGTCAAATTACCAAAAAGGATAGCACCAAAGTCTTATAATTATTTTAAAGAGAAAAATAAACTTTAATATTTATCGTAAGACTTTTATTATTTTTTGTTTTATTTAATTAAAAAATAAAATATAAAGTAAACATACATATTAAAAAATTTAAAATCAATATAACATGTACAGTTATACCAAATCATATAATATAATCTAGTATAATTGCTTATTATTTACACGATGAACAGAATAATCCAAATGCATCATTCATCATGAATTAGAAGTATATCCCACTAATTACTAATCCACCATGAAATAGTAAGCAAAGTCGCTCACACATGATTACATTTCTCAATAATTTCATCTCTACTTCTATCACACAACGCCACCATATTAGTAGAAAACTTTCCTTGCATATCTAAAGGAATACCAGAAGGTCCATCTCCTTCCTCAATCTCTGCTGTAGTGTCTTTATTAGCATAATAGTTGAATTCCTTATCGGTAGAAGAATATTATCGGGTGAAATTTTATATAGTTATGGTAGCTGTAACAAGATAATTCTGAGTGTCAAACTTGAAAGACAGTACTGAGAATAAAATAGAAAAAATTTTAAATATATAAAAAATCATTGTCTTTGTAAAAAATTAATTAAGTATCTTTAAATTCATATTCAAAAAGAGTAACTAATTATTAACAATAAATAATGCATAATTTAATTTTTTTATAATTTAAATTCAAAGAAAATAATTATTATGTAACCTAACTAACTTTGTCCTAAATTGCCGAGTGGCTTATTGTGATGTGGAGGCTTTTTCTTCCTTTTTTAATAATATATAAATTATGCGATGCAATTATAAATTTATTACATATTTGTAGGTAATTTTCACAAATTAGATTTGATAACTATTTTAAAAATTCGGGAATTAATAGCCTATAAAAAAAGAAATTACAAATAGAATATAATTGATAATCCAAAAAAGGATGTAGATAATAAGAAGAAGAAGATTTGGAAAGTTATAAGACATTATACAAAGAAAAAAGAAAAAACAAGAAAAGTCAATAAAGAATTTGGAAAGCTACAATATGATTCATGTATAAATCTAAAAGAATGGTAAAAACTCAAAACAAAAATAAAAAAATCCTTAAATCAATAAGGGATAATTGGAAAATATAAATTTATAACGAGGATAGATTTGTCTTGAATAAATTTTTCTGCTTCTGCTTCTTGGGAGAAGCTAAAAATTTTTGCTTCTACCCAAAAGCATAAAAACTGCTTTTGCTGCTGTACTTTTCTATTTTGGCCAAATAACTTAAAAAATTTTGAAAGTACTTTGTTGGGGAAAAAAGTACTTTTTTGCCCTCCAAAAGCTTGGTCAAACAGGCTCTAAGGCATAGGTGGCTTCATACTGGGTTAATAAATATAACTATAGTTGGTTTACCGTTCACAAATATTCTACCTAAATTTTAACTAAGTCTAACTCGATATTCTTTTTATAGAGTCAATTAATGGTTAGAAAATACAACTAGTCCTACAAGTGTTAATAACCCATCCAGAGTCCAGGATATTCTCAAATGACATATCATACCAATTATTCTGAAATGATACTTCTTCTAATATGAAGGTGGTCTTGAACCCAACTTGCATGACCTCGACTATTCCATCGGATGCCTGTATTCTCTTCAAAGGTGCATGAATCTGGTAAATTTTGTCCACTGAAACTTAAATGGAAAAAAACCACCCAATTTCTTTGCCTCCACAAGATGCGAAGTCTCTTATGATTTTTTTTTTTCCAACTTCATTCATCACTAGATCACACCCTTTGTGTGCATATTCTGAATTAACACTCTGAAGTGTCTTTGACACTTGTTCAGTTAACAATATCATTCAGATTATTAATTAACTTCCACAACTTCATGTTCAGCAGAAAACAGATTATGAAATTTCCAAACATTGTTTGTCCGACAGAGATTTTTACCTAACCTAGTCTATGTGAGCTTCACAATGTTTGTCCCGTACCTTGATAAAAGAAGGTTGGTTCGACTGATGGCTAGCATAAAAATAGTCATAATATTATGAAACCTCTCAATATTGAACAACAACAACTAACCAGCATAGTCCCACAGGGTGGGGTATGAGGAGGGTAATATGTACGCAGGCCTTACCCCCAACCGAAAGGATGGAGAGGCGGTTTCCAATCAACCCTCGGCGAAACCTCTAAACATTGAATTTGTCGGAATATGCTCACTTAGGCATGTTCCTTGCATAGCCATGTATGACAACCATCAATGTGGTACATAAAACTTTTGCCAAAAGGGAAGAAACTAGTACAAAAAAAGATGAAAATGCAAAAGAAATCTGAATCTGAAATACAAGTTTTTAGGTGTAAATGGAGCATGTAGAGGAAGCTGAATCCATTCAAGACATGTTACAGTCCGTACAGGATTAGATGGGATATACTTTTGCTGACTGCAATTTTTTGCTACATCGGTACAGTTTTACAGGACACACTTAGTGCTGTTTTATTTATAAAATTACCTTTGCCGATTCAATTTCTTAAGAAGGATAGAACAAGGAAAGATTTTTATTGTCAAAGCAAAGGTTACTTCAGAAAGAAAAAGGAAAATACCTAAATTATGTGTCCATTCAAAAAGCTAATGAGCTCCAGGTGCATCTCTCATGCTAAAATTCAGACTATTTCGCATTGTTCGTCTTCCAATACATGGATTTCCTTTTTGCATCATAGCAACAAATTCTCCGTAATCAATGCGCCCATCCTGAATGGAAAGTCCACCGGGAAACCAAATAAATAGTTAAAGTAGCAAGAAATATGGATGCCAAAGGAATCTTTTCATCCATTTAAAACACAGATCTTAAAACGACAATTTGCCTGCATCTCCTCTATACTAAGGTTTCGGAAGACTGATCAAAGTACAACAAAGATTTATTTGATTTGAAGAAAGTCAGAAAAGTTTCTATGTTCTAACAACACTTTTTCATTTTTATTATGCTATCACGGCTTTGTCTTGCTTTTCCCCCTCTTTTTGACAATTATCTCTGCTTTGTCTTCTTATCCTACACAGACCTATTTGGACTAGAAGTGACACCAAAAAAGTGAGTAGCTCGCCTAAGTGCAGTTAGACCAAACAGAACGGAGTATTCTTCAAAAACAATTTCTGAAACATCTCAGCGCATCTGAGCAATTATAAATAAATCAGCACAGCTGCAAGCTATAAAGAACTTTAGTCAAATTTTAGTATCCTGAATCGTAATCGTTATCTCCTAATATGCATTCACTTTTTTAATGATAAGTTCCTAAAATACTCCAACTTTATCTTCAACAATGATTGACTTACATTATCCTGATCAACTTCTCTGATAATATCCTCAAATAAGACATCTGTAATGTTATGATCTGCACACGCTTGCTGGAGCTCATCAACTGTAATATAACCACTTGCATCCTTGTCAAAATACTGAAATGCTGCCATGAGATGTTCTTCACGGTCCAATTTGTTAAGGTGAATAGTTGCTGCTATGAATTCTCCATAGTCTATAGTTCCACTGTTGTCGACATCAGCCTGAAAACAGTAATATTATAGCTATATCAATGGCATTAAGGAGTTGATAAGCACTTCTGAATGAACCTCATAGACAAACATGTTTAGAGAGCCAGTACAGAGATAATCATGGGTCTAATTAAAGACAAGACCTGAACCATTAACAGTAAGGTGGTTGTGATGAAGCATATATGCGGAGCCAACTACTTACCCCCCCCCCCCCCCCCCAAAAAAAATAAAAAAAAATGGGCAGCTTTCCAATGAAGCTTCAGCAGCTACATTTAGTTTAAGTGCTCCTCCATGAATGTTCGTAATTAATTAAACAAAGTAAAGATCTCAATCCGACTCTAGTCTTTGCACATTGAGGAACAAGCAGATTTTAACCAGCAGTTCACGATCTTGTGTCATTGTACATTTTTATGCTTCTGCCCACCTTTGGGTACAGCCACATCATCAATTGGACAAAGATAAACAAAATAAATATAATTAGTTTGCAGTAAAAGTTTCCTTACCGCATCCATAAGTTCCCGTATCTCTATATCCTTTAGAGTAGAGCCATATTTTCTCAAACCAGCTTTTAGTTCATCAAATGTAATTGCACCACTGTTATCAGTATCCATGGCCTTAAACATCTCCTTTAGACCGGCAATCTCCTCCTCCGACAAGCTTTCAGCGATCACCTGAAAGCAGAATAAGTATGAAAACTTTAATACATTGCATTATTCAGGTATATGCCTCCCAGACGAAAGAATCAAAAGTTTCTAGAATGAGGTTGATCGGACACTGAAAAACCATAATGAACAGAATTACGACCAGCTTTGTGTGCATACCCTCAAAGCCATCTTTTTTAACTTGTTCATTGCAGAAAAATGTTTAAGGCGAGAAAGTACTGCAGGATCAAGTGCTCTATCAGGAGCAACGCCATTTTCACAAATCCAAGGATGACCTGCAGAGAAAACCATAATACGAGATCAGCAGTTGGTTTACATGAATGACTCCTTAGATATACGTGAACATACATAATACTTCATGAGCAGTTAACCGCTCTGAAGGCCGCATGCATAACATCTTCCGGATGAGATCTTTTGCACTCTCAGATATTAAGGGCCAAGGGTCCGACTCAAAATCAATGTGCCCTTTCAGAACTGCATCAAATATCCCCTGTTGTGTTTCTGAAGAATTAAGATGGTAAGTGAACAAAGACAAAAGCCAGAAAATTGACAGCTATGCTGTATAGGGTTGTAACATGCATACCAGCCCAAAATGGTGGAACACCACTAAGCAGGATATAGAGTATGACCCCTGCTGTCCAAACATCTGCCTCAGGACCATAATGCTTCAAAAGCACCTCCGGAGCAACATAATATGGACTCCCGACCACATCCGTGAAAATCTGGCCTGGAGGAGCAACCAACAAAACTCGTCAAACCAACATTACAATATAAAAAGATATACTCCTATGGCACCAAACGAATGTCAAAAGGCAAGTAATTATTGGAAGAGAACAAGGTAGCTGAGATGTGGAGATTGACCTGGTTTAAAGAAGACAGAGAGTCCAAAGTCAATGGCCTTAAGAGAGAAATCATCATCCTTGTTAACCAACAAGAAATTCTCAGGTTTGAGATCTCTATGCATAACTCCAAGGGAATGGCAAGCCTCCACAACACCTACAATGATTTTAGTCAATTCTGCAGCATTTTTCTCGGTGTAGTGACCTCTTTGAATGATGCGGTCAAACAATTCACCGCCACTACAAAGCTCCATGACAATATGAACATACAAAGGATCCTCATAAGCACCCTTGATGGAAACGATGTTCTTGTGACCTGCCAAATGGTGCATTATCTGAATTTCCCTCCTCACATCTTCAACGTCCTCCTTCGAGATGAGTTTTCTCTTGGCAATAGATTTACAGGCGTACTCGATCCCGGATGACAGCTCGGTGCATAAGTAAGTGGTACCAAACTGGCCTTGTCCTAGTTTACGACCCAGGGTATAGAGATCGCGAATGTTAGGGGTCTTATGACCCAGCACGTAATAGGACTGGTTGACGCCGGTGCGATTCATCTCTTTTCTGAGAGGTAAATTACTAGGAGGAGGAGGTTGTTGTTGTTGTTGTTTTTTGGGGGTGGGAGTAGGAGAGGGAGAATCAGAATCCGGATTGGTGCGCTTGGAATGGTCTTGAGGGGGCTGAGCAAAAGTTTTGCCTCCGAAAGATCCACGGCATGTATTGCCCATCAAACAATCACAATCCCCAGCCCTCAGCTCAATAAAGCTTTCCTCATCCAATCCTTCTTGTTTCCTTTTTCGCATCCAAAACTTGTAAAACAATGATTGATAGATCTAAAACAAAAGAAGGGAAGCACGTATCAGGGGGAGGAAGACGGTCAATTCTATCGCTACTGGTGATGCCCAAGAAGAGGAAGAAGAAGATGATATACGGAGGTCAACTCGTGAACATTGTACCGATCTACTCTCCAACTATTTTATTTAGGAAAAACAAAATCTTACTTGTAATAGAGTGTCTTTTTATTACTTACTATTACTCCATTGGGAAAAATTTTCGGCTCTTCTTTCTTTTTAAAGCAAGGTGAACCATAAATAGTGGAAAATAAAGACTTCGTGAAATCGGAACTTAGCACTATCATCTCTCACTTTGTTGATTTTGTAACTTTCATTCGGACATTTTTGCCCTTTCCTTGTACTATCATAAAATGCTTGCTTACTTGACATTTATATCAAATCATATTACTCCGTAGATTCATTTTTAGTTGTCCATTTTGAACTTTGGACGTTGTTTGATTCAAAAGTTATTAAACACTTTTTAAGCAAATTAATCAAAAAAGATGAAAGGGTAAATCATAGTCAATTATAATTAACACTGAATCGAAAAACAGAATCGAAACATAAAAATATTGGATAGAAATTACATTAGAGGAGTTTCATTGATTATAGAAATTTAACTTGCCTCTCCTTGGGGAGGTTCGGGAAATTACAATCGTATTGTCTCCTTCATGGGTAATCGAAAAATGATCTCCCCTTGCCCGTAGGTTCAGGGTTTTATTCATGGAGTTTTTTCATCCTTTTTCGAGTTGTCAGAGTAATGGAGAAGGAGGCCAGGGTCGGAGCCCCCTTTCAGCTCTTTTACCTACTATTTATAGTCGAACGCTTTCTGAGCTTATCAGGGTTTATCATTGTTAGGTCGGGGAGGCGTTCTTTTGTCGTCGAGGGTCTTGGCCTTGTTGCTGATATCGGAAATAGTAATAACGTGTCGGAGTCGAATGTGTTGACTATTTTCATAAGATGATTAGGACGGGGTTATTCCCGTCGAGGTCGTGTGGTCAGATTTTTGGCCAATACATACGTCCCTTCTAAAATAATAAATAAAGTGCATAATTTATCATGATACTCATTTAATTAGTATATAATCTTAATGGATTTGAAAGATGGTTTGAAATGAATAATTAATGCTAAGTCAAAACATGAAAAATAAATTATTTTTCTCTTGACATGCGAAAAATGACAAGTAAAACCAAAAATTTATTTTTAGATATACTTGATAACTAAAGGTGAATGAAGAGAGTAATTTATTATTAATTAACTATTGAGTTATAAAATTGTTTCACCCAAAAGTTATACACACTTTGCGAGCTTAAAAACAATCAAAAAAGATATATAGGTAAATCATAATCAAGTATAATGAGTCCTAGAAGAGGTTGTTTCACTAAGGTTGCAGTAAATCCGAAAGCATAAAAGATGATGGAAAGCTTTTATATAAGAAGGAGATGAGTAGAGAGATAGAGAGATGTTTGTCTAATGATAATAGAGAGAGAAAGTAGAGAGATAGTATATTCAGAATAAATAATCTGCCCTACTACAAGGTGAATGTCTCATTTATATATTAGGAGACCTTTCTCGAAATACACAAAAAGAAGAGTACATTAGTTGGTGGCTTCCTCGTACGGAAGAGGCCAAGCCTAAAACAGTGTTGTTCCTTTGCTTAGTTGATTAGGACGTTCTTGGTCGGACCGTCCCAACCTGGCTGACAAGGCTTCGAGGGCGGCCTCGCTATGAGGGACATGCTTGGTTTAACGGTGAAAAGGTGAACCGAATTTTACCTCATACAGTTAGTCCCTCCGTCCGTTGGAGGTGTCCTCGAGGGGCGTCTTCAATAGACGGATATGTATGCTTATGTGACAGTATAGAGACATTGACGCTCGGCTCCTTTGTAGGATGACATCATCGATCATGTGCATAATCATTACTTTCACTCCCGAGGCGACTCATATCCTGACGTGACTTTTGGGTTTCCCGCACCAACTTTTGAATGATGCTGCCTCGATTTCCGTGTATCTTACTCATATAAACAATGGAACGGTTCAAAACGATTCATCGTTCGGATCTTTAAAGGACATTTCTCTCTTTCCCTTATTCTATTTTCTGGTGACCACTGCTTTTCTTAAGGATTGTTGTTTCTACGGGTCGAACTTTGCATCTACTTAAATACTCTTCTTTGCAAGCTTTAATCATGGTGAGACGATCTCAAGGTAGCAATAAATCCAGAAATAACGCCCCTTCTAGGGTTCACCTCCCCCCGACGGTGAGGTGAAGGTGGTCGAAGAGGTACTCATTCCTCTGTCGGTGGCGAATGTTCTTCCGAAGAACATGAGCAAAAGAAATGACTTTAGTCATAAAAGTTCACCTCCACCCTAGGAACGCAGCGAGTTGACGCTCTCTCACCTGGATGCTCTTAGAATGGCATATCGGTTTCCAGACCACGCCGATATAGCACCTGCCGGAGAGGATTATGCCAACATGCACAGGGCCGGGTTCTGCACGTTCTATGAGTACGCGTTCCGGATCGGCTAGAGTTTTCCGCTCAATCTTCTAGCGGAACTTTGCCGCTTTTTTAGGGCGTGCCCGGCTCAACTCACCCCTTACACGTTGAAAGTTTGCAGGATACTTATCACACACGCGGAGAAAGCCGGATGTGTGGTCACGATATACCACCTCCTGCAGATGTTCAATGCGAGTTGCCTGAGGGGTTCGATGTTGCGCCTGACGCACTGTGGCAAGAAAATCTTTGTGGTGCAGTCTGACGATAAGGCCAACCGTGGCTATTGGAAGAAGTTTTTCTACGCCCGGACGGAGCATCTGGTGGTTAACCCCGAAGGGTTTCCGGAGGTGTGGAACCAGGAGTATAAGTATCCATTTGTATCTTATTCAGCGGTTTTCGTTGTGACGACTTAACTTCTCACGATTCTTTTATCTGTTGTTTGCATTGGCGGCTCTTATGCCTGTGGATCCCTCGTCTCTTTCCTGTGCGGACGACATTAGGTCGTGGGTGGAAAGGATGATTCCGCATGTGGAGGAGTGTCGTGTCGTACCTGGGCTCAATTCTGTAGCATGTACGGCTCGACTGGTAACGATCTTTCCTTGTTCTTTCCCTTTTCCCTTATCTTGATTCGAGAGTCCTCTTACTTGACATATCTTTTCCTTGACAGGTCGTTGCACCTCCAAGAGGACCAATAGAAGGCGAACTGATGACGGCCCGTCTAGGGCGGAACCGAGCTCCGAAGAGGAGGACATGCCTGCAGGGGGTTCGCCCGCAAGTAGCGCCGGGATAACGGCGTCAGAGGAGGTTCTGGTGGTGGCTCCTGAGGTCGTACCCGCGAGGGGGGACGAGGTCGCGTCCATCAATGAGGCGCTTCCTTTGGAGTCGCCCTCGCAGCCGGTGGAGGGGTCTCCTAAAGATGAGGATCCCCTCGAAAGTAGGAGGCGCTGGTTGATCACCGGCAAAGGAGTATTTGTTGAGGAGGAGAGGGTGCAATTACCTCGTCGTGAGTCGGGGCTTCCGTTTATGGCTGATGCCATCCGCTCGTGGAGGACTGCTCCTCGGGGGAGAGCTGATGTCAAGACCGGCCCGTCTCCTACTAGGGAGGACGGCTTATCGGCCGGAGCGGCATGGACAAGTGTACCCTCGGAGAGGATGGGCAGAGGAAGGGGCTCTCCGGCTCGTGTGGAGATGACGGCCAGTAGGTCCACTCGCCTCATTGTGATTCCCAGCGCTAAAACCTCTTGGAGAACTACGAGGGGGCGGCTGCAGACACTGTGCGGGTGCCGAGGGTGAGGCATTGGCGGAGGTCAGTGACAGGGGCCTGTGTCGAAGGGTAGCATGCGCGGCCTTGCAGGTAAATTTGGCTCTCCTTCCCATTGGTGTTGGAGGGGTAGTCTGCCTTCGTACTAATCCATCCCTTGATGTTTTTCAGGTTCTTGTTTTGGAGGTGGAGAGGGGCGACGCCTGGCGAAGAGGGCGGATGCTCATAAGAAACTGTTGCAAAGGTACAAGCAGGTCCGTGAGGCGCATCAAACATTGGCCAACGTATACAAGAAGGACCCCAAGTTAAGGCTGTTTTGCGGGGGCCTTACCCAGACGGAGGAGCAACTGAAGAAGCGGGTTGCCGAGTTGGAGAGGGCATATGAGTAGCTTGTGGTCACGGTCACCCGGAACACCAAATTGGAGGCTCTCCTCTGGGCGAAGGATGATGAATTGGAGCTTGGATGTGTCGTAGCAGCGGAGGCTGCTGAACTTCGGGCTCGGTCGCTGCCTTAACCGCTAAGCTCAAAGCTAAGGAGGATGAGGTCGAGGCCCTTATGTGGACCGCTCCACATGGAACTGAGCTCCGGGATGCTCATGATATGTGGGTGTACCATGATGCATGACTAGTCGTGTTTGAAGAGCTCCTGGCTGCTGGTCGGGTCTCCGAGGAGGACGTGGAGAGGAAGCGTAATCTAACCCGAGTTGCTCGTGAGGCAGCCGGTTACCTCTCTAACTCTCCCGCTAGAGAAGGATATAACTCAGAAGATATTAACTGCCTGGCGTCTGCCTCTTGGATTTCTAGGGACTACCCACCAGGGGGTGGCGACGACCCGAGTGCTGATTGTGCTAGTCAGGGCGACGGGGGTTCTTCGGGGTTGCCTTTGTACCCTTTTATTGTAAATGGGGCCTCTCTCTGAGGCCGGTCATGTATATACTTTTTTTGGATATAATAGTACATACCTTTTTCCGTTATTATTCTTTCTTTGTTCCTTGGAACTATTGTCGTGTTTGCAACTCATAGTTTGAGCTTAACTCGACCTTCGCCAGGTCTTCCGTTTTGCCGTAGTCGATGTTGGGTCGATTATTAACGGCGATGGCCTTAACCATGTTGGATCATTGGTCTTAGCCAAGGTCATGCTGATGGCCTTAGCCGTGTAGAATTGAATGGCCTTAGCCATGTAGTTGACTTCGACTGTCGTTGAGTCTCTCATTCTGCCGTAGTCGACATTGGGTAGACTGTTAGCGGCGATGGACTTTACCATTTTAAATTGATGGCCTTAGCCATTTTGAATCGAATGGCCTTAGCCATGAAGTTGACTTCGACTGTTGTCGAGTCTTTCGTTCTGCCCTAGTCGACATTGGGTCAACTGTTAGGGGCGATGGCCTTAGCCATGATGAATCGAATGGCCTTAGCCATGTAGATGTTAATGGCCTTAGCCATGTTGAATCGAATGGCCTTAGCCATGTAGATGAAGTTGGCCTTAGCCATTTACGCAGTGGAGATGAAGATGGCCTTAGCCTTTTACACAGTGGAGATAAAGATGGTCGTAGCCTTTTACATATTGGAGATGAAGATGGCCGTAGCCTTTTATACACTAGAGATAAAGATGTTCATAGCCTTTTACACATTGGAGATGAAGATGACCGTAGCCTTTTACACATTGGAGATGTCTCTGGTCCAGTCCTTATATCAGGTCAGGCTTGAGAGCATATGGAGAGGTTGACGTGATACACTTGTTCCACAAATATCTCTAAGTGTTCCTTTTGTCGTCTCGTTAAAAACCTCCTTGAGAAAACCTAATTGGGACAAAAATCGAGTGAGGGAAAAAGAGTGCGACTTGGGGGACACATTTTAGAAATGGAAATATTTGAGGTGGGCGACGTTCCAGTTGTTCTGGAGCGTTTTTCCTTCCATTGTTTCCAACTGAAATGCCCCTTTGCCAACTGCTGTTGTGATTTTGTAGGGCCCTTCCCAGTTTGTGCCCCATTTTCCTTCACTTGGGTCTTTGGAGGCCAATGTCTTGGCTTTGAGGACGTAGTCTCCTACTTTGAGCGGTCTTACTTTCGCCCTCTTATTATAGTACCTTTTGACTTGTTGTTTTTGAGCCACCATTTTGATGTGGGCCAATTCTCTTCTTTCCTCAGCTTCATCAAGGTCTTGGAGCCTATTTGTATCGTTTTCCGCTCCACTAGAGTGTGAATACCTCATACTCGGTTCGCCGACTTCGACGGGTATAACCGCAAAAGTTCCGTAAACCAACGAATATGGAGTTTCCCCGGTGCTGGATTTTTGTGTGGTCCTGTGTGCCCACAACACTTTCGGTAGCAGTTCGGGCCATAGCCCTTTGGCGTCCTCAAGCTTCTTCTTCAGTATGTTCAATATTGTTTTGTTGGAGGATTCTGCTTGGCCATTGGCGGCGGGGTGGTATGGCGTGGAGAGTATCCTCTTGATGTTCCATTTTTCGAAGAATTCGATCATTTTTTGACCGATGAACTGTCGTCCGTTATCACTGCTGATTTCTTTGGGAATGCCGAAACGGCATATAATGTTCTTCCACATGAAGGCAATGACCTCCTGTTCACGTATTTGTGCGTATGCATTTTCTTCCACGCACTTAGAGAAATAGTCAGTTAAGATAAGTAAAAACAGTACCTTTACCGGTCCTGCGGGTAGGGGCCGACTATGTCCATTCTCCATTTGATGAAGGGCCAGGGAGGGGCGACTGAGTTTAGGGGATCCCCCGGCTGGTGTATCATTGGGGAATAATTTTGGCATTGTTCACATCGGCGAACGTATTCTGCTGCTTTTTTCTTTATGGTGGGCCAATAGTAGCCGGCGCGGATGATGCACCATACGAGGGCGCAGTTACCTATATGGGCGCCACAATGACCCTCGTGTACCTCTTCGAGTACTGGCCTTGTTTGGTGTGGGCCTAGGCACTTGGCTAGGGGTCCGTCAAACATTCTCTTGTAGAGGTCGTTATTGATCAGGCAATACCGGGCGGCTTGCACGCGAAGTTTCTTTGCCTCTTTCTTGTAGTGCGGCAGCGTTCCATCCTGCAAATAGGATATGAACTGGTTGCGCCACTGCCAGGTTAGATTTAACGAAAATACCTCGGTAAGATCGACGGCCGAATGGAAGAGGGTGACCACGCTTTCCTTGTTGATGTTTTTGGTGGCCACGACTAGTTTTGCCAGGCCGTCTGCTTTCATATTCCGTGCTCTCGAAATTTGTTCAAAGCGGCATTCGTCAAACTTAGCCATTGGCCTGCAGATCTCTGTCTGGTATTTTTGTAGCCTTTGTTCTTTGATCTGGTAAGTCCCAGCGACCTGGTCTACCACGAGTTGTGAATCACAATGGAGAAGGATCCGCCAGGCTCCGTACTTGATGGCAAGTTTCATACCTGCAATAACGGCTTCATACTCGGCCTCGTTGTTAGTCATTTCGGGGCATCATATGGACTGGAGAATTGTTTCACTCGTGGGGAAATCCAGGATGAGTCTTAGACCCGATTCCGACGCATTGGCGGCGCCATCAGTGTGGAGGACCCATAGGCCGTTGCTGGGGGAGGCGTGTCGGGCCTCGTGATCCGCCTTCAGCAGGATTTCCGCAGTGAAGTTGTTTAGGACTTGAGACTTGATGGCGTTTCTTGGAAGGTACGAGATATCGTGCTCGCTGAGCTCAACGGTCCGTTTTGTGAGTAGGACTGATAGCTTAAGTTTATGTAAGACACTCCTCGTCGGTAAGGTCGTTACCACTCTTATGGGGTGGCATTGAAAATACGGTCGTAGCTTTCGTGAAGCTATGACTAGTGCTAGTGCTAGATTTTCAAGGTGAGGGTACCGAGATTCGGCGTCCTCTAGTAATTTGCTAATGTAATAGATGGGAGATTGCGTACCTTTGTTCTCGCATACTAGGACAACGCTGACGGTGACCTCAGACACGGCTAGATACACCAGAAGTTGTTTGCTTGGGCTTGCTTTGGCTAGTAGGGGCGGCGAGGATAGGTACGCCTTCAGATTTTTTAAGGGTTCAACGCATTCTTCATTCAACTGAAGCCTATGATCTTTCTTCAACACGCTGAAGAACTTATGGCACCTGTCGGAGGATCGCGTGATGAACCTGGAAAGGGCAGCTATTCGACCCGTCAGCTTCTGTACCTATTTTTTGCTGCTTATCACTTCTGGTATTGCGTCTATTGCTTTAATATGATTTGGATTGACTTCGATACCCTCTGAGATACGAGGAATCCCAAGAACTTTCCCTAAGCCACGCCGAAGGTGCATTTCTCGGGTTTCAGTTTCATCACGTATCTTCTCAATATTTCGAAGGCCTCCTTCAGGTGGTCGAGGTGGTCCTCCTTTTGAGATGACTTTACCAGCATGTCGTCGATGTAGACTTCCATTATTTTGCCAAGTTTTTCCTTGAACATCTCAGTCACCAACCTTTGGTACGTAGCTCCCGCGTTTTTGAGTCCGAAAGGCATCACTTTGTAGCAGTATGTCCCTCGATGAGTGATGAAGGTCATCTTCTCCTAATCTTCTTCGGCCATCATGATTTGATTGTAGCCGGAATATGCATCTATGAAGCTCAATAGTTCGGTTCTGTCCGTTGCGTCTATTAGCTGGTCTATGTGGGGGAGTGGGAACGAATCTTTCGGGCATGCTTTGTTCAGGTCGGTGAAATCCATGCAAATTCGCCACTTCCCATTTTTCTTCTTGACCATAACGACGTTGGCGATCCACTCAGGGTACTTGGATTCCCTGATTGAACCGTTTGCTAGTTGTTTGTCCACTTCTTTACTCACAGCTTTGTTGATGGAGACATTGAATTTTCTCCTCATCTGTCGCACGGGCGGGTGTAGCGGATCAACGTTCAATTTGTGGGCGGCGATGTCCCGTGGTATTCCAAGCATATATGAATAGGAAAAAGCGAACAGGTCTACATGGTTAGATAAAAATTCATGATACTTGGGTTAGAAAGGCCATGCCCGATGTAGGCCCTCTTCGTGAGATCGTTGTTGTCTAGCTGCACGGGATCGAGGTCCTCGACCGTGGCTTTGCTGGCTTTTATGATATTTGGATCTTTGATGGCATCCTCTGCCTGGTGAACCTTATTCCTCCACAGAGCTGATTTCTATGCTTCTGCGCTCGCGCCTTGGAGTTGTTTGGTGTGGGTGTAGTCTTGAGCTATTTTGTAGCATTCTCGGGCGGTATGGGGTTCACCTCGTATGCTGAACACCCCCCACGGGGTAGGAAATTTGATCACCTGGTAAAAGTTGGAGGGGACCGCTCTCATGGCATGTATCCATGGTCGTCCAATGATGGCGTTGTACATTGTCTCCTGGTTAATCACGTGGAAAGTGGTTTCCAGTGTGACTCCTCCTGCCAGGACGAGAAGTGTTATTTCTCCGGATGTTCTTTCCACTGCATTGTTAAAACTAGTCAGTGTTATGCAGTGAGGTACTATCTTATCTCGAGTCCCATAAGTGCAATGACTCTCGGGTGGATAATACAAGCGCCGTTTCCGTCGCCAATCATAATTCTCTTTACATCTGTATCCATAATGCGTAAAGTAATAACCAAAGTGCGTTAATGAATAAAATACAAATTTCTGGTATCGTACTTATCGAAGGTGATACTATCTTCGAAGTCGTCATATCGTTCGTAGGCGATAGTTCGCTATAACTTGTGAGTGGTGGTGAATTTGACGTGATTTATTGTCAAGTAATTGCCGTCCCCGATGATCATGCTGATCGTGCGTGTTGGCGAGGGCGGCCTTGGTGGCCCGTTGGGTTGATCCCGCCCTCATGCAAAGTTGAGTTTTCCTTTATCGCTAAGCAGTTCTCTCAGAAACCCTTGGTTCAACATCCTCACCACTTCCTGTCGTAGGCCTATGCAGTCCTCGATCTTGTGCCCCCGCTCCTGGTGGAACTCACGCAGGGCGTTAGATTTTCGGGTGGTAGGGTCTGAATTCATCTTTGCTGGCCATTTTACCTAGTTTCCTAGCTTTTCTAGTGCGTTCACTACCTCTGAAAGAGAAACACAAAAGTTATGTGCAGATAATAAAGGAGGCATACCTCATTCGTTTCGTAGGGGGTAACATGTCGCTGTATTATGTCTGCGTGCCTTGGCGGTGGTGGATGAGATGATCGTGTGTATGGTTGATGACTCTCCATGTTGGGACGCAAGATTTTCTCCCGTCACCCCTCATTGCGCTGGTCCCTCCTGATCTCTCGGAGTATTGTTGTTAGTCTCCTGGTGGGACTGTTGAGGTTGTCCCCATCTACGCGCTCCTCAATGCAGTAGGCATTATAGATTTCCTCCCATGTGGTGGGAGGATACTTCATGAGACGACTTAGTATCCATCCCTGCTCAAGCCTTTCTGGAACGCGGCGACTGACATGCCTTCTGACACATTTTTCTCACCCTGTTGAATTGTGACGACCCAAAGGGTCATCACCGTAATTCTCCCTTTACTTGTGCTTCCGAGGCCTTCAAAACCTCTTATTTAGTTGCCTCAACTTTGCATGCACAGTCCAAGTGCGAAGCTGGAAATTTTTTATGTGGAAATATATGAAATCTGTGTTAAAAACTATAGATTTTGATAATAATATTGCTATAGTTGACGTTGGTCAACATTTTTGGTAAACGGACCTGGACCCGTGATGTGACGGTCCTGGAGGATCCATAGAAAAATATAGGACCCTGGCATATTCTCGGAATCAAAATTCGAGGTCCCAGGCCCGAGTACGGAATTTTTGAAAGAAATTGTTTATCTGAAGTTCTTATGAAAAATTGAAATGAAAATGAGTTAGAAAGTGAGGGTATCGGGCTCGTACTTTAGTTCCGACGCTCGGTACAGGTTTTAAATAAGCGCAAAGCATTATCTATAAAGTTTGGTTGAAAACACACGCCATTTGACGTGTTTCGGACTAAAAATGGAAAATTTTAAAGTTTTGAACTTTGAAAAAAAAATCATAAGTTTGGAGGGTTGCAAATGATGTTATTTTGGCGATTTGATCGCACGAGTAAGTCCGTAGGATGTTTTTGAGGTTGTGTTCATGTTTGGGTTGGAGCCCCAAGGGATCGGGAGTTTCGGATAGGTGTTAGGTTCATTTTGTAGCATTGGAGCAGCTGGTATATGCAAATTTCGCATTTGCGAAGCCAACCTCGCAAATGCGAGATTTCCCCTTGGCCTGCTCTATCGCAAATGCGAGGAAAAACTTGCAAATGCGATCCCCCTTCTACTAGCCCAGCCTTCGCAAATGCGATCGTCCAGCATATGAGTTCGCAAATGCGAACTTTCCCTCGCAAATGCGAGTTCCGCCCAAAATCTGCCCTATTCGCAATTACGAACAATTTCTCGCAATTTCGATATCCGCCATTCCTTCTGCATTCTTCGCAATTGCGAACAAATCTTCGCAACTGCGACATTTGCGACTGTGCAACCTATACTTAGACGATTTCAAACCTCTTTCTTCATATTTTCAAAACCCAAACCTCCATTGACGATTTTCTCTCAACTCCTTCTCTCCCAAATTAATACCATGATTTTATCCTAAAATAAAAGCTTTCAATGGGTAAAAATGGGGATTTGGGGTAGAATCTAGGTTTCTTAAAATTGGGGATTTGGACCTCAACTTGGGGTCCAATTTCAAAACAAATTGCATATATGAACTTATAGGGGAATGGGTAACCCGATTTTTGTTCGAACCTCGAGTTTTGACAACGTGGGCTTGGGGGCATTTTGGGAATTTTTGGGTAAAACTTTGGGAATTTCATTCTTATGCATTCAAATTGATTTAACCAGCATTTGTTGATACATTTGAGTAAATTGTGATTAGATTTGACCGGTTTTGAGGCGAATTCGAGGGGTAAAGCTATCCTAGAGGCGTGAGTTGAGTTTGGAAGCTTTCGAGGTAAGTGTTTGATCTAACTTTGGCTTGAGGGAATAGGATTATAACAATATTTTCTATGTGCTATGTGGAGTCGGTGTATAGGTATGGTGACGGTTACCTATGTGCCCGAGTCTAGCATGACCGTGAGTCACAATTGCTTTTAAATTCGAAAGATATGAAACAACTGAGTTAACTACTTGTTAAATGAATTATGAAGTGATAGTTGAGAAGCAAATGAGTTAAATAGGGAAGTGTGGTACTTTTCCCTTGCCGAGACTTGGTGTTGATTTATTTTCCCTTGCTGGGACTTATTATTGAATTGTTCTCCCTTGCCGGTCTTTCCGTGCCATGTTTTGATAATTATGCACGAAGGGTCTTTCCGTGCCATGTTTTGATAGTTATGCACGAAGGGTCTTTCCGTGCCATGTTTTGATAATTATGCACAAAGGGTCATCTGTGCCACGTTTCTTGATTATTTGAGCACGAAGGGTCATTCTGTGCCTTGATGTGAGAGTTATGTGAGGAACACGAAAGGTGATGTCGTGCACTATATTTGACAATTTTGGTGAGGAAAGCCCGAAAGGTGATGCCGTGCACTATATTTGACAGTTTTGGTGAGAATTGAGAGTAAAAGCACGAAGGTTGGTGTCGTGCAGTTGTTGATTCACTGGATTTATTTTATTGATGTCAAATATTCAATTTCCTTTTCTTGTTAGTTGGACTTATAATTGAACGGTTACACCCCCCAGCATGTCCCCTCCCCATTAACTATTTAAACTTTGTTATCTTTCCGTTATTGCTCATATCTGTACAAGTTGATTGTGGTAAGTCCGGTCTAGCCTGGTCACTACCTCGCCGGGGTTAGACCAGGCACTTACCAGCACATGGGGTCGGTTCTGGTGATACTACACTTATGTGCCCGTTTGCGCACAGGTCAGGGGATAGCTTACGGACCGCAGCAGTAGCTAGGGAGCGCGCCTTCAGTCCAGAGACTCCTAGGTAGTTCGCTGGCGTTCGCGAGCCCTGAGTCTCATCTATTTCATTCCGTTTGTTTTCATTGTATCGAAACAGACTTGTTATCCATTTTCTTTCAGACTAATGATTGTAGAACTTTTTTAGTAGTCCGAGATAAGTGACACCAGATACTGGGTAGAGACATGTTACAAATTTCCGCACTTTACTATTATTATTTTTGTTAAAAGTCTTTCGCGTGGTTTTAAATGAATTATTTCAGTTTTCAGTTATTATACTATTTTAGATTAAAGTTTTGTGAAATGTTTAAAAAGGGTTGGCTTGCCTAGCTCTGACAGTAGGCGCCATAACGACTCCCAATGATGGGAAAAATCTGGGCCGTGACATGAATCTAGCTAGGAAGTCCCTGAGCCCTTCTCCCATGGTTTATCGAACAGCAAAGATATCGTTGACCCTCGCCTCCGCCTTCTTTGCCCCTGCATGTGCCGTGACGAACTTAGGGGCATGCCTGACTCTTTAGAAAGTATACGAGTGTTGAAAAAGTGAAGTCCGGGAACAACGGTAAACGAGGAATGGCACCTCCGCCCTACTAAAGAAGTTCGCAAGCAAGGGACATGCCGAACACCTACCTTTCCAACTAAGTCCAGGGCAAGGACCCGTTAATTGACGATGCGTTCTGTCGTCAGCAAGCGTTAGCCGACAAGGCCCCTTTCCCTAATTATCTTGGGAAGAGAAGAGGACAAGTTTGAAACTCATTCGGTAATTGTCCGCCATTTCTTCGAACGTGGAGATGCCCTTGGATGGCAGCTGGGAGTACCACGTCAAAGCTCCACCTGTTAATATTTCGCCGAACTTCTTCAGAAGCACGGACGCTACATGTTCTTTTGTCAAATCCTTACCTTTCACAGCTGTGACGTAGTGGATTAGATGGTCCTCGGAATCCGTAGTCCCGTCGTATACCCTCAAAATAAGGAGGAATTTTGAAAGTTTGTGGGATAGAGCATGGTGCGGCCTCTTCTGTGTAGGGCTACTCTACAAACCTTCCCACGTCGCGTTTTGGCAGTAGTTTAGGGGTGCCCGGGATCTTGTCTACCCTTTCTTGATGTTCTTTCATTTGGTCACGGAGCGATTTGTTTTCGTGCTGCATTTCCTCCATCTTCCTGAGGATGGTTGCAAGCACTCCGTTGTTGGTTTGAGTGTCGGTGAGCAAATTGTTGGCTTGCACGACCACTGTCACAACCCAAATCCGGTCGTGATGGCACCCAACCCTAAGGCTAGGTAAGACTAACCAACAATCGCTTCCATTTTTATACTAAGTCTCTCAAACCGACATTTTAAGAATAAAAATAATCCAAGAATATTAATAGTGTAATATATATGAGTATGAAATATGATAATAAAACCATAAGATCTGGGGTCACGAGTCTAGGGCCTCTAAGCAAAACTGGATAATAATATCTGAAGGGAAATAATAAAATCTGGAAATATATGTAATAATAATAAACTGGAAAAAATGAAGAGCAGCAAAGTCCTGCGAACGTCATGCGGCTACCTTAACGACTCTGGGAATATCTCTGGAGACTACGAGTATCAGCTAGCCTCCGGTGTACCTGAATCTGCACACAAGGTGCAGGGAGTAGGGGTGAGTACTACCGACTGAGTGAATAATAAGCATAGTAAATGTTTGAAAGTAAGAAATCCACAAAGTACCACAAAGCGAAGCTATCACTAACAATCTTGTAACTTATCTACGAACTAACAAAAAAATAGTATCACAACAGCAACCGAATCTCAGATAAAGATGCAATACAATGCACATGAATACGCTGCGGCGTGCAGCCCGATCCGTTTAACGTTGACGGCTCTCACTGAGGGTGTGTACAGACTCCGAAGGGGCTCCTTCAGCCCAAGAGCAATATTATCATATCACCGCTGCGGCGTGCAGCCCGACCCATGCTCAATCCACAATATGCATATGAGTCACATAACATATTCAATCTAATTTCCCATTTTTCTAATTATTACGATAAATATAATTTAATTATTTAATTTCAGAAAAAGTGACTTAGCATTTCATTTCGGTGATTAAACACAAGACTGAGATTAATGATTATACAAATAATGTTATCACACAGATATTCACCCTAGACGGGTACTACAGATCGGCACAAGGCCCCAAACATGGCATTAATCCCAACTATCAACAACACAATGTGTGTATCAGACGCCAATAATTTATTCATCTCTCGGGATTGACAAAGTCACAATCCCCAATCATTTACAACCCCGCACCTGCCATGTGGTGCGAGTCACGCCCTAACATAGCGTCATGATGTGATAAACCGGAGTTTCAAACCCTCGGGCCATCATCAAAACAAACTACTCACCTTTAACCAGTCGTAGACTGGTCTGCAATGCCCTTTCCTTTCGAAACTCCCTCTACGAGAGTTGAATCAATTCAAAATCACAACGGATGTGTTATTATAGGCTAAATAAACATAATCCAATTAAAATTACTCGAAAAAACGCTAAAAATCTTGAAGTTGGTAAAACCCGAGCCCCGGGCCAACTTCTCGAAAAATTCTGAAAATTACATCTTTGGATTTCTCGTCTCGCCACGAGTCCGTACATATAAAGATTATCAAAAGCGGAATTCGTTTACGCTCTCAAATTACCATTTTACTCTCTCTTAGGCTTCAAGTCCTAACCACCATTTTTAGCCTTAAAACCCTTGAGTTTCATTGTTTAATCTACTATTTTACACCATATATACATAATCCGAGGCCAAGAATCATTACCTGAAGGAAACCCTCTAACTCATAAGTCAACATTCGGTTGACTTTTCCAAACTAACATTCTCATAAAGAGACCAATTGTCTCATTTCTATCCAAAATCCATCCGATTTACTTCAAATTCTCCAAATACATATATTGAAACGTATAAAAGTATAAAACAGGAAAAACTGGGCGGAGATACCTGAGACGATGGGTCGGGTCGTTACAACTTCGGGTTCATCTTTGGCTGTGGTGAGGTCTATCATCGGCGTGCGTCTTACGCCATGTTGTGGTGACTTTTCGACTAGATCGCTCATAGTGCTAGTAAGCCATCCTTTGAGTAGCTCCTTGATTTCCGGGGGTGCTTCCTTAGATGTTAAAGTAGAAGCTCCCCTTTCTTGCGGATGCGTCAGATCTCTGGGTGGAGGAGGTGGGGTTCCACCATTCATCGTGGTGCTGGGAGTTGTGTTTATGATATTATCTTCACCTACCTCGTTGAGTGAATCCATGAGGTTCACTCCAGCCTCTTCTATCGCTTTCTTTTTTGCGCTATTGTCAGCCACGTTTGTTTGTGCAACGTAGGAGATGATTGCCGGTGATTTTCTAGGCACAAACTATAACTTTGATTCTCGAAATCCCTACAGACGGCGCCAAATTGTTTCGCTCAAAAGATATACATACTTTGCGAGCTTAAAAACAATCAAAAAAGATATATGGGTAAATCATAATCAAGCATAATGAGTCCTAGAAGAGGTTATTTCACTAAGATTGCGGTAAATCCGAAAGCATAAAAGAAGATAGAAAGCTTTTATATCAGAAGGAGATGAGTAGAAAGATAGAGAGATGTTTGCCTAATGATAATAGAGAGAGAAAGTAGCGAGATAGTATATTCAGAATAAATGAATCTGCCCTACTACAAGGTGAATGTCTCTTTATATTAGGAGATCTTTCTCGAAATACACAAAAAGAAGAGTACATAAGTTGGTGGCTTTCTCGTACGGAAGAGGCCATGCCTAAAACGGTGTCGTTTCTTTGCTTAGTTGATTAGGACGTTCTTGGTCGGACCGTCCCTACCTGGCTGACAAGGATTTGAGGGCGGTCTCGCTATGAGGGACGTGTTTGCTTAAACGGTGACGAGGTGAATCGAATTTTACCTCATACAAAAATATGTAGAAAAAAATATATGAGAAGATTATATAAAATTAATCATGATGATAATACCATTACAGATCATATTTGTATTAGTAATTGCAAAGGTGTTTGAACTGCCCCCATCAAGCATACTTTATTCTTAATAATGTGTTATCTTTATGGATATTGTAACTTTGTGTGGGACTAGAGAGAGCGCGTTCTTAACAATTGGGTGGGAGACCACTACCAGCTCTATCGTCTGACTATTCAACGCATCACATTGCTGACATTGGAAAACCACTCTCAAGTCTTTTGCTACATCCAAACATTTCTACGCTTCAAGCCTTCAACCTAAACTATTAGTCCGCTGGACGCTGGCTTTGGCAGTTGGCTCCAGTCCAGCCACCTTTACGTGCATAAACACTACTATTAGCATCAGTTGTCCCCACTTCCAAATTTCTTCATCTTTTTTCCTCCAAAAATAGCCTTACATTGAGGACTCGTTTGTGTATGGGTCGAATCTGACCAAATGAAAATTTACATGAAGATGAACAGCAAAAAATTATTTGGGCCGAAGTCATATTCATACAATGCTATAGCGACATGCACCTCAGCCGTCGTGTAGTCAGAATGCTTCTACGACGAATTAGATGTTACAGCATTTCAGAATGTCAACCGGTGAACAGTGGCGGAGCCAGGATCTTCACGAAGAGGGTTTAATTTATTTTTTTTTAGCTAGTGAGAATTGAATCCGTGATCTTATGTAGATTTTGAACCCCCTTGACCACTAAACTACATCTTTGGACTGTGTTAAGGATGTTCAAAACTTAATATATATATATATAGGTGAAAAATAGATTTTGTCTTATATATACAGTGTAATTTTTCGACGAAGGGTGTTCACTGCGCCCCCCTAAATCCGCACCTGCCGGTGAAACAGTTAAATGACTTAGGTACTCTGACTAATGACCGTTGTGTAAATGAGAATACCTAGTATATATACTAGGTGAGAGAATGAAGACAGGGAGATTCACAAATCACACACTTCTTCACTGACCGGGGATGGAAATTGGAGAATCCATCTCGTAAATGAGAGAATGTTCGGAACCTTGCTATTCATTTTCTATGGCCATCGTTATGGGATAAACAAAGACATATCCCGTGGTCATTAATGGTAAATCCTTTCTTTCTTCTTTATTTTATATTGTGGAGTACGATGTCGAGAATAAATGTAAGCTCATCATACACATTATATTTTTTCCATTATCTTAACAAATTCATGAGCTTAACTTTACCCTCCTTTTCTTACTTAGCATTCATTGATCTAAAGTTAATTATCTTTGACTAGGATTTATCCTCTCCTTATTTAATTAGTTTAATAAAAAATCTCACACTTTATGGTCAAACAGTTTGGCCATAGATTTTGATGCCTTATTTAGAAAAAAAATTAAAAATAATATTTGTTCATAGAATAAGATTAGTTTTCAAAACAAAAAAAATGAAAAAAATTTCAAGTTCCAAAAACTTATTAGATTTTGGGTGAATGTTTTTTCCACTCATTAAACTTTAACTTTTTTCAATAAAATATATGTTCAAACCCAACTTCAACTTTCAAAAAAATTTCAACATTACTTCAAAAACTCATATGTTAAATCTATATCCAAACGCTAGCTTAGATCGATCGCAACCCTTTGCGCCTGCTACTCACAAAATATAATACTCCTTCCGTTCCAATTTATGTAAACCTGTTTAACTTGGCACAGAGTTTAAGAAGAAAAAAAGACTTTTGAAATTTGTGGTCCTAAACAAGTCGAAATGGGACCCAGAATGTGTGGTTATAAAAGCTTCTCATTAAGGGTAGAGTTGTAACTTTAAGCTAAATTGTTACCAATTTTAGAAAGGGTTCTTTCTTTTGAAATGGACCAAAAAGGAAATAGGTTCACATAAACAGGAACAGAGAAAATAGTTTACTTCAAGTCAACAAGATAAACAGTAAATGCAGTCACCCTGGACAATCCATGTCCACTTTTCTCATTTGTTTGTCAGCAGCTAATAGTAAAAAGAACTCAGCACAAGTGGGATTGCTAGTGACATGTCCAAGTAGTTAAAAAAAATTAATGTGGGGTTTTTGGGTGGGTGGGTGTGTGTGTGGGGGGGGGGTTCCTTTGTTGGATCCAAGTGCAATAATATCTTCTGAACAAACAGAAAGCGTCATTTTTCACACTACCACTGAGTAATTTTATTTCGTAATACAGCTTCAAATACTCTTTAGCTTTCTTTGAGAAGGAGGTGAAATGAAAGAAATGAAATCTCAAACACATTTGTATGTTATATACAAGATGTGACAGTTGCAAAATCATCTTTTCTATTTTCTCTTGTAAGCAATATTACTTCATTCACAAGTCGCAACCAGACGTGGATCAGATTGCCTGAAGAATGGAAATGAGTTTCATGAAGATGAACTGCAGACAAGTAGTTCATCAAAAAAGGAGAACAAACTGAGACTACTGAACACGCCGAGGAAGTTAACTGAGGGCACAGTTCAGAATGACTGAAATTGATGTTTTTCTCAAAACCAGACTTAAGGGAGCCGTTGTTTATTGTAAGAGTAAGTTGGGATCCTTCCGATGTCGAGTAAGCCCCCCACTAGTCGGCCTACAGGTAGACACAATACATATTTTAGTATAACAGAGAATCAAACATGTTTTACAGGCACCAAGCATCCAGTACTGCAATTCTAAACATAGCCTCAACAATTTTATGTTGGATTGCCTCCTTATCTATTTTATTCATGAAATTTCTCTGCACAATGCTATCAACTGCCACATCAAGAAACTCCTATACCTAAGTTTATACAGTTGATTTCATGTTTTAAAAATTTTAAGCATCTGTGATGCTTGACAAAAATGTTCAGCAATAACATCCGGAGCTATTACGAATCTTCACATCATAGTTTGTTTATGACTTTTTGAAGTCCCAAAGCACAAAGCATGTTGTAGGAGCAACAACGACAATAACGAAGGAAAGGCTTCCTTCCCCAGTTCTGGCCATAGTATTTGAATAGCTAATGTCTCATCCCTTACTTGACAAATGGACAAGCAAGTTCGCAAATCAAGGCACAGAATAATGGAGCATTTGGAAAGAAAATTATACAAGAACTAGTACATAGAAAGAGAATGATATACTTACAGTCCAGTAAACACTTTAATTGTGTCATAGAGAAACCATTGCAGAGTCACAACAGGCCCCACAATTGCAATTCGAACAGGAAGACTTCTCGTAAACAAATTAACAAGTCCAATCTTCTTTATGGCCTGAAAGCATCATATCAAAAAATTTCCAACTAATTAGATTGTTTCAAATATGCTTCAATACCATGAGAGTGTTTGATAGAAGTTTTACCTGTCTTATTGTGTCAGCCTTTTTGTTGTAAAGAAATGAGACAACGTTATCAGCAGGATTAGATATTACAGTACCAACAGATCCAGCAACATAGCCTGATAAGCATGTTACACCAAGTTGCTGGGCTCTTGAGCAATCTTCCTTCCTTCTCTGTATGACCTTCCGGTACATCAGATCTACCGAGTGCTCAAATGTCGAAAACATGATCATGGAAACTGCAAAGAGAAGAGGAAGCATAAAGTCAAGTCATAATTACAAATTCCAAAAGCAGAAGGCCAAATATTGGTAACTACAGCTGGTAATGTGATAATTGTCTTGTAAAGAGGATCTATATGCAGAGCAAGATTTCAAAGGCAAATATGATTAAAAAGCACTTTCCAGAAATTGTAAAGTAGCCACTAAATTCAGTACCAGGTGCAGACTTGTAAGTAGCCAACAATAAAAGAAGCCAAACAGTAAATGAAGAACTGAAGCAACAAAGAAGATCCTATGCAGCAACCACAAAATGCAACATGCCACTTTTCAACAGTAAAAACAGATAAATTGAAGAGCAAGAAAAATCTACAGGATACACAAAATCCACACTGATTACTCCATTCCATCCCCACCCAAGGGACACTGATATGAGTAAATTTTACCAGGGAGGTCCCAAAACAATTCTGAATGACAATATGAAGGAAAAATATAGGGGAGATGGGAGGGCTAATAAAAAAAGCTAAATTAAGTAAAGATTTTACATGGAAGATTACGCCCCCAAAGTGGAAAGAGTCCCTTGAAAAAGCTACAGTGAAGCAAAAACAAACTTCAGCATCAATGTGCAAGGTGGACAGCAATAGAATAAACACTGCATAAGTCTTGGACTTTACCCTGAAAGGCCTTCATTCGCATACAGCTTGCGAAACCCATCAGTTAATCCCCTGGCAAAATGAGGCTGAGTCTGGACCTGAACTTTGACAGCTTCAAAGGGACAGAGTGCCATATCAGCAAATACTTGAGCTGATGCACTGCTGAGGAAGAATATAACACTCCTTTGTTGATCAACCAACAAGTCAGTATAGAACCTTTTAAAATATTCATAAAGACCAAATTTACATCCTCCTTGAACTCCATATCCAAATAGTTTCCCTGACCAACCTCTCCAAAGAGCAGAACGGCCTTGCTCTCTCCATAGCGTAATAAACCCTGATGAAATGCCTCGATATTTGAGAGGGTTCACCTAAAGCAAATAGAGGAATTATCAGAACATACCAGATTAGGGAAGTTACTTATTTTCTTTCTCCCTTTAATTTTAGTTGGTCGGTCATGAGCAGTGCCGCAGGGAGTTTTTTAGATTTTCGAAAAGATAAGGGCGTCTTCTAGAGCAAAAATTAGTAAAGAACTCATGAAGTTCTTCAGCTTGGAATCAAGACAACGATCATATGAACAGAATGACTACAGGTACATATCCAGCACTAAGAGATTCTAGTTATCAGAGCAGATATAGGAAAACAAAAAGGGCAGCCCGGTGCACTAAGCTCCCGCACAAGGGCCGGACCACAAGGGTCTAATGTGCGCAGCCTTACCCTGCATTTCTGCAAGAGGCTGATTTCACGGCTTGAACCTGTGACCTACTGGTCACATGGCAGCAACTCTACCAGTTACGCTAAAGCTCTCCTTCCGACAGAAGAACAAAAGCACGACATTAGAAAGAATCTTATAATTGGAGTTTGTTTCCGAACATGTAGGAGCGATTTATTAGTGAAAGTTTGCAAAATAGGTAATTTGACACCCCTTGAAAAGAAGTTCTCTTTAATCCTAACTTCAAAAGTTTTATTCCTTTCTCTTTACCAGGTTATGTGATAAGTTGGAAAGAGTTTTTTTTATTTTCTTTCTTTTTGAGTCTATTAACTTTCAGAAGATGAACCTATCGAACAAGATCTACTGAAAAGTGGCGGTTGTAGTTTTGGAATTAGATGGCAACTATTCAACCTATATTGACAAGGAAAGCTTCTCGATGTACAATTATCAGACGCCAGAATGGCGCATGCACCTACTGTCCACTGGCTTAGCACTTTGTAGTGGTTTCAATGAAATGAGGAATCGCTAACAGCCATTTATTGTAAGTGAGGTTCAAAGTACTTTCAGGGCTCAGTTGTCTTCACAAGACATCCTGACTGAAATCAAATATTATGCACTTAAGTCTTAAGCAAGATGGTCTAATGCTCAAGGAATAATTAAGTTCTGCATAGGCAAAAGGGACAAGGAAAAAAAGGAAATTTTAAGGGCTTGAATAAAAGGTTTTTGAAACTGCCTCAAGTTTACAGCCATGGAAAATACAACGGTTGGACCTCTGACACAAATGGGAATACGCCTATTTACTTTATAAAGTAAGAGAAAAAGAATGAAGCAGGTGAGAAATTAAAGAAAAGTCGAACCTGCATGTTAACCTTCAAGACATCAAGAGGGGTAATGGCGAGATGAGTAACGCCAGCGCTGAGCATTCCTCCAGCGGTACAGAGTCCGTAATACCCAGCTGAGAACTCCTCGCACCATCTTTGTCCTTCTACACTTTCCATTTGTGATTTCTTCAGCATTTTTCTTTTTTAATTTTACTCTACGAAACCTGACCTAGTCGATTGCCAGTTAAGTAATGGTGGTGATGCTGAAGTAAGAGCAGTAATGAAATTGGATGAATACTTGGAACTTTGGAGGCCAAGAACTTTGGAACTTTCTCTTGCTCCAAACATGTCCACGTCTTCCGTGTTCATTCGGTTCTACTGTATAAAGCACGCTCGCTGTCCCTCTAAATTCTAAACTATATGGGTGCGTGGAATAAAGAAGACTATGGCGAGCCAATCGGCACCTCTCCAAACCTAGGGTGTGTTTGGAAAGCCAAGATGTTGCACAGCCTAGTAATTATAAGTGTAACTACGTAGTTAAATTAAATTTTAAATATAAAATTAATTAATAAAAATTAAAAGTTAAGATTTAACAAAATATAAGGCTTTATAAACAATATTAAATTTGATATAAGATAGTTATCGTTTCTTGAAAATATATTAATTAATAATCATATTGTAATTAATATTGTAAAATAATTGATATATTTTCTTAAAATTAATAATATTTTACTTTAATCAATTATAAAAACTAAAAGTATATATTTTATAAGAATATCATGGATTGCATGTTTGATATGATGATTAATATTTATAAATATAATACTATAATATTACTCAAATATTTAACGAAAAATAATCTATCAATGTTGTTTGACTCAAAAGATATTAAATACTTTGTAAGTGAAAATAATCAAAGTGAATTAAAGGTAAATCGTAATCGAAGATAATGAGACTAGAAATATGTATTATGTTTCTTATTGCTTCCAACGGATCAGATATTCAAGAGAGAAGAAGAAGAAGAAGAAGAGAGAGAGAGAGAGAGAGAGAGAGAGAGAGAGAGAGAAATTTGTTCAATAATAATATCAGATGCCCCTTTACAACATTAGGATCCTCTTTTATATAATAGGAGACCCTCCTCGAAATAATAAAATAATACATAGATTGGTCGTGTTCCTTCAAGGAGACGACGAGACCGATGATACGCTTCACTCGCACATTCTTAGGTCGTGCTCTTACTTCGATTATCGTATATTCGTTGGTCGTGCCTACCAACGTGGAGACGTAATGGGCAAAATTTGACCCTATACAGTTAGTCTCTTCGTTCGTCAGTGACACATCGAGGTGCGTCCCCGATGGACGGAACCATGAACCTTGTTCTGGGAGAATTTGACCATGCTTTAAGGCGGCAACGGGAATGAGAGTGAATGAGTGAACGTTTGAGTTTATTGAAATGCTAACGCGCAATCTCTTTCTTAGATCGACATCATCATACGCATACGTCATCATTACGCGTATTCCCGAGGAAGCACAAAAGGTGTTCTGATGCTCGCTTTCCCGCGCCTGTCTGAACTTCATCTCTTCGATTTCAACGCCATGCAGCCCTATAAATAGGGAAAGGGTTTAACTTGATCCAACTTCTGATCATCTGCAAGCATTTTCTGACCTTCTAAGAGAGGTCTCCCTTTCTTCTAAAATCCCACCGTTTCTGAGAAGTCACACTTCTTGTTGTGTCATACATCGGTCCCTGAACAAAAGTTATGGCAAAACTCCGATTGAATGATAATCCGACGACTCGCGATAATACATCGTTCGATGTACCGACTCCGTCTGGCGGTGATGAGGGAGAAGGAGAAGAGGACCTCACCCTTCTTACTGTGGACAACGTGCTACCGAAACAGCTTCTTGTTAGGAAAGACTCCCCGCGCAACCTTCAGAGAGTTCTAAGTTAATGCAGAATCACCTACATGGTCTTCGCACGTCATTCGGTGTTCCTGCATATGTGGAGACGGTCCCAGTGGGAATAGATTATGCGAACGTCTATAGACCTGGATATTGCACGTTCTATGAAAATCCCCTTTTAATTGGTCATGGCATTCCCATCTTTCCTTTGGAGGAGGAGCTTTGCCACTTTTACAACATGTGTCCATCTCAACTTACTCTGTACACTTTAAATTATGTAGGATAATGTCTACATACGCAAAGTTGGCTAGATGCGAGGTCTCTATCCACCACCTTTTGCAGTTATTCAACGCCAGTTATCTGAGGGGTACCATGTTGCATTTGAAGAGTCGTGGCTCGAAGGGGTTGATCGTCAAGACTGGCGACCGAGCCAGCCACGATTATTGGTGTACGTACTTCTTATTAAAACGGAGTACTTGGTGTCTGACCCTGTCGGGTTCCCAGAGAGGTGGAATTAGAAACGTAAGTGATTCCATGCGTCAAATTATTTATCATACATGGCTTCCGCGGTTCTAGTCGTACCGTGTTATGATTTTCCTTTTATTTTGCAACAATGGCTCACACACCTCGGTTTATCACTGGCACCAAGCAATGGGTAGCCTGTTTGCTACCTTATGCGGAAATAACCCACACATGGTCCGCATTTCTTCAATGCTACGGCCTCGTAGGCCTTTCAGGTAATTCTTCGACTTTTGTCGATTATTTCCACAAACTTCATCAACTAAATTGTTTGTGTCGACAAGTCAAAATGTTTCTAAGAGGAAGGCGACGATATCTACCTCCGCTTGATCAGATATCGGCCCGGATGCTCAGGAAATACTTTGTGCATCCATCAGGGAGGGCGTTCTCATAGTTCCTTTACAAGAGGCTGCGCCTGTGGAGGCGGCTATGAATGAAGTGACACCATCGACACCATTTCCGCATTCTACGGATAAGCTTTCCAAGGGCAAGGAGCTTGAGGAGAGAAAACAGCAGAGGCTTGAAACAGGCTAGGCGGTGGCGACTGAGGATGAGAGTGGTAACGTGCCTCGTGAAATGCCTAGACATGTCTTCATGGCCGACGCTATTCGTTCGAGGAGACCGGCCCATCAGGCGAGTACCGCTACCGATGCTAGCTCAGTTTGTGCTGCTGAAGGTGGCTTGACATCCATCATTGGCGGAGATGCTGAGAGATCGGACCCGGAGATCACCCAAGAAGATATGGACGGGCTGGCGGAAGGTCTTGCGCATATGGAGATGATGGAGGATGGGTCCGACCGCCGAATCATGATTCCCGGGGCTTATAATTTATTACAACACATCGAGCAAGCGGCGTTGGAGATGGCCTTGTTATGTGCCTCCCCTGAGCATGAAATGCTATGATCTGCGGAGCTATCTCAAAGGGTCGCTGGCATAACTTTACAGGTAAACTTCTGTTCTTCTGCGCGATGCGAAGTTGGCTTTGATGCGTACTAACACATGTTTTCTCCTTAGACCCTTATCTTGGAGGTGGAGAGGAGGCGTCACGAGTGGAAGAAAGCGATCGTTTTCAATAAAATGGTAAAGAAGTATAAGAGCTGTCATTCCAAGCATCGAGCGGCGGTGGACTTTTTCCAATAGGACCCTAAATTTCGGGTGTTCCGGGGAAGGTCTTGAGTAGAAGGAGGCGCAATTGGAGCGTAGGGTGGCCGAGCTAGAGAAGGTTGAGGATGATTTGGTGAAGGTTGTGGCTCGTAATAGTGGGCAGGAGTCACTCCTCAAATCGAGGGTAGAGGAGCTGGAGATTAGTTATGGGGTGATGGCAGAGGTTGCCAATTTGCACCGTAGGGTTGTGTCCTTGACTGCCAAACTCAAAACCAAGGCGGTAAAGGTCGATGTTCTCGGGCGGACTGTCCCACCAAGGCTTGGAGACGTGGCTCGACATTCTTCTTCCCATCTCTTATCTGACGATGATGCACATCGTGAAACGCATGAGATGTGGGTTTATGCTGAGGCCAGACTGAGCGTATACAAGAAACTTCTCATTGGGGATCGTGCCACTGAGGAGGAGGTTCAGGAGCAGTGGCACGAGCTCCTGCCATTCAGGAAGTCTGTGGGTATAGTTCTGACTCCCCAGACGGAGAGGGTTATGCTTCAGAGGACGTTAACCGACTTTATTCCAACTCCTGGTATAATGAAGCTTACCGCCTTGGTGGTGACGGTCGAGATGGTAAATAGACAGGGGGCGATGGGCAAGATGGCGAGGCTCCTTAAAATTTGTATATGTTTTTTATTTTAGAAATTAGATAATTAGTGACGCTATTTCTGCTGGAGTTACTAATGCTCTTTTGTTTTTGTTTTTGTTTTTGTTTTTGTTTTTCCTTTCCTTCACTGAGCCGAGGGTCGATTGGAAACTGCCTCTCTGCCCTTTCGGGTAGCGATAAGGCTCGTCTACATATTATCCTCCCCAGACCCCACTTTGTGGGGCTATGCTGGGTAGTTGTTGTTGTTGTTGTTCTTTTTGTAGAATGTAATGGGGGCCCTTTGCGCGACTGAGTGTATATACCTTTTTGTCATAGTGTATGAATCATACTTTTGATGTTATTCTTTTTGTGTTGTGCTGTGTTTTTCTGAATTTCACCTCCGCATAGTCGATATTTGTTTGTTTGTAGAAGATTTTTTTCCTCTTGGGTTAATGTCAAAGTGGTACGGGCCGTCTCAAGGGTGATCCCCTGAGGCTAACTGTTGTCGTATACAAGTCAAAACCCGACCTTAATGAATAAATAAGATGAAATTTTAATCGTTGTCTGAACGTTGTTCGTCGTAATCGAGCTTGTTTGACGCGTATTAGCAATGGCTTTTGCCTAAGGGATGTAACTTTGATTGTCGTTGAAGTGTCATCCATCATTGTCGAATTGGGTCGACGTTTAGTGGTGATGGCTTTGGCCAATAGGATATAATTTCGACTATCGTTGAAGGGATGTAAATTTGACTGTCGTTGAAGTGTCATCCGTCGTTGTCGAACTGGGTCGACGTTTAGTGGTGATGGCTTGGCCAATAGGATATAATTTTGACTGTCGTTGAAGGGATGTAACTTTGACTGTTGTCAAAGTGTCATCCATCGTTGTCGAACTAGGCCTATGTTTAGTGGTGATGTATTTAGCCAATGGGATGTGACTTCAACTTTCATGTAAATGTTATCCTTAATTGTCGAACTGGGTCAACACTTAATGGAGATGGCCTTAGTCAATAGGATGTGACTTTGACTATCGTCAAATTGTTATCCATCATCGTCGAACTGGGTCAACATTTAATGGCGATGGCCTTAGACAATGGGATATGACTTCAACTACCTTCAAATTATTATCTGTTGTCATCTAACTGGGTTGACACTTAATGGCGATGACCTTAGCCAATAGGATGTGACTTCAACTGTCCTCGAAGTGTTATCCGTCATCGTCGAACTGAGTCTTAGTCATTTACGCGATGGAGATGGTGGCCTTAGCTGTTCACACGATGGAGATGGTGGCCTTAGCTGTTCACACAATGGAGATGGTGGCCTTAGCCGTTTACACGATGGAGATGGTGGCCTTAGCCATTTACACAATGGAGATTCAACTAGGCTAGTCCATTTATTAGATCGGCCTGGAGAGCATGTCGAGTGGCTAATATGATAAACTTTGAGTGGCTGGTATGATAAACTTTGTCCTTGGATACCCCCAGGTGTCCGCACCATCGCCTCGTTAAAAACCTCCCCGATAAAACCCAATTGGGACAAAACTCGGGTAAGGGAAAAAGAGTATGACTCGAGAGACGCCTTTCAGAAATGGAAGTACTTGAGGCGGGCAACATTCCAGTTGTTTTGGAGTGTTTTTCCTTCCATTGTTTCCTACTGGAGTGATCCTTTGTTCGCTGATGCTATGATTTTATATGGTCCGTCTCAATTGGTGCCCAATTTTCCTTCACTCGGGTTGTTTGACACCAACGTTTTGGCTTTGAGGACGTAATCACCCACTTTGATGTGGTCTTATTTTGGCTTTTTTGTTGTATTACCTTTCGACATGTTATTTTTGAGATGTCATTCTTATGTGGCCATGTCCTTTTGTTTTTCGGTCTCGTCTAGGTCTTGAAGTCTATTCATGTCGTTATCCGCTCCGCTGGTATGTGAATACCTTAGGCTTGGTTCTCCGATTTCGACGGGTATGACCCCGTCGATACCGTAGACCAGTGAGTATAGTATTTCTCCCGTGCTGGATTTGGGCATGGTGCGATGCACCCATAGCACTTCTGGTAGTAGTTCGGGCCACAACTTTTTGGCTTCTTCGAGTTTCTTTTTCAGTATGTTCAATATCGTTTTGTTGGAAGATTTTTCTTGGCCATTGGCGGCGGGGTGATATGGCGTGGAGAGTATTCTTTTAGTGTGCCATTTCTCAAAGAACTTAGCTGTCTTTTTGCCAATGAATTGGGGGCCATTGTCGCAGCTGATTTCCTTGGGGATGCTGAGACGGCATATGATGTTCTTCCATATGAATGCGATGACTTTTTGTTCGCGTGTGTGAGCATACGCACCTGCTTCCACCCACTTGGAGAAATAGTCAGTTAAAACTAACAGAAATCGCGCTTATAGGGGACCGGTTATGTCCATTCCCCACTTGATGAAGGGCCAAGGCGAGGTTACTGAGTTGAGAGGCTCTCCTGGTTAATGTATCATGGGGCATACTTTTGGCATTGTTCGCACCTATGAACGTACTCTGTTGCCTTCTTTTTTCATAGTGGGCCAGTAATAACTTGCTCGGATGATGCAACAGACGAGGATGCGAACACTTGTATGGGAACCACAGTGACCCTCGTGCACCTCTTTGAGTACTTACCTTGTTTGGTGTGGCCCTAGGAACTTAGCAAAGGGTCTGCCAAAGGTCCTTTTGTAGAGATCGTGGTTTATCAAGCAGTATCTGGTGACTTGTACGCGGAGCTTCATGGCTTCTTTTTTGTCGAGTGGGATTACCCGTCCGGCAGATATGATACAAACTAGTTGCGCCAATCCCAAGTCAGATTTAAAGAGAGTACCTCAGCGTGATCGATGGCTGAATGGAGGAGGGTGACTACACTCTCCCTGTTGATATTTTTGGTGGTTGCAGCCAGTTTTACTAAGCCGTCTGCTTTGACATTTTGTGCCCGAGGGATTTGATCAAAACGGCACATGTCAAACTCAGGCATCAACTTGTGGATTTCTGACTAGTATTTTTGTAGTCTATGTTCCTTGATTTGGTAAGTCCTTGTGACCTGGTTCACCATGAGTTGGTATTTGGGAATCGCAATGGAGGATAAATCGTCGAGCTCCGTATTTGATGGCTAACTTCATACCTGCAATCAAACTCCATACTCGGCCTCATTGTTAGTCATCTCGGGGCATCGTATGGATTGACGAATTATTTCGACCGCGAGGACTTCGAGAACGAGTCCCAGTCCCAATCCCGAGGCATTAACGGTGTTGTCGGTGTAAAGGGTCCAAAGGTCGGTACTAGAGGAGGCACGAATGGCCTCCAGTTCTTCCTATGGCAATATCTCTGTGCTGAAGTCAACGACAAAGTCGACAAGTTCCTACGACTTGATGGAATTTCTTGGATAATAGGATATGTCGTGCTCGCTTAGCTCTATGGCCTATCTGGCGAGCCTGCCCGACAGTTCAGGCTTGTGTAGGATGCTTCTCAAGGGGAAAGGTCGTTATTGCCTTTATGGGGTGGCACTAAAATAGGGTCTAAGCTTTCATGAAGCTACGACCAGTGCCATGGCCAACTTCTCGAGGTGTGGGTACCGTGTTTCGGCATCCACTAGGGTTTTGCTGATATAATAAATTGGAGAATGCGTACCTTTGTTTCGCGGGCGCTGACAACAACTTCAGACAGCGCTAGATATACCAGCAAAGGTTCGCCTGGGTTTGCTTTGACTAGCAATGGTAGTGAAGATAAATATGCTTTTAATTTTCTCAAGGCCTCGACGTATTCCTCGTTCCACTACAATCCGTGATCTTTTCTCAATACATTAAAAAACTTAGGGCACCTGTCGGAGGACCGCAAGATGAACCTGGATAGGGCGGCTATTCATCCTATTAGCTTTTGTACCTGCTCTTTGCTGTTCAATGTCTCGACTATTGCGTTTATCACTACTTTATTGTCTTGATTTGTCCGACTTGACATCGATACCTCGTTGTGATACGAGGAAACCCAAAAACTTTCCCAAGGCCACGCCGAAGGCACACTTTTTCGGGTTCAACTTCATCCTATATCGTCTTAGTATCTCGAAGGCTTCTTTCAGATGGTCGATTTGGTCTTCTTTCTTTGTCGACTTCACTAGCATATCGTCAATATAGACCTCCATGGTCTTGCCAAGCTGTTCCTTGAACATTTTGGTAACCAGTCTCTGATACGCTGCCACTGTATTTTTGAGCCCGAGGGGTATTACCTTGTAGCAATAAGTCCCTTGGTGGGTGATAAAAGTTGTCTTTTCTTGGTCATCATCGGCCATCATGATCTGGTTGTAGCCGGAGTAGGCATCTAAGAAGCATAGCACTTCATGTCATGCGGTGGCATTGATCTACTGGTCGATGTGGGCTAATGGGAATGAATCTTTCGGGCATGCCTTGTTAAGGCCGGTGAAATCCACACACATTCTCTATTTCCCATTTTTCATTTTGACCATGACGACATCAACGACCTATTGGGAGTACTTTAATTTTCTAACGTACCCGTTAGCTAGTAATTTATCTACTTCTTCACTAACCGCCTCGTTGATTGTGGTATTGAACTTCCTTCTAATTTGCCGCACGGGTGGATATAGTGGATCGAAGTTCATCTTTTGAATATTGATGTCTTTTGGGATTCCCGACATATCTAAATGAGAAAAGGCAAATAAATTTGCATGGTTAGCTAGAAATTTATGGTACTTACTTGGGTCGTAAAGGCTGTGCCCGATGTAGGCTTTCTTTGTGTGGTTGGTGATATCCAGTTGGATTGGGTCGAGATCCTCGACCGTCGCTTTGCGAGTTTCTACAACGT
The DNA here is from genome assembly GCA_034376525.1 of Nicotiana benthamiana. NCBI lineage: Eukaryota > Viridiplantae > Streptophyta > Magnoliopsida > Solanales > Solanaceae > Nicotiana > Nicotiana benthamiana. The sequence continues at coordinate 14,360,632 of CM067323.1, read as the reverse complement.
CTGGATCATTGATGGCTTCCATCGCCGGGTCGATATTAGTTCCCAAGATGGCTGATTGTTATGCCTCTGCACTTGCTCCTTTAAACTATTTGGTGGGGGCACAATTTTGAGCGATTCAACAGAATTCTTGTGCGGTGCGTGGCTCGCCTCGAATGCTAAATACTCCCTATGGGGTGGAGAATTTGATCACTTTGTAGAAGCTTAAGGGGACTGCTCGCATGGCATGTATCCAAGGGCGTCCTGTGATGGCGTTCTAGGCCTCTCCTGGTTCATACGTGGAAAGTGGTTTCCAGCGTGACTCCCCCCGCTAAAACTGGCAATGATATTTCCCCGGAGGTCCATTCCACTGCATTGTAAAAATGTTTCGGTGTTATGCAACACGATATTATCTTATCTTCGAGTCACATTTGCACGAGGATTCTTGGATGGATAATACAGGCACCGCTTCCGTCGTCAACCATGATTCTCTTAACATCAGTATCAGAAATACGTAAAGTTATGACCAAAGCATCACAATGAGGAAAAGACAAACCGTCAACATCGGACTTATCGAAGGTGATACTATCTTCGAAGTCGTCATACTGTTCGTGGGCAATTGTTTGTTTCAATTTATGCGTGGTGGTGAACTTTACGTGGTCTATTATTGAATCATCGCTGCCTCTGACGATCATGTTTATGGTGCGTGCTGGCAAAGGTGGTCTAGGATGCCCTTGGGGTTGTTCCCGCCTCGTGCGAAGTTGGTCTTTCCCTTATCGCTAAGCAGCTCCCTCAGTTATCCTTGGTTTAGCATCCTGAATACCTCTTGTCGTAGACCTATGCAGTCTTCGATTTTGTGTACTCTTTCCTTATTGAAATCACACAGGACGTTCGACCTCCTTGTGGTAGGATTTGATTTAGTTTTCTGTAGCCATTGTACCTTGGTTCCCAGCTTCTCCAGTGCGTACACTATTTCTGAATGAGACATGCAAATGTTATGGGCAGCTAATAAAGGGGGCATACCTCTTTCATTCTGGAGTGGAGCGACATGTCGTTGCAATGCCTCTGTGTCCCTCAGAGGTTGTGGATGGGAGGATCTAACGTAGGGCTGACGCCTTTCTTTGTTAAAGCGCGGGAGTTGTTCATGTCGCCCATCGTTGCGTCGATCCCTTCTTGCTTATGATTTTATTGTCGTTAGCCCTTGGGTCTTTCTGTTGAGTTCATCCTCATCCGCTCGTACTTTGGCACAGTAGGCATTGTGGATTTCTTCCCATGTGATGGGGGATATTTCATGAGTCGCCTTAGTAGCGTTTTGGTCGCCCTTGAACCATCTCTTTTCAGCCCATTTTGTAAAGCTACTATTGCCATGACTTCCAATACATTTGGTAGGCTCATCCTTATTCTATTGAACCTGGCCACGAAGTCCCTAAGTCTCTCTCTTACAGTTTTCCTGACAGCGAAGATATCTTTAACCCTGGCCTCTACTTTCTTTGCTCCTGCATGGGCGGTGGCGAACTTATCCGCCATTTATTCGAATGTTGATATTGTCCTAGCTAGTAGTTAAGAGTACCATGTCAGGTCCCCTCTTGTCAAAGTTTCTCCAAACTTTTTCAGGAGTACGTATGGTACTTGCTCTTTTGACAAGTCGTTGCCCTTTTGCAGTGGTTACATATTGAATTAGATGGTCCTCGAGATCCATAGTCCCATCATATATCCTCAGTTTGGTTGGAATTTTGAAGGTTTTTGGGATCGAGTGAGGAGCAGCCTCCTCCCTGTACGGTTGTTCGACGAATCTTTCTACGCGCGTTTCGGCAGTAACTTAGGAGCACCAGGAATTTTTCCCACTCTTTCCTGATGCTCTTTCATTTGATCTGGAAGTGCCTTGTTCTCGTTTTCCATTTCTTCCATCTTCTTAAGGATGGCCGCGAGTGCACATCGTTGTCCTGGATGTCGATGTTGGTGTTATTTGTTCGTACAATATCAGGTTCACCGGTGGTAGCGACGAAGTTTGCCATTGCTGGATTTCTGATGTTGCTTTGGGGTGACTTTTCAAGCAAGCTACCTAAAGTGTTCATCAACCACTCCTCCAGTAGTTTCTTGACCACCAGAGGCGGTGTTTCTTTAACTACAGATGTAGAGGCTCCTTTTTCGTGCAAGATTGTCAGATCATCAGATGGAGAGGGTGAGATATCTCCATCCGGTGCACTACCAGATGTTGTACTCAAAGGTGTTTTCTTTACTAGCCTCGTTGAGAGGGCCTATGAGATTAGCTGTGACGCCTGCTATTGCTTTCATTCTTGCGTCATTTTCTGCCATCTTTGGCTTTTGGAGGGTGTGAAGAACGATGGTTCGTTGTTTTTTTATATTCTAGGTGCAACTATGATTTCGATTGCTGAAATATCCACAGATGGCGCCAAATTATTTTGATCAAAAGATACTAAATACTTTGTAAGTTAAAACAATCAAAGTAAATCAAAGAAAATCGTAATCGAAAATAATGAGACCTAGAAATATATATTACGTTTCTTATTGGTTCCAACAGATCGTATATTCAATTGAGAAGAAGAAAGAGAGAGAGAGAGAGAGAGAGAGAGAGAGAGAGAGAGAGAGAGAGAGAGAGAGAGAGAGAGATTTGTTCAATTAAAATATCAAATGGCCCTTTACAACATTGGGATCATCCTTTATATAATAAGAGATCTTCCTCGAAATAATAAAATAATACAGAGATTGGTCGCGTTCCTTTCATGAGACGACGAGACCGATGATACGCTTCACTCCCACATTCTTAGGTCGTGTTCTTAGTTCGGTTATCATATATTCATTGGTCATGCCTACCAACGTTAAGACGTAATGGGCAGAATTTGACCATATACAAATACTAACTAAAAAATAAATGGTATGCAATCTGAATTATTAAGTGAATACAACTAAAGCAAGTAAATAGGAAATGAAAATATAACATATATTCAAAATCCAACAACAAAAAATTAACGTAATGCTCGATCTTATGTAAGTTTATAACATAACATAAAATAAGTTTTAACATAATTTAGTTAAATATAATTCAAGAAAAAGGAAAACATAAGCCTATAACCTTATTCAACAATGAGATTTTACTTTAACGACATCACGCATTATATGCTAAGTTTATTAATTATTTTATTATTTCTAACTTATGGTAAATGAAGAAAATGTAAAAAATATGAACAGCTATATTGAGTTATTGACATCACTTATTATAAGGCAAGCTTGTGGATGACTTATTTGTTCTAACTTCTAAGGTTATGAGGTATAAAGAAAAATAATTAAGAAATAAACAAAATGTGAGAAATTATGTAGAAACATATGAAGTAAATATTCGAAAATGAGAATAAAGAATAAAAAATAAAAAATGCAAAATATAATATTAAGGATTTTAAAAGATAAAAAAAATTAAAAGACAAAAGAATAGAATAAAAAGTTAATTAAAAATAAAAGAAAAAAATTAAAAAATAACCCGGTAATTACACCATGTAATAACCAGAAATTCTCAGCTCCCGCTTGAGAACTCTAAAGTGTAATTACACTCCTCAATTACAACGAATTACATGCTAAATAAGTAATTATTTGGTCAGATAAATATGTCAAAACTATGTAATTACACCTAGTTACATCCAAAATCAATTACAAGGTGGTTTTCCAAACATGTCCTAGTTCAATTCAACGGATGATCTTTTGTATCATGTCAATTTTCAAAGATTTTAACGTTTAAGAAAAAAAGCTTTGGCAGCTAAGTTAATATTCTAAAACCCATTAAACTATCTAGATTTTATCAATTCTCTACTTAAACTATTTGGTATCTCTAAAATAACCCTAAACTATATTTTCCTGTATATTAAAATTTCCTCGTCACATTGTCAAACATAATATGTGTAATAACTGTAACCAAGTGCATGACGGCCAAAAAAGCCATCAAAATGGCTCCCGGCTAACTAGCCTATCCCTTTTAAAAATTTATATTTGTTATGAAATATTATACTTTGTAGTGGATGTCTATAACTCCTAAAGAAGTTACTCCCACTACTCTTCTCCATTATGTAGATAATCCCCACTGCTTCTCACCATTATTGTTGTAACTCCCATACCTTCATAATTTACCCATGAACTTCCTCCATGATCTCGAATACTTAATGACATACTTATGAAATTCTTTTGGTATACCTATATGTTGTACTATAAATAGAGGATGAAAACTCATTTTGTAATACACTTGGATACATGGAAGAAATATATTCTCTTCTCTCTTTCTCTCTACTTTGTTGTCTATCTTTTGTTTATTACTTTGAGCTAAGTTTTGTAATACGTTATCAGCACGAAGTTCTACTATCTCAAGAATCTCTTTGAGAAAATTAAGGTATTTTTTCTCCTCCTAATTTTTGTTTTAAAATTAATATTAAAACAATTTAATCAATGATCAAATATAGATATGGACCTTAAGAGTTTTATCAACTTGACAAATAATCTGTATTATGGTTTTAAAATATATAACTTTAGATTACACATACTATCTATATGCTTTAGTGTGATTATTTCATAAGTCAATGTTCTGTGCTAGCTAGAATTTATTCGTTTATCAAAACATTAGATTTTGTTAAATGTTAGACAAAAACAGTACATATAGGAAAATATTGTACACAATGAGTAACTAGTGTCGTAATCTTATCTATGTATACTACAGTGATTTTTGCGTTCTTCAAAGACATTGTACTATAATACTACAAATTGTTTCCTTACTATATTGCTTACAATTATAAGTATTGTGCTTGTGTATATTCAACAGTTTTTGTACCCATGGCATTTATTTGTGTAGTCTACATTATGGCACATTTATTTTTCACATGGAATTATTGCACTGTCTAAGCTGTAACTAAAATCATATTTGTCTTAAAACTTTGCAAAATTGTATGCAATATTGTAAAATTTCTTATTAACACATTTAGACATATACATGTATAGAACTATATTTGGTGTCAATTAATAATACATGAACACGTTTTGAACTTTGAATGTATTGCAAGTTGTCACTGTGAATCAGTACTTAAGGCATGACTATGTATATTATTTTAAATTATTTGTTTAATTAATTCATGTACCACACATACGATATTCAAAGAGAAGAAATATTTCTCTCATTTAAGTATGTGTAAGGCAGATGTTACTACAATTTCTGGTAGTAGTAAATTGATTGAAGGCTCCGGAAGAGCAACTATAACTCTGCCTAAAGGAACAATATTTATCATAGAGAATGCAATGTTCTCCTCCAAGTCTAAGAGGAACTTGTTGAGTTTTTAAGATATCATTCAAAATGGATTATCATATTGAGACAATAGATGAGAATAATCTTGAATATCTCATCATTACAAAGAATGTCTCTCGCCAAAAGAGGGTTATTGAGAAGTTCCCATCTTTATCTTGTGGCCTGTATTGGACAAGAATTAGTGCAATTGAGGCACATTCTACCGTAAACCAAAAGGTTACTGATTCCAATACTGTCGTACTTTGGCATGATCGAACGGGACATCCTGGATCAATTATGATGAGATGGATTATAGAAAACTCAAATGGGCATCCATTAAAGAATTTAAAGATTCTTTTAAATAATGAATTTTCTTGCACTTCTTGTTATCAAGGCAAGTTAATTATTAGACCATCACCAACAAAGGTTGGAATTGAGTCACATGCGTTTTTGAAACGTATACAAGGGGACATTTGTGGACCTATTCACCCACCTAGTGGGTCGTTTAGATATTTTATGGTCTTAATAGACGCATCTTCAAGATGGTCTCATGTGTGCATATTATCATCTCGCAACCTTGCGTTTGCAAAATTAATGGCACAAATAATTCGATTACAGGCACAATTTTCCGATAATTTAATTAAGTCTATTAGACTAGCTAATGCTGCTGAGTTTTCATCCCAAGCATTTAATGATTATTGCTTATCAATTGAGATAAAAGTGGAACATCCAGTAGCTCATGTTCACACTCAAAATGGTCTTGGAGAGTCTTTAATTAAACGTCTGCAATTGATAGCAAGACCGTTACTCATGAAAACGAGGCTGCCCACTTCGGTCTGGGGTCACGCCATTTTGCATGCAGCAATGCTAGTTCCTCTCAGACTGATAAATTATCACAAATATTCTCATTTGCAATTAGTTTTGGGTCATGATCCTATTATATCCCATTTAAGAATTTTTGGATGTGCAGTATATGTGCCTGTAGCACCGCCATATCGCACCAAAATGGGTCTGCAAAGAAGGTTAGGAATATATGTTGGGTTTGAATCGCCCTCCATTATTCGCTACCCCGAAACATTGACAGGGGATTTGTTCACTGCACGATTTGCAGACTGTCAATTCGATGAGACACTTTTCACAAAATTAGGGGGAGAAGTTGGTGGTGAAACCAAACAGGAAATTTTGTGGAAAAATCCATCATGATCTCATCTTGATCTGCATGCCTCTATTTGTGAAAAAGAGGTGCAAAAGATTATTCATCTGCAAAGAATAGCAAATCAAATGCCAGACACATTTACGGATTTGAAAAGGATAACAAAATTACATATCCCCGCAGAAAATATGATAGCACTATGTAATAAGTCTGAAAGAAGACAAAATTATTACCGTGAAGGTATCAATGGATATGGACGTGGCAATAGACGAAATTATAATCGTCATCATTGTGATAATGAGAATAATAAGGATTCTCAAAATATTCCTTCACTCTGTGAAAGTAATATATGTCATCGATTTGACATGAGATTTTATACAGCACATATAGATGATTATGATCCATTCATGGTGTGAATGTGACAACATATGATTTATGAATACATATTCATTATTGGAAGAATATGAACATGCTATTGGTATTGAATATACCACACTCACCTTTAGAAGGAGGGTTGAGATGATATAAGAAAATAATGTCATTATTATGGCATGAATGGTCATTGGTCACGTACCTATTGTACGCCAAAATATTTTGGCAATATGATTATTAAAGGACAATAATAATGCAAGAAACATATATTGCATATAATTTTGACATGACCATAATGGTACAACTTTAAGAGCCAATTATATTATTTTGGAGAAACATAATTGATTACCAATAAGGTATTGTATTGTAGTAAGTCTCAAAGAAACTTATTCAGTTTCTAAAGTATATGCGAAGCGATTGATTATATTGAGACTATAAATAAAAGAAAGATTTGATATCTTCTATTACTACAACTTGTAGCATGATAATATGCATGTGAAAAGCTACCAGCTTTATTCTCCAATTTGTACTATACAAACAAAAGAATGCCACAATAAAGTGGATGTTTATTGATATAAAAACCCATATCATAATAAACTTAGAGTTTATCAATAATTGCACATGTCATGATGTTAACCTGAATTTTATCAATATTGATAATTAATTCAATTGGCATTCGGGTTAGACATATCAATTTAAGTATGATGTGCAACAATAATAGAGAATTCACATGAGTAAATATTAAAGAACTAAAAAGTTCTTTACGAATTCTCTTATATTACTTGTTCTCATTAATTAATTGACCAACTAAAGTTGGGGTTGAATTCCATAAATTCTGCAAATATCAAAGGCGAATATGGGCCCATTCACCTGCCATGTATACCACATATGATGCATCTATGATATGGTTATATGTGCGATTATTATTAACCTGCAACCTGGCCGGTGCTTGCGAGGTAACTTGCTCAGTAATCTAATTTCGAGCATAATTTCCAGATTTTCTATTCAAGATAGTTCATCTTGATAAGTTGGTTTACATCATAGTTGGTTTAGCAAAATAATTTATTGAGTGCCTCCACTTATTAGCTAAATTATTGCTTATGAGAACAAAGTTATCTATATCAATTTGATATACGTTATACACGAGAGTATATTATATTCTCCCCTCACAAGTGGTTCAGGGTCAGGAACCAAATAATTTCATCTTATTATTATTGATGTGCAGTGTATATTAACATGATAATGCACAAAGATGATTTCCCAGAGTTGAGGAAACAAGTTAGTTTTTCTAACATGAGGGGGAGACATGATAAACACTTGAGAAAAAGTTACATGGAACGAATTATCATTTGTATATATAGATCCTCGAATATCATAATATGAACTTGAAGTTCATAAAAAGATAATTCAATTGTAACATATTGCAAAGCATGCCGTACGCATTTGCTGACCCAAAGAAAGTAACTATATTCTCACTGCAAATGCTCATATTAAGTCCTAGAAGGACAAAGTCTTTGATACGCTTAAAGCGTATAGACAAATCGGTTTCAAAAAGAACTTCTTAATAACGAAGATGAGCAAATGATCAAAGTGATCATAATAAGGAGGCAAGTGATCAAGAAGATCACATGACATAACACTTCATAAAATCTCATGAGAGATTCAGGTACCTGAATATATGAATAAAGAGATCTCCATGTTATGTCTTTATGAAAATTTACTGGAACCGATATAAAATGTTCGTCGACGACATCTATGATAGCGCTAAATATTGATGAGGATCTTATGTTTGTCGAATACAAACAAAATATTGGCCAAATGTAAGAGATACAATTCAAGTAGAATTGATTCCATATGAAAGACATGTAGTTTTGGACATGTAGTTCGAATACTTGAAAGTATAAAGTCAATGGTATGTGTAGTCAGTTTTTCGATATCTTATACGTCTAGCATGACATGAAAACTTGATATGCATCTAAAGTCTATAATATGGCTTATATGACTCAACTTATATGACAATCCATAAAGGATTTAAGTTGCTTGAAGCATCTATAATTCTTGATCTTGAGGTACCACTTCCTCAGTGCAATTTATGCACAAATGTATCTTGCTATAACTATAAGCATGATAATATGATAGCGATGATACATTTATGGAGATATTGAAAAGCCATTCCACGATATTTGTGAAGACATTATATATCTACCACGAGTTATGATTTCAAGGTGCAAATATTCATTATAGTTAATATGGCTAATTTATTTATCAAATCTCTACCAACAATCTCTTGAAGATGGTGCACAAGATTGGAATGCGAAGGCTCAAGAATGTGAATTGATGCTCTTTCAGGGGGAGTTAATGCGCGTTGCACTCTTTTTCCCTTACAAGGTTTTGTCCCACTGGGTTTTCCTTGCAAGGTTTTTAACGAGGCAACAAAAATGCATTTTGTTAGATATGTGTACTCTTTTTCCTTTTCTAGAATTTTTCCCATTGGGTTTTATTTTAGTTAAGGTTTTAACGAGGCACATTATCTATAGACATCCAAGGGGGAGTGTTATGAAATATTATACTTTGTAGTGGATGTCTATAACTTCTAAAGAAGTTACTCCCACTACTCTTCTCCATTATGTAGATAATCCCCACTACTTCTCACCATTATTGTTGTAACTCCCATACCTTCATAATTTACCCATGATCTTCCTCCATGATCTCAAATACTTAATGACATACTTATGAAATTCTTTTGGTATACCTATATGTTGTACTACAAATAGAGGATGAAAACTCATTTTGTAATACACTTGGATACATGGAAGAAATATATTCTCTTCTCTCTTTCTCTCTACTTTGTTGTCTATCTTTTGTTTATTACTTTGAGCTAAGTTTTGTAATAATATTTCTATTTTCACATTCTTCTTTTTCTCTCAATATGGCTCCATCTAAAAAAAATCCCTCTCCTGTTATTATTGAAATTATTTTTTTTTATCTTTCTAGCTTTATTCTTCTTTTATGTCTTACGTTTGTTTGAAAAGAACTCATTCATATATTATAAGGAATATTAGTTCTTCCATTTCAACAATCTTCCGTCAGCTCAGACCCCAATGAATCTTAAAATTTTATCAAACCTTAGCTTTTTAATCCCAAATATCGTATTAAAACAAAACCCACTATTAAATCAAAGATTAGTGAGGAAAATATAAGGTTTGTTTGGCTAAAAAGTTATGCAAGTACTTAAGTAGCTCTAAAACAAACAAAAATACTATGGGTTAATCAGAATCAAGAGTAATATGAACTAGAGAGCCTAGAGTGATCAATATGTGATTATAGTGTGAGTAATTCGTGATACAAGAACAATAAGACAAGATGTAAACTTTGCAAAAGAGAGAGAGAAAGAAAGTCAGATAGAGAGAGAGAGTTGTATATTTTCAATAGTAAAATACATATGGATCTTTACAAAGGGGAGGTCCCCTTTATATACTAAGGAACCTTCCTCGAAATACTCAAAGAAAAGTACAAGGGTTGGTGGCCTCAGTGTACGAGTGTCAGAGCTTGAAACAACGTCGTTGTGACTCGTGAGTCATGTCACTCGGTCTGTCTACTGTCTGAGGTTGGCCTTCCTCGAGTCGACCATAATTAGGCCGCTTTCTTCACGGAGGACGTGTGTAGGAACGTAAGGAACCAAATTTGCCCAATACAGATAGTCACTATATTTGTTAGAGACATAGTCGAGAGGCATACATACATGCTCGACATTTCTGGAAATTTGGTCGTTCCTGTGGATACCCCTGTAAAAGGCGTGCCTATATGTGAAGAGGTTAAGCTGTTGACACATTACTTCCTTTTTTGGGTTCCTTTTTAAGATGACATCATCGATCACGTGCATGATCATTACTCATGCTCCCGAGACGGTTCAGGTTATGACGTGATGTTTGGGTTTCCTGCGCCGGTTTTCGAGTCATGCCTTTTCGATTTTCGTGTACCCTTTCTTACAAATAGAGGGGAATTTGAACTTGATTCATCTATCGAACCTTTTCTGAGAGTATTTTCCCAATCTTTTCCTTATCTTTTTCTGGTGCTCGATGTTCTTTCTTTTCTGAAACTCTCCTTCTTAGGAATCGAACTCGCGACCAAGGGCGCCTTTTTCTTATAACTTTCGCTATGGCTTAACGTCATCATGATGACACAAGGACTAAGGACGATTCTTCCTCTAGGGCTTCGTCATCCTCAGATGATGGGGATGCCGAAGAAGTTTTTGTTCCACTATCAACGGCCAACTTGCTTCCCCTGGATATGGATAAAAGGAGGGACTTCAAGAACAAGTGTAAATTCCCTCCTTGGGAGCACAGTGACTTGATGCCGTCTCACTTGGCCGCTCTTAGTAAATCGTATATATTCCTGATTATGTTGAGATGGTCCCTGCTGAGCTAAACCATGCTAATGTGCACATGCCCGGGTATTGTGCATTTTACGAGTACGCCTTTCAAATCGGGTACAGCCTCCCGCTTTACTCATTGGTGGAAGAGCTCTATCGTTAGTTCGGGGCGTGCCCGACCCATCTTACTCCGTACGCGCTGAAGGTGTGTAGGGTTCTTTCCATCTACATGGCGAAGGCTGGGAAAGAGGTTACCGTTCCTCAGCTCCTACAAATGTTTAGTGCAATCTTTATGGGAGGCTCTATGCTCCAGTTAAGGAGTCGGGGCAAGAAGAGCTTTGTGGCACAGGTGGACGACAAGGCCAATCGCAAATTTTGGATGAGATTTTTCTATGTGTGTACCGAGCACCTTGTGTCCAACCCTGAAGGGTTTCCAGAGGTGTGAAATAATGCATGTAAGTATTATTGTGCGTAACTTTTACTAAGGAAACCTTACATTGCTGGGTTTCTTCGTCGTAAATTTCCCTTTTCTTTCATGCAGTGACAACTCGCCTTCCTCGTAGGGTCGACGGCATCAGGTCGTGGGTGCAAGCGTTGATTCCGTTTGTAGAAGAATGTTGTTCCTGGTCTGAATTCCCTAGGCTCTATGGCCCCGCAGGTAATGGCCGTACCCAATTTTTCCTTTTGTTATGGTTTAGGGGTTCCCCATAATTTTCTTGCCCGTCTCATGCATGTTTTGGCAGGTCGGGCCGCCTCTAAAAGGCACAGAAAAGGAAGAAGAAGAAGAAGAAGAAGACCGTGGCCGCCCCTACTAGGGCGGTATCTGACCTTGAGGAGGATATGATCCTTGTTGGTACGTCCAGGGGCAATGTTTTGCCCCCTTAAAGACAAGAGGTCGCATTAGAAGCGGCTCCGGAGATAGCACTTGAGGCCGTACTGGGGGTCGTACCTGAAACAACGCATATGGAGATACAGGTGGTTGTTCCTGAGACTGTTCCTGGGGTTGCTCCCATAGGGACGTCAACTGCCGAACCAACTCCATCTGAGCCCGCTCTGCATCCCATGGAGGGGGACCGTGAAGAGGAGGAGACATTGGATATGAGGCAGCGTCGGATTCTTACCGGCAAGGCTATGGCCACTCAGACGGGGAAGGTTAAACCACCCCGCCTTGAATCTAGGTCGGTCTTTATAGCAGAGGCCATTCGCTCAGGGAGGTCCGCTATTAGGAGGGAGGCAATGATAGAAGGAGTGAAAGCGTGGACGTGGCGGGTCCGGGGGCTGCCACGGAGGACGTGGGCAGAGGAGGTGGATCCTTGGACCAGGTGGAGATAGTGGCCGGCCAGTCCTCTCGTCGCATAGTGATTCCAAGCCACTATAACTTGTTGGAGAATTACGAGGAGGCGGCCACCAGTATGACACTCTTGTGTGCCGGTTGTGAGCGTGCGACCCTAGCGGAACTTAGCGACAAGGTCTTGGCCCAAAGCGTGGCGGGTGCAGCCTTACAAGTATGTCTTTGCCTTGATCGATGATCTTTCTTTTACGTTAGGGGAGGGTGATTTTCCTCGTACTTACTTGGTTTCTTTTGCAGACTCTTGTCCTAGAGGCAGAGAGGGGTCGACGCTAGAAGGAGAAGGTGGCCAAGTACAACAGGCTTGTGCAGAAGTACAACAGGACGCGCGAGGCGCACCGAACCTTGGCTGATATGTATAAGCAGGACCCTAACTTCAGGGTGGTTCGTGAGGGCCTCGTGGAGTCCGAGGAGCAGCTGAAGAAAAGGGTGGCCGAGCTGGAGAAAGTTGATGAACAGCTCATGGCTGCTGTTGCTCAAGCTGCAGAGATGGAGGTCCTTATTTAGGATAAGGACGAAGAGTTGTAGCTCGGCCGCGTAGTGGCAGAGGAGGCGGCTGAATTACGCACTCGGGTGGCGATATTAACGGTGGAACTTGATGCCACGAAGGCCAAGGTCGAGGATCTCAAGCGAGCTCTTGCACAGGCCAACACGTCTCGTAAAGCACGCGAGATCTGGGTGTATGCGGAGGCCGGGCTGGTCGTTCTCGAGGAATTTTTGGCGGTCGATCGAGCATTTGAGGCGGAAGTTGAGAGCCAACGCCAGTTGGTTAGAGCTGCTCGTGAAGCAGCTAGTTATAGTCCTGAATCTCCAGCACGGGAGGGGGGAAACTGTGCAGACGTTAATCGTTCGGAATCCAGCTCTTGTATTTCCAAAGCATACTCTCCCAGGAATGAGGACGGGCCACCTGAAGGCCAGGCTGGGCAGGATAAGTAGTGGACTTTAGGATCCTTGTAAATATGCATGTAAATACTGATTTTTGTATCATGGGTGTACCCTTTTGATAAAGACATATGATATTTGTTGTAGGTAATATTTTCTATTCTTTTTGAAACGTTTTTGTATTTTTTACCATAGCTGTGTTGAACTCGACGGCTTTAGCAATGTAGAAACGACGGCCATAGCCGTGTAAAATAACGGTCGTAGCCTTTTATAATTCTACGGCCCTAGCAGTGTAGAAATGTTGGCCTTAGCCTTATATAATTTGATGACCTTAGTTGTTTAAGCATGATGGCCTTATCCATGTAATGGATGATGGTCGTAGCCGTATATAAATGATGGCCTTAGCCATGTAAAAATGATAGCCATAGCCATGTAAAATGGTCGTAGCCTGATGGCCTTAGCCATATAAAATGATGGTCGTAGCTTTATAAAAACGATGGCCATATCTATGTAAAATCATGGACGTAGGCTGAATTCCTTATCCATATAAAATGATGGTCGTAGACTTATAAAAACGATGGCCATAGCCATGTAAAATAATGGCCGCAGCCTGATGGCCTTATCCATATAAAATGATTGTTGTAGCCTTATAAAAACGATGGCCATTGCCATGTAAAATAATGGTTGTAGCCTGATGGCCTTAGCCATATACAATGATGGCCTTAGCCATATAAAATAATGGTCGTAGCCTTATAAAAACGATGGCCATAGCCATGTAAAATAATGGACGTAGCTTGATGGCCTTAGCCATATAAAATGATGGTCGTAGCCTTATAAAAATGATGTCCATTGCCATGTAAAATAATGGCCGTAGCCTAATGGCCTTAGCCATATAAAATGATGATCGTAGCCTTATAAAAACGATGGCCATAGCCATGTAAAATAATGGTCGTAGCCTGATGGCCTTAGCCATATAAAATGATGGTCGTAGCCTTTTCATTCATTTGGAGATGGCCGTAGCCTTTTCATTCATTTGGAGATGGCCTTAGCCTCTTCATTCATTTGGAGATGGCCGTAGCCTTTATATACATCTGGAGATGGCCGTAGCCTTTTCATTCATTTGGAGATGGCCGTAGCCTTTTCATTCATTTGGAGATGGTCGTAGCTTTTTCATTCATTTGGAGATGGTCGTATACTTTCTTTACATATGGAGATGGCTGTAGCCTTTTCATTCATTTGGAGATAGCCGTAGCCTTTTCATTCATTTAGAGATGGCCTTAGCCTTTCTATACATCTGGAGATGACACTAATCTATTACATGTATCATGTTGGGCTTGGAGAGTACATGGAGAGGCGGACATAATGCACTTGTGCTGCAAACATCTCCAGATGACCCCTTTGTCGCCTCGTTAAAAACCTTCCCGAGAAAACCCAATTGGGACAAAACCTGGGTAAGGGAAAAAGAGTACGACTCAGGTAACAACTTTTTTCGAAGTGGAAATATTTGAGGTGAGCGACGTTCCAGTTGTTCTGGAGTGTCTTTCATTCCATTGTCTCTAGCTGGAATGCTCTTTTCCCGGCCGCCGCCGTGATTTTGTAGGGTCCATCCCAGTTTTTGCCCAGTTTCCCTTCACTCGGGTCTTTTGAGGCCAAAGTCTTGGCTTTGAGGACGTAGTCCCCTGCTTTGAGTGGCCTTATTATTGCCCTCTTGTTGTAATATCTTTTGAATTATTGTTTTTGGGCTACCATCCTGACGTGGGTCATTTCTCTTCTTTATTTAGTTTCATCAAGATCTTGGAGTCTGCTGATGTCGTTTTCTATTCCGCTGGTGTGTGAATACCTTAGGATGGGTTCAACCACTTCAACGGGTAGGACCGCGTCGGTTCTATAAACCAGTGAGTATAGGGTTTCCCCGGTGCTGGACTTGGGTGTGGTTCTGTGCACCCAGAAGACTTTGGGTAGTAGTTCCGACCATATCCCCCTGGCATCTTCGAGCTTCTTTTTAAGTATGTTTAGAATTACTTTGTTGGAGGAATCCACTTGACTGTTGGCGGCGAGGTGGTATGGCGTGGATAGTGTCCTTTTGATGCGCCATTTTTCGAAGAACTCGGTCGTTTTCTGGCCAATGAACTGGCGCCCATTGTCTCAGCTGATTTCTTTGGGGATGCTGAAACGGCATATGATGTTCCTCCATATGAAGGTGATGACTTCTTGTTCGCGTATTTGCGCCTATGTACCTGCTTCCACCCACTTGGAGAAATAGTTAGTTAAAATAAGTAAATATCGTACCTTTCCTCGTCCTGAGGGTAGCGGGCCGATTATATCCATTCTCCACTTGATGAATGGCCAGGGGGAGGTGACGGAATGGAAGGGTTCTCCTGGTTGGTGTATCATTGAGGCGTACTTTTGGCATTGCTCGCATCGGCGGAAATACTCGGCTGCCTCTTTCTTCATGGTGGGCCAGTAATAGCCGACACATATGATGCATCATACGAGGGCGTGGTTGCCTACGTGGGCGCCGCAATGGGTTTCATGTACTTCTTCAAGTATTGGTCTTGTTTGTTGCGGCCCTAAGCACTTGGCTAAGGGTCCACCGAACGTCCTTTTATAAAGGCCGTTGTTGAGCATGCACTATCGGGGGGCCTGTATGCAAAGCTTTTTCGCCTCATTTTTATCGGTGGGTGGTATCCCATCCTGCAAATATGATATGAACTGGTTGCGCCATTCCCAGGTAAGGTTTAGGGAAAGTCCCTCGGTATGATCAATGGTTGAGTGGAGGAGTGTGACCACACTTTCTTTGTTAATGTTTTTGGTGGGGGCATCCAACTTTGCCAGGACGTCTGCTTCGACAATTTGTGCTCTAGGAATTTGTTCGAAGCGGCATCCGTCGAATGTAGCCATCGGTTTGTGGATTCATGACTGGTACTTTTGCAGCCTCTATTCTTTGATTTGATAAGTCCCATTGATCTAGTTTACCACAAGTTTGGAGTCGCAGTGGAAGAGAATTTGGCGAGCCCCATACTTGGTGGCCAGTTTCATGCCTGCAATAACGGCCTCGTACTCGGCCTCGTTGTTAGTCATTTCCGGGCATCGTATGGACTGGAAAATTGTTTCACCCGCGGGGACCTCAAGAACGGGTCCCAGTCCCGATCCCGATACACTAGCTGTGCCATCCGTATAAAGGACCCATCATATTCGGAGGATGCACGTTGTGCATCGAGTTCTGCCTTTTGCAAGACTTCCGCGCTGAAGTCAGCGATAAAGTCAGCTAGTACTTGCGACTTGATGGCGGTCCTTGGAAGGTACGTAATATCATGCTCACTGATCTCAACGGCCCATCCAGCGAGTCGCCCTGAGAGTTCGGGTTTGTGTAGGACACTCCTTAGAGGGAAGGTCATCACTACCCTTATGGGATGGCATTGGAAATATGGTCGTAGCTTTCGTGAGCTACTACGAGTGCTAACGCCAGCCTCTCAAGGTGGGGGTACTGAGTTTCAGCGTCTACTAAAGTTTTGCTAATATAATAAATAGGAGATTGTGTACCTTTATTTTCGTGCACTAGGACGGAGCTGACTGCAACTTCTGATATGGCCAAATATATCAACAGCGGCTCGCCTGGGTTGGCTTTCACCAGTAGGGATGGTGATGATAAGTATGCTTTCAAGTTCTTCAGGGCTTTCACACATTCTTCGTTCCACTGCAGTCCCTGGTCTTTCTTCAATACGTCGAAGAACTTGTGGCACCTGTCGGAGGAGCGTGAGATTAACCTGGAGAGGGCGGGTATCCGGCCCGTCAACTTCTGCACCTGATTTTTGCTGCTTAGCGTTTCTGGGATGGCTTCTATGGCCTTGATCTGGTCAGGGTTGACTTCAATGTCCCTTTGTGATATCAAAAATCCCAGGAACTTTCCGGAGGCTACTCCAAAAGCGCATTTGTCGGGATTTAGTTTCATACCGTACCTCATTAGGTTAACGAAGGATATTATTAGACTGGAGTTGATACGTTAGGGGAAAGTCTAACCATTTTCCATATTATATATATATATACTATATATATTACAAAACAAGATTTTTCAAAATTCAAAATTCAAATTTCAAATTTCAAATACTACAATTGTCACGACCCAATTCCCAAATCCGGTCGTGATGGCGCCTCTCATGAAGGCAAGTTCAGCCAAACCGTTTCAGAACACCACTTAAAGCAATTAGCCAGTTATATAACATATCGAATCTAAATTTATCATATTAATAAATATGAATACCAATACAGCCCGACCAGGGTGTCACAAGTCACGAGCATCTAGGAGTGACTTTATTAAAATTTAAAAGTCTATAATACACAGAGTAAAATCCGGGAATCAAGAAGAAGAAGAATCTCGGTGCCGCGAACGCCGGCGGTCACCTTGCTTAGCTATGATAGCAATACCTTCAATCCGCTACTAACCCGCTACCGGGTGATTAGTACCTGCAACTGCCGCGAGGTGCAGGGAGTGAAGTGAGTACTTCCAACTCAGCGGTAATAAGAGAGAATAATATCTGAGCAATAAGAAAACACGTACGAGCACACTAAACTACTATAAAAGACAGAATAACCCTTTTTGAGAAAAATCGAAATACTGTGAAAAATCCTTTTAGAAAATCTCAAGATTAGTTCAAAATCTCTTTTGAAAATATGCTTTTTCAACAGATGCAAAGGTAATTTCAACAAAGAGGAAGTAATCAGAAACCTGTCCCTCGAGCTCAGCATCAACCTCTCAGTACAGTATCATCCCTGCATGCTCACTCCCAACTCACAATATACAACATCAGCCTCTCGGGCTCAGCACTCCTTAACATAAAATTCCAGGGTATCTAGTCAACGAGGCAATTAACAGTATGTACTCCAATGATATATGAATGCTAAATATCGTGCCACGTAGTACAAACACGAGTGAATGCGTGAATGCAATGCAATGCAATGCACATGACCGCTACGGCGCGTATCCGGTCCATGGGGTACCCAAGTATTGCTCACCCCGAACCGACAAAATCTTAATCTCGCGACGCCTTTGCCCCTCAAATCGTCTTCCACGCGCGTCGAATCTAGCCAAAAATAGAGCAAATACATCACAATATGCAAATGGGACAATACTCAATCAAAAACAATCGAATTATAGCAAGAACCTCGAAACTAGCAAAATCCGAGCCCTGGTCCCGCTTCTCAAAAAATTACAAAACTTTCCTTTTCGTAATCCTCGTCTCGACACGAGTGCATACATACCAAGAACTCCCAAATCCGAGCTCAAATGAACTATCAAATCTCACTTTGGAGATGTCAAAAACTCAAGCCCTAGTTTTTTCAATTTCATGCCCAAATTCAGAGAATTAATGGATGATTCTTTGATTAAGTGATGTATTTAACTCATACCACTTACCTCCAATCGATTCCCAGTCGAAACCCTCTTAATTCCTTGTCAAAAGCTCCCAATCTTACAAAAAATGGTGAAAAATAAACCTAAGTCACGGATGAAATGTTTAAACATAAACTGATCTGCCCAGCGAAATCCTTCTATGTGATCGCAGCCCCTGGCTTGCGACCGCAGAGGACAAATCTTGAGCCTCTAATTTTTCTCTTATGCGATTGCACTAAACACGACGCGATTGTAGTGCTCCTCTTCCCTTCCTTACGCGAACACGGCCCAGCTAATGCGAACGTGTAAGCCAACCAAGTAGGGCCCTAGACCCCCCTCTATGCAAAAGCGATCCTCCTCGCGCGATCGCGATGAAAAACGATCCACTCCTGTGCGATCGCATACACACTCCTGCAATCGCGATGAGCAAAATTGGTCTGCTTTGCTGCTGCAATTTCTGCAACTCTTCAAGCCGAAAAACCTCCCGTTAACCATCCGAAACCACCCCGGGACCTCAACCAAAAATATCATCCTACTCCAAAATATCATACGAACTTGTTCCAATCACCAAAAACACACACAACAACACAAAAATCATCAAATTAACACGGATTCAAGCCAAAATTTTTCTTATAACTTCTGAAACTCATATTCGATCAAAACCCCCAACAAAACGATGTCCAAATGACCTGAAAAGTTGCAGACATATCCAAGATCACCTAACAAAGCTACTGCGACTCTCGGAATTCCATTCCGACCCTCGGATCAAAATCTCACCTACCAACCAGAAGTCGCCAAAATTCAAACTCCGCCAATTCAAGCCTAATTCTACACCGGACCTCCAAATTCAATTCCGATCGCTCTCCTAAGACACAAATCATCTCCCGAAGCTAACCGAATCATCGGAAATCACATCCGAGCCTTCTAACTCACAAGTCAAATTTCGTTGACTTCTCCAAAACAAGTTTCCTTCTAAGAGGCCATGTGCCTTATTTTTCAACCATAACCAATTCAATTACACCCGATCGACTCTAATGTTGATATTGAAATATGAAGCAACACAAGAAGGGAGAAACGGAGCAGTAACACATATGACAACCGGTCGGGTCGTCACATCCTCCCCAACTTAAACAAATGCTCGTCCTCGAGCGTACCCAGAGTTGTACTAGAAGCAAACCAGTAGCTGAATGACCTTACCAAGCATATACTCGGGGT
Source organism: Nicotiana benthamiana (assembly GCA_034376525.1). Taxonomy (NCBI): domain Eukaryota; kingdom Viridiplantae; phylum Streptophyta; class Magnoliopsida; order Solanales; family Solanaceae; genus Nicotiana; species Nicotiana benthamiana. The sequence continues at coordinate 14,340,650 of CM067323.1, read as the reverse complement.
GATCCCACGTCACCTTATCTCACATAGGTCTAATAACACAACATAGCCGGAATTGCACAGTCTATCTAAACCATAAATCATAGGACCGCATCGCACTCTCTGAAGTTATACACAAGATCCGAACCTCACATCTATATTCCGAATAAACCCGGATCAATTGTAATAATCCATACCTGCAACCTTGGCCGCAATTATATGATATCCGACATAACTCAAATACATGCAACGATAACTTCCATTCACAATAGGTGCCACCGACAACCAATATCGATAGAAAATATCTTGTTAGATGGAGTCTCATTTCAATATCTTCATATACTGCCAAAGGCAACTGAAACACGCGATTAACCAAACCTATCTCTCAGATCGCCCATTCATGAGTCCACTTCCTTCCTGACTGATACTACAACAGATTTCGGAGCCAAACCTCGATATTACCTTTCTAACAAGCTGAAATAAAATATGCTCGTACTCAGTAATGACTCCAATGATCATCTCAACTACAACACGCCACTCTGGTGATATGAAAACTAAATACCGGCCTAAGCCACAACGTGCTCAATACAGGCACCAATAAAAAATGATCTGAACAGACTCATAACATGACAACTGACTCAAATGAAAGAGTTGTAATTGAAATCCCTCCGTATGTTCACAACACAGAACTGAGATCCCTTATCACATCATAGAAATAGAGTACCTGAATCCTCCTCGAAAGGTCATCATCACTTGGCCTTGCCACAACGCGCGATTCTGTCCTAGCACTATTTCTCATGAATCACATCAAGTCACCATGCTCAACACAGACAGGCACACACAGATTGAGGTCTGAAACCAAGAAATCCATCATACCCATGGTGAAGCAAGTATTATACACTATTTAATACTGAAAGGACATAGCCGACGCGCTATTCGCCGAGCAAAACCCAATACAGATTTTCCTCATAAACCAGGAAACAAGGCATACAAAGTAACATATAGGAAACTATTCTCCACATCACAGTGTTGCGGCGTGCAACCACCTCCAGATAACATACCCGTGGCGGCCTGACACCCGATCCAGATAACATACCCGTGGCGGAGTACCGCCCGATCCGCACATATATCTCACAAAAGGAGATGCACATCGAGTCAAATTTGCTCATTACAATAAACACGTATAGCCTCATGACTGGCCGCAAGAAATGCATCCGAAAAGTCCCTCAATACCAGAATTGAATCAATGGTAGAAACCTCTGCACTCACATCCCCCACGAAGGCCCAATTAATAAGCATGTTTGCCAGTTGTCCGATGGTCTATGGAATACAAGATACCCTGCTAGAAGATAATCTGATGTACCTTGCCATGCAGCCTGTGGCATTTTCTGGCATAACCCATAACACATTAGTGTAGACCATCTGACCCTGGAACAACCAGTCTGCCATCAAATATCATAACCCAAATTTAACATACCACTCAAAGAAAGATCCACTCGGACCTCCAGTTTCCAACAACGGCTAGACGATGTCGATACACACGACCCCCAACCACCGCATGGTCAGATCACGAGAACTTCTAGTCCCCAACACATATAATGCATGACTCACCATGCCTGATCCCACTTTTCGCCGTACAGATACATAACACCCATCAAATATCAAATCATATCACGAAAGATATTCAAAATTCCCTGCGCCATCAACAACCTCTAATATCCGCAGTCGATCCAACAAGAAAATGTCGCAATACTACTGATGTATCATTAATTTACATCACCTTAATCATCTGAAGGTTGATCCTTTACTCACTTGTAGCTGACCGTGCTACTCAAGAATTTAATGATTTCCCATTATGAACTGAACCAAAACCTTGAACACGCAAACCTCAATTCTCCATATCATAACACATAGAACATACCACACTACGATAACTTGAGGACTTCTGTCCCACTCATGTGCCGCACACATCGACGCACTCAGCTAGTCAAGGACTTTTAGGATCCCATATAAGAGAAAAATTATTACACACTCCATGCTTTGCATACCCATAGGAAATATGCTCATTTTCAAACCACGGTACAACACATCAAGGGCTCTTTCTCCCAATTCCATTGCACAAGCTAAACTGCCAGGACTGAATCCTTCTACCCAAACCAAGTTAAGCAAACTGCCAGCATTTAAAGCTTTGCTGCACAGTACTTGTAAAGCTCATTATCTCGAACACAGACAATAATCTATCCTTACCATACCGATTCGGTCTATTATCAAGCTATTCCATTTATCTAATTTCCTTCCTGATTCATCATTAATTTGATATTCTCCCTTGCTATAACACCACAATACCTCAACTCAGATTACCACACAAGACTCGCACATAAAACCACACTATCTAAGACCCATAGGACACTGAATACCCTCTCAAACGCTTCCCAGAAATAAAATATTCCAGAATGCTTTACCTTGAAGAACTTCCTGCGAATCCGAATTCGTTACCATTACCTTCCAAATACAGTTACATAGAATCCCATTATTAACATAAAAATACCACAAGTCTTGATCTTTTCTAATGAAAACACAGTCTCTAGCCACATACACAAACTTAAGACACCTGATTGTTACATACAAAATTTTGAACATAGTAAAACCATTCTCGAGAGTCATTCACTTTTACTCAGTTGTAATTCATCTGCCCCAAATGAACGGAACCACTCATGCCTTATTAGTACGCAGACAACGCAGAACAAGATTTCATATAGACACAACAACCATCTTTCTTCTCTATACATTGAGCATTATTTATCAACAGCAGCTCAAAACACCCTAGTATTTTCTCATATTTACGAAAGCACCATGTAACCTTTGTAGAAGTTTTCCTTCACACGTGCCATCCTCGGCTCAATTTCTGTAACCAGAACAGATCCGCCCTCATACCTCAAAACAGAACCAACATAGCACATAACCATGCAATTAGCTGACCAACAGCAACCTCCCCAACTTGGCTCAAAGCCATATATTAAGGCACTCTTAGCAAATCATAACACTTTTACTCTAATGATGCCACAGTGCGATCAAATTCAAATCATTTACAAGTTTTGTTAATACACAGATCATCTAGCACTGACATTCTTTACAAACCTCGCATTCATTTCCACATCAGCTGAGTCCACTTTCTTAAGCGTCCCAATTCTTCAAAATACAACACATGCCCTTCAATTACATATGAGATATTTTACATACACATAACGATCATACCGCTCAAAACCCTCCGCAGGAGATAAGCCACCTGCTTCGCCTCATTTCAATATTTTCACATACCTTCCACCATTATATACGTAATATACAGCCATTTAGTCTTTCTGAGTCCGAACTCATACCGCCACATGCATTGCACCTCACTTTCCAGCTAGGGGATACAAAAATATTCTTCACGTGCCCATGCCTCGGGCTACACAACAGACTGCAATAGGAAACAAACACTTAACAGCTTGTCTATTATCCATCAGACTTCTTCGTCACTACCAAAATTCTATAGATACACCCGCAGTACTAACATACTCATCACATGGATATCCAGCAGCCATTCCGGCTAATAAGAACAACACTGAACATATATGTTCAAAACACTTGCTCACACAATCTGCACCTCGGTGCTCAAGCCATGGGCAAATATCCGGCCTCAAGTCCTCCAGACTGGCCCAACATGAACTCACGGAGATTACCTCTCGCCCCTCAATCGGGGAATCACAAGCCATCAAGGAACATATACTACTGAGAGCTCACGTGCACATACAGACGTGTGGAAGGAATTTCAAGAATTATATCTCAAACTGAATCAAGAGCGCACGATAAGAATTCCAAGAATGGGAAGTTTTCCTAAAGGTTCTGCAGCCTCTCGAGGATACAGATGTCTCCGTACCGATCCGCGAGACTCTACTAACCCTACTCATGACTCGTGAGACTTAGTAACCTAGGCTCTGATACCAACTTGTCACGACCCCATTCCCTAATCTGGTCGTGATGGCGCTTCTCGTGAAGACAAGGCCAGCCAGACCGTGTCAGAACACCACTTAAAGCAATTAGCGAGTTATATAACAGATTGAAACTAAATTTATGATATTAATCAATATGAATACCAATACAGCCCGACTGGGGATTCACAAGTCACGAGCATCTAGGAATACCTTTATTAAAATTTAAAAGTCTATGATAGCAATACCTTCAATCTGCCGGTGGTCACCTTGCTTAGCTATGATAGCAATACCTTCAATCTGCTAGTAACCCGCTACTGGGTGATCAGTACTTGCAACTGCACGCGAGGTGCAGGGAGTAAAGTGAGTGCTTCCAACTTAGTGGTAATAAGAGAGAATAATATCTGAGCGATAAGAAAATACGTACGAGCACACCAAACTGCTATGAAAGACAAAACAACCCTTTTTGAGAAAAATCAAAATACTGTGAAAAATCCTGTTGGAAAATCTCAAGATCAGTTCAAAATCTCTTTTGAAAATATGTTTTTTCAACAGTTGCAAAGGTAATTTCAACAAGTAGGAAGTAATCAGAAAGCTGCCCCTCGGGCTCACATCAACCTCTCAGTACAGTATCAGTAACGCGGTCTTACTCCCAACTCACAATATTCAACATTAGCATTTTGGGCTTAGCACTCCTTAACATATAACACCATGGTATCTGGTCAATAAGGCAAGTAACAGTATATATGCCAATGATATGTGGGTGCTAAATGTTGTGACATGCGTGAATGCAATGCAATGCACATGACCGCTACGGCGTGTAGCCCAATCCATGGGTACCCTGGGCTCACTGGGGGTGTGTACAGACTTCGGAGGGGCTCCTACAGTCCAAGCACAAAAATGCTGAGGCGTGCAGCCCGATCCAATATGTAAAAATATTGTGTCGTGCATCTCGATCCAATATAATATATATAATATTGCGGCGTGCAACCCGATACATGCCATAAGCTATTGCGGCGTGCATTCCAATCCATGCAATATGCTGTTGCGACGTGCAGTCCAATCCATGCAATATGCTACTGCGGCGTGCAGTCCGATCCATGCATGTATATGCACATGCTCACACAACACTCGAGGCCTGAAAGCCTCCTTACAGCATCTTCATGCCCTCACATATGGACCTCAGCCTCAATCAGTCCAAAATAGTAAAAAGCCCATCGAGCATCCGTAAAACGATAATCTCAGCTCAATCAATAGTTCAGATATCAGTTAAATCTCCAAGTTTGAGAAAGATATAGCTGAGTTCATGAAACAGTATAAGTCACATGGACTGAGTTCAAATAATCTTTTAAATAGTGAGGAAAACTGTGACGATAATTCATAAAGAGTTCAAATAATCGACAATAAGCCCCAAGTATGGCAATGAGCCCAAGTCATAATGATAACAATAAATTATTTGCTATTTTGCGGTGAAAACCAACAACCGGGACGGACCAAGTCGCAATCCCCAACGGTGCTCTACCTCACGCTCAGGTCCAGCGTGCAATTCATCATAATACAACACTAAGATGTGCAAATCCGGGGTTTCAAACCCTCGGGATATCATTCCCAAGTATTACTCACCTCGAACCGGCAAAATCTCAAGATCGCGACACCTTTGCCCCTCAAATCGGCCTCCACGCGCGTCGACTCTAGCCAAAAATAGAGCTAATACATCACAATATGCAAATAGGACAATATCCGATCGAAAATAATCGAATTATAGCAAGAACCTCGAAACTAGCAAAACCCGAGCCCCGGGTCCGCTTCTCAAAAAATTACGAAACTTACCTTTTCGGAATCCGCGTCTTGCCACGATTCCATACATACCAAGATCTCCCAAATACGAGCTCAAATGACCTATCAAATCCCACTCTGGAGATGTCAAAAACTCAAGCCCTAGTTTCTTCAATTTCATACCCAAATTCAGAGAATTAATGGATGATTCTTTGATTAAGTGGTGTATTTAACTCATAAAACTTACCTCCAATAAATTCCCAGTCGAAACCCTATTAATTCCTTGCCAAAAGCTCCCAAGATTGCTAAAAAATGGTGGAAAATAAACCCAAGTCGCGGATGAAATGTTTAAACATAAACTGATATGCCTAGTGAAATCCTTCTATGCGATCGCAGACCCTGGCTTGCGATTGCAGAGCACAAATCTTGAGCCTCTAATTTTTCTCTTATGCGATCGCACTAAACACCATGCGATCGCAGTGCTCCTCTTCCCTTCCTTACGCGAACGCGACCCAGCTAATGCGAACGCGTAAGCCAACCAAGTAGGGCCCTAAAAACCCCTCTATGCGAATGCGGACCTCCTCACGCGATCGCAATGAACAACAAGCCATTGCTACGCGATCGCATACACACTCCTGCGATCGCGATGACCTAAATTGGTGTGCATTGCTGCTGCAATTTCTGCAACTCTTCAAGTCTAAAAATTACATCAGATCCCTCTAACTTACAAGTCAACTTTCAGTTGACTTCTCCAAAATAAGCTTCCTTTTAAGAGGCCATGTGCCTTATTTTTCAACCAAAACCAATTCAATTACACCCGATCGACTCTAATGCTAATATTGAAATATGAAGCAACGCAAGAAGGGGGAAACAGAGTAGTATCACATACGACGACGGGTCGGGTCGTCACAACTATTGTTTTGTTACTTTTCTTTTTGGTCAAGCACTTTAATAATTAGATTTCCACATATATACTACATATATATTTTTAATATATCCATGATGCTACAAGAATTTGCCTTAAAAAAGCCCGCTAGGCCAACGAAGCCCACGAGCCCGGCCCGTTTAGCCCAGGACCATATGCGCTTAGGCCCGTCATGGGCCGATTCCACCCGTTGAGCCTACAAAGCCCAAGACCGCCACGCTCGGGGTCCTCCAGAGCCCAGGCCATTTGGCCCACGAAGGCCGGGACTGGCCCAGAATACAACGTTATCTGTTGTTCAATTTCAAGACAATAATCTAAAAGTTTTAATACACTTAAAAACACGTTCTGGTTATAGTTTTGGTAAAATGGCGTAATAGACTCTTGTACTTTTGTGTTTGCTATCTCTGTATTATACTCAACAATTTATCAAGTGAACACTTACATTTGTTGAAATACATTACTTTAACTTCCTCTCCCCCCTCCCCCATATACCCCGATGTTAATGTCCATGTCTGACAAAACATGCCACATCATTTCAATTTTTACGAAACTATTTTTTTGTTTTTTTGTACAAAAGCTATTTTAAAAAAAGTAAACAAAATTCACTCCATCTCTAGCAGGGCTTTCAAATTTGGCCCAAGTCCAAATGACCCGTCCAACCCGCCCAAGGTTGGGTTGGTTATTGACCCACTAATTTATTGAACTTAGCACATCTTGAACCAACACATCTCAACCCATTTAAAGTTGAGCTAATTTTTAGCCCAAATTGATCCATGAGTAAGTTTGTCAAAATATCTTAGATATAATTTTATTTTTTGTTTAATATTTTAAATGTGACCAAAAGCAAAAAAGTTTTATTCAGTAATTATAAAATTTATAAGATAATAACACATATTAATTAAAGTTTAATAAGAGTTGTGCGGGTTGGATTATGACCCGAATTTAAACCCATCTTGACCCAACCCATCTTAGCCCAAATAACTTTTTACGCGGGTCAATTATTGATCAACTCAGTTTGAACCGCCCAAAATTGAACCAATCCGCCCATTTGACACTCTTAATCTCTAGCAAGTCCTATTACCGCTGCCCATTTTCATCTTTTCTTTTAGACCCATCTCTACATTCACACAAGCAAATTGAATTGATTCAAAAGTGATAAAGATATAAGATAAAATTGAGATTAGCAGTTGAAATTGAAGAAGATGACAAGCCTAGCTCCGAACGCGGTGCCTCCGAGGAAAAAAGTGAATACGATAAAATGAAAATAAAGTTGTTTAATTTAGAGTAAAAGTATTAAATTATAGCCTTTTTGTATAGAATATTTTATGTCTCTGTAATGGTTGCTGAGCCTACTATTTGTCGCTCTACTTAGGGAAACAAGACCCTATAATCAAATCCCTCTTAAATGATAATAAAAGGTCATTGATGAGCTTGTAACGGCCAACCTTAAATGCAAATATTTTTTGTAGTGGTGGCTCATTTATTGTTAACGAATATTCTCCCATTCGGTGCTATCCGATGGCAAATCCTTTACCTTCCAACATCAATTGGTTCCCTTTGGAGCTCATCCAACAACATGCTGCATTCAGTACTAATATTTCCAACTTATCTTTTGTCTATCTTCGATTGCACGTGTCATATTACCATTTGACCATCAGTTATAATCAATTTTACTCCATTCAACTAGCAAGGTGTATTCGTATTACATGCAAAATTTAGAAGAACATGTGTTTCTATAACATTTGGAATAACATATCATAAGGTGTCGCATTGGTCAAGAGTAGATATGGTCATTAAGTAGATATATGTAATTAAGTTTATCTTGTCAATATATAATTTAAGTAAAAATATATAACTTGTTGGTGAAAAGTATCATTAGTATTGTTTGACCAAAAATTGTATATACTTTTGGTTAAACTATTAAATCTTGTCTAACAAAGGATTAAATCTTGTTAGTGATAATATCGCTAGATCTAGAACTAGTTACATAAATAATGTGAGATAATGTTGGTGGGGAGCGGAAAATAGTGCACATTTAATATTCCAAATTACCGGAGCAATAATAGGGTAACATTAAGCAATAAATGGCATTTGTGTAAATAAGAAGAATGATTCACCCAATACATATTGAGGTGGGAGATTCTTCTTTCTGACGGTGATGAATGACAGACAAATCCTAGAATATTGAAACTATTCTCAAATCCAATGGAAAATTATAAAATAATAGATGAATGGAATCTTAGTAAAAACATGGAGTTTGTATCTTTACTAGAGACAGAGAGTCTTCTTCTAAAAAAGCATTCGCATCAAATGAATATTACATGCCTTATTCCCTTATCCTTTTTTCCATTTATACAAGCCATATTCCTACAATCCTAACAGTACAAATCGAGGGAATATCCAAAAAAAATATTCTGTTTAGTATCTTATTTCAAATAATGACCATTGCAGTTGTTGACACAACAATTGCGTGGTCAGCTCCGCGGTTACGAACCTTGGTGCTTCCTAACTGAGCTAGGCTAGTTCCTTCCTCGACATCGCGTTATTCCAATTTTCCTCAAGAAAGATTTTAGCCTATACAGTTAGTCCCTCTGTTTAATGAGGTCAACCCTGGACGGCCTCAAAGCGGACACAGTTTGTTGTAATTGGGAAATTTTGGAAAGCAAGTGTCGACGGCCCCTCTTTCCATATCGCGGACGGGAGGGTCCGGAAATCGGGTATATGACATTATGGGAGGACAACTCTTTATTCTCTCGCAAGAATTGGATTTTGAAGTTTTGGAGAGTCGTCACCTAATGATTATAGTGCATTCGAACACTTTAAGGGGATGAAGAATTTTGAGAAGAAGGAAACCAGAGTTTGGGTAAGGGCTTAGAGATTATCTTGAGGGGAAGGTGTTAGGCACCCCTCAAGGTCCACTAGCGTGGTTCCCGGTCATGCTATAATTGTGACTTTAAGAAAATAGAAGAAGCAAGTAAAGTTTGCACATAAGGATCACAAATAAGTTTGAAAACTTCAAAGAAAAGAAAGAATACAATTTTAGATAAAAGGAATTATTTGAAGAAAATATAGTTTAAAGAAAACATTTGCGAGAATAGGGAAAAGGGGTCCTAGGTTTATACAAAATATGGATCACATCAATGCAATATCCAGCAATCACTTCTCAAAAGAGGGGTCGGACGTGATATTATCGCACCGGTCATCATATCCATATTCTACCCTTCCCACCCCGTTGAGGTATTTAAACACAATTAATCTCGTTACTTATTGCATGTTAGTACCCGCCCCAACCTATTAGTCCTGCGATATTAGGACTTCTAATCCTAATGGGGGAAGAAAGGGGTAGAGGCATATGAGGTTCAAAGGATAAAATTCTAATTTCGACATACAAAACAAGTAATTAATATAAGGATAAACATTTAAAAAAGTAAGGCTAGAGTAAACCCCTAAATCAAACAACACTTAGTTTAGCATGTCTTGGCACATACCGATTTGGTCTTTAAGTTAATTTTAAACAGCTGACGGACTAGTATAACACATATATTTCGATAGAAAGCCTGCATTAGGCAACTTGGATCCAATTGTCAGAAATTAAGGTATTTTAGGCGAGTGATTTAGAAAGTACTAATTTCGGAAAAAATAGTCTGATGCAAAAGAGTTTTCAAAAGAAAGTACAGACCGCAGTAAGTTGAGAAATGAGTAAAAAGGAATCATTAGACCATCCGAGTATAAAACATAGAAAGAATTGTGAAAAAAGTTTCAGAGACAGAAATATCTAAGGAAAAAGTAAGTTATAGACCTATTTTAAAGATAATTTTAGGGACTGAGTAAAAAAAACGTTTAAGCAGAATATTAAGAAAGAAACTATTTCAGAAAAAATACTAATTTGAGGGACTTAAAAGCATAATTAGTCAGGAGAGTTTTTGTCAAAGAATTAAGACTTCAGAAAAAGTTATTGTATTAAAACGTTAAGGACCAGTTAATAGATCTTTATTACTTTAAGCGAATTAGACGATTTTGATGTAAAGTCCTATCGGCATGATATTTGGTTTTGAATTTTTAAAGCCTATTAAAGAGCGTGTGAATAGATGACTAGGTTAATTAACCCTGCAATTTGCCTAATGCGTATGCACTTCCTATAGGCATGGTTTCTGTATGAAACTGATTACATGAATGTTAAGGTCCTATAGGCAGGATCTCTAGTGACTTGCCATGCGATTACAACATTAAGCCCTATAGACATAATTTCTAGATGAATATATCATAATTAAATATTAAACCCGATAGACATGGTATCTAGGTGACTTTGAATCAGAAATATTGGACAATCCTATAGGAAGGATTTATAGTAAGAAAATTAAGTCCTAAAGTCATGATATATACCCTTTATTGATACAAGAAAGTAAAAAACCCCTCCCATAACCTTTTACTATATTCCCCAAAGTTCTTTATACAAATATTATAGACCAAATGAAGGAAAGAAAATAAATTACATCAAAACTAACAGTTGCATCCAAGGTACCTAAATCAGGCTAAATGCCTAATAATATGTGATTAACCAATTCCGGAATCCAGATTTCCAAAGATTTCTCTTTATCTAGGGCGTTTCAAAGTTCCAAAGAATTTTAGGAATTTCCGACATTGCTTACACCCAAGATACCCATTTAGAATTAGAATAGTGCAGTGCGGAATAGACAGCCCTCAGGCATCCAAGTTCAGAGGGAACTCCAGGGTCCCAAAGCATGGCTTGCAAGAGAGGGGCACAAATTAGAGCTAGGAGTAAGTGCAAAGTGATTATGGAACCATAACAAATGGTGGTCATACCCAGCCATAGGTGCAGACTGGCACACCCCTGACCATTTGTTTGGTCAAACAAGTTAGGAACAGACCTTGAAGGTCAAACCTAAGTCTTGGTAGTGATCAGAATAGTCTCAGACCTAAGTCAAGGCTTAAACACATAATAAGGGACAAGGGAAGTGGGAATTGACTGAGTTAAGGAGTTCAAAAGAACCCAGTTCAGGGCCATAGATAGCAATAATACTGCTATGGCTGGAACCACAACTCACGTACAAAGGGGAAAGGGAGAGGGGTTCACATAAGAGTAGTAATAACAAGATTGCAGAAAAATAGTGAAGAAAACACAACAAAACTTAGAAAGTTAACATATAGTGGAGGAACATTATTAAATTAAGAAGAACATACCGGTGGCAAGATAATAAAATAGCATAACAGTATAGTAAGGGAACAACAAGAAATCAGCAGGAGCAAACTTCAGTTTGCATGCAAAACACTTGAGAGTTCAGAGAGAACTCAAGAATATTTCAGAAGGTAAAAGGGAGAAGAGGAGGGTAGAAAGCAGAGATACTATAAGTTGAGAAAGCAATTCCATTGTTCAAACATGTGAAGGCATGTTTAATGCAGAAAAGTTGGCGTCGAAAGTGTAAAAGGGTAGCCCCTTTTACAGTGCAGAAAACAGGTAAGAAGAAGGTAAGAAAATAATTTGAAAATCAATCACAGGATGTTTCCCTTTGGTTAAGGGATTGATCTCAAACATGCATGATAAATAAGGAAAGGGCTTTGATTTAAAATCTTTTCCAAGGCAATATAACAAGAGGCAAATACATGGAGCATTAATTGAGGAAATAGCTTAGTAGCATATGGTTTGGATAAAAATAAGGAAAAGCAATCAATCACAACCAGTAAAAATCAAGGTTTGAGTCTTCGTGCGAATGAATCTAACCAAGAAAGGTGAGGAGAACTTAGTTTAAAGAAAAATCATCAACACTCAATCAGAACCATTTAAAAGGGACTCGGGATTAATCACAGGCTGGCCAAAGGCCTTTTGAAAGAGGAGAATATCATATAAAAAACATGCAGAGAAAAGAGAGAGTTGTTGTAAAACTAGCAAGAAATAAGAGCAAACAAGAAGGTTAGGTTTACAGACTTGGAATGAGTCTGAAAGAGAGTCAAGGTTATGAGTGGAACCCTAGTCCAAACACAAGGTCAAGCTTGTCAAAAAACCCCAAATACTAGGGTTTCTAACTCGAGTCATATGCATAGACGAGAAAACAACAAATAGAATATGCACAGTAGTCTATTACTTCAAGAAATAGTAAGTTTGAAACGTAGGGAATACATTCAGGCAAAGCTTGTCACTCAAACAAGTTTAGAAGCGAAAAAGCAATACAAATTTAGGAAAATAGTAGATGGAGCATGCTTAGAAAGAACTTGGTAAAATCCGATAAAGCAAGCAAACATAAAGAACCCAGTAGGAGATACATATAATAAAAATCACATAGCAGAGATAATCATACGAGCTTAGGCTAAAGGCACAGGAAAGATGCAAAGCATAGAAGGATCATGCTTAACAGAAAGAAAAAAAATGAAAGATCAAATATGTGTGTAGCAGAAAAGAAACATACAAGATAAACACAAATGAAAAACATATAAAGAAGAGAGAAGAAAGAATCAAAAAGTTTTCCAGAAACCCTAGTTTGAAAATAATATGATTTTAAAATAAAAATTGTGGAAAACCCTTGAAATATCGAATATAGCACATATATAGCATAGATCTAAGAGAAAAAAAAACAAAAAAAACCTCGAATAGCTTTAGGTTTCTCTGAAACCCTAGGAATGAGAAGGCTTGGAAAGGGTCTGATCTTGAACATATCTGAGTCATAGCTAGGCTCTTAAAACACGAACATGTCGGAACATGATCGGAGAGGCCAGACCACAGATCTGTGGAAGATCTGCTCAAACACCATCGAGGTCGGACCTCAAAATCTCGAACAACCAAGGCTTGGGGGAAAGGAAGGTGAGCATAGGCCGTCCAAGGCCTGAGAAGCCATGGACTCCGATGAGATTGATCAGAGAAGACGAGGGAGGCGATTAGGGTTTCGAGTGCTAGGAAGCGTTGAGAGAAGTAGAGAGTTTGGGGGTGACTATCTGAGAGAAATGAGGTTAGGGTTAGGTCGTTTGGAATTAAAAAGGAAAGGATCATTTGTGAATGTTGATCAAAATGATCAACGACCTGGATTAAAGGGATTCTGGGAGGGTTGTATTGAACTGGGTTTTTGGCCAAGACGAATTGGGCTCAAAATTGGGTAGATTTTAGGTTGAAATTGTAATAGAATTGTGGTTATAATAGAAATGAATTGAGGCTACAATTGAAATAGCCAGTTTCCCCTATTATTTTATAAAAATAGCAAAGAAAATGTTTTAAAAGTAAATTAAAGGCACTGAGTCAACTAATAATATGTAAATGTTAATTTAAAAATATTGAAATTAATTTTATAATTATAAACTACTATTAAATCTTAAAGAGGCTAGTATTGTAATTATTTACAATTTGGCTTTAAAATTACGAAACAAATTTAAATATGCAAAAATTATGTTAACCATATTTTGATATAAATATAAGGATAAAATTAATTATTCACCAAAAATATAATTTTGGGAATAATTATTCAATTTTATGCTGTAAAAATAGGCAATAAATTGGTTTAAAATCAATAAAAATACCAAAACCCTTAAGTGTGCTTATATATGCGCGCGCGCGCGCACACACACACACACACACACACACACACACACACATATATATATATATATATATTTGAAAGTATTTTGGGTATAAAAATACATAGGAAAAATTTGGGTATCAACAACAAGTCGATTGATCGTGTCTCGGACGAGCTAACAACATGACCTTTCGTGAGGCGTAGCTTTTGGAGTCACATCGATTCAAGGTGATGTCATAATATCATGCATCATTATTAAGATTTTTCCCAATGCCCAGCATTGTTTCCCATGCCTCTTCCATTTCGATACCTGAGTTGGGTAATGGCAGTTGGCTTTCTTGATTCTGGTGCTTGAATTCTTAAAAAATAGGGCTACAAAACCATTTATTTTATCCTTTGCTTTCTAGATATTGAATCCTTGCCTTCTTCTTCCTTTTTCATTTTGAGTTCTTCGTTCTTCTCCTCCTGTACTTATAACAATCTTTCTTAAAAAACCAAAAATGGTCAATGTATCTTCTAGTTCAAGAGAGGTACCTGACCCTGTCCCTTTGGTTGTGTGCATGCCTCCCCATGACAATGGGGTTGCCGTTATTGTTGAAGATTAGAGTTTTCCTACGCTGGAGGAAATAATTCCCCATTGTGAGAAGGTTAGATACGATTTTTCAAAGGTATATGAGGATGACCCTAAGATCTTGGAGTCGTTGATGAAAGAGGTTGTCCTTGCTGAATTTAAGGATAAATTTAAAATTTCTGCCCATGTAGACCTAATTCCAGCAGGGCGTGACATGGTGCAAATACACTGCCCTAGGTAATGTGCTTTGACACATACTCTTTCCACATCGGTTACTCTTTTCCTATCCTCTCCTGCGGAGGAGTTCTGTCGTTATTACGGTGTCTGCCCAACCCAACTCTCTCCATATATTTACAAACTAATCCGCATAATTATGAAGTATGCATAGTTAGTCGAGTTGAGGGTGTCGCTTCGCCCCTTGATGCATCTTTTTGCCCCTACTACTTGTATAGGGGGTGATGTTATATCTTCGCCACCGAGGAAACAAATATTTAGTGGTAAATATGGTTTCAAGGCTAATCATCAATTTTGTCTCAACTACTTCTTCGTCAAAACTGAGAACGTGGTGGACAATGCAAGCGAGTTCCCCGAGGTTTGGGATTATGCCCTTAAGTATCTATCTCCTTTATTTTTGTATGGAATGTCGCCTTTTCCAGTTTCAATTACGTTGACACCTCGTCTTCTCTATTTGCAGTCGAGACTACACCCCCTCCCTTGGTCAAAGACATCTATGATTGGGTAGGTCGAGTTCTCCCCTATACAATGTGGATTCGTGAATAGCCGGCTTTCCTCAAGAATTCCAGGCATGTGACTTTCTTGACCGGTAAGCATGACCATTTGCATTTATTATTGTGACTTCCTAGTCATTTTCCCATTATCGGGTAACGCCGTTCTTTATTTCTTTTCTCCTCTTTTTTGTAGCCCGAGGATTGTCGAGGAGGCCGAGGGCTCCTCTACCAAAATTTCGTAAGAGAAAGGATACTTTAGAATCTGCTCCTATAGTAGATGCAGCCAGGCCTGCTCAGTGATCTATCATAATTCCGTCTCCTACTGTAGCTAGATCATCTAGGTCGTTGACTACATAAACGTCGGAAAATTATACTTCCTTTTGCTTTATTTGATAGATAAAGAAGAAGAATCGTCTCCCTAGCGAAGAGGGTTTGGTCTCCTGTCAAAGGAGATCGATAGATGTTGGTGATGGAACCATTCGACCCGTTTTCAACCGAGGGTGATCACGAGCCGGCAATTGTCACGCTCGAAGTTTATGAAGATTTGCCGGCTGAGGTCCCGTCATTAGCGGAAGCCGTAGAGGGTGTGCCCCTCCATGATGCCAATATTGGAGCTGGCCGGAGATCTATGGAGGTTTTGGGTATTGTGTGACGAGATGATCCATTATCCTCACAGCTAGTTGTAATTCCCATCTCATTTACTGATGAGAGAGATAAGGGGGTTGTCAAGGACGGTTATGATACGGGCTCCGATCTTGACGCTGATAAGGTTCGGATGCTGAGAGTGGGGTGTACTTGTGTTGAAGTTAGGTTAGAAGGGTCTTCATGGACTATCGTAGTCTCTATGGGTCGGGACTTACTGGTGAAAACAGAGAATGTGGTCCCCCCGTAGGTCATCATTTCTCTGATGTGGAGAGTAGAACCATTGAAAAATGGACGATGCTGCCCTATCGACGGGTATAGTTGTCCTCGCCCTTAGGGTAAGCTTTCCAACCTTTTAAATTTTCGTGCCTTGTACTTTATTTTTATTTTTGTTTGAATTTTGTTTTCTTCCTCTCTTTTTCCTTAGACCATTGTTATGGAGATCGAGAGTGCTCGCTGGGAGAAGAGGCGCAAAGCAATTTTCTAGAAGATGGAGCTGAAGTACCAGAATAAACACCACGAGATCTGTAGACGGTTTGGTAGGAGTGGCAACTTCCAAGCTCTCCTAGACGTGCTTAAAGAGAAAAATAAAGAGTTGATGAGAGTCATCGGTAAGTGCAACGCCCTTGAGAGGGAGCTGAGAGATAAATAAGATGAGCTTGAGGTGAGCAAAGGGATCGAGCCTTAATGGGCCGATCTCCAAGCCCAAGTAATCTTATTGCGGGCCTAGATCGAAGTATGTATAATCAAGGTGGATGCTCTAAGTGGCGAGGTCGCTGAGAAGATAAAAAACTTAGAGAATATGGAATCAGCTCGGTTAGCGGCTTCGGGGAAAGTAGAGGCTTTGGAGGCCATAATCCCCGTTCTTTGTTCAGATAGAGACTGATTGGAGACGGTGAGGCTCAGAGAGGAGCGGCTCGACGTATGGATATGGGAGTTGGAGGAAGATTTTTCGGGCCTCAATGACCAAGTTGTCGCCCTTGAAGCTGAGAAGGCACAATTATTCTCTCCACCGCCCTCTTCTCACACTTCTGCCTTTCCTGATATTCCACGGGATATATATGAGGTGTATCGAAGACGAGGCCCAATTGGATATATTTAGGGACTTGATGGTGGCGGAGAAAGTTTCTGAGGCTGACTTTGAAGATGTTTGTGCTAAGTCACGTATAGCTCTGATTGCTTGTGGCTATGACCTCGCTACACCGAAGGCTGATGATGACGAGGAAAATATAGGTGTGGATAGTATTGAACAGTATTCCTAGTATGAGGATGAGTATCATGATGGCAGTGGCAATGGTAATGGCAGAGAGACGGGTGGAGATGACCTAGGCAGTCAATTAGGTGGCGATGCTGGGTTAGGCGGCGAGTAGTTGTTTTTCTTTCTTTTGTTTGTAGACTTGTACGTATTTCTGCGGGCATCTGTTCTAGCCTTTATAAAGAAAACATTTGATAAAAGGCAATTTCTATAGTTCGTACGTGATTCTTTTCTTTCTGTTCAGGTTTGTATGCCTTTCTTTTGTTTTGTCATTTGGTCATTTTAGTCAAAAAATTTAGTTTATATGTGTTGAACGAGGTAGAAACAGAACTCAGTTTTGATCGTGGTCGAGGGCCAGTAGGTGTTAATTCAAATGAGGTCGGACGTAACCTATACTTTTTAAATTTGAAACGAGGTCTAATGTAACTTAATTAATTCGAAAGAGGTCGATTGTGATCTTTATTTAATTACAGCCGAGAACCGAGTAGGTGTTAATTCGAACAAGGTCTAATATAACCTATACTTAGTTAATTCAAACAAGGTCGAAAGTAACTTAGTCAATTCGAATGAGGTCAAATGTAACTTTTATTTAATTATGACCAAGGGCCGAGTAGGTGTTAATTCGGACGAGGTAAAATGTAACCTATGCTTAGTAAATTTGAATGAGGTCAAAAGTAATTTAGTTAATTCGAATAAATTCGAATGTAACTTTTATTTAATTACGTCCGAGGTCCGAGTAGTGTTAATTCAAAACAAGGTCAAATGTTCACGTCCTCAGGCAAAGTTGGTCCTCCCCCGGTCGCTCAATAATTCTTTGAGGTATCCTTGGAAAAACATATTTACGACCTCCCGCCTTAGGGCAATGCAGTTCTCAGTTTTGTGGCGCCGCTCTTGGTGGAACTCACAGAGGGCGTCTGACTTTCTGGTTCTTGGATCGACCTCATCTTCTGAGGCCACTTGACTTTTGGTCCGAGCTTCTCCAATACATAGTTTATTTCTGAAGGTGACACATAAAAATCATACCTATCTCATTCCGTTGAGTCCTTGTCTTTGGTCAAGGCGGGCCCTCTTAATGGCGGGAGGCGGGCACGATGGTGCTTCTGACATATCGCTGATGCCGTTCTTGGTTGAGTCGTGGAGCTACGAGGTCCCTTCTGATGTCATTTCTTTGATTTTTCCTAGATTCGTCTTATACCGAGGTCAATCAATAAGTTGACCCATTCAGATCATCATCGTCTGCTCAGACCTCGGCACAATATGCATTATGTATTTCATCCCAAGTAGTCGAAGGATATTTCATGAGTCGGCTCAATAACTTCCTCGTCGCCCTCGAGCCATTCCTGCTTAGCCCGTTCTAGAAAGTTGCTACGGCTATTCATTCTGATACATTTGTTATGCTCATCCTTACTCGGTTGAATTGAGCGAGGAAATCCATCAATCCCTCTCCG
Source organism: Nicotiana benthamiana (assembly GCA_034376525.1). NCBI lineage: Eukaryota > Viridiplantae > Streptophyta > Magnoliopsida > Solanales > Solanaceae > Nicotiana > Nicotiana benthamiana. The sequence goes on along the minus strand of CM067323.1, from coordinate 14,321,838 downwards.
GGTGATTGTTTGATAGCGAATATATCGTTTACTCTTGCCTCCGCCTTTTTGGCCCCAACATGGGCCGTCCCAATCTTGTTGGCCATCTCTTCAAATGTTTCGATGGAACGTGCGGGCAGCTATGGATACCAATTCAATGCTCATCCAGTGAGGGTATCGCCGAATATTTTTAACAAGATGGAGGATACTTGTTCCGTGGCGAGCTCATTGCCTTTTACAGCAGTGACATAGTGAGTCACATAATCTTCGGGATCATATATTTTCAGATAGGGCAGCATTTTGAAGGTCTTTGGTATGGCATGCGGGGCGGCTTCATCACCATATGGTTGTTTGACAAATCGACTGGTATCCCTCTTTGGAAAGAATTTTGGGGCACCTGGTATTTTGTCGACCCTTTCTTGGTGCTCTCTTATTTGGTCCTGAAGCACTTTGTTCTCATTTTCCACTTCCTCCATCTTTTTCAAAATGGTTGTGAGGGTGTCGTTACCTACATTATTAATAGTGTGAGTAATACTTGTTATTGTAGAGAAAAGGGCCACGCTACTCACCCGTTGTCGGTGTGATGCAAGTTTTGTCTCCTGTGCGATCTTGTTGAGGATGCTGGTTAGCGTGTTAGCTACCCAAGTCTCCAGGAGCTTTTTCACTGCTGGTGGCATCTCCTCCATCGTGGACGCGGAAGCTATTTTACCACGGAACGTTGTGATACTGGCATACTGCCGTGAGGGAGGGGCGACATGCCTCGCCTAAGAGAGGCATTAGACGTTATGTCCTCACCTTCTGTCTCAGAAACCTTATTGATGGTATTCAAGAGGTTGGGGATGAGCCCGATCACTATTCTCATTCTTTCTTATCCATTACCTGCCATGTTAGATTTGTGTGTACGAGGAAAAAGGAATTTTATCCTTTGTGTTTTTTTTTGGTTAGCAACCGATGCTAGTTATAAGTCTAGAAGAAAATAAAAATTTAAGTAGGAAATTCCTAGAGACTGCGCCAAATTGTGTTGACCAAAAATTATATATACTTTCGGTTAAACTATTAAATCTTGTGTAACAAGGGGTTAAACCTAGTTAGTGATAATATCTCTAGATCTAGAACTAGTTAGTATAAATAACGTGAGATAATGTTGGTGGGGAGCTGAAAACAGTGCACATTTATATTCCAAAAGTTTGGAGCAATAATAGGATAACATCTAGCAATAAATGACATTTTTGTAAATAAGAAGAACGACTTACCTAATATCGGATGAGGTGGATAATTCTTTTTTTCTGGCAGTGATGAATGACAAACAAATCCTAAAATTGTGGAACTATTCTCAGATCTGATGGAAAAGTATGAAATAATAGATGATAGAATCTTATTAAAAAGGTAGAGTTTGTATCTTTACTAAAGAGAAAGTCTTCTTCTCAAAAAATGTTCTTATCAAATGAATATTACATGTCTTATCCCCTTATTCCTCTTTCTATTTTATACAAGTTATATTACTAACAACTTTAACCGTACAAATTGAGGGAATATCCGAGGGAAACATCCTTAGTATCTTATTTCAAATAATGACTGTGGCAGTTGTTGACACAACAGTCTACCTCGGCCGTGGTCAGCTCCTCGGTCACGAACATTGGTGCTTCCTAACTGACCTTGGCCAATTCCTTTCACCATTGCAGATTTTGGCCGATACAAACATGTATACTTAGCTATGAATCTTAGACATAATATTTATTATAAATAACCATACTATTTTTCAATATTTTATTAAGTATATTATTTTCGCTAGTTGTTATTCTCAAATTGAACAAAGAGAGAAAATTGTGTATATATTACATAATGTACTTGAAAATTTTATTAGGACATTTGTACATGGGATTTTTGGTGGGAAAATGGTGCAATCTCATAAATGGCCAGGAAAACAAAGGAGTATGATTTTTAAAGTTGAAAGGGAGAAGTGCCTCGGCTTAGTATTCTTTCAAAAAACCATATTGCTAATATGCTTATTTTTCGTCAAAGACCAAGAAAAATTATTGGTACCAGAAAACTACTCCCCAGCGAACAGAGTTCCGATGTGTTGGATCGGAAACTCATAGCAGACATCCTGTATTAATCATGTAAGTCTGTATTATTAGTATCCTGACGTCGCTTTTCCTTAAAATGTATTTTTACTTTTCTGTTTTTGGTTTTTAGTATATGATGGAGAACTAGCTGGAGATTCACCTTAATTTATGAACGAAAAGATAGATGCACTCATTGGATGTAAAAACGGACATCAATCATGGCGTCACTTTGATTAAACCCTCCTTTTCACTCGTAGTATTTGTTTTTTATATCATAAAAAACCTACTTTTCCCTTTCACATATATTCGGTTCTGCTGTTACTAACTATAGCCGAGCCGGAAAATGTTAGTGAAGTATATAATGTGAAAATGAGGAGGACAGCGAATCGACGGGCGCACAAAAGATGCTTACATGCTGGCAGGTGTCACCCTACCAACGGCTCCCAATAAAATTTAGTACTATATTTTTTCTACTCTACTTTACTTTTCCATTCATTTCTTTCTAATTCCAAAACCCTGTTTGTTTCTCCTGGGAGTAGTAGCCTCTCTACTCTTTATCATTTTGAAATTCAGTGGCAACTAGGCTTGATTTCTTACAACCGACGATCGGCAGGCAGAGGGTTCCTAATTCTTCTCTGTGATGAAACTGATACATCAGAAGTTGCACCAACTTCTCGAGTGATTCGGATTTCTTTAATCCCTCTCTTCATAATTCAACTCACTTGAATATCCTTAAGGTAAAAGACTTCGAAAATCTTCCATGCTGATAGTCCACTTGGTCGTCTGTGTAAATTGAATTTTCTATTGATGCTTATGTATCCCATCTTTAATTTTTTAATTCTACACATACGATTTAAAATTCTTTTAAACTGGTTTTAATTTCTTAGTCGCTAAAACTTTAAGAAAGTTGGCGAACTCCTTTTTTCTTTTAGTATCGAAAGGTATCCTTGTTTCTCTACTGGTTATATGATCATCAATAAGGGACCGTAACCAGCAGTTCTATTTGGTATTTAAAGGAAATGAGTGGAGCGGTGCTTGTAGCCGTTGCAGCTGCAATTGGCAGCTTTTTGCAAGGATGGGACAACGCCACTATAGCTGGTAATCCTTTCACATATGGCATATCGCTTCAATACTGCTTTGTTTTTGTTTTCATCTAGTACCTCTGATGTTAATCCAGTCTTTCCTCTTGAAAATCTTATTGCTTTTGTATGTAATCTGGTATCTCGTGCAGTTGGTGTCAGATAATATATTCTGATTTCTAACAAGGTTATCCATTCTGTTCTTTCTGTCCTTAGATGTTACTCAGTGTCTCAATGATATCTTTCAACTGGTTATGATTCTCTACTCTTTTTTTTTTTCTGAATACAGGGGGCATCCTGTACATTAAAAAAGAATTTAAGCTGGAAACTCAACCTACTATGGAAGGGCTTATTGTTTCCATGTCACTTATTGGTGCTGTCTTGATTACAACTTGCTCTGGTGTAATAGCTGACTGGCTTGGCCGTCGTCCCTTGCTCATAACTTCTTCGGTTCTTTATTTTGTTAGTGGCCTTGTGATGCTTTGGTCTCCAAATGTGTATGTTCTACTTTTGGCAAGACTTCTGGATGGTTTTGGTGTTGGGTTAGCAGTTACTCTTGTTCCTATTTATATATCTGAAACAGCACCACCGGAGATAAGGGGTTTACTGAACACTCTACCTCAGTTCACTGGCTGTCTTGGCATGTTCTTTTCATATTGCATGGTTTTTGGCATGTCGTTGATGAGTTCTCCCACTTGGAGACTGATGCTTGGTGTTCTTTCCATCCCTTCCGTTCTGTATTTTGTATCGACAATATTTTATTTGCCCGAGTCTCCGAGATGGCTTGTGAGTAAAGGACGAATGGTAGATGCAAAGCGTGTTTTGCAGAGGCTCCGTGGACGGGAAGATGTCTCTGGTGAGCTCATGGAAGCTGTATTTGATTTTAGACTTTTAGTTGTATCATAAAAATTGCAAAATATATTGCAACCTAGAATAAATGTGTCCCCCTAAAGAAAGAAGAGTGACCTAACATTTAGATGGCTTTTTATAAGCAATTTGGCTTATTTTCCCACAGTCGCATTATCCCCCAAGTAGATCGTATCTGGACAGGTTCACTAAATCTGATTAGTTTTTTCTTATTATAAAACTTAGCAATTGAATATTTAGTAATACTGCTAGCTCATGATATAAAAAAGATGCATAGATAGTGAATCCAGATATTTGATTATCAAGTAAACAACATAGCGCCACAAAAGAAATTAAGAACTAAAACATGTGCAAATAGATGTTTTCAGAATAACAGAATTTTCTTGTTATAGCCTTATAGGATTGCTAGTTTGTAATGGAAACCTCTTACTAAGGATAACAAAAACATTAGAAGGAGATCTTAGTCATTAAATATATTGACTTGTTTGTTCTATTTATTTTTACTTTTTGAGTAATATATCTGTAAAATTCTTTGCTTCTTTCCTCTGGGTTTTTGAAGTAGCTCAATAGCTAATTAAGTCATTCGAGAAGTGGATAATTTATCAATCGAAGTAATAACATTAGACTATCAAATTAGCATAAGTATTTACACCTTTGAAGCATAAAATTTCTAACTTTTTTCCAGAGCGCTTTGTTTGTTTCTTTTTCCCCCTTTTCTTTCCATCTTTTTGACTTATTCATTAAGGAATCTATGTACAACAAATAACTGACCAATTTATTATTGAAATGTTTGAATTTCACATTTCATTTTTATTATTTTAATTTCTAATCTAAGTCCCAACCAGAACAAAAGTTTCTCTCCTTTTTCTTTTTGATGTTTGCTTATTCTATAATCTTATCTTTATTAGGTGAGATAGATTAACTATTAAGTCTGGATGCTAGCACGTTTCTTCTATGTTGAGACGTTAAAAAATGTTTGACAACATTCAACTTGTAATATCATGTTATACAACTTTCTAAGTTTCAAGAATCTTATTTCATTTAATTAGTCAAGGGCAAACTTTAAGCTTTGCAACTAGTAATTTGATGTTTCAGGTTACTACTACTTATACTAATAAACATGTTAAATCTTAGTAAATGGTGTAACATAAATTGGAAGAAAAGGAGTATCGATATTGCTATTTTTATAAGTATGCTCCCTGAATGTTTTCCTATTTATTGAGTAGTTTATTTTTGGCATTCCTTTGTTTTGACAAATTATATGATGCATAATTTTTGGACATAATGGAATAGGAAGACGTTTTTCTAATTATACTGAATTGTGACACTGTAGATTTTGAGAAGAAGAAAATGTCTCTTGTATTTCTGCGTGTGTTTACATCCCATGTCCATGAGCAAAGGAATTTATGCAAGGCTCCTAATGCTAACTAAGGAAATAAAATAAATCTATACAATCAATCCAACTATTAAATCAAATAAAATCGGGATAAAATCAGATTTCCTGATATCTTGCTACTCATAAATCAAGTTTCTTGAATCATGCTAATCAACATTCCCCTTCAAGTCGGTGCAAAGATGTCACACATGCCCAACTTGCAAATCAAAGTATGAAAAGTTCGCTTGTTGAGACATTTGGTAAACACATCAGCTAACTGTTTTTCCGATGGCACATGAAACAAACTCAAGGCACCAGTTGTATTTTTTTCTTTGATGAAGTGTCGATCAATTTCCACATGCTTTGTTTGGTCATGCTGGACTGGATTATGAGCTATACTGATGGCACCTTATTGTCACGGTACAATGAACTTTTTCCTTTTTCAAATAGTCTCAATTCCTATAGTAGCTTTTGTAGTCAAAGCAGTTCGCAAACACCCTGGCCATAACTCTTTATTCTGCCTCCGCACTTGGTCTAACAACTACACTTTGCTTCTTGCTTTTTCAAGTAACCAAGTTTTCTCCTACGAGCGTACGATAACGGATGTTGATCATCTAGAGATCCAGCCCATTCTGCATATGTAAAGTCTTCTATTTGGAGATCATCATGTTTGGAGAAACGTAGACATTTCCCTGGAGCAAACTTCAGATACCGTAAAATGTGAAAGACAACTTGCATATGAGGATCTCGGGGATCATGTATGAACTAACTCACCAGGCTAACTGAATAGGCTATGTCTGGTCTAGTGTGGGAGAGATAAATGAGCCTTTCAACCAGCTTACGATATCTCTCCTTATCAACTTATTCTCCTACTCCGCTTTGTAACTTATGATTGCTTTCAAAATGCGATCCTGCGGGTCTGCAATCTGTCATACCGGTTTCTTTCAAGAGATCCAGAATATACTTCCTTTGAGAAATAAAGATTCTTCTTTTGAATCTTGCAACCTCAATTCCCAAGAAGTACTGCAATTTTCCTAGATCTTTGTTCTCAAATTCATGTGCCAACAACTTTTCCAATCGGGACATCTCCTCTTTATTATCACCTGTCATTACTATGCCGTCAACATAAACTATGAGAAGAGTGAGTTTACCCGTTTGATGTCTTATGAAGAGGGTGTGATCATCATTGCTTTGTTGGTAACCTAAGGAGATCATTGCTTTGTTGAATCTGTCAAACCAAGCTTTGGGGAATTGCTTCAGTCCATATAAGGCTTTCTTCAATGCACATTCCTTTCCTTGACTCTGTGTACATCTCTTCTTCTAGGTTTCCATGAAGAAATGCATTCTTCACATCAAACTGTTGCAAGTCCCAGTGTTCATCTTGCTTTGATAAAAGAATTCTAATAGTGTGCATCTTAGCAACATGGGCAAATGTCTCTTGATAATCCACTCCAGTGAATTCCTTAGCCACTAATCTTGCTTGGAATCTTTCAATTGAGCCATTAGCTTTGTGCTTCACAGTGAAGACTCATTTGCAGCCAACCAACTTCTTGTTTGGTGGTGAAGTGACAAATTCCCAAGTCTCATTTTTATGACAAGGCCTGCATTTCTTTCCATTTAGGGTCTGCAAAAGCTTCCCTCCAATTCTGGGGAATAGACATAGAAAAAATAGACAAGGCAAAGGTTTTATAGGAGGGAGACAAAGAATTATAGGTGACAAAATTAGATAAAAGGTGGTGCTGCAAGATCTGACTCCTTTTATGTGAGCAATAGGTTCATCTAACTCATTAGGAAATGTAGATAACTCACTAGTAGAAGAAGTTTCAGCTTCGGTAGATTGCATGATGACTTCTTCTGCTCTATTTTTCCTTGAGTAAGTTTTCAAATCAGGCCTATCCAAAGGCCCAATAGTCTCCCCTTGAATTCTTTCTTCAATTTCACTTTCCCCTGTGATAATATCATCAAGAGGTCCAGTAATAGAACTAGGTAGAATCTTATATGTTGCTTTGTGTACCGAAAACATCTGTGAACTTATCATGCTTGTGCCTTTGGCTGTAATGCTGCTCGGCTTCCTTTAGTTTATCAGTGATCTTAGGTTTCCTGATGAAACTGGCAAAGTTAATACTGATGCAGCTTCTATTTACAGGAGAAATGGCTTTGCTAGTTGAGGGTCTTGGAGTTGGTGGTGAAACATCAGTGGAGGAGTACATTATTGGTCCAGAAAATGAACTTGCAGAAGACCAGGAACCAAGTGTTCAAAAAGATCATATTAGGTTATATGGGCCTGAACACGGACACTCTTTGGTTGCACGACCTGTCACTGGGCAAAGCGTAGTTGGTGTTGCATCTCGCCAAGGAAGCACATTTGCACCTAATGTGCCCCTCATGGACCCTGTTGTCACTCTATTTGGCTGCGTTCATGAAAAGCTTCCGGATGTGGGAAGTAAGGGAAGCATGCTCTTTCCGCATCTCGGCAGCATGTTTAGTGTTGCTGGAGATCAAACAAAAAATGAAGAGTGGGATGAAGAAAGCCTTGCCAGAGAGGGCGATGATTATGCATCTGAGGCTGGAGCTGAAGAATCTGATGACAATTTGCAGAGCCCACTGATATCTCGTCAGGCAACAAGCATGGAAAAGGACATGGTTCCGCCTCCACCTCGTGGAAGTTTTTTTAGCATGATGCAGGGTAATGATGGTGAACCAGTTGGCAGTGCTGGCATTGGTGGTGGATGGCAGCTTGCATGGAAATGGACAGAGAGAGAAGGTGATGATGAAAAGGAGGGAGGTTTTAAAAGAATCTATTTGTATGAGGGTGGAACTCATGGAGTTCGAAGGGGATCTTTAGTTTCTCTTCCTGGGGGTGATATGCCTAGTGGTGGTGAATTTGTTCGTGCTGCTGCTTTGGTGAGTCAACCAGCTTTATACTCGAAAGATCTGATGGATCAACATCATGTTGGACCAGCTATGATTCATCCGTCTGAAACATCTGGAAAATGGCCTAGTTGGAGCGATTTATTTGAACCAGGAGTCAAGCATGCGTTGATTGTTGGTGTGGGGATCCAACTACTTCAGCAGGTAATCACTAATATTACTAGAATATAGTGTAACTACTGTTTTTCTTCCATACATTCCCAAAGTCAGTCTGTCTTCTTGCATGTTGGTTATGTTCCCTCCTAAAATCTGGACTTGAGATCAGTAGCTTTCTTGCTTTATTGTAGAAACTTTTTGAGTGTCTATTTGGTGCAGCGGCTATTTTAACCATGATTCTGGAGACCTTATGAAGCTAAGAGTTAACTAGAAGCATATTCATTTCTTCAAAAGATGTAGTATACAAATTCTTTCCAGACCTTGTCAATAGGGCTGTATTCCTGCCTTTAATCAAAATATCTATTGATAGGTTAGGATTGGAGAAATTTCTCTGCAGAATCCTAAGGAGTTAGACTCTTCATCTTAAATTGGATCTGAATCAAAGAATGACGTGGATATATTGTCATTGCGCACGATTTATCTTGAGCATTTTTTATAGATCGTGAGAAGCAACAAAAGAATAAGAGAACTTGATGACTATTAGGCTGATTCAAGCTAACCATTCACAGAGATGGATATTGGTGAGACTTCGGTCAATACAAAATGATGTTTAATGAGTCAGTTTTTGTAAGGGAGCATTCTAAATATGATACTAGCAGTGATTTTTGTTGGTTACAGTAGTTTACTTATTCAATTAACTAACAAGACAAGCCTATTTCTTTCCTTTTTTTAATGAAGAATTGAAGAAAAAACTTATAGGCAGCATGGTATATTCATTTTCTCAAAAGAGGGAGTATGCCTCATGCTTCATGTTGGTTGCTGATATTTGAAATTTTTACAAGCCCCGCTACTGCTACACAGTTGTCCTTTACGGCCTCGGATTTGAATATTTCTTTTAGGCCGAGTGGTCAAGATTATGACCTAATTCAACCTCCTTCCATTAAATACTGAAACGGCACTATCGTAAAGATATTCCTACTTTTGATATCTTTGTGATTTTTCTATTTCACTTTGTCTTGATTCAGCATCCTTGCATAGGAAATGCTAGAGTCAGCTTGGTTTACACTGTATCAAAGACTGTCTGCTTCCCTTACTAACACCTGTTCATGCAGTTCTCAGGAATTAATGGAGTTATGTATTACACTCCTCAAATACTTGAGCAAGCAGGTGTAGGAGTTCTTTTATCAAACCTTGGCATCAGTTCTGCTTCTGCATCTCTGCTGATAAGTGCAATCACAAATTTCTTAATGCTCCCTTCAATAGCTGTTGCCATGAGGCTTATGGATATCTCTGGCAGGAGGTAATTACTTTTGAGTAACTACTATGGAACAAGAATGAATATGATGTTTTCCGTAGTGGGCCTTCTCCAAATGGCTCACAAAGTATTTCGGTTTGATTTCTCATCTCCAATTGTGGGGTATTCTTTTTTGTTTTAAGGGCACTCCCTTCTTCTTTTAAAGGTCTAATCCCCTCATTAGTAGATGTGACAATGCACAGTAGACTGTTTGCTAGTTCGAGATGGAGTGATGGAGATATCACATAAATATCCATGCTTTAACAGATGGAATATTGAGGGTGCCCTTTGCCATTATTAGCACTAGAAAAGTATAATAGTAGCAGGAAGTAGTGGGAGTCTACCCATTCAAACCTGGGTCTGAGTGTAAAAGGAAAAAGAAACCTCCCCATGCACTAAATTGTTGCCATCTTAAAGGGAGAAAGAAATCCTTTCCTTTTTTGTACTCTGGCCTGCTTCAAGTCACTGTTGATTTAGAGTTCAAGCAAGTTTCAATGCCTACAGGAAGTGTTCCCACTCATTTTAAGACAAGGGGTCCTTCATCCATCTTTGTTTGTAGGTTTGCTTGGCCACATTTATAAGGTTCTCCTCCACAATGATTCTCACATAATAGACTTTAGCATCCTTTTTTTCTCTTTTCTTAAATATAGTAGATTTTTGCATTGTTACCTGCACTTAAGGCTGGATAAAAAGTGAATGGATGTCCTATTGTCCTTAGTTTCGATTCCTGCAAATCTGATTACTGCATTTGCCTTTCCGTATATTGTTGTATTGCAGGAGTCTGCTGCTAGGCACAATTCCTATCTTAATTATAGCCCTCATTGTTCTAGTTATTGGAACTTTAGTGAGTATGGGAACTGTTGCAAAGGCTGCTATATCAACAGTTTGTGTTGTTATGTACTTCTGCTCATTTGTTATGGGGTTCGGGCCCATTCCAAACATACTCTGTTCAGAGATATTTCCAACTCGGGTCCGAGGTATATGCATTGCCATCTGTGCTCTAGTATTCTGGATTGGGGATATTATTGTTACCTACACACTACCTGTGATGCTGTCCTCTATTGGCCTTGCTGGCGTATTTGGCATATATGCTATCGTCTGTGTTATATCATGGATATTTGTTTTCTTGAAAGTGCCTGAAACCAAAGGGATGCCTCTTGAAGTGATCTCGGAGTTCTTCGCTCTTGGTGCTAGGCAGGCTGCTGCTGCTAAGAACTGATCTGATCGTTTGACGACATGTTGGCCTTGCCTAGATCCGGATTTTGTTTGCTTTAAGGTTTCCCTTGTTTGATAGAGTGGTGTTTGCTATTCAGTTTTCTAAGTTGTTTAGAACAGTGCAAGATCTTTTAATGAGTTTTACGATTTTGTTTTTGTTTTTGTTTTTGTTTTGTTTTCTTTCCTTCACTGAGCCAAGGGTCGATTGGAAACAGCCTTTCTGTCCTTTCGGGCAGGGGTAAGTCTCGTCTACATATTACCTTCTCCAGACCCCACTTTGTGGGACTATACTGGGTAGTTGTTGTTGTTGTTGATTTAGTAGTCATGCTTGTGAAAGGTTCTGCTGAAATGCCGCAAAGGTGTTCACTTGTTTTTTGAAAGCATCACTTGTGGTGATTAAACAAAAAACTCACCAAGCTCTTAAAACTCAAAGGTCCATTAATCATCTTGTTATCTCCTTGATCACTTAAGGCCCGACTTCGTCTATAGTAGAACTGTCCCTTGACGTATCTAGCTTTGCTTCGTAGAGTTGGATGCCCTGAGTGACCTCCCCCCCCCCCCCCAACATTGGCACCAAGTATGTTGAGGAAAGAATAAAAAAAGGTGAAATAGCACCCACAACATTGGCACCGAGTATATGCATCAACTTAAAGGAGCAGAAGCTGAAAGGAAGTGAAAAGGAGGGTCAGAAGCCAATTTAGATTTTGCAACTTTGTAACTAACGGAGTAGTATATCTTTTAATGTAATAATATTAACTAATTAAGCAAAACAAAAAACTAAGAACGACAAAAGAAAGAAGTTCTCAATATCAACCATTGCAATTGCACTATCCAGAGGAGTGTATCTCATAGACAGATCAGATATGAGCTAGAATACGTTAATACCATACAGCAAAATCAGAGTTGAGGCAAATGAAACTGATCTTGTCACTTCTCTTAAACGATTTGGTGCCAATTTGCCAAACTATCATTACTACCAGTAAGATGCGACAAAATTTTGAAGTTATTCCATTATTTGGCACCAGTTCAAGTAGGCAACCCGCCCAAAATGGATCACTCTCTGAAGATCAAAATCCCTATGCAAAGGTGACCCTAATGGATTAATTGGAAGAATGTCGGAACCATCCACTCTTATCATTCCAGTGAAAAATTTGCAAAAGGCATGTTGCCCCCCACCCCCCCCTCCCCCCCAAAAAAAAAGATGTATGAGGAACCAACAAGCAGCATGACAATTAGCGCAAAATTCATCTGGGATCACTACTGACAAGCCTAGCCCCAACACGGTCTAGCTTCTTCACCATCGCCGAGGATTTGAGGTTGCCTTCTTTAAGAAAAGCCTCTACCATTCTTTGCCCAATCTCCCTTCCTTTCTCCTCGTTGTCAGTCACTGCTACTGCTGTGGGCCCAGCTCCGCTTATGGTGCAGCCAAAAGCTCCTGCTTCCATTGCCACCTTCTTCACACCCTCCATTCCTGGAATCAACGGTGCCCTCCTTGGCTCCACTATTTTATCGGAGGACAGTGCCTTCCCTAAAACCGACAGATCTCCCTGCAGCACGGCCGCCACTAATGCCGCTGCCTGACTACAATTCCAAACATGATGGGACATGGTTATCTGTTGCGGCAGTGCCGCCCTCATTTTCTTAGTTGGGGCCTCAAATTCCGGATTTACCAACACAAAGAACAACTCCTTTTCGTGAGGAAACTTCAACTGGATTAACTCCAGAGGATCGTAGCTCCTGATCAATACGAAACCCCCCATAATAGCAGGTGCCACGTTGTCCGCGTGGTAACCCGAGACCTTCGATTCCGATTCTAGCCCAGCAAGCACGAGGTGAGACGCACCCAATGGGCGGCCAAAAAGCTCGTTCACGGCAACAGCAGCGGCGGCGGCGCTAGCAGCGCTGGAACCGAGACCACTGCCCAAGGGTAATCCCTTCTGGAGGGAGAGGGAAAGGCCAACAGATCGGATGTTGAGCATCTTCATGACGGAGATGGCGGCGATACCGGCGCAATTCCAGAGGGGGTTTTTGTTGAGCTTCTTGCCGGCGCCGGAGATGTCAGAAATAGAAACCTCGCCAGGGTGAACGTCGGGGTCGACGCGGAGAGTGACGTAGTCGCCGATGCCGTCGACAGCGCAGCCAAGGAAGTCGAAACCGGGGCCAAGATTGGCGACGGTGGCGGGAGCAAATGACTTGACGCAAGTGAAAACCGGCGGCGGCTCAGTGACGAGGGTGCGGGAGTGAGCAGAGAGGCTGAGTCTAAAGGAGGTATTAGAATTGGGATTGCGTGAGGAGGTGCTGAGGTTGAGATTGAGATTGAGGGGAGACTGACAGAAGATGGCCATTGCAAAGAAGAGCGTGTGGTTACTGGTCAGAGTGAGAGCCAACGCTGTAAAAGAGTCTCACCCAATCACCAGCCTCTGAAGGAAAGAGGGTTCTTACCCAAAAACTCGCTACTCACTTCTGATAGGCTTCTAAAAGAGCCTGGGTTGAGTTGAGGTTGTTTTACTGTAAGTTTCTTTTCTTTTACACACTTCCACCAAACTAGACATAGCTTGTTTTTTATGTGAAGTGAAAGAAATTTTCTATTTACTCTCTCTCATCTATTGCAGCTCGGGTGGAATTTAATGCACCGAGCTGCCCTATCTTACTCTCTCTCATCTACTCACGATTTATTAGGATAGACTTTGATCAAACCAATTATTTGTAAATAAGAAGCATTTTAAACATGGCAGTTATTTAATCTCACAAAGGAATAAATTGTTAAAGCAGACCAAAATGAGCTCAACTAACATGATGAAGCGGCTTAAGATTCAGTTAGCCTTTTGGCAATCCTATATTTTTGTCCATAAACGATATTACATTCTCTAAATCTCTCTTGGGTAACACCATTCAACACATTCATCACATCAATAGCCCAATACATAACATCTTATTCCATATTTGTGGAGCTGTACATCAATATTCCAAAACTTAACATGCATCTTATTATATTAAATTACAAATTTATTGGGGTAATTCTTCGAGCACTAGATGTTCTCTACATTCCATCGTTACATGATAAGATGTACAAGAATCAAAGGAGAACGTTTCGTAATCTCTCTTTTGGAAATTGTTCATCATTTCAAGAAGCAATGGCGTTAGCTAGTGGAAAGGTTTTCCATTTCCATCCGCTTTCTTTTCAACCTATTTGCAGATATCTCTGCCTTCTCATCCACAAAAGACAAGAACTTCCTAAGCCGTATTGAATGTGATATTCTAGTTCTAGTAGAAGTAGAATGCTTTAATTCAGGAAAATGTCGTTTGAACTGTTGCAACATGAAGCAGAAATATACAAGCAGAGCAAAACAGCAAGTAACTCCACAAATGAGGAACAGACCCCAAAAGCTCTTCAACTGAAGCTGCTCTGAATCTGCTTCAGAACTCTGCCCTCCGCAAACTTTTCTGTTTAACCACTTCTTGTGAATCTTCTCTAGCTCTCCATTCTCGGATAATTGCAAGATTGCAGTTGACATGTCAATAGCTAAGGGTGAGTCTCTCGGAAATGCCTATAAAATTAATTGGATCAAGCTATCAGCTTATGTTACATGACTAGCTCTTTAGTTAAGTCATTTTGCCACTCATGTCCATTTATTATTTCGCTATAAGCATTAGTAGGAGTATAATACTTAATATGAGTAAGGAAATACTTACAAATCCCCATCCACTTTTGGTAAACTCTGGGCCAACTTTTTGGAAACCGCAGTAAGTTGATAAAAACTGATCCACATATGGACGTTCATCCACCACAGCAGCAACTCTTCCTTGTTCAAGGGCATCAGCATATTCTTCTGGTGATCCAAGAGGAACAAGCCTAGACTTTGCAATGTTGACTTCTTCAAATAAGTAGTTCTCAGCAAAAGAGCCTACCTGGTACCCAATTGCGTCATTGCTTGTTACCAAGGATTCAATTCCTTGGATAGATGATGCGAGCTGTTGAACTGTTAGAAACGATGTCAAGCTTGCTGTATAGCTCGATGTAATTATCAAGATCACGAATAGCCATATAAGCAGTACAATTCGACCCAATGTGCTCACTGTGTTTTCTCCTGAAAGGTTTTCAGAATTGAACCATTATGGCAAAGTTTAACAATACAAATTAAAATAAATATAGTTATTATCTTGACTTTTGTGAAAGTAGGAGAAACTAGATACTTACTCGGGGCTCCAAATATAGTTGAGAAACTAAACCTGCAAGCAAAATAAGGTGTACAAGGAGATGAGTTCAAATCCTAAAGATCAAGATGCAAAATTTGAGGTTGGAACATCAAAGAAATGCAAGAAAATAGTATCTAAACACTGTTTTCTCTAGTTTCTTGCGTAGCTTCGGAGGATCCTAGTACTTAGGTAGTTGCATTAACTTCCCATTATAGTACTTCGAAGGCTAACAAGAAGGCATCCAATTAACAACAACAACAACAACAACAACAACAACCCAGTATAATCCCACTTAGTGGGGTCTGGGGAGGGTAGTCTGTACGCAGACCTTACCCCTACCCTTGGATAGAGAGGCTGTTTCCAAATAGACCCCGACATCCTTCCCTCCAAGAACTTCCCACCTTGCTCTTGGGGAGACTCGAACTCACAACCTCTCGGTTGGAAGTGGGGGTTGCTTACCATCAGAGAGCAACCCCTCTTGTCCAAGAACTTCCCACCTTACTTACCATCCAATTAACTCACCATAAAATTGTGACCACTTGCTTCTTTGGGGGGCCACGAAATTCATCATTAAATTTGTGCTCTAGTATCCACACTACGGTTCCCACAACAAGGCAAAAAGCGGCTATGACTCCCCAGGCCAGGGGAGTAAATGGCCGCAGGAACGCCCAAGCAATCGACCTCATCTTTTTCACATGTACCACCACCACTAACCCTGACCCTATATATGGTTGACTAAAATCCAATACCTTTGTGCGGTTCGTTACAATTGTAATGTCACCAACTGCAGCATCAAATTCCTATCACAGAATAAGAAAACAATGTTATACTGAATGTTAACTACACATTGAGTTTTGCAACTGTAAGTAGCGGGAATAGCAATGCCATCGACGGTACTCACATGGGCTGTGATCATGTTTACTAGCTGAGTATAGCTTGGATTTTTGTGTCCATCTCCAAATATGATGAATTGATGTGGCACAGGGTATGATAGACATTTCAAGGCTGCAAGGAAGACATCTATGCAATAGCCTTGGACCACTCCACTACCTTCCTTTTCTGAAACAAAAGCTCTGAAGCCCACTCTCCTTGGGACTCCAATCCTTAACGGCCTCCCATTGTCCGGAAATACCCATCCACGCGGTCTGATTTTAGTTTGCCCTGGCCATATAACCTGATCCAATCGTTGAGTTGAACTTGACCTATTAGCTGGTTTGGCATAAAGAGACTCCGGAGGCACAACGGATAGCCCAGAGTAGTTACACCAGTATCCTATTTGCCTTAACCTTCCTTTGCCAACTACATTGAGAATATCAAATGAGGGACGGAACATGGATCTATCTGGTTTAAATGCAATGGGACCACTTACCCCAGTCATGTTGGTCTTTAATATGTTACTAAGCAATTGCTTACCACCATCAAAAATGCTAAGTGCAGCAAGGTTCATGGTCTCTCCAGCAAAACTGTCCAAATTAGAATCATTTGAGTAGGAGATTTTTCCTCCATGATCTAAAAACTCTTTAACTGCATAAGCAATCATCCAAACAGTATCATAGGCATATAGACCGTTGGCATTCAAACCGATGGAGCCATTGCTCAACTTGTTCCACCTTGATACAAAAGCCCTCTTCTTTTGGGAATCAGGTGTATGGGACCGAAGGGTGAGAGCACCTTTTATAGAGCTAATCACCTTTGTTGAAACTGAATTCGAGTCAAGGACACTGGAAAGCCAAGAAGTAGCAATCCAAACATATTCACTTGTCATCATGCCAAGCTCCTGGGCAACCTCAAAGACCCTGAGACCTGTTATGGATAATGTATGCAGAACAATAACTCGGGACTCGATTGATTTAACCTTAAGCAACTCAGCCACGATCAGGTCACGACTAGACATGGGTTCAGGTGGAAGAATTGCCTTGTAAGAAATCTTACAAAGTCTCTCAACAAGTTTATCACCTAGAGCGGCAATACTATTTCGACCTTGATCATCATCTGAGAAAATCGCAATGACTTCTCTGTATTGAAAATAACTGATCATATCGGCTACGGCAGTCATTAGAAAAAGATCACTGGGGGCAGTCTGAATGAAATAGGGGTACTGAAGAGGTGAGAGTGTGGGATCCAATGCTGTGAAAGAAAGGAGCGGGACATGGAGTTCGTTCGCAAGGTGAGAGAGTACATGGGCCATTACAGAACTTTGAGGGCCAATCACAGCTACTGTATCGGTCTCCATGAATTGTAACGCTGGAAAGAGATAACATATATATATTCAGCCAGCCAGAAAAGTAGAAAAAAGTTAACAAGACGATCTAGTCAAGTGATATCGAAGAGCAGTGAGAGAAATTGAAGAACAGTAGTATGAAAAGGTGAGAACTACATATATATACCTCCAATGATCCCTAGGAATCCGCTGTAGTTTGAATCATGGAGGGTGAGAGCAAGTTTTCTTCCGTCGAGAAGAGTGGTATCAGAATTGACGTCTTGGACAGCAGCTTCCATTGCGATTCTGGCAACCTTGCCGTTGGTGGTTCCAAAAGAAAAGATGGCTCCAATCTTCACCTCATCAACTTGTCTCTGCTCCTCTGAAGATTGTCCAATAAAGCAGGCGAATAGAAGCAGAAACCAATTTAAATTCATGATGACGCCTCCAATTGCAATTAAAGCGTTCGTAGCTGTAGAAGGATCAGATTACCAACAAAAGTAAAATACAACCCAATGTTAAAAGTTTATAAACATTGGGACAGAGACAACCGCAGGAAGCGTAGTTTTTTTAACTCTGAGAGAGGAAACAGAAATCTCCTTTCGAAGAGGAGATAGTGATACTAGACTACAAAAGTGGCAAGCCAAGGTCTTTCATTGGTTTGCCAGATAAAGTGAAGTTTTAGTCCTTTTTCTCAAGGACATCACGAGGTATAGACAGTTCCCTCAAGTAAAAGAAAAGCCAATGAAACTGGCAGTGGAAATTGTGGAGCATACCAAAATCATCAAAGTGGGCAACCACCTGGGGTAATATCTTAGTAGAACTTAGATATGGCAAAGGCATTAGGGATTAAACAAAGAAAAATAATCCAAAAGGAAGGATGGAGGGTGACCCGCTTTGACATATTTGAGATTTATTATGATATAAGCAGAATGAGAATACTTGAGTATAAAGGAACATAAGGATATACGTTTAATAGCTAGCTTGTCATTCTAGGATTACTCATTATGCAACTCTCTCGGTTGGACAACCACTCCACTTTTACGCGCATAAAACATAAAGTTATAAAAGTAAGATATCCGTTGGGGTTTTGGGGGTGCGGGGGGGACCGCTGGCTCTGGTGCGAATTTGGCAAAAACATAAACCAGATCAGTAACATAGTAGTGTTTTACCAAGTAATGATTCTTCACCACTTTCGTCCAATGTCACATGGATTCTAGATTTTCTACTGTTGTCATTATTAATACCCCCGCCACAGCGCACACGGCTTGGATTGGAAATTCGTAAGTCTATGATGTTATGACACATCTCGGTGAAGAAAAAATATTGCAGGATTATATTTCTCATTGGAGCTCAAGCGGCAAGGAGGGGAGGTCAATTCTTGTTTTACTCTTAGGCATCCATGTGACTTCCATTAATTGTTCTAAAACTATCAGTTTCATTGATATTAACAGCACTAATTTTTCAACGCGAAATTGAGTATTCATGTAAGTATTACTGTATGGGTCAAAATTAGATCATATAAATTAGTCACGCGAAAATATAAGGTCGTGATCAGACAGGTCAATGTCGGACCATCATCAATAACCAAGGTCGCATCCTCATCAATAACCTGTTGCACTTTTAAGCCATTGGGTTTTAAAGTAGAAGAAGTATGAATTGGAAAAGGAGATAAATAAAATGGAGGGAAAAATGAAAATTTGAAGAAGTGAACTTTTGTCTTGCACTTTGTCCCTTATTGGTAAGGGACAACTTTATTTGTGTGCTTATATATAGAATCACTTCTTAAAGCTCTTAAAAGGAGTTGAAGAGAATTAATCCTCGTGCCATCGTCGCTCGGCTCCGCTTAGGCTTGGGATTTGGATTTTCCAAATGATCGATCGATAAGATTATTTTTGGATAAAATTTATTTAATTATTTAATAATTAATTAAGATCACTGTAGAAGAATCAGAAACATAGTCCGGCCGCGGTCCTGGCGTAACCGTGGTAGGACTACACCAGAACCCTGCTGAAGATTCAGAGAGTCTCTCTGACCACGGTCCTGGTGTAACCGCGGTAGGACCCCGCGGCAACTTCTAAAAGGCACCTTTTCCACACACCTCTTCTGATAATTGCCTATAGATTTCTGAGGCAAGGCTCCGTTTTCTATACACGAAAAATACTCCAGAACTTCCTTCTTTTTGATCTTACTTCATTCTAATTCGCAGTCTCTCTCTCTCAAATTCGTAAGTGTGATTTTGCTCCGTTCTTTGAGTTCGTTCGTATCCTTGCAGTTTGTATTGTCACTGTTGCATGAAGGTTTATTCTATTTTATGCTGGGAGGATTTAATCCATTACCTTGGTAACGTGTGAGGAGGTTAAAATCCCTTAAGGACGTACAAGAAAATTGTGGACTCGGAATATTTTTGATTCTTTACTATTTTTTCAGATTTCTTTATTCTTCTAACAGTTTTCTGATTTTTTGTTTAACACAGTATCGCTCACAAGCTTAAGTAATTTTAATAAATAACGCTCTATGTTGATTATATACTAAACTATTTTCTATACTACGTTGGAGACTAAAGCATTGGTACTTTCTACTCCAATAATTATTATGTCCGGTTCAAAGTATATAAAAACTTTGCCAGAATAATAAACGTACGGGTTTTAATTATATAAAAGCTTCATCATTGTTACGTGTTGTCTGTTTGGTTTTGTATTCAGTTTGAAGATATCAAAACTTCACCGATTTGACAAAGTTCTGTTTTGTTTCCAACTCTACAGAAACATGACGAATGAAAACCAAACTAATGGAAATGTTGTGGGAACGGGTGCTACTATTACGAGTGTTGCTGCCTCGTCAAGCTGTTCTACTCTTGCTCATGCAATGGCACTAGCAGAAAAACCCGAAAAGTTCTCCGGTATTGACTTCAAACGTTGGCAAATGAAGGTGCTCTTCTATCTTACTACATTGAGTTTGCAACGTTTCATCAAGGAGGATCCTCCGGTCTTGGCAGAAAATACTTCGAATGATGAATGAATTGTTGTAACTTAAGCATGAAAATATTCTGATTTCTTGTGCAGAAACTACATTTTGAGTTATTTGGAAGATTGCTTGTACAATATCTATAGTATCATGGAAACTTCAAAAGCGTTATGGAATGCGCTTGAGAAAAAGTGCAAGACTAAGGATGGTGGACTTAAGAAGTTCGTGGCTACAAGATTTTTGGATTTCAAGATAATTGACACTAGGTCGGTCATAACTCCAGTGCAAGAATTACAAGTCATTGTGCATGAACTCTTTGCTGAAGGTATGACCCGAATCAATAATTTTATTAATAAGATTTATCTTATTATTAATTATAAATTTATTATTGAAGGTATGGTCATAAATGAGGCCTTTCAAGTCGCTGCATTCATTGATAAATTACCTCAGTTGTGGAAGGATTGTAAAAACTGTCTTAAACCAAGCGAAAGGAAATGACAATAGAAGAATTGATTGTTCGTCTGGGGATAGAAGAAGACAACAAAAGTGCTGAAAAGAAGTCACGTGGAAACTCGACAATAATGGGGGCAAACATTGTTGAGAAGGTTCCACAAAATAAGAAGAGGAAGAAGGCTTCTGGACCAAAGAATTACCCAAGCAAGAAAAATTTCAAGGGTAATTGCCACAACTGTGGAAAATATGGGCATAAGGCCGTGGATTGTTGTGCGCCAAAGAATTATAAGAAAAAAAAGAATCAAGCTAACATGGTTGAAGATGAAATGGAAGACTTGTGTGCCATGTTGTATGAATGCAACTTGGTAGGAAATCCGAAAGAATGATAGATAGATTCTGGAGCCACCTGCCATATTTGTGCTAACAAGGAGTTATTTTCTTCTTATGCCCCCGTAGGACCCGACAAGACAATCTTCATGAGAAATTCATCTACTGCCAAAATTGTGTCGGAAAAATAGTGACTCTAAACCAAGTCCTCCATGTTCCAGAAATTCGCAAGAATCATGTGTGTACCTCACTTCTTGTGAAGAATGAATTCAATTGTATTTTTATTTCTAATAGTCTTGTACTAAGTAAGAACGGTGTATATGTAGGAAAAGGATACCTGAATGAAGGCCTTTTTAAGCTAAATGCAATAGTAGTTCCTATTAATAAAGTTAATTCTTCTTCTTACTTGCTTGAGTCAAACACTTTATGGCATTCGCGTTTAGGGCACGTAAACTTCAAAACATTGCAAAAAATGATAAATTTAGAAGTATTTCTAAAATATTATTGCATTAATTCCAAATTTCAAATATGTGTGGAATCAAAGTATGCTAAGCATCTTTATAAGTCTATTGAAAGGAATTCAAGTCCTTTAGACTTAATTCACACAGATATTTGCGATATGAAGTCAACACCATCTCGCGGTGGGAAAGAATATTTTATTACTTTTATTGATAGCACGAGATATTGCTATGTTTATTTACTTAATAGTAAAGATGAGGCAATTAATGCTTTCAAGCAATACAAGAATGAAGTTGAAACGCAACTAAACAGAAAAATCAAAATGATAAAAAGTGATAGAGGCGGGGAATATGAATCTCCTTTGAAGAAATATGTTTGGAAAATGGAATTATTCACCAAACAATTTCTCCTTACTCTCCACAATATAATGGATTTGCAGATAGAAAGAATCGAACATTGAAGGAGATGATGAATGCATTGCTGATAAGTTCTGGCTTACCACAAAACTTTGGGGGGGGGGGGGAGCTATACTTACAGCTAACCGAATAATCAATCGTGTACCTCATAGTAAAACATAGTCCATTCCTTATAAAAAGTATAAAGGAATGAAGCCTAGCTTGAAATACTTCAAAGTGTGGGGGTTTTTAGCTAAGGTACAAGTTCCTAAACCTAAAATGGTTAAGATAGGTCCAAAAACTAGTTGATTGTGTGTTTGTTGGATATGTAACCAATAGTAAGGCATATCATTTTCTGGTTCATAAATTAAAAAATTCTGAGATTCACGTTAATACGACAATAAAATCAGATAATGCTGAATTCTTTGAAACTATTTATCCGTATAAAAAGGAAAGTGAACTAACCTACCAAAAGTCAAAACGACCTCGGGAGGAAATAAGAGATGGTATGCCTAATGAGGAAAATTTGAGAAGAAATAAACGTCAAAGGACATCTACTTCATTTGGTCCATATTTTCTGAATTTTCTGTTAGAAAATGAGCCTCGTACCTTCAAGGAAGCAATGTCTTTCTCAGAAGCACAATATTGGAAAGAAGCTGTCAATACTGAAATAGAATCCATATTGAGCAACCATACCTGGGAATTGGTTGATCTTTCTCTAGTTAACAAAACGTTGGGTTCTAAATGGATTTTCAAGAAGAAAATGAAGGATGATGGTACTATTGATAAATACAAGGCAAGACTTGTTGTCAAAGGATTTAGACAGCGAGAAGGTCTTGACTATTTTGATACATACTCGCCAGTAACAAAAATGACATCCATTCGGATGCTAATAGCGTTAGCTGCCTTGCATAGTCTTCAAATCCATCAAATGGATGTAAAACCAGCCTTCTTAAATGGTGAACTAGAGGAAGAAATTTGCATGAACCAACCTGAGGGGTTTATGGTTCCGGAAAAAGAAAAGAAGGTGTGTCGACTTGTTAAGTCCCTTTATGGACTAAAGCAAGCACCCAAGCAATGGCATGCGAAATTTGACCAAACAATAGTGTCAAATAATTTTAAGATCATTGAATGTGATAAATGTATTTACATTAAGAACGTTCCAAATCATATAGTCATTGTTTGCTTATATGTTTATGATATTCTAATAATAAGCAAAGACATTGCCGACATTCAAGCTACTAAGCGTATGCTTGCTAGTAAGTTTGATATGACATACTTAGGAGTTTCTGATGTAATTCTAGGAATTAAAATCCAGAGGACTCCTCAAGGTCTAGCTTTGTCTCAATCACATTACGTGAAAATGGTACTTGAAAAATTCAAACACTTGAATTTAGAAGTACAAGAACTCCAATTGACTTAAACCATCATCTTATAAAGAATAAAGGTGAAAGTACGTATCAATTGGAGTATATTTGGGTGTGGGAAGCTTAATGTACATTATGAATTGTACACGACCTGATATAGCTTGTGCAATAAGTAAACTTAGTCGATTCACAAGTAATACCAACAAACATCACTGGGCAGCAATGAAACGAGTTCTAGGATACTTGGAGTATACCCAAGACTACGCTTTTCACTACAATAAATATCATGCGGTAATCGAAGGATATAGTGATTCAAATTGGATAATCGGCTCAAGAGAAACAAAGTCCACAAGTGGATATGTGTTTACTGTCGGTGGAGGAGCAGTATCTTGGAAGTCTTCCAAACAGACGTGTATCACTCGCTCTACAATGGAATAAAAGTTTATAGCGTTGGATAAAGCCGGTGAAGAAGCTAAATGGCTTCGGAATTTTTTAGAAGACATTCCGTTCTGGCCAAATCCTTTGGCTCCTATTTGCATACATTGTGATAGTGAGGCTGCCATAGGACGGGCAGAGAGCGTTATGTACAACAGAAAGTCTCGTCAGATACGACGAAGACATAACACCGTTAGAAAACTAATTTCTAGTGGAATTATTACTACTGATTATATTAGATCAAAGGATAATGTGGTGGATCCGCTTACAAAAGGCTTAACTAGAGAGGGAGTTGAGAAATCATCTAAGGGAATGGGACTATGGCCGAGGTCAAGTCAATATGGCGGTGACTCTACCTAGAATTTTGGATGTTCCGAGATCTAGGTTCAAGGAGCTCAAACAAAGTTGTGATTGACCGGTTCAACATTGTCAAAATAAATACTTTGGTTCATTCTCGTGGTGAAGACAATGTTCAGTAACAAGGATAGAACTTTACACGTTCTTTAATGATTTCTTAAGTTTGATGAGGCATTTATCAAATAGTGTCAATCTAAAGCATTACACATATAGGAATCACCTATGTAAGTGTGAAGTGGAAGCTGCTTCAATGAGAATTCTGTAAGGCCAATTCTCTACGCACTTATAAAACTACGCGATGTTCATGGCTAAAATGAACACAACAATGAGAACCAAAAGAGGGTTAAGGGTTGGTTGTGTGACATATGGTTGTCTAGGTATACACTAAAGTTCGACGATTCAAAGATATCAAATTTACTGATTGACCGAGTATATCTGACATATGTTCACTACGGAAAGTTCAAAAGGAAACCTACTTATCTAGATGCAATTGATCTTTACTTGCAAAATCACATAGCTTTCATGTGGGAAATTGTTGGACTTTCAAGCCAATAGACTTTAAAGTAGAAGAAATGGAATTGAAAATGGAGAAAAATAAAATGGAGGGAAAAATGAAAATTTGAAGAAGTGAACTTTGGTCTTTCACTTTGTTCCTCATTGGTGAGGGACTGTCACACCTCCTTTTTCTGCTGTACACCCCCGCAGAGGAGCGTAAATGGGTTTTTCCATTTAAAGGACAATCGCAACGAGATTTAAATATTAATTATTTCAGAGTCGCCACTTGGGAGATTTATGGTGTCCCAATTCACCGATTTGAATCCCGAACCGAGGAAGATTATGACTCTGTATTATAGTCCGCGAACCAGAAATCTGGATACGAACTTTTGTTAACCCTAGAGAAGGTGGCATTCCCGAGTTCCGTGGTTCTAGCACGGTCGCTTCACTGCTGTATTTGATTTATCTGATTTTATTACATGCTAACTGAAGTGCTTTTATTTATAAATCGCTTTTACCATTATTTATTTTAAAAGACTTGCGACGTCGTGAAAACACGTCTCTAACCACGTCATAAACACATTTCGACTTCGTCGAGATCTGGATTTGGGTCGCATCAATGCGCACCCGAGTTTAAGAAAGTAATTTAATTAAAGCGCGCCTAAAGAGTCTAACATATTATTATTTTGGAGAAGGCCGTGGAATTCGCTAAACGGCCCTCCCGAATTCTAAGCATTTTTAGTAAACATTGTATGAGGGCTCCGCAATTTGCATTTTATTCGGCGAGTCTCGTCTCATTATTTTATTTAAAAGGTAAACCTAAAGCAGCTATGATTTTCTATTTGTGTTTTTGTTTCTAAAAGAAAAAGAAATCCTAATCAATCGCTTAAATTCACAAGAAATCAATATAGTAGAGTTTGTTACATTTGGGGTCTACAGGCCTGTGAATTCAATTCATTAAATGGTTTTGGATTTTGCCCCACGTTTGGGCCCAGGTCCAAACGAATATTCGATCAAACCAAACCTGGGCCACTTATCAACACAGTCAAGCCCAAGCCCTGGTAATCAAAATAATTATTGAACCCAACACAGGAAGGCAGTGTACGCCTATGCCAATTTATTGAGCACTGACCAATTGGAATTTAGACTCCTAAATTGGATAATTTTCTTCTTTGTCTAATATCTATGAACATGAATGTTGTCTCCTTAATGGAAATAGAAAAATTACTGCCTAAAGTTTAAATAAAAAAATTAATGAAGCATTTAAGATTAAGCTACTACCTACTGACCGAACTATGCATTTAAGACTAATGAACTATAATTGTTTTTCCAAATCTTAACCACAGACTGCACCATATCATAAATTTGAAATCATCTCCAGTACCTATCCATCAGCATACGAGACATGCATGTAGTGAATGGCCAGATTCGGCTAGATACTGATGAGCAATTTCAGATGCATAAACTAACAAAGCTACTACTGATTGAACATAAAACACAACTCGATTAGTGTTCAACTATTAACACTCTAACCAATTGATAGGATACACGGTCCTTATATTGTCCAGATAGATATTTAAACAAGTCAAATTAGCAAGAATGAATTGAATTAAACAGTTTCTAACACAGTACCACAAACTAAAACGAAACTATGGAGATAACTGAAGCTTCCATTGACATTGTGTCTCCTTTGATTTCAATTCAACTGAAATTCTACATGAGGCTGCGATTCAGGACATGTACCTGGATTTGAGATGAAATGAGATAATGAAATGAAAGTCAGTTAAGGCAGACAGAACAAGCAGCAGCAATATGAATTTTAAGCAAACAAAATCACATCAAACTTCAATCCAGGAATGAGTTTAGAATCCAGAAATGCTTTAAAAATCCATGAGATCAACATATCAATCCAAAATAAATTTAACCAGACAGAAATGACTTTCAAAATGTACCCAGCAATAATTCACAGCCACACAACACTTAAATTGATCCCAAATGTCTCAAATGAACTCGATAATCGCTGAAATTGTGAATAGATTAACACTTTGCCAAAATCAACCTATCAGCACCAAACTTACTCGAAATCAAACCAGTGACAATCTAAAGTTTCCACAAACAAATACTGAAATAGGAAAATGAGAATTACTAATGTGAAAGCTGAAATTAACCTAAAGTATCTAATTGAAAGTACATTTTTGGTTTTTTGAAGAGTTTTTGTTGTTTTTTTTTGTTTTCTGGAAATCACTACTATTTTTGTTTTTGTTTTTGAAGATTTTGGATTTTTGATTACAAGTTTTAGATCTGAAACTTACAGAGAAGGGGAGGGAATTTTGTGAGGCTTTTTAAACTTGGGAATGAAGCAAAGGGAATCCCCTTTATAGGCACAAATGAGGGCAACCCTCATATTTTCAAATTGCACTATTATTCCCTTCTTATTTTCATTTTAATCCTCTCATTTGCTGACTTGTTACTCAAGTAAGTTCATATTCTTTGCTAAAAACTATACTAAAGTCTGTTCTAGAAGGTCCTATTCCCGTTACAATTCCTATACTACCCTTTCCTTATTTTAAAATTACCATTCCTAATAAAACTGCCATTTACCATGCTCAAACTACCCCTAAAAGAATTGCTAACCCACCCAAACCTATGATTATCTAGTGATTAACTATAGTTAACAAACTTCAACAACCCAAACACCTAACAAGGTAATGAACTACTGGTGAACTAAACCATATTAATCAAAAACTTGAAACCAAATCAATCACAAACTGGGCTTAATCAAAATTAATAACCAACTATCATTCAAACGATTACTAACTAAATAGAATTATAATTGATCTAAAATTATGAGTCATTACTCAAACAACAAAATTGAAACAAATCCAACAAATGTGAAATTAACACCTAAAACTAACATGAATCAAGCTAGTAAGGATTAAAACTGAAACAGACTTGAACAAGAATTATTAATTTCGGACTACAATTATGACCAAACACAATCAAGAAACTAACAGTCATGAACGTCAAAAAAAGAATAAAAAATAAAATTCAAACACTCACTGGCTCAACTTCAAAATCCGGCTCCCTCTCAAGTTTTCTGAAAGACTCGACCAACTTCAAAGGCATTCGATAGCTACTAATGTTGAATTCTTCATAAGGAGGGCCCAGGGAATGCCAGGGATCAATTTGAGGTGGGTTTGGGCAATTAGGGTTTCGGTCGGAAACTATCAAATTAATATTCAACCGGTTCTAGGCAGATTCGAGAGATGCCACTGTAAAGGTTGGATAGAGGATGGTGTGACGGTCCTACGGATTAAATATGGAACCGTTTGGCATAACTTGCATCGGGTGGAAAAACTTTGATGGGATATTCGAGGTTTTCTGGGCAGATTCGAGGTATATAACCATGGGGAATAGGAAGAGGAGGTTGAGGAGAATCGACGGTGTGAATTTGGTGGTGATTGGCGTTGGATTGGTTCGCCGGCGACGAGGGCTCCGGCGGGGCTAGGAGACTGTATGAGGAAGAAGGGGGTTGTCCCTAGGGTTATGCGTTCAAACCGTTATATCATAAATCAGAGAACTAATCGTGGTCGTTGGATTATAAGGAAATGTATGGATGTGATTTAACGGACGCCAAACAGCGTCGTTTTGGTGAATAGCACACTGGACCGGGCGAGGTGGGAATTTGGACTGGACCTGGTGTAATTAATCTGAGCCAGCGGAGTGGGTGTGGGGCTTGGGCTGGGAATTTGGTCACAACTGAGCCCAATTGTCCATTTAAAATAGCCCTCTTCTTTTCTCTCTTTTTAATTAGTTTCCTTTTATTTCCTTTTTGTTTGTTTTTTTCATTTTATATTTTTTCACATTTTTTTGATTTTTATTCACAATACAAAAATAAAGATAAAGATCTAATTATCTCCAAAATTAAACTAATTAATTCCTAAAATTGTTTAAAGTCTATTTCGCTACAAACTAAACAATTAACAACTAAAATGCAAAAATGAACTATTTTTGTGATTTTCATGTTTTGTTCTAAAACAAATTAACCCCTAATTAATCCTAAAATATGAAATTAAATTCTAATTGCAAATGCATTTTTTGTATTTATATTTTTTTTATATGAACTAACATGCACAAATAAAATGCAAACAATTAACGCAAAATTTACGAAAATTATAAAAGTAAGGAAAAATCATTTTTGTTTGAATTTTATGGGAATAATTCATATATAGGGAAAAAATCACGTGCTCACAACTGCCCCTCTTTGCTCAGAAACATGAAAGGTTTTCGGGCAAAGATGAGTGAGCAAATACGAGCGATTTTTGCCCGTTCAAATATTCCGTTGTGAAGCATTTTGAAAAGTTTTTGACCGCACCCTGCTTCGGAGGTTTCCTACATATCTTGGGCTAAGCGAGTGTCTGGTAGTTGAGACTACCAGGGGCTGTGATTTCACTGTGATTGCTACTGCTGCTACTGCTCACTGACCCTCCTTATTACACCATGCCAAAAGTAAAAGAAGCTATCCTAAGCTATGAACTACGAATTACAAAAATGCTATCTAAATTCTTCAAACTTGCTCTTGTACTTCCTTGTTGTCTTGTTGTCTTGTACTTTCTCTTGTTGCCTTGTGTTTTCTTTGGTGAAACTCATTGTTATTACTTCAAATCGTGCACCGAGATGTTGTTCTTTCCCTCCAAATTGCTGAACGTGAATAAAATTGAACTTGAATGTATTCCTCTGTTCTTCAGGCGGGCTCCTGACTGCTGAATTTGAACTTGACTATATTCCTCTGTTATCCAGGCGAGCTCCTGACTTCATAAAAATAGACAAAAAAGAAAACTTTCTGCCCCAGTTTGGAAACTGGGCCCCGTTACCGGGTATTAATAAGAATTTTGACTAAAACTTGACTCGAAGTACCTCTATTATACAAGCGGGCTCCTGATTTCCGAAACTTGAATTGTATACCTCTATTCTTCAGGCAGGCTCCTGACTTCAAAAAGACAAAGGAATCGACTAAAATTTGAATTGTATCAACTCTGTTCTTCAGGAGGGCTCCTAATTGCTGAAACTTGAATTGTATGTCTCTATTCTCCAGGCGGACTCCTGACTACTAAATTTGAAGCACATGTCTCTATTCTCCAGGCGGACCCCTGACTTCCAAAATTCAAAATGCATGTCTCTATTCTCCCAGGCAGACTCCCGACTTCTGAAATTTGAAATGAGAAACTCTGTACTCCAGGCGGGCACCTGACTACCACAATAAACGAAGGAATTGATTTAAAAGTGACAACTTGAATTGTATCACCTCTATTCTTCAGGCGGGCTCGTGATTGCTGAAATTTGGATTGCATGTCTCTATTTTCCAGGTGAACTCCTGACTACTGGACTTGCAATCAAATGTATTCCTCTGTTCTTCAGGCGGGCTCCTGATTACTGAACTTGAATGTGTATGTCTCTGTTCTCCAGGCGGACTCTTGACTACTGAATTTAAAATGTATGTCTCTGTTCTCCAGGCGGACTCTTGACTACTGAAATTGAAATATATGTCTCTGTTCTCCAGGCGGACTCCTGATTAACAAAACTTTCTGTGTTATCTTGTTTTCCATGTGAAATCCTACAACCAAAACAAACAAAACAAACAAAATTTTCTGCCCTAGTTTGCACTAGGAAGATTTGTGAGTTGTTAGCAAAATTGTAAACCGCTTATACTATTGATGCAATGATGAGAGTATACTAAAGACTAGACTAGGATGTGCTTCTCCTATGAGTAAAATCAAAAACTTTGACTAGCAAATATGTCTGCTAAAATAAAACCTGAATGAACCAAACTAGGAAGTGCATCTCATTGGGGTGAATACATCAGTTACTAAAACGAGGAAGTGCGTCTCCTATGAATGTACTCTCAATTCAGGAAGTGCGTCTCCTATAAGAATAACTTAAAAGAATTTGATTAGGAAGTGTGTCTCCTACAGATAAAACTTCAGTAAACCAGACTAGGAAGTGCGTCTCCTAGGGGTGAAACTTCAATGATTTAAACTAGGAAGTGCGTCTCCTATAGGTGAAATTAAAATTTTAGGAAGTGCATCTCCTATGGGTAAAACTTCAATGAACCAGACTAGGAAGTGTGTCTCTTAGGGGTGAAATTCCAACGATTTAAACTAGGAAGTGCGTCTCCTATGAATGAACTATCAATTTAGGAAGTGCGTCCCCTATGGGTGTAACTTAACTTAGGAAGTGTGTCTCCTATGGGTAAAACTCAATGACTCAAACTAGGAAGTGCGTCTCCTGCGAATGAACTTTCAATTCAGGAAGTGCGTCTCCTACGAATGAAGTGCGTCTCCTATGGCTAAAACTTCAATAAACCAAACTAGGAAGTGCATCTCTAGGGGTGAAACTTTAATGATTTAAGCAAGGAAGTGCGTCTCCTATGAATGAACTATCAATTTAGGAAGTGCATCTACTATGGGTGAATTTAAAATTTAGGAAGTGCGTCTCCTAAAATAAAATATAGCCTAAAAAAAATAAGACCAGGAAGTGTGTCTCCTAGGGGTGGAACTTTCATGATTCAAACTAGAAAGTGCGTCTCTTATGAATGAACTCTCAAATTAGGAAATGTGTCTCCTACAGGTAAAACTCAATGACTCAAACTAGGAAGTGCGTCTCCTAAGGTTGGAACTTATATGATTCAAACTAGGAAGTGTGTCTCCTATGAATGAACTCTCAATTTAGGAAGTGCGTCTCCTAAGCAAAATATAATTTGGAAAACTTTACTAGGAAGTGCGTCTCCTAGGGGTAAAACCATCAGTGACTCAGACTCATATGATACAAACTAGGAAGTGCTTCTCCTAAGGATACAATCTCAGTTTAGGAAGTGCGTCTCCTACAACAAAATATAACTTGAAAAACCATACTAGGAAGTGCTTCTCCTAGTGGTGATGTGTGATATTTTCAATAGCCTTTGCGTAAGCAGATTGGGGCATCACACCTGAAAATTTCAACCTTCCAAGCTTTGACATGAACATAGCTCCCGTCCCTGTTTTAGATAAAGAAAACTTGTGAGTTTAAACATGGTGGTTGGTTTATGGCCTTGACTGTGCTGCAATTGCTCCTTCACATGCCATGATAACTTTGATTTCACCTTTAAAGACCTTGCTTGTTCCTTGACTAACCTCTTTCTCTGTCACCCTTATCACAAAAATACCATTTCTCCTTTCAAACCCAATATCCTCCATCTGTTGCATTGCTCATAAAGCGATATATGCCAAACCTTTGTGTTTCACATGAATCTCAAAGTACATTGCCACCCACTCATTGCACATGTTGTTATTTCTTGACTTAAACCACCGGCCTTGGCCTTGAGGTCTATTGCTCATTCACTTGCCATGATAACTTATTTCCATTCAAAGACCTTGCTTGTTCATTTTCCTTTATCATCTTTATCACTGAAAATACCTCTTCTCCATTCAGACCTGATATTCTCTATCTTGTAATGCTCATAAACCGACATTTACCAAACCCGTGTACTATACACGAATCCCAAAGCTGGTTGTTTGTTACCAACTCAGTGCGCTTGCTGCTCTTTCTTGACTTATGACACTTTGATGTACTAGCCAGATCTTGTCTTGTGCAATTAGAAAGCTGGTGGCAAATTTTGAAATTATTTCTCACTTGTTTTGATCGAACAGACTTAGGAAGACGAAGTAACCAAGACAAAAGGAACAGAGTAAATGACAATAGAAAGAGATGATTCCTAACAAGAAAAACTACAAAGTATAAACTTATCGGATGTGGATACCGACTCTAATGACCTTGACATGCACCTGTGGCCTATTCTGTTAAGCAAATCTGATGTTCAGCTTTTGTTGCACCTTTTTTTCCGTGAAACTGGGCTTCAATGCTCCCACTTACCCAATCTATTTGCAATCCTTATTCGACTTGTAGTGCCCGAAGGGTTTTCACCATCAAGCCTTCTCATTTTGTTTTCTCTCTCAACTTATCGTCACCTCAAGGTACCCGTGAAGGTTTTCACCAATAAGACTCTCTCATTTTTCATTTCTCTCAGCTTTCATCGCCTTGCGGTACCCGTGAGGATTTTCAACACTAAGACTCTTTCATTCTCACTTTTCTTGTTTGGACCAGAGTGTTTCCCCTAACATGAATTACCGTCACCTTCTTGACTTGGCATCTCTTGAAGACTGATCAGAAGGTCTTTCTTTGGATCATAATGTGGGCTTTTGGACAGGGCTAGAAAGAAGGGGTATAAAAGGCTCAAAAATAATTTCTAAATGGGTTAAAATTACAACTTTCGGAATCCAATTTATCAAAACAACCACCACTTCTGCACCAGTATCTTGCTTGGTGATTTTTGGACTTTTATTTTGGTATGACTGAATCTTAGCGAGGCTGCCTACGTACCCTTTCGGGATCAAGTCAAACGTAGTTCACGTCATAGAAACTACGTTGTTGAGATTTTCTTTCTCTTCTTTTTTTCTATTTTTCTTGCTTTTTCCTTTCTTCATTTTTCTTTTCTTTCTTCTCTTTCCCTTTTTTTCTTTTTTTTCTTTATCCTTTTCTCTTCTTCTTTTTCTTCTTTTTCATTTCCTTCCTTTTCCCATTTGCTTATCTCTGGCACTTGTGCTTCTTTGATTGTGCCATTGATAAGGGTGTATGCAAGAAAATAAAAACGGCTCAAAAGGGGTGACAATGGAAAAAAGTGTTTGGACAGCAGAACAAAATTCCTTCGTCACTTCAACCCTCGAAATATGCCAAGTTCAAACAAGTGTACTTGGAATACAGAAACCATACACATTATTTCTTGACCGCACCGGAATTGCCGGCCATTTTCGCACATTTTCCTTCTGCATTTGTCAGATATAATGTGCCATTGGGCAACACCCTTACTCTTATTACCATGACCGGCCCCCTGTTAATTTTTCCAACTTGTTTTTGTGGGAATTTTTATGTTTTACTTGGTCTAGTTTCACATGGTTCGGGCGTCAAACAATCTTACAACGTCCAAATATATTCTTATTTCCTCAAATGCCCTCATCCTTTTCAAAATTGCTTCCCGACTAACATAGCTTTTGAAGGTCCGACTGAGAATTATACGTGCATGTCATGTCACTAGAACCAGCAGGAAAATAATTGTAGAAAGAAAAGATAACTAAACAAAAAATGACTAGAAATGGCAGAACACAGAGGATTGTATTAAACTGATGGTGGAAGGGTTTAACAACAAAACAAGCAACACAACTGGGGTACAGTACTAAAACAAACCTAGATAACACTACATAAAATATGACGAGTAAAGGAATTAAACACATAAAAGGATAGAAGGGTTTGATTCACAAGACAATATCCGGATTACAACCCTGAAAATAACTCGGACAACAGAAATAACAACAAAATAGACCACCAAAACTTCTCTCCAGCCGGCCAAGAGATGAAGCGTCTTTCCAATTACCAAGCTCGACATCTTAGCCACTAAGTTCTGCATTAACAGCATTAGGAACTTTACAAACTTTCATCACATCATCCTGAACAAGTTTTTTTGGGTCTTCAAGGTTCTCAAAGAATTGTCGTATTCCTTTTCACAACAAATCATACCCACTATGTCTACTTCATTGTGCACAAGCGATGGATTTTGGCTGGTGTCCGGTGCATTCGGATTTTGTACGATGATCTTAACTGCGTTAATAAGCTCATGAATTGCTTTCTTCAGCTTCAAGCACTTTTCTGTGTCATGCCCCAGAGCATCTGAGCAATATGCACACTTTAGAGAAAAATCAAATTTCAGAGGGTTTGGCATTTTTATCTGAATCGGCTTCAGCGTGACCACTTGCTTCAATTTCTGGAATTAAATGGTACTCTCCAATAAGGGTGAAAGCCTTTTCTCGTTTCAGCAACCTCTCATTCCTAAACGCCTGATTTGGCCTAAAACCTGACCCATGGATTTTCTGCTATGCTCGTGGGGGTGGATACGCACTTTGTGGAGCTGGGTACTTGGAGAATGAGGTATGTCTTTGGGAATTCTGTGAAGAAAAGTAATGCTGGGGAGGGTCATCCAGTGCACAAGGATATTCACGGGTACGATGTCGAGGTTGGAAATGTTGTTCAGGAGAGTCATTTGGATCATCCTTTCTGTTTCTCTTTCTCCCTTCCATGCTTAACGAGATGTCTTGAATGTCTTTCGAGCAACTCATTATTTTGTCTGACTTGATCCCCACATCATCGAAAGGTCTGCCCACGGCCGGGATCAAATGACTGAAGTAAGTGGGCCCTGGTCCTGTATGAAAATTTCAACCATCTCTTCTTCACCAGTCGGGGTATTGACTCGAGCAACTTGCTCTTTCCATCTGACAAACTGTCTAAAGCTCTCCCCTGGTTTCCTTTCCATTCTGGATAGGGGGAGCGGTTTGGGACAATGTTTTTATCGTATTGAAAATGTCGTACAAAATCTCGAGCCATGTTGCCCAATGTGTGCCACTTCCCAAAATCTTGACGATCATGCCATTCCAAGGCTGCCTCAGTCAGGCTCTCACTGAAATGCGACATCAACAACTCATCTTCCCTGCCGACACTACTCGTTTTGTTGCAATTATCCCTTAAGTGGGCCTCTGGATCTCCTCGTCCATCATACAAATTAAACTTGGGCATCTTAAACCCTTACAGCTTTGTGGATATCTCATCCTGCCTCAGTGTTTTAGCAAGCTTCGTAGTCTCACAGGGAGACTCAAAATTAAGAGCATCGGGGTATCGACTCGAGGCCTTGACAATTGATTCTGGAGCATAATATTGGGCAATGGGGACTAATGGCGGAGGGTACCCACTGGCCCAAGCTCTATGCATTCCGACTATCTGTCTTTTCAACCTCAAAACCTCTTGTTTCAATTCAGATTCAGATTCAACAACTCCCCTAGACGGATCAGTAATGCGTGTGTTCAACCCTTTGCCAGCCATGACTACCTTGCTTTTCGACCTTGTGTTGTATGGATGAGTTACCACAAACCAACCACCTCAACTCTCTTCACAATTCAAAACAAGACATGTTAGAATGAATTGAGTCGGTCCTCTTCATTCACAACATCTTTTTCCATTTTTTTAATTCTTGTTTTTCGTTCTTTTTTTTTTGGTTTTGGTTTTGGTCGAATCCTATGTGGATTGCCTATGTATCGTGACCCTGCAAGAATCAGACCAGGTGTAGTTCATGCCAATAAAAGGTAAACGACAATAAATTTTTTTTTGGAATTTTCTATTTTCATGATAACAACAAAGCTGACAAATTCCTTCCCCTACTTGCCAATTTCAACCAAGTGGCTTTTTTGCAAACATGACCCTTTCCCAATTTTACATGAATTTTGAGTCTGGGCTGGGTTATTTTGACCAAAAACCGAATGGTATTCACTTGATCACTGAATCTTTCTCTTGTTTTTCAGATTAAAACAAATGACCTAGTTTCGCAAACACATCCTTTCAGCACCTCGGGGGCGAAGATTTTAGGGCTCCGTTAGCTAACCGGTCAAAAATCAAAATTGATCAATACGACCGTTTTTGCAAAGTCAGCCTTCCGGCGTCCCGTTTGGGAACATTCGGCTATTTATGACAAAACGGCATTACCTGATTTATTTATGACAACAATTAAAATTTTGACATTTTTGGGCTATTTTTGTAATGGGGAGGTTGGACTCGATGAGGGTTGCCTGCGTATCTTACGCCCTGTGAGAATCAAACCATGCGTAGTTTGGGCAGATTAACTAACAAATTTAAAACATGAAGTTTTTTCATTTTCTCTTTTGGCATTCCATAAGCATATAATAAAATAAAAAGAAACTAATTTTAAAACAAGACTCTTTTTCTTTTTCTTCTTTTTCAACAATAAAACAACCTATTTTTCCAACAACCTATTTTTCAAATTAAAATAAAAGACTCTTTCTTTCTTTCTTTTTTCAATAAGACAACCTATTTTTTCGAAAAATAAAGGCTCTTTTTTCTTTTTCAATAAAACACCCTATTTTTCCATTGGCAAATAAACTATTTTGAAACAATAAGAACAAAAATCAAGATTTTTTTTATTTTCTCATGACAAACTATTTTTCATTTTCCATTTTTTGAAAACAAGACAGAATAACGACTCTTTCTTTCTCCTTTTTTTTTTCATTTTCAGCAAATAATAAAACAACCTATTTTTTTCAACCTAAAATAAAGACTTCTTTTCATTTTCTTTCTCAACGAACACCTTCCCAAAAATAAAAGACTCTTTTTTTCTATTTTTCCTTTGCTTTTTAGTAAAACAAAATAAAACATTTTCCTTCTTTTTTTTATTTTTTCAAAATTTAGGCAGTACTGGGTGTTGGTTTATCTAAAGTAATCACTTAATTCCCTAATCCCTATTTCTCTCTCTTTCTCTTTTCTCTTTTTCTCAATTTTCCGACATTCCCGAGATTCAGAAACCGGTCAACATGCAGGTTCGAAACAAATATATGTACATAGCAAGTAGGATGCATCAGTATGGTCTTTTTCATTTCAGGTTGCTAGCCCTAGACGGACCCAACCCCTGTGTTGAGTCCCCTAAGTCAAATGCAGCATGATCCAAATAAGCGCTCCTACTAGGGATCCGGCATTAAGTCAAGTTATTCTATGTTCAAAACCTGGGTCGGCGTTCTAGACAGTGTACCCGAGCGGACAACTCGAATCGAGGAGGGGGAAACTTACCAGTGACCCGTGGGGTCAGGCGGCTTAGTAACTTATCCGATCTCCTTCTTATTTCAGGGTATGACACTAACAGAATATGGAGTCTCAACCTGTAAGCGCATCCCCGGAGGTAAAGAGACAAGGGTATCAGCACAGTTTATATACAGTTTAGATAATATCAAAGCTGTAACAATTAGCACATTAAGCACAAAGCATGTAGGAAAATCAGATATAACAAAATACAACAATTTATCTAAGCTCGAATTCTGAACCCTGAACAAAACGTTCTGGGTTCTTTCCCCCAGCAGAGTCGCGAGAGCTGTCATACCTCCTTTTTCTGTTGTACACCCTCGCAAAGGGGCGAAAAGGAGTTTTTCCACTTAAAGAACAATTAGAATGGGATTTAATTATTAATTATTTCAGAGTCGCCACTTGGTAGATTTATGGTGTCCCAAGTCACCGATGTGAATCCCGAACCGAGGAAGATTATAACTCTGTATTACAGTCCGCGAACTAGAAATACGGATACAGAATTTTTTTTACCCCGGAAAAGGTGTTAGGAATTTTCGTGTTCCGTAGTTCTAGCACGCTCGCTTAACTGTTGTGTTTGATTTATCTGATTTTGTTACATGCCAACTTAAGTTATTTTATTTATAAACCGTTTTTACCATTATTTATTTTAAAAGACTTGCGACGTCGCGAAAACACGTCTCTAACCACGTCGTCATCAAGGCACACGTGATCGTCAACACAATTCGACTTCGTCGAGATTTGGATTTGGGTCGCATTAATACGCACACGTGTTTAAGAATAATTAAAGCGCGCCTAAAAAGTCTAACGTATTATTATTTTGGAGAAGGCCGTGAAATTCGCTAAACGGCCCTCCCGAATTCTAAGCATTTCTAGTAAACATTGAATGAGGGCCCCGAAATTTACATTTTATTTGGCGAGGCTCGGCTTATTATTTTATTTAAAAGGTAAACTTAAAGCGGCTATGATTTGCTATTTGTGCTTTTGTTTCTAAAAGAAAAAGAAATCCTAATCAATCGCTTAAATTCACAAGAAATAAATATAGTAGAGTTTGTTACATTTGGGGTCTACAAGCCTGTGAATTCAATTCATTAAATGGTTTTGAATTTTGCCCCACGTTTTGGCCCAGGTCCAAACAGATATTCGATCAAAATCAAACCCGGGCCACTTATCAACACAATCAAGCCCAAGCCCTGGTAATCAAAATAATTATTGAACCCAACACAGGAAGGCAGTGTACGCATATGCCAATTTATTGAGCACTGACCAATTGGAATGTAGACTCCTAAATTGTATAATTTTCTTCTTTTGTCTAATATCTTAGGAACATGAATGTTGACTCCATAACGGAAATAGAAAAATTACTGCCTAAAATTTGAATAACAAAATTAATGAAGCATTAAAGATTAAGCTACTACCTACTGACTGAACTATGCATGTGAGACCAATGAACTATAATTGTTTTTCCAAATCTTAACCACAGACTGCACGATATCATAAATTTGAAATCGTCTAAAGTCCCTATCCATCAGCATACATGCATGTAGTCAATGTCCAGATTCGGCTAGACACTCATGAGCAATTTCATATGCATAAACTAACAAATTTACTACTGATTGAACATAAAACACAACTCGATTAGTGTTCAACTATTAACACTCTAACCAATTGAGAGGATAGACAGTCCTTATATTGTCCAGATAGAGATTCAAACAAGTCAAATTAGCAAGAATGAATTTAATTAAAAAGTTTCTAACACAGTACCACAAACTAAAACGAAACTATGGAGATAAGTGAAGCTTCCATTGACATTGTGTCCCATTTTATTTCAATTCAACTGAAGTTCTACATGAGGTTGCGATTCAGGACATGTACCTGGATTTGAGATGAAATGAGAGAATGGAATGAAAGTCAGTTGAGGCAGACAGAACAAGCAGCAGCAGTATGAATTTTAAGCAGACAAAATCACATCAAACTTCAATCCAGGAATGAGTTTAGAATCCAGAAATGCTTTAAAAATCCATGAGATCAACAGCAATCCAAAATAAATTCAACCAGACATAAATGACTTACAAAATGTACCCAGCAATAATTCAAAGCCACACAACACTTAAACTGATCCCAAATGTCTCAAATGAACTCGATAACCACTGAAATTGTCAATAGATTAACACTTTTCCAAAATCAACCTATCAGCACCAAACTTACTCGAAATCAAATCAGTGACAATCTAATGTTTCCACAAACAAATACTGAACTAGGAAAATGAGAATTACTAATTGAAATCTGAAATTAACCTGAAGTATCTAATTGAAAGTATATTTTTGGTTTTTTGAAGAGTTTTTGTTTTTTATTTTTTATTTTTCAGGGAATCACTATTATTTTTTTTTATTTTTTTTGAAGATTTTGGAGTTTTGATCTCAAGTTTTAGATCTGAAACTTGTAAAAAAGGGGAGGGAATTTTGTAAGGCTTCCCCAAAACTTCTCCAAGCTTCACCCTCATCAAACCTCCTCTCCTATTTATTTACATACATGGAGGAATAAAAATATCCCTTCGTGAATGTTGCCTTGCAAGGTGACATATTTAAATCCATGGATAATATGACACTTATAGAAGCAGAAAGCAATGATCAAATGCCAATATCCAATATAAGGATACTTAGGGTTGTGCATTCAATTTATCGATTCGATTTTGACCCTTATCGATAATTACTTATCGATTATCGATTTGTACATATTCAATAAGGTTTGATTTTTTCGATTTCGATTTCGATTTATCGATTTTTATCGATTCGGTTGTCGATTATACCAATAAGAAAAATTACGAAATTTCACGAAAAGTATATCGTTATAAACACGCCTAACTAATATAAACAAAAAAAAAGCTAAAATAAGACGAACACCGTTTATAACATCAAAATTGTGTCAACAGGCACATGCAACGAAACTAAAGTAAGGAATCAAATGTATGTCACCAACACTCCAACGGTATTAAAAAAAACAAAAGTACATCATTACTACTAATTCTATTTTTCATTAATTTGAATTTCATTCCCTTGAACTTTAAATATGATCATTCCTTAAATGAGGTGGATGAAATAATTAGGGATGCAGATTCGATTTATCGATTAGATTTTGACCCTTATCGATAATTACTTATCAAATATCGATTTGTACATATACTTATCGTTATCGTTCCAATAAGATTTCGATTTTTCCGATTGGATATCGATGAATCAATAACAAATAATCAATTCGATTTATCGATAAATCGATTCGAATGCACACCCCTAAGGACACTAACTTGTTTCTCAGGTAAATGAATAAAGAACAAACTACCTCAAAAGGAGAAAATGAACGAACATATAAATAGAACAAAGGATGCAAGGATACAGAAGTGCTCTCTAACAAATTTTCTTTTAGAAGAGAAGTGTCCTCTAACATTAACAAAAGAAAGTAAATATGATGGATCTTGAAAAAGGACGGTACACTCTTCAATTTTTTCTTAGTTGTAATTCGTGGTAAAAAATCATAAACTGGTTCCTGCGCAAGGATGACATGCTCAAATCGATTTGTTGTATAATTTTTTTTAAAAAAAGACACATGTTTATTTAAAAAGTCCCATATATGAATAAAAATTAGTCTTGACTTATAATAATGATAAAAGAATAATAAGATAGAAAATTATTTTCGGGTAAATTTAGAAGGTATTTTGGCTCAGATGGAGTCAACAAATGGATAGTTTTTTTTAAATTGGGAATGTGTTAAGGTGAATGTCTATCTTATAGAAGAGTTTTACTTTGAGGCTAAGTCATTTATCTTCCTATAAATAGAGGGGTCTTAGCCCATTGTAAATTTTCCCAAAATATCAATAAGAATTCTCCTCTCCCTACCTTGCTCTGCAATATTGTTCTTGTTCTTGTATTATTTTATAACACATTATCAGCACGAAGCTCTACTATCTCAAGAATCTCTTTGAGAAAATTAAGGTGCAGAAGAAGAATATGAAGAGCAAGATCAGCAGCAAACTTCTTACGTAATTTTGCCTTCTAGTGTTTATCAAGAGCAAGATCTTCCTAATAAGAAGAGAAGGAAATTACCTGGAAACCCTGGTAAATTTTATTATCAGCTCATTGTTTCACCTTGTGCTGTAGTTATACTATTTTTTTTCTCTTCATCGCTTGTGGTTTTCAAGAGTTTAATTATTTTAATTTGTTTCTGATGATGGTTTGATCTAGTAATAGTTTTTCATATCAGTTCTTACGAAGTAGCAACTAGTACTAGTTATTAGTATAACTTATGTAGTAACTGGATCACTCTCTAATAGTATAGTTTACTTTATTATGAGAGTCAAGTGTAATTTTTAGATTAAAACAGCCAATTAATCAGCTCAATTTATATGAGGCTGGATTCTGGAGTAAAACTTATAGATTATTAAAACGAGTTAATTAGAGGTTTGATAACTTCAATATGGCCGGGTAAGAGCTAAGACGATTCGATTTGTTTGCCGACAGATATTCATGCACAAAGGATTTTAGATTTTACAAATTTTGTTTTGTTTTCTTTCTTTTAATGGTATAATAAATGGTGGAGTATTTGTTTAAATATAAAAATGGGAGTTAGGGAAATTGGAAAGTGATGAATTCTGATTTAAGATGATGAATTCCGCTTTAGGTATGTTTCTTATGACGACTATATGTAAAATTATCATGTTCATGATCCTGGTATGAATTATAGTTTACGCTAATATGTGGTATCCGAGCATGATATTTGAATTGGAAATCTTCCTTTACTAGTACAACTGATATCACCGTGGCTTTAGTTAAGAACAGTTTTCAGCGAAACTGTAAGAACATATTTATTTTCTCATGATGTGTAAATAAGTAGAATTGAGAATTCAATGTCTAAGCCAACGAGATTAGAAAATCTTTGATCAATGATTTGCATTCGTTCAACACCTGTTAGCCCATCATGAATTTAAAATCAAAG
This sequence comes from Nicotiana benthamiana, assembly GCA_034376525.1. Taxonomy (NCBI): domain Eukaryota; kingdom Viridiplantae; phylum Streptophyta; class Magnoliopsida; order Solanales; family Solanaceae; genus Nicotiana; species Nicotiana benthamiana. Next base: position 14,279,575 of record CM067323.1, on the reverse strand, counting down.
TTCTTTGAATCTAAGATATATTAATCTACTTGATTCCTAGTTTATCAATTTCAAGGAAAATATGAGTACCAGAATTTAATTTTTGTGTGGTGGTGACTTATTGTTTGTTTACATGGTGATCATATCGTCCCTTAATTATTAACCATATCAGTTTCGGCCTAGATTGTTTGTAATACATCATTGTTTATGTTATGAAATATTATACTTTATAGTGGATGTCTATAACTCATAAAGAAGTTACTCCCACTACTCTTCTCCATTATGTAGATAATCCCCACTACTTCTCACCATTATTGTTGTAACTCCCATACCTTCATAATTTACCCATGATCTTCCTCCATGATCTCAAATACTTAATGACATACTTATGAAATTCTTTTGGTATACCTCTATGTTGTACTATAAATAGAGGATGAAAACTCATTTTGTAATACACTTGGATACATGAATCAGTACTTAAGGCATGACTATGTATATTATTTTAAATTATTTGTTTAATTGATTCATGTACCACACATACGATATTCAAAGAGAAGAAATATTTCTCTCATTTAAGTATGTGTAAGGCAGATGTTACTACAATTTTTGGTAGTAGTAAATTGATTGAAGGCTCCGGAAGAGCAACTATAACTATGCCTAAAGGAACAATATTTATCATAGAGAATGCAATGTTCTCCTCCAAGTCCAAGAGAAACTTGTTGAGTTTTAAAGATATCAGTCAAAATGGATATCATATTGAGACAATAGATGAGAATAATCTTGAATACCTCATTTACTCATGAAAACGAGGCTGCCCACTTCGGTTTGGGGTCACGCCATTTTGCATGCAGCAATGCATAGTTCGTCTCAGACCGAAGAATTATCACAAATATTCCCCGTTGCAATTAGTTTTGGGTCATGAACCTAATATATCCCATTTAAGAATTTTTGGATGCGCAGTATATGTGCCTGTAGCACCGCCATATCGCACCAAAATGGGTATGCAAAGAAGGTTAGGAATATATGTTGGGTTTGAATCGCCCTCCATTATTCGCTACCTCAAAACATTGACAGGGGATTTGTTCACTGCACGATTTGCAGACTGTCAATTCGATGAGACACTTTTCCCAAAATTAGGGGGAGAAGTTGGTGAAACCAAACGAGAAATTTTGTGGAAAAATCCATCATTATCTCATCTTGATCCACATACCTCTATTTGTGAAAAAGATGTGCAAAAGATTATTCATTTGCAAAGAATAGCAAATCAAATGCCAGACGCATTTACGGATTTGAAAACGATAACAAAATTACGTATCCTCGTAGAGAATTTGATAGCAGTATGTGATAAGTCTGAAAGAAGACAAAATTATTACCGTGAATGTATCAATGTATATCGACATGGCAATAGACGAAATTATAATCGTCATCATTGTGATAATGAGAATAATAAAGATTCTCAAAATAATCTTTTACTTTATGAAAGTAATATTTGACATGAGATTTTATATAGCACATACAGATGATTATGATCCATTCATGGTGTGAATGTGACAACATATGATTTATGAATACATATTCATTCTTGGAAGAATATGAACGTGCTAGTGGTAGTGAATATACCACATCACCTCTAGAAGGAGGTTTGAGATGATATATGAAAATAATATCATTATTATGGCATGAATGATCATTGGTCACGTACCTATTGTACGCCAAAATATTTTGGAAATATGATTATTAAAGGACAACGATAATACAAGAAACATATCTTGCATATAATTTTGACCATGACCATAATGGTATAACTTTCTCTTTAAAGGAGATATTCACCACATGGATGTTGATGAATTTGTGGTAGTGCAAAATTAATTGAGAGCTCTAAAAGAGCTAATTATTACTATGTTGGAGAAACACAATTGAATACCAATAAGGTATTGTGTTGTAGCAAGTCTCAAAGAAACTTATTCAGTTTCCAAAGTATATGTGAAAGTGGTTGATTATATTGAGACTATAAATAAAGGAAAAATTTGATATCTTCTATTACTACAACTTGTAGCGGGATAATTTGTATATGAAAAGCTACCCGCTTCATTCTCCAGTTTGTACTACACAAACAAAAGAATGCCACAATAAAGTGGATATTTATTGGTATAAAAACCCATATCATAATAAACTTGAAGTTTATTAATAATTGCACATGTCATGGTGTAAATTTGAAGTTTATCAATATTGATAACTTATTCAGTTCGCATTCGGGTTAGCCATATCAATTTAAGTATGATGTGCAATAATAGAGAATTCACATGGGTAAATATTAAAGAACTAGAAAGTTCTTTACGAATTCTCTTGTATTACTTGTTCTCATTAATTAATTGACCAACTAAAGAGTTCGGGTTGAATCCCATAAACTCTGAAAATATTAAAGGTGAATATGGGTCCATTCACCTGCCATGTATACCACATATGATGCATCTATGATATGGTTACAAGTGCGATTATTATTAACCTACAACCTGGCCGGTGCTTGCGAGGTAAATTGCTCAGTAATCTAATTTCGAGCATAATTTCCAAATTTTCTATTCAAGATAGTTCATCTTGATAAGTTGGTTTACATCATAGTTGGTTTAGCAAAATAATTTATTGAGTGCCTCCATTTAATAGCTAAATTATTGCTTATGAGAATAAAGCTATCTATATCAATTTGATATACGCTATACACGAGAGTATATTATATTCTCCCCTCACAAGTGGTTCAGGGTCAGGAACCAAATAATTTCATCTTATTATTATTAATGTGCTGTGTATTAACATGATAATGCACAAAGTATATTTCCCAGAGTTGAGGAAACAACTTAGTTTTCCTAACATGAGGGGGAGACATGATAAACACTTGAGAAAAGGTTACATGGGATGAATTATCATTTGTATATAGATATCCTCGAATATCATTATATGAACCTGAAGTTCATTGAACCTGAAGTTCATAAAAGGATAATTCAATTGCAACATATTGCAAAGCATGCCATACGCATTTGCTGACCCAAAGAAAGTAACTATATTCTCACTGCAAATGCTCATATTAAGTCCTAGAAGGACAAAGTCTTTGATACGCTTAAAGCGTATAGACAAATCGGTTTCAAAAGAACTTCTTAATAAAGAAGATGAGCAAATGATCAAAGTGATCATAATAAGGAGGCAAGTGATCTAGAAGATCACATGACATAACACTTCATAAAATCTCATTAGACATTCAGGTACCTGAATGTATGAATGAAGAGATCTCCATGTTATGTCTTTATGAAACTTTACTGGAACCGATATAAAATGTTCGTCAACGACATCTATGATAGCGCTAAATATCGATGAGGATCTTATGTTTGTCGAATACAAACAAAAATATTGGCCAAACGAAAGAGATACAATTCAAGTAGAATTGATTCCATATGAAAGACATGTAATTTTAGACATGTAGTTCGAATACTTGAAAGTATAAGGTCAATGGTATGTGTAATCAGTTTTCGATATCTTATTTGTTTAGCATGACATAAAAACTTGATATGCATCTAAAGTCTATTATATGACTTAACTTATATGACAACCCATGAAGGATTTAAGTTGCTTGAAGAATCTACAATTCTTGATCTTGAGGTACCACTTCCTTAATGCAATTTATGCACAAATATATCTTGCTATAACTATGATAATGTGATTGCGAGGATATCTCTATGGAAATATTGAAGAGCCATTCCACGATATTGGTGAAGACATTATATATCTATCACGAGTTATGATTTCAAGGTGCAAATATTCATTATAGTTAATATGGCTGATCTATTTATCAAATCTCTACTAACGATCTCTTGAAACTAGTGCACAAGATTGGGATGCGAAGACTCAAGGATGTGAATTGATGCTCTCTTCTGGGGGAGTTAATGTGCGTTGCACTATTTTTCCCTTACAAGGTTTTTGTCCCACTGGTTTTCCTTGCAAGGTTTTTAACGAGGCAACCATAGGCGCATTTCTAAATATGTGTACTCTTTTCCCTTTTCTAGAATTTTTTTCCCATTGGGTTTTATTTCAGTTAAGGTTTTAACGAGGCACATTATTTATTGAGTAGACATTCAAGGGGGAGTGTTAAGAATAGAACTCTAATTAGGGTGAATGTCTATCTTATAGAAGAGTTTTACTTTGAGACTAAGTCATTTATCTTCCTATAAATAGAGGGGTCTTACCCCATTGTATATATCCAAAAATATCAATAAGAATTCTCCTCTCTCTACCTTGCTCTGCAATATTGTTCTTGTTCTTGTATTATTTTATAACAGAATGACAGTTCTTTTAATTTTAAAATTGAAGAACCTGTAGCAACTAAGGGCAAATATACCAAAAAGCACCTAAACCAAGAAGATTAATTTAATCATAGCATCTTAGTACAGTGAGATGAGTCACACCATAAGTACTATCAAATATGAAAACTCCTATTTTAAAGTGTAGCATTTTTCATGAAAAGTCAAAAAAAAAATAGAGGATTAAAAAGATCAGCAAGATAATTCAACAATTTACTTTTGCTCAAGGCAACAATAGCTGTGGATTAGGTGGATAACTGTTTATTATATCAAAGACAGACCAATAGAATCCATTTCAATTCCTGCTCAAGCAAGTTGGATGGTTAAAAAGATCATCCAATCAAGAGATATTCTACAGACTCCAGAATTGGAAGGATCAGAAATGCTCGACTAGACAATTGTACCAGTCACAGATACAAGAAGTGCCGAGAATCCCATGGAAGAATTTAATCATACAAACCAAGCAAGGCCAAAAGCAATTTTCAACCTATGGCTATTCCTACAGGACAGACTACCAACAAAGGATAGACTACACAATTGAAGAATGAGTACTGATCAGCAATGCACCTTATGCCAAATCCACCCTGAAACAAGAGATCATTTGTTAATGACCTGCCCTGTCACTGTAGACTTATGGGTAATAACAATGAACTTTTTGCAAGAACATTACCACCCACTATTGATTGGAATCAGAAAATGCAGTGGTTGATTAGCAAAGCCAAGGGTCAAACATGTCGAGCAGCCACCTTCAAAATGGTTACAGCTGAATTTGCATATGCTATCTGGCTGGAAAGGAATGGAAGAGTCTTCAACAAGATTTTTCGATGTAACAATGCCTTACTGAGAGACATAGTATATAATTGTAATGTTAGAGGTACCCCAAGAATTAAGCAACATTTACAACACCTTAAAATATAGTAGTATTAGGCAGTTAGGATAGTAAGAATAGTCTATATGTTATTCCCCAGACAGCCAGCTGAGTTAAAGTTTGACTGTAGTTTTATAATGTTACTTCATTGGTGATTAATGAAAAACCTTAATTACCAAAAAAAAAGCATTGGCAATTGCTTAAAGTGTGATTAGAATCTTTAAAAATACTGAATATTGTATTTACAACTTCCTGCTAACTATCCATACACTTATTTGCTTGGGTACTTCATTAAAAAGGTCAACGAAATACCGTGCCCAAAAATATTATAATCACTAAAAGATGGAGCATTTTATAATATATAGTAGGAAAGACGTGTTGGAAAATAAAATCAAATGAAACATTATAACTTTCTCAATACAAAATGTATGTCTAGCTCTATTTCTTGTTAGACATTTGGACTTGTACTACATATATATAGATAATATATGGATTAATTATATGTTATGTGCTATTTTTTAGTTTGGCCTAAATTAGTGGTCTTATGGACGTTATTATTAAAGAGGCCAATACACTGTCATATAAAGTGTAAGACTAATTTATGTGTAAATACCCATATAGAGTAACCTTAGTTAATGATGGGCTAACTAAGGTTACATACATATAACTATGGTTACATGCTTATAAATAAGGGGTTATGGTTCCCATTTGATGCAAGACTAATTCTCTTCTTCTTCCCATTGAAATTAGAGAGCAAATCTTTTATCTTGCACATCAAGTGAAAAGCCAAACCCGAACAATCTCCAAGCCGGATCAAGGTGATCTTCAAGCCGGATCAAGGAGCTTCCACCGATGGATTCAGGTACGCTTCCGCTTATGTTTTAGTTCCAAATAATTCGATATGAAGGCTAAAGTGTTATAGTCGGATTTATTCCAACAATTGGTATCAGAGCCTCCTTCGTATTGGGTCATTTGGAAGTTCATGAATTCAATATTATAAAGCTCTATGATTAAATTAAGATAGAATTTTGATTTTGAAATTCTAGTACCTCGATATAGCATGCTTTCATGAATGATTTGTTGATGATAAACTTAAGTATTTCGATACAATGTTATCACCATATGAATTAGAATGTTGAAATAAATTGCCTAATTTCGATTGTTGAACATGATTCCTTGATTAAGCCTTTTGTTGAAAGCCCCATTAAGTTTATTGTCGTTGAGTGGCGATCTCAAATGTTGCCACAAATAACCTTCAGTGACGGCACTCCAGTTTCAATACATAGTCGCCACTAATACATTTAGCGGCAATTCTATGGGTTTAGTCGCAGCGTTCGTCGCCGCAAAAGGTCCTGGAATAAATTTGCAGAAACGTTTGATTATCTGGCAATTAAGACAGAAACGTTTTTAATAAAGATAACATTTTTTTTATTAAAAACGTTTTTCTGGAGACATTAATGAAACCATAATGCAAAATTAATTAATAGAAACGTTTTTCATTATTATTGAAACGTTTTTTTATTTAATTAAGATATTAATGGAGTCATAATGCAAGATTAATATTAAAACATTAATCTTGCATTATTAAAGAAACGTTTTTCCATTAATTACAGAAATATTTTTCCATTATTCAAGAAACGTTTTATTATTAATGGAGACATAATTAGTCTTGCATTATTTATTGGAACGTTTTTTATAATTAACATATTAATGAAGACATAATGTACAATTATTAAAGAAACGTTTTAAGTTTTCAGATTTGAATTGTACATCAATGTTTTGTCCATTAATATTCAGATTTTAATATTCAGATTTTACATAATAAACATGTAATTTTCAGTCAAGATTCAATATATGGCTTAAAGAACTAATTCATTTTGCATCTAATATTTTAAATTAAATCAATTGAAACATTATGTTACCAAAGTAACCTCTTTTGTGAAGATTGATTGGTTTTAAGATATAAGATGACTGTGTATGTTCGTATTCCATGCGCTTAACACCGGCCCAAAGGAAGGTTGTTATTTGGCAGGAATTCGAGCATGCTTGTGGTGATAAATATGTGACAATTATTAAGTTTTTCATGTGAATATTAAGTCGGCCCAAAGGGAGGCTTGATATTTGACAGGAGTTTATTGTCAATATTTGATTACTGCACCAAGAGTACCAATTACAAGTTGATTTTCTGTCCAAAGACTAAAATCAATGTTGTGCTAGGTATCTTGTAATGGGATTTGCCTATTTTAAATTTGTATACTAAAGTTAAAATTCAAACATTATGATGGTTCTCGGTTGCATGGATCTAGACCTTGCACTTCGGATTGAGAAACCTGCTACTCTTCAGGATACATCTTCTTCTGATGACAAGAAGGAGATGGAGAAGTGAGAACGCTCAAATCGCATGAATCTTATGATCATGAAACGTGCAATTCCAGAATCTTTTAGGGGCACTATGACTGAAGAAAATAATGCCAAAGTTTTCCTTGAGGACTTTGAAAAACGTTTTGCACAAAACGAAAAGGCGGAAACTAGTACTCTTTTGAGTAAACTTGTTTCCATGAGGTATAAAGGTAAAGGAAACATAAGGGAGTACCTCTTAGAAATGTCTCATATTGGACCAGCTTGAGATCATCGGGTACACCGACTCCGATTTTGCTGGATGTCAAGATAGTCTGAAGTCGTACATCAGGCTATATCACATGCTTGCTGGCGGTGTTATCTCTTAGAGAAACATCAAGCAAACTCTTACGGCTACTTCCACCATGGAAGCGGAATTCATGGCATGTTATGAGGCATCCAATGAGGGATTATGGCTGCGAAATTTTGTTAGTGGACTGCGCATAGTAGACAGTATTAAAAAGCCACTCAGGCTATTATGCGACAACAGATCAGCAGTCCTTTATGCTAACAATAACAGTAGTTTGACGAAGGCAAAACATATGGACGTCAAGTTTCAGGTTGTTAAAGAAAGAGTACAAAATGGACAACTGTGCATAGAGCACATCAGTACAAACTCCATGATTGCGGATCCGCTTACTAAGAGATTACCACCCAAAATATTTCATGAGCATATTGCTCGCATGGGTGTCAAATCAGTTGAGGATTATGAGTTTTAGTGGGAGTTTGTATTATACAATTATGTATTGTCCTGTACATTCAGTAATTCAGTCTTTAAGGTTTTATCTGCAGATATTCAGTCTTAAAGTTTTATGTACTCTTATGGTTTATGATTGATCTCAATAAAGTGAACCGGTTGGAAATAGACATTTTATTTCAGACCACACGTTATTTCCATGCTACACACCTACACTTGATCCATGTCGTTGGTTATATTGATATACGTGATCAATGGTGGGTCTAGTTACGCAAGAGTAACTAAGATCTCTTAGATCCTATGTTGATATAATTGATGGACCGGATTAATCATGACAATTTTATTTTGATAGCAATACTGAGCTCATAAAGTTATAATGTAACATATAATACTAAGGTTTGTACATATGCATGAGTATATCGTCCAAGTGGGAGATTGTTAGACATTTGGACTTGTACTACATACATATGGACAATATATGGATTAATTATATGTAATGTGCTATCTTTTGGTTTGGCCTAAATTAGTGGTCTTATGGACATTATTATTAAGGAGGCCAATACATTGTCATATAAAGTGTAAGACTAATTTATGTATAGATACCCATATAGAGTAACCTTAGTTAATGATGGGCTAACTAAGGTTACATACATGTAGCTATGGTTACATGCTTATAAATAGGGGGTTATGGTTCCCATTTGATGCAAGACTAATTCTCTTCTTCTCCCTTTGAAATTAGAGAGCAAATCCTTTATCTTGCACATCAAGTGGAAAGCCAAACCCGAACAATCTCCAAGCCGGATCAAGGTGTGTTGGGCCTCTTCAGCAGTCAGTCCAATAGTCCAAGCTGCAGCCCAAGACAATAGCAGCCCAAGGGTAGCTGCTATATTTATTTGTCGTATTGGTTTGTATAGGAGTGAGGGGCACACATGTAATTTCACACACACACATTACATTTTTTAATTGTTTTGTATATAGAGAAGCGGAAGCTTCGAGACAAACAGAGAAGAAAATCATTTTCAATACATTTCAGATTTTTCTCTCTTCTCTTTCCTTTTACACTGTTCATCTTCTTCTTCCTTTCTTTCTTCAATCCGACGAGCTACAATGTTGACATGGTATCAGAGCGGGTATATTCTTGCTCTCCTCGTCATCAGCTTTCGATCGATGTTACCCTCCTCGATTTTTGTCCGTGCTTCTGTTGAATCCCAAATTCTAGGGGTTTTGTTCGGTTAGTTTTTCGACTAAATACTTACATTTTTTTGTTAAACTTGTTGTCTAGCGTGTTTACATCATATAGTGTAATTTTGTTGTTGATTTTTTCTGTATTTTTTGATAAGAAATTAGTTGTGGTTCTGTTGAGTGTAAACATCATCTGTAGTAAAAAATGGTGGATGTGGTTGATGATTCCTCTTCTGCTCCTACTAGTTTTGTCCCTAGCCCCACAAATCCTCTGTTTCTAATGTCATCCGATGTCCCTGGTATTTCTTTGGTCACTAATCCCTTCTCAGGGATTGGTTTTGGGGGTTGGAGGAGAAATGTAATAGTCTCCTTGTCCGCTAGAAACAAAATAGGTTTTATTGATGGTTCTGTGCCTAAACCTTCTCAGGATTCCCCACAATTTAGACAGTGGGATAGGTGCAATAATATGGTCCTTTCGTGGCTCACAAATTCCCTTACCCCTGAAATAGCAGAGAGTGTCCAGTACTCTGACACTGCTCATAGTATATGGGTTCAACTCAACAATAGGTATGGGTCAGTTGATGGTACGAAGATTTTTGAAGTAAAACAACAACTTGCTTCCACTACTCAGGGTCTTTTAGACATAGCTTCTTATTTCAATAAATTGAAGAAGTTGTGGGATGAATTAAGTTTTATGAGAACCTCGAGGAGTGTTGTATCTACTTGTGGTGTTGCATGTAGTGCTAGAGCTGAAATTCAGAAGGAAGATGATGAAAATAAGTTGCACCAGTTTCTTATGGGGCTGAATGACATATATATAGGTATTAGAAGTAATATCCTCATGATGCAACCCCCTCCCTCATTGGACAGTGCTTATAACATACTCCTTCAGGATGAGAGGCAAAGACAAGTCACCCATTCACCTTCCCAATTCCATACTGAATCCAGTGCCTTTAACACTCAATCTCTGAAAAACCCTATGGAACATATTCAAACCCTAAACATTTCAATCAGAAAATTAGATTTGACACCAATAAAACAGACCTAATGTGTAGATATTGCAAGAAGCCAGGTCATCTAATTGAGAAATGCTACAAGCTACATGGTTTTCCCCCAGACTTCAAATTCACTAGGGACAAAAGAACTGCTGCAACTGCTAATGTACAGAAGAGTATAGATACTGCTGTCAATGTTGATACATCTGATGTGGGTGAGAATGGACAAAGTTCTTCTACTTCAAACTATGGTCTTCCTGGGTTGACAAAGGAACAATATTCACAGCTCTTGAATCTGCTCCAACAAACTCAACTTTCTGAATCTCAACATCAGTCAACTGTGATGGGTTCTGCAAACTTTGCTGGTACACTTTCTTCTTCTATACAACCTTTAAAAGATGTGTCTTATGGTGCTTGCATGTTGACTAGAGTTAATACATGTATTTGGATTATTGATTCTGGTGCCACTGACCATATGACTTCCAATAAATCCCTTCTCTTTGACATCAAACCCCTAGTTATACCATACTTAGTCACCCTTCCTAATGGTTACAAAGTTAAGGTCACATGTACTGGTTCTCTTAAATTTCTTTGTTTCACTTTGCATCATGTACTATACATTCCCAGTTTTCAATACAATCTTATTTCTGTTTCCAAGCTTGTTCAACAGTTGAATTCTATTGTCCTATTTACCAAATTTTCTTGTCTAATACAGGCCCCTTCTCTGAAGAGGCCACTGGAAATTGGTAAACTGGATGATGGTCTTTACAGGCTTGTACAATCATCTCTTTCTACTCCTCAATCTCACCATTCCCCATTAGCTGTTAATTCTCCTTCTCATTGTACTTTTCATACTGAATTGAATAAAATGGAAATATTGTGGCATAATAGACTTGGACACATCCCCTTTGTTAGAATGAAAGACATATCCTCTATTCCATGTAAATTTGCAAATAAACAACCTTTTATATGTACTATTTGTCCATTAGCAAGGCAATCTAGGCTGTCCTTTCCTGACAGTTCTATCAAAACATCCCAACCTTTTCAAATTATCCATTTGGACACATGGGGGCCTTATGCCACCCCTACTTACAATGGTTGCAAATATTTTTTGACCATAGTTGATGACTATACAAGGGCTACTTGGACTCACCTTATGGGGTCCAAGAGCAATGCTTTTTCAGTTATCCAAGCATTTGTTGCCATGGTAAAAACACAGTTCCAGGCTGTTGTCCAAACAATTAGAAGTGATAATGCACTTGAACTTGGGTCCAGTCATGCTGGAACCAAATTCTTCACTGACAATGGCATCCTTCACCAAACATCTTGCTCTCACACTCCACAACAAAATGGTGTTGTTGAGAGAAAGCATAAATACCTTTTAGAAACAGCCAGAGCTTTGCTTTTCCAGTCCAAACTGCCTCTCAGATTTTGGGGGGATTGTGTCCTTACTGCCACATATCTAATCAATAGATTTCCCTCTAAACTTCTTAATAATTCTTCTCCTTTTGAATTACTGTTTGGAAGGAGTCCCTCTTACCTCCATCTCAAAACTTTTGGTTGCCTTTGTTTTGCTTCTGTTCCTAAGCCACATAGAGACAAGTTTCAGCCAAGGGCTGATCCTTGTGTGTTCATAGACTATCCCCTGGGAAAAAAGGGTTACAGGTTATATAACTTGAAAACTAAACTTACTTTCATCTCCAGGGATGTTGTTTTTCATGAAGAGATTTTTCCTTTTGCTTTTCCTTGGAGTACTTCCTCTGTTCCTTCTTCTATCCCTTCTCCATGCCATAACTATCCTCCTTCTGATGACACATCTGTCACATATCCAGACTGTCCTCCTTCTGCTGATGTTCCTTCACTAAACTCTTCCCCTTCCATCCCTACTTCTACCTCTCCTTCACCTCCTTCTGCTAATATACCTTTGTGTACTCCTGATCCCATTCCTCCTCCTGCAGCCCATCTACCTGCTCCTAGGAGATCTGGCAGGCAACACACCACACCTGCCCATCTTCAACAATATATATGTGACCTACCCCCTTCCATTTCTGGCACCAGTTCATTTTCCACTTGCTGCACTAGCTTTGTTAATTCTGCACTAGTTGAGCCTACATCTTACCATCAAGCAACTTCTAATCCTGCTTGGCAGGCTGCAATGACCAAAGAGTTTGAGGCATTAGCAGCCAATAATACATGGTCTTTGGTCCCACTTCCTTCTGGGAAGAAGCCTATTGGGTGCAAATGGGTTTAGAAGATCAAGTATAGGGCTGATGGGAGTGTGGAGAGGTATAAGGCTAGATTGATGGTCAGAGGTGATACTCAAATTGAGGGAGTGGACTACACTGATACATTCTCTCCTGTTGTGAAATTTTCTACTATCAAAACCTTGGTTGCAGTTGCTGTGAAACAGTCCTGGCCTTTGTTTCAACTGGATGTTAATAATGCATTTCTCCATGGTGATCTCAATGAAGAGGTATATATGAAATTGCCTCCTGGTCTTACAGTTTCTTCCTCTCCTTCTTCTTCTCCTTCTTTTTCTTCTTCTCCTCCTATTGTCTGCCTTCTTCAGAAATCTTTATATGGCCTAAAACAAGCCTCTAGGCAATGGTATGCCAAACTTTCCCAAGCCTTATGCTCTAAAGGCTACTCTACCTCTCTCAATGATTACTCTCTTTTTATAAAAAATCTGGTGATTCTACTGTTCTCTTAGCTGTCTATGTTGATGATATAATTCTAACTGGTAATGATCCTGAAGAAATCTCTGCTTTAAAATCCTTCTTAGACTCTGCTTTCAAGATAAAGGACCTGGGCATTCTCAACTATTTTCTTGGCATTGAAGTTGCCTATTTAGCTGATGGGCTTCTTCTTCATCAGAAGAAGTTCATCACTGACCTTCTTTTTACCTACAACTGTTCTGATGTTACTCCTGTGATCTGTCCTCTCAATCTTTCTGTTAAACTAAAGCATGACTTGGGCATCCCTCTTTCCTCTCCTGAATCTTACAGAAGCCTCGTTGGCAAACTTAACTTCCTCACTCATACAAGGCCTGATTTGGCCTTTGCTGTGCAACATCTTAGCCAATTTCTTCAGAAACCTACTTCAGTCCACATGGATGCTGCTTTACATACTCTTAGGAACCTCAAAGGTACATCTGATCTTGGGGTATTTCTCAATAACCATCCTGACTTGTCTTTGACTGCATATTGTGATAGTGACTGGGCCTCTTGCCCAGACACTAGGAGGTCTGTTTCTGGTTTTAGCATATTTTTGGGGGGTTCTTTAATTGGTTGGAAAGCAAAGAAACAACCAGTGGTATCCTTGTCCTCAGCCGAGGTTGAGTATAGGGCCATTAGCAAAACTGTTGGTGAGATAACTTGGCTGGTCAGATTATTCTCTGATTTTGGTATCACTGTTGCTTCTGCTGTGCCTGTTTATTGTGATAACCAAGCTGCCGTACACATAGCCAAAAATTCAGTGTTTCATGAGCGGACTAAACATATTGAAGTTGATTGCCATTTCATTCGTACCAAGCTTCAGGATGGCCTCATCTCTCTACATCATGTTGCTTCTGGTGGCCAATTAGCTGACATTTTTACTAAGCCATTAACAGGAATTCTTCACCATCATTTTTTCTCCAAGATGGGTGTTTGTTCACCCTCCAGCTTGAAGGGGGGTGTTGGGCCTCTTCAGCAGTCAGCCCAATAGTCCAAGCTGCAGCCCAAGACAATAGCAGCCCAAGGGTAGCTGCTATATTTATTTGTCGTATTGGTTTGTATAGGAGTGAGGGGCACACATGTAATTTCACACACACACATTACATTTTTTAATTGTTTTGTATATAGAGAAGCGGAAGCTTCGAGACAAACAGAGAAGAAAATCATTTTCAATACATTTCAGATTTTTCTCTCTTCTCTTTCCTTTTACACTGTTCATCTTCTTCTTCCTTTCTTTCTTCAATCCGACGAGCTACAATGTTGACAAGGTGAACTTCAAGCCGGATCAAGGAGCTTCCACCGATGGATTCAGGTATGCTTCCGCTTATGTTTTAATTTCAAATAATTCGATATGAAGGCTAAAGTGTTATAGTCGGATTTATTCCGACATTTCTAACATGTGAAAGGTCCCTATCTGCCGTATAATATATGCATATTCTACAGCAACATGAAAGCAATTCAGCCCAACTTTAAAGTTGAATTTCTAAACTAACATGCTACAACTGTACTCACTTTGAGCTTATAAAATTCTTAACAAGTGTAGAAAATAATAGGCGAAGAAGTTTGTTCATGCTTTGCTTCAACCAAAATATTGGAAGGGAAAAAATAATAATAGAAGTAATAACTATTAATCTTAAGAAGTTATATCATACTTTTTTAAACCACAACACGAGAACACGAAAACCATATTTTTAAAATCAGAATTATATCAACTCAAATAATTGTATATATAGTCATAATTAGCTTAGTGACCACAACCTTTCATGGCTTAAAGGTGAAAGAGAGTGAACAAAAAGATTAAAGCTGAGGAATCATCTTTTTGTTTTTTTCTTCTTAGTTTTGTTCTCTCAATCACTAAATACATCACTAATTCTCAAAAGAACTAAAGTTTTCTTTTCAAAATTCCAAAACATAGAAAATTAGCTTTTTATAATCTTCCTTCTAATATTTTTCTTTCCTTTTTGACTTCAAAAATGGTAGCAATCGTTAGTAAGCACTGAGACAAAAAACATAACTTTGGCTAACTCAGTACACTAATCCAGCCTTACCTATTTATTAAAATAACAATTTTAAGCTGTCACTTGATTTAAAAAACTCAGTAAATTGAAATTTAGCATGCTAGAAAAATCTCCAGTATTTATACTTATTATTTATTAGTGAATTTTGACCTCTACAGAATGACACATTTGAAGTCCAAAAGGCAAGCAAGCTTTAAACATCAATTGGTTCTAAATATTTTACTTTTATTTAACACTATTCTCATCCCACATTATGACCTGGATCAAGTCGATTCTATTAATAATTTTGGGAATCCCATAAAGATTATGACCTGGATCAGATCGATTCTTTTTTTAATCTCTATACGTGCAATTCCCTCGACGCCAGAGGACGTTCTCATATTCTTTTGTACATAATTCTTGATACAATCTCTTATTTTTTGATCTTCTTGTAAACCTTCAGAAAAGTTTTTTGGTTGTGAAAACCAAAGGGAATGATGACCTTGGGTTGTACCCAGTCTGAAACCAAGTGGATTTATTTTTTCTCCCATAATCCCCCACTATTATACATATCACCATACGGCATAGCTGTAGATTTTTTTTTCCATCTCGTTTTTTTTAACGAATACATTTCTACATATTCATCATCTAAAGATACATCTTTCATTACAATAGTTATATGACAGGTCGATCTTTTTATTGGAAAACTACGTCCTCGAGCTCGAGGTTTCAATTTCTTCACAGTAGTACCTCCATTGACTTCGGCTTTACTAATGACTAAATTGGCTTCGCTGGAACCCATATTGTAACTAGCATTTGCTGCTGCAGAATAAACCAATTTCAAAATGGGATAACATGCTCGATAGGGCATGAGTTCTAGTATCATAAGCGTTTCCTCATAGAAACGTCCGCGAATTTGATCAATTACTCTTCGTGCTTTGTCAGCAGACATAGATATATGTTCACCTAAAGCATATACTTCTTTTTTTTTTCTTCTTTAGCATTACTTTTATAACTCGGTATTTTGCAAAAACTAATTGTAATATGAATACTTCACAATAAATTACTTATGGTGTCGATATCTTGCTACTAACTCTTTATGGCTAATGCTATATGAAGTTAGCCAATTGTGGCGCATAAAATTTAAGTACCGGTTGAATGGCTTGATGCGAGAGCAACATAAGGATATGTCAGGCTCCATTGGTGTGACGATCCAAAGGGTCATCACCATAATTTTTTCTTTTTCCGTGCTTCTCAGGCCTTGAAAATGTAAGAATTTTCTGTTAAAAACTATAAATTTTGATAATAATATTGGTATAGTTGACTTTTGTCAATATTTTGGATAAATGGATCCAGATCCGTGATGAGACGGTCCCGAAGGACACGTAGAAAAATATGGGACCCGGGTGTATTCCCGGAATCGAAATCCAAGGTCCCAGGCCCGAATACAGAATTTTCGAAAGAAATTGTTTATATGAAAATGGTATGAAAAATTGAAATGATAATGAGTTAGAAAGTGAAGATATCGGGCTCGTATTGCCTGGTACATGTCTTAAATGAGCGTTAAGCACTATCTGTAAAGTTCGGTTAAAAATGAACGTCATTTGACGTGTTTCGGACTTGAAAATGAGAAATAAGAGATTTATGGAAAGTTGGAAGAAATCGTGTGTTTTGAGGTTTGATTCTATGTAAATGATATTATTTAGTGATTTGATCGCACGAGTATGTCCGTAGGATGTTTTTGAGGTTGTGTGCATGTTTGGTTTGGATCCCCGAGGGATCGGGAGAGTTTTGGATAGGCTTTGGGTCGCATTTTTGCCTTAGGAAAAATCTGTGGTTTCTGCTACTGTGATCTTCGCAAATGCGTAGATGTGACTCGCAATTGCGAGATTTCCCCCGGGCTGCTCACTTTGCAAATGTGATGCCCTTCCTTTCAGCCCAGTCTTCACAAATGCGAAGACTTCTTCGCAAATGCGATCCCCGGCCAAATCCCTGAGTTCGCAAATGCGAACACCCTCTTCCCAATTGCGAAATCTGCTTTCCTTGCCGGAGTTTGCAAATGCGGACTAAATTCTCGCATTTCCCATGTCTGCTGGGTTCACATTTGCGAACCCAGTCTCACAAATGCGAGATCTGCACTTATGCATTTCTATACTTAGACGATTTTAAACCTCATTCTTCATATTTTCAAAACCCAAACTTCCGTTGGCGATTTTCTCCCAACTCTTTCTTCTCCAAATCAATTGTAAGTCAACTTTTACTCAATTTATTTAATCTTTAACATCTTTTATCATGATTTCATATTAAAAATCAAGGTTTTCCATGGGCAAAAATGGAAATTTGGGGTTAAACCTAGGTTTTTCTTAAAATTGGGGATTTGGACCTCAGTTTGAGGTCCGATTTCAAAACAAATCATAGATATGAACTCGTGGGGGAATGGGTAACCCGGTTTTGGTTCAAAACTCGAATTTTGACCACGTGGCCCGGCATTTTGGGAATTTTTGGATAAAACTTTTGGAAATTCATTCTTATGATTAACTAGCATTTGTTGATACATTTGAGTAACTTGTGACTGGATTCGAGCGGTTTTGTTGCGAATTCGAGGGGTAAAGCCATCCTAGAGGCATGAGTTGAGTTTGGAGCTTTCGAGGTAAGTGTTTGTTCTAACTTTGGCTTGAGGGAATAGGATTAGGAAATATTTGCTATGTGCTATGTGGAGTCGGTGTATAGGTATGATGACGGTTACCTATGCGCCTGATTCTAGCATGACTGTGAGTCGTAATTGCTTTTAAATTCGAATGATGTGAAACAATTGAGTTAATTACTTGCTAAAAAAATTATTATGAAGTGGTAGTTGAGAAGCAAATGAGTTAAAGAAGGAAATGTGGTGTCTTTCCCTTGCGGGGACTTGTTGATTCGTTTCCCTTCTTGGGACTTATTGTTGATTCGTTTCCCTTGTTGGGTCTTATTGTTGATTTGTTCTCCCTTTCCATAATGTTTAATCTTGTTGTATATTCCCTTTCCCGATTGGTTGTAGCCGTTGATTGGGCGAGGAAGAGAGATTATGCACGAAGGGTCTTTCCGTGCCATATTGTGAAGATTATGCACAAAGGGTCTTTCCGTGCCATGTTTTTTATTATTGGAGCACGAATGGCCTTTCTGTGCCTTGACGTGAGAGTTATGTGAGGAAAAGCACGAAAGCTGATGTCGTGCATTTATATTTGACAGTTTGGTGAGAATTGAGAATAAAAGCACGAAGGTTGGTACAGTGCGGTGGTTGACTTACTTGTTCTTTTTCATTGATGCTAACTATTCAATTTCCATCTCTATGTTCGTGGTCTCATATCTAAATTGTTATACCCCACAACATGTCCCCTCCCTATTATATGTTTAATTTTTGCATATCTTTCCGTTGTTTCACATATATCTGTACATGTTAATTGTGGTAGGTCCGGTCTAGCCTCGTCATTACTTCGCCGGGGTTAGGCCAGACACTTACCAGCACATGGGATCGGTTGTGTTGATGCTATACTTTTGTGCCTTTTGTGCATAGCTCAGGAGACAACTTACAGACCGAAACAATAGATTGGGAGCGCACCTTCAGTCCAGAGACTCCTAGGTAGTTCGCTGGCGTACGCGGGCCCTGAGTCTCTTCTATTTCATTTCTGTTTGTTTTCATTGTATCGAAGCAGACTCCTTATGTATTTTCTTTCAAACTCTTATTTATAGTATGACACTAAATCTTGGGTAGAGGATGATGTTAACTTTTTCTGCATTTATTTCATTTAATGTTAAATTAAAATTTCCGCTTGAATTTATTATTGTTATTATTATCTTATTGGAAATTAGTTGAAAAGGTATGTTTAAGTTGGCTTGCCTAGCTCCGACAGTAGGCACCATCACGACTCCTGATGGTGGAAAATCCGGATCGTGACAATTGGGATCAGCATTCTCAATTATCTAGAGATGGTCCAACTCCGAAGGGAAAGTCTCTTTGAAGTGTCCTTCACAAGAAATTGGACAAAAAAATAAAAGGTATATATATATATATCTATATATATATATATATATATATATATATATATATATATATAGATATATATATATATACCTTTTATTTTTTTGTCCAATTTCTTGTGAAGGACACCTTATATATTATTACATGTTTGATGAAATTCTTGGCTTCAAACAAAGACATTAGATGATATCTAACAAATAATAAAGTATTGATTCCTCTAAAGATTGTAAAAGAAAGTCATAAAAATTCAGCAAATCAGACACAAATGTATATAGTTAACTGCAAGGAGCTTCTTCGACAACAAAAAGGACCAAGAATATCTTTGAATTATCTGAAAGTCATTATACTTGATTCAAATTTTCAGTTTCCACTTCAAATTGATTCGTGAAAATCAGTTTCTTTCATTCGGGAATAAGAAATGAAAGGCTAAAAGCCAAGTAATTACAACCAAAACTACTCAATCTCTCTCTATAATTATATATCTCATCCTCTGGTTGATAAAATTACAAACACAAAGTGTCAGGCATTCGTTGATAATTCCCTATTTTCTCTCTTACCTTCGGAGGATGGAAAAGACCATAGATGCATAAAAAATTAAATATGGTCGTTGGCCGAACTCGTATTATACCAACATATGGAAATAATAGTAAAAAATTATTAGCAGCACATACCTTTACTGCACACCAAATGACTCGAACACCAAAGCAAAAGAGGCTAAAACTTTCTTCCCGATTATCTAGAGAGACATGTCCATTGAGCAATCAATCTTGGTCCTTTCTGACTTTCTTTCGCTGCATAATGTTTCTGAAATAGAACAACACTCCAACTTACTATATAAAAGTAACAAAAAAACCTACAAAATCAAAGTAAGTAGAACTTGGATTGAGCATAGAGAGAGAAGAAATCTCATATCTACGATGAAAGAGAGAGGAGCAAGCTTAGGAAGGCGATAAGAATGAGGAGACTGTGCGATGGGTGCAGGAGTAGAAGCCACGTAGGTATTCTTCATATGCAAACTGAAATCAGCTTCTTTATAATAAAAATTTTCAAATTAAAAACGACATAACTTTTCTGAAGATGAAACGCTTTGATCAACCACCTACTTCAAATCAATGCTAACATGTGTCTATATAGGAACAATAAATTACTAAAGATTCATTAAAACATTGAATCAAATTATCAACTTTCTCATACTATAAGTAGATACAACTCCCTACTACAATAATGAAAATGCGAATTTATGTTTAGTCAAATCTTCAGCTATAACCTATAGCAGTTAAGTAATATAGGAAATGACATTCCGATTTTCATAAATCAAATAAATAACTTTGTGTTGCTAGTCAGATCCGGTAAATAATTTTAAAAGATTGACTCGTCTAGAAGTTGGGACTCTATAGAATACTTAAAGCCCAATTGACTATACTTGAATTTGAACTACTTAAGGGGTAGAATTTGAATTAATGATAGCCTTTGAATTTAGCAGTCCTTAATCGATCCTGCCAAATAATTTTTTTATTATGTACTGTATATAGCTAATGGTGTGAAGATAGACAAAATCAGTAGATCACCAATCAACAGACCCTTAAGTCATAGAGGACATGGGCAAAATTGAAAGAACATAAGCAGTTTTTCTTGGGAAAAGATTGCAGTGAAGCTTCACCACTTACCAGAGAGAGGAAACACTTCAAAATTAGAAAATCAATGGAGATGAGAGAAGAAAGGTCATCCACACAGGATTGCTGCCAGCGTTGATATGAGAAAAGTGACACGTAGTAGTGTCTGAGAAACGCCTAAAAGGCACGTATGTAAGTCATATGAAATGACCTAAATACCCTCAGACTTTGTTGAAAAGAACTGAAGCAAACATGTGAAAAGACTTGCTCTTCTAAAGAATATAAAAATTGTTATAAAACAATAAAAGAAGAAGATTAATATTGCCGAGAAAGAGAGAGAGAAAATTCTTATTGAATTTTGGGGTTATTTACAATAGGGTAAGACCCTTCTATTTATAGGAGGGAAAATGACTTAGCCTCAAAGTAAAACTCTCTGCAAGATAGATATTCACTCTAATTAGAATTCTATTCTTAACACTCCCCATTGAATGTCTACTCAATAAGTAATGTGCCTCGTTAAAACCTTAACTAAAACAAAATCCAATGGGAAAAAAATTCTAGAAAAGGAAAAAGAGTACACATGTTTATAAATGCGCATATTGGTTTCCTCGTTAAAAACCTTGCAAGGAAAACCCAGTGGGACAAAACCTTATAAGGGAAAAAGAGTACAACGTGCATTAACTCTCCCTGATGAGAGCATCAACTCACATCCTTGAGCCTTCGCATTCCAATCTTGTGCACCATCTTCAAGACGATCTTTAGTAGAGATTTGATAAACAAATCAGTCATATTAACTTGAATAAATATGTTGCACCTTGAAATCATCACTCGTCATAGATATATAATGTCTTCACAAATATCGTGGAATGGCTCTTCAATATCTCCATAGAGATATTCTCGATATCACATTATCATGCTTATAGTTATAGCAAAATACATATGTGCACAAATTGCACTAAGAAAGTGGTACTTCAAGATCAAGAATTGTATATGCTTCAAGCAACTTAAATCCTTCATATATTGACATATAAGGTAAGTCATATAAGCCATATAATAGACTTTAGATGCATATCAAGTTTTCATGTCATGCTAGACATATAAGATATCGAAAACTGATTGCACATACCATTGACTTTATACTTTTATGTATTTGAACTACATGTCCAAAACTACATGTCTTTCATATGGAATCAATTCTACTTGAATTGTATCTCTTCCATTTGGCCAACACTTTTGTGTCTATATTCGATAGACTTAAGATCCTCATCTAAGCTTAGCGCTATGATAGATGTCGTCGACAAACATGGTATATAAATTCCAATAAATTTTCATAAAGACATAACATAGAGATCTCTTCATTCATATATTGAGGTATCTAAATCTCATGAGATTTTATGAAGTGTTATGTCACGTGACCTTCTAGATCACTTGCCTCATTTATTATGATCACTTTGATCATTTGCTCATCTTCTTTATCAAGAAGTTCTATTTGAAACTGATTTGTCTATATTCTTTAAGCGTACCATAGATTTTGTCCTTCTAGGACTTAATATGAGCATTTGCAATGAGAAAATAGTTACTTTCTTTAGGTCAATAAATGCATATGGAATGCTTTGCAATATGTTGCAAATGAATTATCTTTTTATGAACTTCAAGTTCATATTATTTTATTCGGGCATCTAGTTGTACAAATGATAATTCATTCCACGTAACTTTTCTCAACTGTTTATCATGTCTCCCCCTCAGTTAGAAAACTAACTTGCTTCCTCAACTTTAAGAACCCATCTTTGTGCTTTATGGTGTTAATCAAAATATACACCGCACATCAATAATATTGAGATGGAATTATTCGGTTCCTGACCCTGAACCACTTGTGAGGGAAGAATGTAATATACTTTCGTATATAATATCTATCAAACGGATATAGATAACTTTGTTCTCATAAGCAATAGTTTAGCTATTAAGTGGAGGCACTCAATAAATTATCTTGCTAAACCAACTAAGATGTAAACCAACTTATCAGGAAGAACTATCTTGAACAAAAAAATCTGGAAATTATGCTCTATATTATATTATTGAGCAAGTTACCTCGCAAAACACCATGTTGCGTGTTAATAATAATCGCGCATGTAACCATCTCATAGATGCATCTTATGTGGTATACATGGCAGATGAATGAGCCCATATTCACCTTTGATATTTTTAGAATTAATGGGATTCAATCCCAACTTTAGTTGGTCAATTAATTAATGAGAACAAGTAATATAAGAGAATTCGTAAAGAACTTTCTAGTTCTTTAATATTTACCCATGTGAATTCTCTATTATTTTGCACATCATACTTAAATTGATATGGCTAACCCGAATGCCAACTGAATAAATTATCAATATTGATAAAATTCAGGTTTACATCATCATATGTGCAATTATCGATAAACTCTAAGTTTATTATGATATGTGTTTTTATATCAATAAACATCCACGTATTCGTTTATTTGTGTAGTACAAACTGGAGAATAAAGCGAGTAGCTTTTCATATACAGATTATCCCGCTACAAGTTGTAGTAATAGAAGATATCAAATCTTTCCTTTATTTATTGTCTCAATATAATCAACCGCTTTCGCGTATACTTTGAAAACTGAATAAGTTTCTTTGAGACTTACTACAACACAATACCTTATTGGTAATCAATTGTGTTTCTCCAAAATAATATAATTGGCTCTTGCAGAGTTCTCAATTAATTTGGTACTACCACATATTCATGAACATCCATACGGTAATATCTCTTTTAAAGAGAATGTTATACCATTATGGTCATGGTCAAAATTATATGCAAGATATGTTTCTTGCATTATTATTATTCTTTAATAATCACATTGCCAAAATATTTTGACGTACAATAGGTACGTGACCAATGACCATTCATGCCATAATAATGACATTATTTTCTTATATCATCTCAACCCTCCTTCTAGAAGTGAGTGTGGTATATTCAATACCAATAGTATGTTCATATTCTTCCAATAATGAATATGTATTCATAAATCATATGTTGTCACATTCACATCATGAATGGACCATAATAATCTGTATGTGCTATATAAAATCTCATGTCAAATCGATGACAGATATTACTTTCACAGAGTGAAGGATTATTTTGAGAATCCTTATTATTCTCATTATCACAATGATGACGATTATAATTTTGTCTATTGCCATGTCCACATCCATTGATACCTTTGCGGTACTAATTTTGTCTTCTTTCAGACTTATCACATACTGCTATCACATCCTCTAAAGTGAATGAGAATGGAGCAAATTCAATGGGACCGGTTTTCAATTCTTTGCCCACAATTATACATGAATTTGATAATGCAAGACATAGAAAATTTACCACGTTGGGTGGTTATAATATTTTTCAAACTACCTTAAAGTTGCAATCAAAATTTACCGTCTATGCTTGTATTTAAAATCAAATTATAGAACTACAAGAATTTGAAAGAGAAAAGTAAAATACTTACCTTAAATCCATAATTAATCTTGAAGGAAGTTCATAGAACGATCAACAATCATTATGCTCAATATTACGTAAAAATTGAGCATCGTGCATGTATCCAAAGCCATAGTTTTGAAGATTTGCATGAGCCCCTCTTATGGAGATAAGCGTAATATTCTTCATGAATGTCCTCCTAAATTTAAGACTGACATTCCAAGCCGTAATCCCATATATGACATGGCATAAGGTAGACTAAGAACACCAGCACCAACCATGGCAGTAACATTGTGCATGGTTGAATACCACCATTTTGCATTCCGGTCCGACGTTATCGGTAGCCATTCATCTATTGCTTTCTCCTCCTCCTTCGTCTTATCTTCAGTATCTCCTCCTTGTTCCATATTAAATTAAACTAAATATATATATTTATATTCTTATGATGGAGGCAACAGAATAAGAATGAAAAGTTTGTGAGACAAAGAGTAAGGCAAAAAACAAAGGAGATTTAACATTAATTTCGACTCCTTCAAATTGACAAAGAGAGGCTCTTCTTGTTTTTCAGTAGTCACTGGCTGTCATCTCCGACATTAATTAGACAATTGTAGAGCATGTAAAACAAATAGACTTATATATGAATATTTTCTTCTCCTTTTTCAGTAGCTACCGGCTGTCATCTTCAACACAAATTAGACAATAGTATAGCATGCCAAAAAAATAGAGAAATTCCAAACGGAAAATAAAAAGTCGATAACAAGCAAACAAACAGAAGAAGAAAAAAAAAACTGAAAGCATACGAGGAGGACGGAGAAAACGATACGGTAGAGTCTCGTACTGATAACGTGTTATAAAACAATAAAAGAAGAAGAGTAATATTGCAGAGAAAGAAAGAGAGAAAATTCTATTTATAGGATTAAAAATGACTTAGTCTCAAAGTAAAACTCTCTACAAGATAGACATTCACTCTAATTAGAATTCTATTCTTAACAAATATAAAATTAATCGTTTCTCAACTATTTAGCTTTTAGCTTAAAATAGTTGAGTATAAAGTAACTCTTTTAGTATTTAATAGTATGTGTTTTTTTTCCCTTGTGGAATTTATAATTGTCTTGTTGGAGTTTATTTCCCATAGAGAAGTGGATGAAAATGACCAATATTGACTTGATCGTAAGACAGGCAAAGTAAATCCACCGATGAAACACCCATAACTGAACACTGAGACTATTATTCACACGATGAGAGGGAACAAGTTTTGCTGTGATTTTCGGTACCTCCTCATCTTGGCTGCTGTCGCCTTCATCTACATACAGGTTCTCTTATACATGGCTTATATCTCAGATCTATCCTTCTTGTACGATTAAGATCACCAGCAATGAAATAGGTGCATTAGGTTAGGTTTCTTTTGGATCATACTCTTAATGCAGTCGTGGAACCTTAGCCTTCTCTTACATGGACATAAGTTGCAATCTTTAATACAGAAAATTGATGACTAATAAATTAGTGGAACTAATTTTGAATTACGTAGAATTTAGAACAAGTTTGTTATTAAATCTTAGGAAACTAGAGAAAAATTTCAACTACAAGCAGTACGTCTCAATTATATGAATCCTCACTATCCATGTGGGCAGCAGTGGCAGAGTCAGGATTTATACCTAGGGGATTAAAAAAAATGCAAACTTGCAGAATAGCTTAACTATCAAGGGGATTCAACATTTTTTTTGTATATATAAAAAATAATTTTCCCCCTATTTGTACAGTGTAACTTTCCTTGAACGAGATTAAAGTGAACCCCCTTCAATACATTTGGCTGTGCCACTGTGGGAGTGCCACTTTAAGCAGCTGGCTCCCTCTTTTAGGATTTTGGTCGCAAATTCCCCTTGGCAAAGATAAGGTGAGCCGTTAGGTTAGAATTGAGATTCACATGCCCAAAAGAACTTTTGTAGGCTATGCATTTGAAATTTTCATGGCTTGTAGGCAAAGCAATTGAATTTTTTTTCTGCTATTGCAATAGATTCTGATGATACTGTACCATCTTAGGTAAATAACTTATGGTACTGTATTGTATGGTTTGGTTTTGGTATCTCTGTTATCTCTTTCTGATGTATTAGACAAAAGCAAATATCAAGATTTAACTTCTAGCCCCAAGGTTCTGGCATAACGATTGAAAAGTTTGGGCAACAGTATTCTCATCTGCCTGTGCTTTTTTTTTTTTTTTGTCGAGTTACTCGACATCTGTGGTGGTAGGAGGTATTACGTACCCAGTGGATTAGTGGAGATGCATGCTACCGCAATTGTAAAAAGAAAAGTTTATATTGCTTAGGGAAAGCCACAACTTGTCCACCAACCGAAGCAACCCTTTCTTTGCACTGTTATATTGTTTCATCTTCACATTGACATATGAGGTTACTTTGTTTTGTCGACACGGGTATTATGAAAAGAATTTACCTTCTTTCTCTCTCTCTCTTTTTCTTTGATTTCTTTCTTTTTCTTTCTGGATTAGTGTTTGCTTAATGGTGAATTAGGTATGGTTTTAAGTGGTTGCTTTTGCTAAATTGCTCAGATGCGGCTTTTTGCGACACAGTCAGAATATGCAGATCGCCTTGCTGCTGCAGTATGTGTCTGGACTCATCTAGTCATCCTCCCAACAGGAAATCTAATACCATAGACGTATTTCTTTTGTTCTACCGTTTAAGAATTTGCATTCATGTCATGTATTGTGTATATGATGTTTCTAAAAGCTTCATATGCTCTACTTGAAGACATCCTTCAGCAATTCAGATGTCATTCCAAAATCTTCTCTTTTCTTCTCAGAAGGATATTGCATAGTCTTTCTTTGTGCTGTCTTAACAGCATACAACTGCACCCTTCTTCAATGATGCAGGCTAAAGAAAGAAGTAAAGAACTTTTAATTGCTCACTATATGTATAAATCATTGAATGACACAGATTGAAGCAGAAAATCATTGTACAAGTCAGACCAGATTGCTTATTGACCAGATTAGCCAGCAGCAAGGAAGAATAGTTGCTCTTGAAGGTGCAATGTATTTTTTGGTGTAGTCTTTTATTTCCTGCATGTTCCTTTTGAAGGTCCAGTTGTTCCCATCCCTGTTATGTGCTATTGTGTTGATGTAGATCTGGTCTCTTTTAAGAAATTTTCTGTTCTTGTGTTGTATGTTTCGAGACATCTTCCTGGATGAGCAGTGAGGATAGGACCTTTTCAGTTTCTTCATGTCCTCTTTCAATGCTCTGTTCCTTATCCTTTCTGTGATAATACAGATCGTGTTGAATATTTGCTTCTGTTACTGCTGATTAATGATTTCCTAGAATAATAAGTAATTTAGTTGTAGGAGGAGTCTTTGTTTAAACGTAAATTTAGTTTAATTAAGTTTTGCTGATGACATAGTCTTGATAGACGAGACGAGGGTCGGTGTTATTGAGAGGTTAGAGGTATGGAGACGGACTCTCGAGTCTAAGGGTTTCAAAATAAGCAGATCTAAGACAGAATACCTGGAGTGCAAGTTTAGCGCCGAGCCGAGCGATGTAGGCAGGGACGTGTTGATTGGATCTCAGGTCATCGCCAAGAGGGACAACGTCAGATATCTTGGGTCGGTGATTCAGGGGGATGGAGAGATTGACGGGGACATCACTCATCGTATAGGAGCGGGGTGGTCAAGGCTTGCATCAGGAGTCCTGTGTGACAAGAAAGTTCCACAAAAACTCAAGGGGAAATTTTGTAGAGCTGTGGTTAGACCTGCCATGTTGTATGGGGCGGAGTGCTGGCCAGTGAAGAACTCTCTTGTTCAGAGAATGAAGGTTGCGGAGATGAGGATGCTCAGGTGGATGTGCGGGCTCACCAGGTTAGATAAGATTAAGAATGGAGTTATTCGAGAGAAGGTGGGGGTGGCCCCGGTGGATGAGAAGATGCGAGAAGCGAGGCTGAGGTGGTTCGGGCATGTGCAGAGGAGTATCCTGATGCCCAAGTGAGGAGTTGTGAGCGGCTGGCGATGGTCGGCGTACGGCGAGGCAGAGGGAGGCCTAAGAGGTATTGGAGAGAGGTGATTAGGCATGACATGACTAGAATGCGGGTTTCCGAGGACATGACCCTTGATAGGAAAGTCTGGAGGTCTAGTATTAGGGTTGTAGGATAGGGGCTCCTAGAGTTTTTCGTACTCCTCACCCGGTGTTGGGTGAGGCTTGGCGGGGCTATCCATAGATGATTTGTGTATTGGATTGTGTCTCCCTTATGGTAGTTATTTATGGTAGTTACTATCTGATATTATTGCATGCTATTTTATTTATGATTCTTATATTTAGATAATTATTTACGCTATTTCTGCTGGAGTTACTAATGCTCTTTTGTTTTTGTTTTTGTTTTTGTTTTTCTTTCCTTCACTGAGCCGAGGGTCGATTGGAAACATCCTCTCTGCCCTTTCGGGTAGGGGTAAGGCCCGTCTACATATTACCCTCCCCTGACCCCACTTTGTGGGACTATAATGGGTAGTAGTTGTTGTTGTTAGTTTTATAAGTTAGTTGAGATATTTGAGGTTTTTGAATTTTGAATATTTATTCTACAAATTATGTTTTCAAGTTGGCTATTTAATAAAATTAAAATGAGAGACAATTTCAACCATTCTTTTAATCTTCTTGCTGCTCCATCTCTTTCAAAAGCCCAACAGATCCCAATTAATAAAATCCGGTGTTTGCTGTCAGAAATTGAAACATCTCTTTTGTATGAAGGGTAACAGGTAGTTGTATTTTTTTTTGGGGAGCGGAAGAAAGGTAATGGGTAATTTTACTTTCCTTATCTTCATCTTGCTACATTTTCAGAACAAATGAAGCGTCAGGACCAAGAGTGCCGACAATTAAGGGCTCTTGTTCAGGATCTTGAAAGTAAGTTCACAAAACTCCTCTTCTTCTTTCAGCTTTTAGTCAAAAGCCACTACTTTTAGTCACAGTAACATGAAATCATAAACTCCTCTTCTTCTTTCAGCTTTTAGTCCAAAAGCCACTGCTTTTAGTCAAAGTAATATGAAATGTTTGCCTGTAATAATGAAACCCATTGTACGTGGCAAATAAAGATCTGTTAGTGTCAATGTGTCTGTTCATATCATTGAGGTATAAATATTATGGGCTTTAATTCTAGATATAACCATGCTACATGTATTTGTACTTATTTATATAGTTGATATTGTTAATTTATTTGTTACAGGTAAGGGCATAAAAAAGTTGATCGGAAATGTACAGGTGTACATACATTCTCATATCCTCAGTCATGCTTTCACTATCAACATCTGTTGACTTCATTTCTGTTAAATTTGTGCATCACCTAATTACTATATTTACTAGATGCCAGTGGCTGCTGTAGTTGTTATGGCTTGCAATCGGGCTGACTACCTGGAAAAGACTATTAAATCCATCTTAAAGTATGTTTAGTATCAAAACAATTTTATCTGCTTCTTATTGCATATTAGATGCCTCAGCTGATAAGCCCGGTACTTCCATTGTTGTCATCAGATACCAAATATCTGTTGCGTCAAAATATCCTCTTTTCATATCCCAGGTATCCATTTATTTTCGCACATAGCTTTCTATTGTATGCTTGTCTTCTTTGTGTTGTTGAACCTACTTTTCGATCTACCTCCCTTTGGCAGGATGGATCACATCCTGAAGTTAGGAAGCTTGCTTTGAGCTATGATCAGCTGACCTATATGCAGGTAATGTTCTCTACCGTTTGAGAAGGGAAAACGGGATGTTTGGGGTATCTCTATCTTTGAAATTTAAATCAGGCAGGTCTTTACTTGGAGGGAAAGTACAGACTTAAGTATAAGAACTCATTGTTGCCAGGCTTGTTTTTAATTGCAATACTCAATCATCATCATTACCAGTGGTAGAGCCACATCAACTGAGGGGTGTCGATATCGACACCCCTTTGCCGGAAATTATACTGTATTGCTAGATAAATTTTGTTGTTTTATGTATAATTACTATACATTGACTTCCCTTGATTTTACGGTGTATATAAATTCTTATATTTTGATACCCCTTAGTAAAAATCCTGACTCTGCCACTGATCATTACCAATAATAAGATTATGCACTGGGAAACAAGTTAGTAGAAATATGCCCGTAAGGAGTTTTTATCTGCTAAAAGATGGAAAGGGAAAAGATATATTATTTATATTTAACCTGTAGATATTTTCCTTATCATTTCAACCCTTTTATTACCTCAGCTTTGTATCATTGTGTGACACAGTTTGTTCTTTTCCCTGTAAGACAGCACAAGTGGAAGAGGCATGTATTGTTTGATTTATGCTTTTATGGCGCAAATTTTCCCTCTCTCTCCATAAGTCCATATATATGTGATTTTTATGAGTAGACACACTTCTGTTCCATATATTCATTTATCTACTGCAATATAAGGTTCATAGTTTTGTAACCTATCAATTGCTTTTTCTACCTAATGCTTTTCTCTGATAAAAGCTACGCATTGCATAGGATATGAATCTATCTGCTTTATTTTATCATTTGGCTGCAATTGCTTTAGTCTGTATCTTTAACCTTTTGCTGCCTAGCTGATAACTTGTTCTGACCTGGCAATGTGAAATGCAGTTAACAATTGCTTCTGCTTAAGCTCGGTATCAAACTCTTGTTAGCGCTTTTTCTTGACAGTTCTTAAGAAACGACTTTTTCGATTCTTTATCAACAGCACTTGGATTTTGAACCTGTGCATACTGAAAGACCAGGGGAGCTGATTGCATACTACAAAATTGCACGTAAGGATGATTGGTCCTTTTTTCCCCATCATTTTTCTAGACTCATTTTAATTCCAACTAGTGCTAGTCTTGCTTTAGCCATTGTCGATCACTCTTTTCGTAGGTCATTACAAGTGGGCGTTGGATCAGCTGTTTTACAAGCATAATTTTAGCCGTGTTATCATACTAGAAGGTATTGCTGATCTATCTTAATCACTATGTTGCATGTTCTTTGCTCTTCTTCTTCTCACAATAACTGTGCCTCTGACATGCAGATGATATGGAAATTGCCCCTGATTTTTTTGACTTTTTTGAGGCTGGAGCTACTCTTCTTGACAGAGACAAGTAAGGCACTCTTTAAGGATCCGGATTTTGCATTGTTTTACTCTCAAATAATTATTCAATTCATCCTAGTTTAAGGAAAATTACTATTTTTTACTCGTGTCCAACTCCCCCCGCATTTTCTTTAAAGAACCAACATAATTTAATCAGATTCAACAGCATCCAAGATCTCCTGCTCTTCCAGGCTTGTGATAGTAGAAAATCAGATGGCAGCGAGGGGGATAGATTGATTTCCATTTCGGTTATATAACATTCTTAGCAAAAGGATTAAAAGCTTTTCCCTCATAGACGTCCAAATATGCTAAGTGGTATAGCGAACGAACTAGAATGGGATTAGCTTAAAACATGGGGATAAAAAGCCTGTTCTAAATGTCCCAAGTATGTTATAAGAATTTCTTAAATTTTTATGGTGAACATCCCAGGTCGATTATGGCTATTTCATCTTGGAATGACAATGGACAAATGCAGTTCGTCCAAGATCCTTGTAAGTTTTTTCTTTCTTCCTCCTCTTTTTGTCCTTTGCGATTGGTGGTTATGATTTTTCTTTTGAATTCTTCTCCTGTTTCAATTGGAAACTTTATTGGCCGTTATTCAATGAAGAAACCCAAACTCTGCTTAGTGCAGATGGTTTCCTTTTCTGTTCTGTTGAATGGTTATACTTTATTTTGTTTTTGATTCCTTGGAAGAAATATATCCTAAAACAGCGTAAAGGATTTGCTTTTGAGTACTTTACTTTTGATATACCTCTGCAGTTTTTTCTTTACTCCTTTTCTATGACTGGTTCTTGGATTTGTCTTCCACATGTCCCTCTTTCTGTGACTGGTTCCAGAATTTCTCTGCCATTGTCTCTCTTTCTCCTTGCTCAACCCATATCCTTTTTAATCAACTTGAAATAGAATCATATCACTCATGCTAATACAAGCATCAGTAAGAAGATTGGTAGTGTTACAATATACTAGTGGTTTTTCTTTCATCCAATCATCACTTGTTTGACAGCTTAAACTAGGCTCCACTTTAGAGATAGGTTTTTGGTCTTAATCAAAATAGGTCAAGGGCGCATCAGAACGGTCGGTAGCTGCTTAGTACTGAATTTTATCGTCCTCTCTTTTCATTTTGGAGAATAAAAAAGGGGAAAATTTGAAAATTTTCTCATTGGAGTTGTAACAGGAAGTTTTATGAGAAATTGGAAAACAGAAACAAGAAAAGAAAATATATTTTAAAAAATTTTAGGACAGGGAATTACCTTTTCTTGAACGGATACGAGCCAACCGTTTTTGCCTGTGAATCAAGCATTCGTAAGTGACTTGTTCTTTTGATACAAACACAAATATTATATGGCTAAGATTGTCACAAGAGTAAATTTTGGGGCGCCACGGTTCTCATTTCAAATCCATAGTCCTTTCTAGGATTATGGGGCTTCGATTGAATATTTTGGACTGCCCAAAAAAATAGAGGTGCATGTTTTTACCCCATTGATTTCATTGTGGGGCTGAGCAAAAGTATATCCTCCATGGAGGTTAATCCCATCGTTTTCTTCTCAATGTTGCGGAATATATTGATATTATTTAGGTGTTTTTTAGCAAAGTAAACAGAGCTCCGCTTTTCTGATCTCACTGAAATGCTTTATACTTTACACTGCAGATGCTCTTTACCGCTCAGATTTCTTTCCCGGTCTTGGATGGATGCTTTCAAAATCTACTTGGAATGAACTATCTCCAAAGTGGCCAAAGGCATATCCTTTCGAACTGATGTGCTTATTTGTTGCCTAAATTGACTACCTTGGAACCTTCAAAATTTTCTTTGACCTTACTTTTACTTACTGGGATGACTGGCTAAGACTCAAAGAGAATCACAGAGGTCGACAATTTATTCGCCCAGAAGTTTGCAGAACATATAATTTTGGTGAGCATGTATGTGCTCCTTGAAATCAGTGCTAGATGACTTTGGCTCAGTAGACATAGTTCAGCTTGAATTTTGATCTTCAATGGTGTGATATTCTTAATGTTTCTTACTGATCAAGAAACATTTAATATGTATCCCATTGCTCTTCTTACTCATTTAGATGCTTATCAAGAGACAAATGTTTCTTGCTTTTCTTAAAGATAGAAATTTTATCAATTTCCACCATCTAAGTCAATAACATTAAATCTTTCCCCATATTTACCATCATTTACAGAAATTTCTCCTTAAACCTTGTCAACAATCTTACATTATTTGCAGGGTTCCAGTTTGGGGCAGTTTTTCAAGCAGTATCTTGAGCCAATTAAACTAAATGATGTCCAGGCATGTTATTTTATTTTACTGCCATCACCCCTTTTCTTGCCTACTCATTCTTTCCATTTGTATGACATGTATTCTACCTTGAATTTTGTTGGAAGGTTGATTGGAAGTCAATGGACCTTAGTTACCTTTTGGAGGTAATGACTTGAAGATTATTGTTGTGCTGAAAAATTGGAGAACTTATGAATGCTGACAAATTATTAGATGGTTGATTGAGAAATTTTTCATATAAACCATCTTGCGTAGGTAACTTGTGGTTTCGTGTTCTCAGGACAATTACGTGAAACACTTTGGTGACTTGGTTAAAAAGGCTAAGCCCATCCATGGAGCTGATGCTGTCTTGAAAGCATTTAACATAGATGGTGATGTGCGTATTCAGTACAGAGATCAACTAGGCTTTGATGATATCGCACGGCAATTTGGCATTTTTGAAGAATGGAAGGTAATGCATATGTGACTTTTCTCTTCATATTGAATTGATTATGACCTGAGATTTGATCATATTTGTTTGAGTGTGTTCTTTAGATGCAGTCATTACGCATGTCGAGTATGGCTGTGTATAGCATATTAGCCGTCTATCTACTTAACTCTGAAACAGACTGTTGAGCAGTTCAAAATTCATGCCTGATTTTATCCTTTTACCACTTGGGGATTTATTGTTTCACAGCCATATGACATTTTCTTTCGATATGTCATCAATGCAAACAGTTGCTGATCTGATATCACAAACACTGGTAATAGTATTGCCGCGAAAATATGCAGGTGCTCTTAGTATTAGAGTAAGCAATCAGAATCCAGTTGCACAATTCATCCCCTTCTAGAATCCAGGTGCAAATGGAGGTGAAATTTGAAGTACATGCTTTCCATCTTCTCTTTCACTTATGCCATCTATGGGCTTGGGCCCCAGTAACTTTCCATGCAATTTGTGCTTGGGCTAGAGGCTGCGTCTGCGCGAACAAAAAATGAGGTTTGCCAATATGGGCAAGGCTTGGACCGTGTTAGGCCAGCCTGTTTGGCCTCATATATTTATATAATTCATATTTTTCATATAATTGATATAGAAAGCATTCTTTTGAATAGGTTGATATATTATATTTTGATATGTATTCATTCTGGGTTTTATACCACGTGTATAGAAGAGCAAAAATGAAATAGGAGATTTTTTAGGTTCATATATTAAAATTTAGACTGATCTATAGCCATTTTAAATATAATTAGTGAAAATTAAATAGGAGGATATCTTTTAGTTTCATAGGTTACAATTTAGATTGAGCAATAGTCATTTACTTGTTTTATTTGTGGCTTTAGTTACTTGGTTAATTGATTACTTAATTCTTAAACAAACTGTTTCTGCAAATTTAGTTACTTTTTGGTAAATAAAGCCTAGATTATTATTTAATATTATACAACCCACTAGTGGGGTCTGGGGAGGGTAGTATGTACGCAGACCTTACCCCTACCCTGGGGTAGAGAGGCTATTTCCAATAGACCCCCGGTATCCTTCCCTCCAAGAACTCCCCACCTTGCTCTTGGAGTGACTCGAACTCACAACCTCTTGGTTGGAAGTGGAGGGTGCTTGCCATCAGAGCAACCCACCTTGTCTTATTATAGTTTTCAAATTCAATATTATGGTTTTCAAATTTGAAGACAATACTGAGCCGAGGGTCGATTGGAAACAGCCTCTCGGCCCTTTCGGTTAGGGGTAAGGCTCGTCTACATATTATCCTCCCCAGACCCTACTTTGTGGGACTATACTGGGTAGTTGTTGTTGTTGTTGTTTAAATTTGAAGACAATTTTCTTAATGCCTGTTTGTTGCTCAAGGCCAGTCCTATGGGAAAGGGTGGGATGGAGTTGAAATTAGACCTATGGTAGCCCGACTGTGGTGATGTTAATTGTGTTTACATTCATAAGTAGCTTGGTCCATCTTTATTCCATTTTATATATGTCTGAGGATGTTAATATTGTCCATTGACTGGCCCATATCTGTTCTTTGCCTGGATTGTGGACAGGTCTATTCACACTAGCTGTGACTGGATTTGTCCTCTTTCATGGTTCTCCTTTTGCTTTCCGTAAAACTTGCTCTAACTGTTCATTTCATCAGGATGGGGTACCACGGGCAGCATATAAAGGAATAGTAGTTTTCCGCTACCAAACGTCCAGACGTGTATTCCTTGTTGGCCCTGATTCGCTTCAACAGCTCGGAATTGAAGATACATAACAAAGATATGATTGGTATGTTTCTGTCCATAGTGAGCAAAACTATTGAGTACTCCTCTATACACAAAGCTTTAGTAGTTTGTCTTCTAAATTTT
This sequence comes from Nicotiana benthamiana, assembly GCA_034376525.1. NCBI lineage: Eukaryota > Viridiplantae > Streptophyta > Magnoliopsida > Solanales > Solanaceae > Nicotiana > Nicotiana benthamiana. The sequence goes on along the minus strand of CM067323.1, from coordinate 14,243,591 downwards.
TGCATGGAAATTTGTTTATTCATCTTCATGAAGGAAAATACTCAAATGAGAATAATGTAGGAATATGTTTGGAAGCTATGTAAAACCACTTACTTCAACCCCAGGAGGCTAGTGTAAACTATTTTGGAACAAAATATTTAAGAAATAGCATCAAATATTTTGAGACGTAAGATAGAAAGATCCCAATTTGCTTGGAGTTGAGGCATAGTAGCTCTTCTTGTTTGAAAATAGAAAGAGTCATATAAATTGAGATGGAGGGTCTATGTTATGGTCCCCTGTTATAGATCTACTTATGGGACGCTGTAAAGACAGACATCAGAGTTAGTTTGGGTAGAGGTTTTCTTTTTTCGACCTATAGTACTGGTTCGTTAAGAGAGAACACGCAATCTCTTGAGTTGAAGTACTCAAAGACTGGAATAATTTTCTGCATACCTTTTTAGATACAAACACTGATGGATTAACCACCAACCTAAAAATTGGGAAATAACTTCCTAACACAACTGGAATGAGAAAGTGGCTTGCTACTGATAACTGCTACTACTAATAATTGCCGCAGGAAATATATGAACATAACTAACAGATGCCTAAAGTTGCTGAGCTTGTCTACTTCCTGATCTTCTGAAACTTTTGATGTGTAATTTGTTGGTAGACTAAGGGGGTGCTAACACTGCTCCCCTTCGTCAAATCGCGTTTGTCCTCAAGTGGAAAGTATGGAAAGCGTTGTTGGTAGGCAAATCAGTGTTAGGATATGACTCTTGTGCGTCATATTCTTTCACCTCTTCCTTTATAAATTCAATCCAGAATAAATGTCACGACCCATTTTCTAAATAAACCGAGACCGGTACTCGATCACTAAACATGATCGAGCGAACCATCTATGCTTATTCAATCTATTATAGCTCCACACTTTATGTGCAACAAAGCAATACTCTAACCAAATACTCTTGATTAATCCAAATATTTAAATAAATCAACTCCAAAACTTTATTCATAGTAATTACTGAATTATTGCTAAGTTATTATAAAATAACATATGAATCTCAACCCAATGACTATGTCTATGAAGCCTCTACTGATAAATTGACGCACTGCTCAGGACATGAGATTTCCTGGCCAGTTCTCTAAATAAACAAAAAAAATAACTAAATAACAATGACTCTAAGAATACTCCACGAACAAAAGCGGAGCTCACCAATATTACTGGACGGGAAGGAAGTCCTAAATCGTAGCCTGCTCGCCTGCAAATTCGGTTCCTACGTTGTACCGCAGACCAACGTAGGTTCCCAAAAGAGAACGTCAGTACCATCCATTGTACTCGGTGAGTCTCAACAACAGGGGGAGAAACTTTAATAATATATATAGTATGAGCAAATGTTCTAGATGCATGTAAAACATAAAGCTTATAAGAATAATTCTAAATAAATTGCATAATAGCAGTTTATGAACACTCTAAAAGAAATTTTATTCTTGGAAAAAAAAATACTTCACTTTATACTTTGGGAGTTCCAACTATCCTGACTTAAATCTGTCTCAGTCACCGTGTGATCAGCACGGGTTCGATCCCAACCTGATTGAATAGGCCCAATCCACGAGGTGCCACTCGCTTCATGGTTCTCAGCGCTCATGTATCATACCTTAGCATGGCTAAGTAATTTCTCAGCAACGAGACCCTCGGCTCGTGTGCTGCCTACTTTGGCACAAGTAGTTTCAGGAAGTCAACGCCTTGGTCAGGACCCTCAGCCTGGACGATGACCCCTTCTCGAAATAAAGGATACTTCCAAAAATATTTTCTTTCTTTTTCTTCTTGTGGCTTTTCAAGTCTAAATCTTTTCCTTCTTTTTGGAACATCAAGTACATGCTCGGGCTAGTATCCTCAAATATAAAGCATGACATAAGAATGAAATAAACATTTAAAAGTAATTCTAAAGATTCTTGCTTCTTCATAAATTTTGAACATAAAAAATAGCAAATAAGAATAACACATTATATGCTGATTTTTTTTACACCCATAAATTAACATCTGACCAATTACAAAAACTAAAGAAGCACATTCCAATAATCTTACGTATCAAAATTAGTTTTAAACAATAAAATATTACTTTCTTATATGACCAAAGAGATAGTACTATTAAACATTATAGTAAAGTAACTAAAGGTGATAGCTTGTTAGCTTGTTCCCATCTTTAATTGGTGCTAAATTTGCTCTCCATATAGTAAATTTAGCTATTGGAGATATTTTTACTGGAAGTTGATGATAAGGTCTCCAACGAGCTAGAATTATAATCTTGTATTAATATTCTTGTTGACTAATTTTAGAATACTGATATCCATAACTATAGTTTTATTGCTGTTTACGGTTTCACACAATTAATTAAAGATTTCTATAAAAAAATTTCTTGACTGGTTAGAAACATTTATTTGTTTCTTGTTAGACTTTTGAAAATAATAAATCTATATACATATATCATAGTAGGTTATCCAAACTTTTACTAGAGAGATACTAAGTTAATAGGTATTCACTTGCTCCAATTAAGCAAATATAAACTCCTTTAAGCAATTTGTTAAGCAATTTGTATGCGTGCTTTTGTGAGTTAAACCACTTTAGTAAATGGTTATCTCAACTCACCTCAATACTCCTTGAGCCAATACGTAGACCCAATCCAATTTATACCCGTCAAACAATTGATTCTACAACAACCAATGTGTTTTATTTGATTTCAAAGTTTTACACCTAAATATGAAATTTGATGGAAACACTGAAAAAAAGAATTAATTATTCAATTCTTACCCATTACTACTATGGGGTGATTTATAGTAGGGAATTTCACATTCCTGAGTCTAAGAATTAGTGCTTTATAAGAACCCTAGAATTTTCGCTGCCTCCGTAAGTATTTTGCTATCGGCGCATCTTTTTTTTTTTTTTGGTTGGGCAACAGACTGCCGAGCTTTGTTTTAAGTTTTCCTAAGGCTTACGCCATTTGCCTGCTAATTGTCTATAGTGTATGGTCCTTATTGCACGTGACTTTTTTTTCGTTTGCTTTCTTTATTTTTTTTGTTTTGTTTTGTTCTTCTAATTGTACATCCAACTTTTTTTTTTAATAAAGACGTAACTCAACATCAATCACAAGTGTTTTAATCCGTAATAGAAGTATAATTTAAGATTATAAAAATTAAATTATGTATTTAGCGTGTCATGAAATTTTTATAGACTTGAGGAGTGCTACAATCTTCCCTCTTTAACAACATTCGTCCTCGAATGTTACTAGGGCCTTATTCTTAAGCTAACAATTATCCCTTAGGTCCTTGAATCTCTTAAGTTTTCTTACCACTACTCATTCTTCCCAAGGACTCAAAAATTTGGCTAACTCCCTAAATTTTCAAAAATTTCGGCAGAGTTTCCTTTGTAAATTGGACCATCCAAAAATATATCCCTGTCACAAATACCACAAATACACCAACAACAACCAAATATACCATAACGGGCCATTCATAGGCACCATACACAACTCATAAATTAATTACTCACACTCCGGTAAGGAGGTACCACAATAACTAACAAGAATCTAAAGTACAACTTTAGCACAAGTAAATCACTTTAATAAATTAAATATACTACGGCGTAAACTAAATCACTAAGACAACTAAATATAATCTAGGAAGGACATAAACACTTGCTAACTTGTATTTAATAAATGGAATATAAATGTAAAATCGAACTTAGGTTCACATACCTTTTTCCTCAAATAAATATGGATATTTCTTTCTCATATCTTCCTCGACCTCCCATGTAGCCTCTTTTGAATCATGATTACTCCACAAAACTTTTACCGATGCTAAATCTTTTGTTCTCAACTTCCTTACTTGCCTATCTAGAATTTCTATAGGTACCTCTTCATAAGTCAAGCCTTCTTTAATTTCTACAGTATTGGCAGGTATTATATGCGACTCATCATGAATGTACTTTCTAAGCATAGACACTTGAAAGACAAGATGAACAGAGGACAACTCAACGGGTAGCGCTAGCTTATAAGCCACGTTCCCTTTCTTTTCTAGAATTTCATAAGGTCCGATAAATCTAGGGCTAAGTTTCCCTTTCTTACCAAACCTCATAACTCCTTTCATTGGTGAAACTTTCAAAAACACCTTATCACCAACCATGAACTCTAACTCACGATGCCTCTTGTCAGAATAAGACTTTTGACGACTTTGAGCCGCTTTAAGTCTTTCTCTAATTAGCTGAACTTTCTCCAAGGCCTCACAAACAAACTCTGGACCAATCAATGGCACCTCAGCTGGTTCAAACCAACCCACTGGAGACCTACATCTCCGCCCATACAACGCTTCATAAGGAGCCATACCAATGCTGGCCTGATATCTGTTGTTGTAAGCAAATTCTATAAGTGGCAAGTGATCATCCCAATTACCTCCAAAATCTATAACACAGGCACACAACATATCTTCGAGAGTCTGAATGGTCCTTTCTACCTGGCCATCGGTCTGCGGATGAAAAGCGGTGCTTAAATTGACCTTGGTACCTAATCTTTTCTGAAATGCCTGCCAAAAATGCGCTATGAACCGAAGCCCTCTGTCCGATATGATTGAAACTAGAGTACCATTCAGTCGGACTATTTCTTTGATGTACAACTGCGCATACTGCTCTGCAGAATCTGTCGTCTTTACTGGTAGGAAATGCGCGGACTTTGTCAGTCAGTCTACAATAACCCAAATTGAATCATGTTTACAGTATGTGCGAGGTAGACCTACTACGAAAATCATGTTTATCATCTCCCACTTCCCTGTGGTATCTCTATGACTTGAGCTAGGCCACCATGCCTCTGATGCTCGGCTTTGACTTGCTGACAATTTAATCATTTATCCACATGATTTGCTACTTGTTTCTTCATGCCTTTCCACCAATACAACTCTTTCAAATCTAGATACATTTTGGTAGCACCTGGGTGGATAGAGTACCTCGAACTGTGAGCTTCCTCCATTATGGCCTTCCTAAGACTACCTATATTAGGCACACATAACCGATCATTCAACTTCAAAACTCCATCACTTCCTAGAGTGAAAGGAGTGTTTTCTTTATTCCTAACTCCTTTTAATTTCACTAAGTACGGATCTTCGTCTTGCTTAGCCTTAACATGCGCAACAAGGGAGGATTGCGCTAAGGCATAAGCAGTTATATCTCCTTCTTCGGTCTCATTCAACCTAATTCCATCATTTGCTAGTTTTTGAATTTCTTGATCCAAAGATCGCCTTTGTTCTGCAAGATGGGCCAAAATGCTCATTGACTTCCTATTAAGTGCATCTGCTACCACATTAGCTTTGTCCGGGTGATAAAGGATATTGATGTCATAATCTTTCAATAACTCGAGCCACCTTCTCTGTCTCAAATTTAGTTCTTTTTGCTTGAAAATGTACTGGAGGCTTTTGTGGTCTGTAAGCACTTCAGAATGCTCGCCATAAAGGTAATGTCGCCATATCTTTAATGCAAACACCGCTGCTGCAAGCTCCAAGTCGTGTGTGGGGTAGTTCTTTTCATTATTCTTTAACTGCCTGGAAGCATAAGCAATAACTTTTCCATTTTGCATAAGAACACAACCAAGACCTACTCTGGAGGCATCACAATACACTGTGAAACCACCTGAGCCTGTCGGCAAGGTTAACACAGGTGCAGTGGTCAACCTCTTCTTTAACTCTTGAAAACTCTGCTCACAAGCGTCTGACCATTGGAACTTAACTGCTTTCTGAGTCAACTTTGTTAATGGAGCTGCAAGTAAGGAAAACCCCTCCACAAACCTTCTATAGTAGCCAGCTAACCCCAAGAAACTCCTGATTTCTGTTGGTGTTGTCGGCCTAGGCCAGTTTTTGACTGCTTCTGTCTTCTGAGGGTCCACTTTTATTCCTTCACTAGATAGCACGTGGAGACAAGAGGAGTTGCTCTGATGGTAAGCAACCCCCACTTCCAACCGAGAGGATGTGGGTTCGAGTCTCCCCAAGAGCAAGGTGGGAAGTTCTTGGAGGGAAGGATGCCGGGGGTCTATTTGGAAACAGCCTCTCTACCCAAGGGTAGGGGTAAGGTCTGCGTACACACTACCCTCCCCAGACCCCGCTAAGTGGGATTATACTAGGTTGTTGTTGTTGTTGTAGATACCACGTGGCCTAAGAATGCCACTGACTGCAACTAGAACTCACATTTCGAAAACTTGGCATAAACCTCATTCTCCTTCAAGGTCTGTATGGCTATTCTGAGGTGTTCTGCATGATCTTCCTTACTCTTAGAGCACACCAAAATATCGTCTATAAACACAATAATAAAGGTATCCAGGAATGGCTTGAAAACTCTGTTCATGAGGTCCATGAATGCAGCTGGAGCATTTGTTAGCCCGAAGGACATCACTAGAAATTCATAGTGCCCGTAGCGAGTTCTAAAGGCTGTTTTAGATATATCCTCTTTTCTGATTCTCAACTGATGGTATCCCGACCTCAAGTCTATTTTTGAAAAGTACTTTGCACCCTGAAGTTGATCAAATAAATCATCAATTCTTGGCAGTGGGTACTTGTTCTTAATTGTAACTTTATTCAACTGCCGATAGTCCACGCACATTCTGAGAGACCCATCTTTCTTCTTGACAAACAGGACCGGGGTATCCCACGGTGAAACACTCGGCCTGATGAAGCCCTTGTCAAGAAGGTCTTTCAACCATTCTCTCAACTCATTAAGTTTTGCTGGAGCCATCCTATAAGGAAGTATAGATATGGGCTGAGTGCCAGGCATGAGATCAATGCCAAAGTCTATGATTCTTTCAGGAGGAAGTCCGGGAAGGTCATCTGGGAAAACTTCTGGAAATTCTCTAACAACTGGCACTGACTGAAGAGCTGGTAGTTCTGATTCTGGATTAATAATGTGGGCCAAATAGGCGAGACACCCCTTACCGATCATTCGTTGTGCCTTAAGGTAAGAAATAAACTTACCTACAAGCGATGCTGAACTACCTTTCCTCTCTAAGACTTCTTCATTTGGAAATTGGAACCTGATTATCTTGGCATGACAATCTAACATGCATAGCAGGAAGACAACCAATCCATACCCATGATCACATCGAAATCCACCATTTCTAATTCTATGAGATTGGTCTTGGTGTTGCGACCTTGAACTGAAGCTATACAACTTCTATAGACTCTTGTGACTTTCACTAACTCGCCAACAGGAGTAGATACTAGGAATGGCTCACTAAGTTGTTCAGGTTCTAGACCGAGGTTAATTGCAAAGTATGGAGTCACATATGAATACATTGAACCTGGATCCATTATGGCATAAGCATTATGTGAGCAGACTAAAAGTATACCTGTAATAACTTTTGCAGATGCCTCTGCACTCTGACGATCAATTGTAGCAAACAAACGGGGTTGTCCCCCTCCCTAAGTAACTTGATCTGCACCTATGCTTGCCCCCTGCCCGGCCTGATTATGAGAACCACGAGCCTGAGGTGGTGCAACTGCAGTAGCTGAGGAGCTAGAAGGACGAGTTGATCCACCACTGAAATTACGTTGCAACTTTGGGCAGTTGGTCTTTATATGACCAATGTCTCCACAGTGGTAGCAACCATGAAATCCGAGCTTGCACTGACCTGAATGTTGCCGCTTACATGTTCCACAAATACCTTGCTGGTGTGAATGTTCCTTTGCATGACTCTGGCTATGTGAGGATGATGTCCTAAAATTCTGATTCTGGTGAGACTGATTTCCATAACTTTGAGTACATCTGAAGGAAGACCCACCACCTGATTGACGACTGGACTGAGCTGGTGCTAATGACTCCTTATTAGAGGAATCCCTTCCGCCTCCGCTGGATGTACCATTAAACCTGCCCGTTGTCCGGGATTTCTTGTTATGCTCTTTCTCTTCTCTCCTTTGTTGTCTGTCTTTTTCTAAATGCTTGGCGAACCCCACAACAGATGAGAAAACTTTCATTCCTACCGCTGCAGCTGATGTTGTATCCTTAATGTGGTAAGCCAAACCGCCAACAAACCTGCGAATCTTTGCTTTTTCTGTCTTAACCATGTAGGAGCATACTTAGCTAACCTTAGGAATTCCATGTAGTACTCTTGCACATTTTTATTCCCTTGCTTGAGTTGTTCGAACTCTGTAGCCTTAGCTGCCGTATCCTCTTCTGGTATAAAGTTAGCTATGAAGGCCTCTTCAAATTCTTCCCAAGTAGGTGGACCATCATCTTCATCTCTTTCTTTTTCCCACATCTCAAACCAAGCGCCAGCCACATCTCTAAGCTGGTAAGCAGCCAGCTCCACAGCTTTGTCATCAAATGCTTTCATCACTCGGAGGGCTTTCTTAACACTCTCCATCCATAACATTGAATCTTCATCAACTATAGAACCATGGAACACTTGAGGACTCAACTTCATAAATTCATTCACTGTCGAGGACTCAGAATTGTTCTGCTTATTTGTTTGAGGTGGAATCTGAAAAGTTCTGGTTGGCCATAAAGGCCTTAAACATCTCCATAGCACTGTTGACTGCATTGAACATCTGACCCACCTCTGGGGATATAGTTGTTTGAGTCGGAGCTGCTATTGGGGGTGGCATTGGATCCTGAAGTACTTGCTCATCATGCTCCACCCCTTCTTCATGTTCAACCTGGGGTACTTGAACCCCCATTGTGGATTTACTCTTCCTTTTCTGAGTTCGAGCCTTTTTAGTTATGCCTTGAGCCACGATAGTTGCAATAGTTTCTTGAGCAGCATCCTAAGTCTCGGTGTCAGAGTTGCGAGTACGAGCCATTTCTGCGAGTTTTGGAGAAAAGAATACATTAGATAATTTCTTAGAGGTAGGCTCTACTGCACGATCTAAAGTATGAAAAAAAATGAGATTATTCCTAAATGCTTGTAGCCTCCTGTTTATAAGTATGACGCGCTTCATACCCATAAACAAGACTCTACTAACACGGCTTCATAGACCCCTAGGCTCTACTGCACGAGCTAAAGTATGAAAAAAAATGAGATTATTCCTAAATGCTTGTAGCCTCCTGTTGATAAGTATGGCGCACTTCATACCCATAAACAAGACTCTACTAACACGGCTTCATAGACCCCTAGGACTCCATAAACTTGTGGCTCTGATACCATGTTTGTCACGACCCATTTTCTAAATAAACCGTGAGCAGCACTCGATCACTAAACATGATCGAGCGAACCATCTATGCTTATTCAATCTATTATAGCTCCACACTTTATATGCAACAAAGCAATACTCTAACCAAATACTCTTGATTAATCCAAATATTTAAATAAATCAACTCCAAAACTTTATTCATAGTAACTACTGAATTATTGCTAAGTTATTATAAAATAACATATGAATATCAACCCAATGATTATGTCTGTAAAGCCTCTACTGATAAATTGACGCACTGCTCAGGACATGAGATTTCCTGGCCAGTTCTCTGAATAAACAAAAAAATAGCTAAATAACAATGTCTCTAAGAATACTCCACGATCAAAAGCGGAGCTCACCAATATTATTGGAAGGGAAGGAAGTCCTAAATCGTAGCCTGCTCGTCTGCAAATCCGATTCCTACGTTGTACCGCAGACCAACGTAGGTTCCCATAAGAGAACGTCAGTACCATCCATTGTAATCAGTGAGTCTCAACAACAGGGGGAGAAACTTTAATAATATATATATTATGAACAAATGTTCTAGATGCATGTAAAACATAAAGCTTATAAGAATAAATTCTAAATAAATTGCATAATAGCAGTATAAGAAATTCTTTTCTTTTTCTTTCTTGTAAAAAAAAATACTTCACTTTATACTTTGGGAGTTCCAACTATCCTGACTTAATTCTGTCTCAGTCACCGTGTGATCAGCAAGAGTTCGATCCCAACCCGATCGAATAGGCCAAATCCACGAGGTGCCACTCGCTTCATGGTTCTCAGCGCTCATGTATCATACCTTAGCATGACTAAGTAATTTCTCAGCAACGAGACCCTCGGCTCGTTTGCTCCCTACTTTGGCACAAGTAGTTTCAGGAAGTCAACGCCTTGGTCAGGACCCTCGGCCTGGACGATGACCCCTTCTCAGAAAAAGGATACTCCCAAAAATTTTTTCTTTCTTTTTCTTCTTGTGGCTTTTCAAGTCTAAATCTTTTCCTTCTTTTCGGAACATCAAGTACATGCTCGGGCTAGTATCCTCAAATATAAAGCATGACATAAGAATGAAATAAACATTTAAAAGTAATTCTAAAGATTCTTGCTTCTTCATAAATTTTCAACATAAAAATAGCAAATAAGAATAACACATTATATGCTGATTTTTTTGTTTACACCCATAAATTAACATTTGACCAATTACAAAAACTAAAGAAGCACATTCCAATAATCTTACGTATCAAAATTAGTTTTAAACAATAAAATATTACTTTCTTATATGACCAAAGAGATAGTACTATTAAACATTATAGGAAAGTAACTAAAGGTGATAGCATGAACTTTTTGTTAGCTTGTTCCATCTTTAATTTGTGCTAAATTTGCTCTCCATATAGTAAATTTAGCTATTGGAGATATTTTTATTGGAAGTTGATAATAAGGTCTCCAACTAGCTAGAATTATAATCTAGTATTAATATTCTTGTTGACTAATTTTAGAATACAGAAATCCATAACTATAGTTTTATTGCTGTTTACGGTTTCACACGATTAATTAAAAATTTCTATAAAAAATTGCTTGACTGGTTAGAAACATTTATTTGTTTCTTGCTAGACTTTTGAAAATAATAAATCTATATACATATATCATAATAGGTTATCCAAACTTTTACTAGAGAGATACTAAGTTAATAGGTACTCACTCGCTCCAATTAAGCAAATATAAACTCCTTTAAGCAATTCGTCAAACACTTTGTATGTGTGCTTTTGTGAGTTAAACCACTTTAGTAATGGGTTATCTCAACTCACCTCAATACTTCTTGAGCCAATACGTAGACCCCAGTCCAATTTATACCCGTCAAACAATTGATTCTACTACAACCAGCATGTTTAATTTGATTCCAAAGTTTTACACCTAAATATGAAATTTGATGGAAATACAGAGAAAAAAAGAATTAATTATTCAATTCTTACCCATTACTACTATGGGATGGTTTATGGTAGGGAATTTCACATACCTGAGTGTAAGAATTAGTGCTTTATAAGAACCCTAGAACTTTTGTTGCCTCCATAAGTATTTTGCTATCGCCGCTTCTTTTTTTTGTTTTGTTTTGTTGGGCAACAGATTGCCGAGCTTTGTTTTAAGTTTTCCTAAGGCTTATGCCTTTTGCCTGCTAATTGTCTAGAGTGTATGGTCCTTATTGCATGTCACTTTTTTTTTTCTTTTGCTTTCTTTATTTTTTATTTTTTTGTTTGTTTTGACTTAACTAATATTTGACTATTTCTTCTTTTAATAATTACTAATATTAAAAATTATTAATATTCTTCTAATTGTACATCCAACTTTTTTTTTAATAAAGACGTAACTCAACATCAATCACAACTGTTTTAATCTGTAATAGAAGTATAATTTAAGATTATAAAATTAAATTTTATATTTAGCTTGTCATGAAATTTATATAGACTTGAGGAGTGGTACAATAAATTCTTATATTTATGGCCTGGGTGAATGTTTCATCACAATTGAAACAAAGTCCCTTAAGGCGTCTTTCCTCCATCTCAGATCTGGTCAATTTCTGTACAAATCTGGTGTGTTGTTGCGATGAGAAATCTGTTGTCTTTGATCTGTGGACATCTGATAATTTCGAATGAAGGGGCTGTCCGTTGCGTTCATAAAGCCGGGACATACTCATTGCTGTCGCCAAATCTGGAGGGTTATGCAACTCCACTTCAGTTGCTATATAGTCAGCAGGACCACCACTGATATAAAGTTCAATTTCTTGCGACTGCGTGAGGGTACCAGCCTGCGAACCAATTGCTCAAACTTTTCCTGGTAATCTGTCACAGCCCCGATTGGCACAACTTATAGCTAATTCTCCTAACTTTTGACCTCTTATTGGTGGCCCAGAACGAAGGTCTCATTGACGTTTGAATTCATCCAAGATGGTTGAGGCATATCTGTCTCTAGTTGAAGGAACCAGAGTTGTGCATTCCCCTCTAAATGAAAAGAAGCTCGTCCAACATTTAGAGGGGAATGCAGTTTGCTTGTGTCAAAGTAAGTGTTCGCACCTATTCAACCATCCAAATGGTCTTCTTGGCTACTAAAACGTGGGAAATTCAACTTTGTGTATCTGGGAATGCTTGAACTTCCTCCAGTTTCTGATCCTGATCTTCCAACTCCAGCTTTACCCTTCCAACCTCGATTATAACTGGTATTTTTGATTGATTCAAAATCGTCCTTCGAATTTGCTAAATCTTTTGTGGTTGCATCCAAGCGAGCATATATGGCTTCCTGTCTGGTTAGATTGGCTACACGTTCTTCTTGGAACAAGTTCACCAACTATGCTAGTTGTTGTTGCATTTGGTTCCAATAACTCTCGGCTGTGATACCAAGTTGTTACGGACCCTTGTTATAGATGTAGTTATGGGACGCTGTGAGGCAAAATCAGAGTTATTTTGGGAAGAGGTTTTCTTTTTTCGACCTATGGTGCTGGTTCGTTAAGAGAGAACCTGTAATCTCGAGTTGAAGTACTCAAAGGCAGGAATAATTTTCTGCATACCTTTCACTGAATTCAAATATCTTTAAATACAAACACTGATGGATTAACCACCTACCTAAAAATTGGTAAACTTCCTAACACAACTGGAATGAGAAAGTGACCTACCAATGATAACTGCTGCTACTAATAACTGCTGGCGTACTACTAATAACTGCCACAGGAAATATATGAACATAACTAATAGATGCCTAAAGTTCCTGGACTCATCTACTTCCTGATCTTTTGAAACTTTCCATGAGTAAATTGTTGGTAGACTACAGGGGTGCTAACAGTATATTATTTTGAAAATAACATTTGACCTGTCTTTTTACCAATAAGTACCATATTTGCTGACACTGGTGTGTATTTCACTCTCTACTACTTTCAACAGGAACCCGGGCAAAACTTTAATACTTGTTGAGTAGGATTCATCGAGCTGACACCAAACCATGAATTTACCAATTACATACAACGTTTTAATGTTATATGGAGGAGCTCACTGTTCTAGTGTTGAAGGGATATCGGCTTCTTAATATTGGATGAATCATCACCACAGCCTATTATTTCAAGTGTTCCGAACATAAAGAAAAATGTAGCCCTGTAAAGACAATACCTGGGACGATCATAATCACAGGTCAATATTTTTGCTTCTCAGAAGGAACATTACAATTGTGAGCACTCCGCACGCCCTCTTTTGGAAGAATATGAGAACATCTTCTCAATTACTCTTAGTCTATTTTGGAAATGCAGATTCGTCAGAATTTATATTACTCTTAGTGTTGTCAAATTGACGAACACAACCTAAGAATATCAAAGTTATCTAATCAATAGCCTTCACCAAAGAGTTTAAGACTATTTATTTACAAGCTGAAAAAGAACCCCAAATAAAATTTTAGTGTGCCTCTCTGATTTTAGACGCAAGTAATAATGTCTTCATGCCACATAGGAGTTTAAATGTGTATAGTTTATTTTAATCAGTTATAACAGCCCATGCACTATCTATAAATTTATATCAAATTTACGGAGAGTTGCTTGTCTTTGGATGTGATTAATTATATATTACTAACTTAATAGTAAAAATTATTATTTCATTAAATTAGAAAAGTTGGCCTGATTGCATACGTATGCTGGAAATAGTACTCCCTCCGTTTCAATAAAAAAAAAATAACACATTTTATATTTGAAAACACTTCTACTTTAAAAAATTTATTCTTAATAAAATTTTTTTATAGTCATACAAATATTATAGTTCTATAAAGTTTTTGTCCCTTAAATTTTTAACATTACATATTTTAAAAAAATTCTTTTTTCTTAAATTGTGTATCAATAAACAACATGGTCTAAATTGAAATAGAGGGCAGGGAGTAGTAAATTTGAAGGGAAAAGTTAAACGTTGGAAGAGGAACTATAGTAAATTAGAGGAGTTAGAAGAGTAGGTACATGCATGGGAAAAGAAAATTAGAGGAGTTAGAAGCGCGGGGCTTGACAGGTAACAGCCAGGCGTCAATCGCGAAGCAATATATAGTGTCCTACAGTCCTGCACATTTCAGCCACCTGGATCTGGTTCCCCTGTAGTACCAAATTTAAGGCCAACGCCGTCTTCATTCCTCTCTATCTGCTCACCAAACAAATATCGTCTATCTCATTTAAGATAAACATATATATATATTTGTCTAGGTCAGATCTATCCTCTCGCGCTCCTTATTTTGTTGCACTTTTCTTGTTGCAGTTTACACTTCACTCGGATATCTGAGTTTTTTGACCATATATATCCCCTTACTACTAATTAAGTAGTATCCACCTCCGCTTGCAGGTACAACAAGCTAGAGATATGGCTGACCTACGAGGAAGTGCTGCTATCTGCGATGAAAAGTGCGGCTGTCCTTCTCCCTGCCCCGGTGGCATTTCTTGCAGGTATACTTATACTACTCGATCGATCACTAATATATATTCGCTCACTGACTGATATATGAGAATGTAATCATCTGAATATATGCATATGCAGGTGTGCGTCAGGGACAGCAGGGGGTGATGCGAGCATGGAGCACAAGAGATGCTCCTGTGGAGAGCACTGTGGGTGCAATCCGTGCACATGTTCCAAGAGTGAGGGCACCACTGCCGCTACTGGCAAGGTTCACTGCAAGTGCGGTCCTGGCTGCACCTGTGTCGCGTGTGCTGCTTAAACTAGCTAATAGTGTTGTTTGGCCTAGCTGCTTGTAGTTTGGATCCTGTACAACTGCATGCATGCTTCCAGCTCGTGTTTGTTGGGAGTTTCTTCTTCCTTACGTGCATAGATATATGTATGGTGTGTGTACATATATGTAGTATGTACTGTCTCATCCATTATTAATAATAAATAAATAAATAAACATGTACTTCCGGGGTACCTGCTAGCTCCATCTCGCTCTAGTAGTTTCTCGTGCGCCATTTGATTAAGCTAGTCGTGCAAAACACGCTGTGCTTAGAAGATCGTCGTCTCTTGCCTCCTAGTTGCTAATCTACCGACGACTAATAATGTAATGTCAAATGAGTCTACCTAGTGTTTAGCTCGAAGTTTGAAAACTTTAGAAGCATAACACAGTAAGAACAAATGGGGAGCCAATCATATCAGATCGCAATAAATTCAAAGATTAATGGTATAAAATATAAGAGGCAACAAATATTAAATAAGGGGAAGAAGGCGAAGATCTTTTATTAATGATATTGGTTCGGTCTTTTCTTTCATGGAGAGGTTCAAAATCTTACAATGATAAGTAGATGTGAAAAAAAAGCAGCAGCCCCTCTTGTAGGGTTCTTTCGCTTAGTATTTATAGTTAGGAGATCTGTCAGCTGGCCCCAGAGGATGGGGACCACATAGAGGAGACGCCCTCGTACGAGCGGCCTAATGGTCGTACCCTTTATTAATCATGAATAGGTTTTAATAAACGTGTTGATTTTAATTCATTATCATAAGATCAAGTTTTGACCCATACAGATAGTTCTTTCGTTTATTGAGGTCGTGCCCAGGTCGAGTTCGATGAGCGGATTCCGCTAATAACAATAGCCGTTTATGCGTTGGGAGTCGATCGTAGTCTTTTATTCTTCGGAGATGGCCGTAGTTGTTTTTATTTTAGAGATGACCGTAGTCTTTTCAGTCATTCGGGAAAGACTGTAGCCATTGTTAATTTAGAGGTGGCCGTAGCCATTTTTATTTTGGAGATGGCCGTAACCATTTTTTCTTTTAGGGTGACTTCGGTGGAGTCTTCAGTTGCACGCTTTTCGGTACAGCCCGAGCCCCGAGTTGAGGAGTCTCCAGGGGTCGTAAGTTCCAGGGCGAAGCAATCACCAAATGGAGATGAAGAAGATGAGAGGCCGCTGGCTCGGCGCAGCGGACCTCGCACCAGAAGGTGAGCGCTCTATGGGGGTTGTCCCGGTTGTCTTAGGCCAAGGTGATACAGTCACTTCGGCGACTCAAGTTTCTGTTCCTGTTGCTGCGAGGGAAGGTGGTTCCTCGGCAGCTGTTTTGGTGGAGATGTCAGGCGTCGACGTTACGGCGAATGTGGGCACGTCGACGTCTCGGGCGGCGGAAGCCTCGACTTCCAGGGTGGCAGGAGGAAGGGGCATTTCAGGAGAGGGGGATGATTCGGAGTCCGATATGGATCCCGAGGACATCCGTCTTGCTCAGGAGGGTTATACCCGCTCGGCCGTGCAGGCCAAGGGGCATTATCGTAATTTGGAGATTTCTAACGGCCTGAACCTGTTGCTCGAGGAAGAGAACCTAGTGACGATGTTCAGGATCCTGTGCTCGGAAGCGGAGAGCACGTCCGTGAGGGGCATTTTTCGGACGTCGGACTGATGGGCGAGGTGGCCGCTCTAAGTATAAAGGTATGTGTAAAAACTTTGGTTTGTTCTCTTTCTTAGCATGTCTTCTCGTGCTAACTCTCACTCTGTTCGTTGTAGACATTTTTGCTGGAGGTGGAGAGCATTAGGCGGGCTAATGCTTGTTCGGTGCTTTTTGTGTGGCTGTTTGGGAAGTATCGCCGCTACCGTGACCAGTGTCGTGGCTTGTGTGAGCGCATAAGCAACGACCCGCGGAACCGGGAGTTGGTAGAAGAGCTGGTACAGAGGGAGCTTCGCTTGCAACAGACCCTCAGCAGGATATCCACTCTTAAGGAGCAGCTCCGCCAGACGAACGAAGGGGTGGATATTCAGAGGAGGGCGGCTGCTGAGAGGGAGCGCCAAAATATGGCTACAACGGCGGAGGCCGCTGAGGCTTATACAAGGCAGGTGGCTTCTTAGAATCTGAGGCCGCCACTTCAAGGAGGCAGGCATAGGACGCCCTGGCGAGGGTTGAGGCACTGCAGGCGACCAACCGTGCCCAGGAAAGGGAGCGTGGATTAGAGAGGGCCGCCGCTGATTTTCGAGAACGATCGTTAGAGGGGCGCATTTCCGTCTGTGATTGGGATGCCTGTGCTGTGGCGGATCGGATTGCGGCTTTGGAGGCCGAGAACCAGTGTCTAAGGGATCAGGCCGCTGCTTTTGGTCTTGCTCGTGAGCTTTAGACGTATGCCAAGGCTCAACTCGACGTGTACAGGCAGCTGTGGGAGGCTGGCGTCGTGTCTCAAGCCACTTACGAGGAGGCACGCCAAAAGGCTCGTGAAGCCCTCCTTGAGTGTGGTATTGATCCTTCTACCCCCGAGGGAGATGACGGCACTGAGGGCGCTGATAATGCCGAAGGGGGCGCTAGGGGCGCCGAGTGAAAAAAATTGTAATGTTGTTTAGTTTTTGTTCTCTTTTTTCTTTGCCGGCCTTGGGCTAATGTAATTAGGGGTAACAACCGTGTAAATATTGTGAATATATGAGGTTTTATTCTTTTCTATTTGTTTTGTGTTGAATACATTATATATTGTTTTGTGCCTGTTTGCAAGGGTTCTTCTTTGGAGTTCTTGCATGTTAGTAGTCTCAACCGGTTAAGTGATTTCGACCTTTGTATAACCGACCCTTCGCCTTAGGAGGCGACTGATGTGGATGGCCTTGGCTATAGATAGATGTTCTTGGTCATCACCTTCCTCCACTTGGGGGAGTGGGTTGTAGCCGTGCCTGGGCAGTGGCGGCACATAGCCTTAGTCCCAGTCAGGGCTTAGCTGAACTACTGGTCGTGGTAAGGTAAAGCACGGACTTATAATTCGACTTGGACCAAACTTTGCGCGGGTCAACATTTTAGTTTGAGTTAATCGTACTTACTTGAACGGCGGGGCGCTTGTCCCGACCTAGGATTCGTCTATGATTGAGTTTGCGACTTTTGTGACGGTGGCGTGTAGCCTGAGTTCTGGTTCGCCTCATAGTTGAATTATTTTGTACTTCACAGTGGTGGAAGCATTTGGCCCGACACCTAGTCCAACTCGTAGTCGGACTTTTGGGTGAACGCACGTAGCCTGAACTGTCGTTCAACCGTAGTCGAACCTTTGTAGCTTTCGAAGGCGCGTAGTCTAAGTCCCAATTCGACCTTACTTGAACTTTTGTAATATTTGAAGGCGCGTAGCCTGAAGTGAAGGCACATAGCCTGAGCCCCAGTTCAACCGTAGTTGAATCTTTATGTGAAGGCGCGTAGATCGTATTGCTGTTCAACCGTAGTTGAACTTTTATAATATTTGAAGGCGCGTAGCCTGTGTCGAAGGCGCATAGCCTGAGTCCCAGTTCAACCGTAGTTGAACGTTTTGGGTGAAGGCGCGTAGCCTGAATTGAAAGTACATAGCCTGAATCGAAGGCACATAGCCTGAATTGAAGGCCCATAGCCTGAACTGAAAGGCGCATAGCCTGAACTGCCGTTCAACCATAGTTGAACCATTGTAATATTTGAAGTCGAAGGCACATAGACTGAGCCCCAGTTCAACCGTAGTTGAATCTTTATGTGAAGGCGCGTAGCCTGTATTGCTGTTCAATGGTAGTTGAACTTTTATAATATTTGAAGGCGCGTAGCCTGTGTCGAAGACGTATAGCCTGAGTCCCAGTTCAACCGTAGTTGAACTTTTGGGTGAAGGCGCGTAGCCTGAATTGAAGGCACATAGCCTGAACCGAAGGCGCATAGCCTGAATTGAAGGCTCATAGCCTGAACTGAAGGCGCATAATCTAAACTGCCGTTCAACCGTAGTTGAACCATTGTAATATTTAAAGTCGAAGGCACATAGCCTGAGTCCCACTTCAATCGTAGTTGAATCTTTATGTGAAGGCGCGTACCCAGGCTGACGTTCACCGTAGTTGAACCTTTGTGATTTTCCCAAATAACCCGCTTCGTGCTGGGGGTTGGGATTTGCTTCTGGTTTTAGATCTTTCCCAACTTACGCTTGTGGACTTTTTAACTCGCTCGCGTGGGTCACCCCATTACAGCTCTCGGTTAGAGAGATGCTTTCGTGATGTCCTCCCTTTTGGCAAGATCCCGTGTGGAAAGGGGGTGAGGTACCTTAGGCCTATTTTCCTCATAGGGATGGGGGATCTTCTTCTTCTTTCCTTTGCTCGGAGACGCGGGGATGTGGAAGCAAACCCATCTCGAGGTTTTTGACTTCCTATGATCCGATATGCCGCTTGGGCTCATTTGAGCTGGTTGTTGATTTTTCTTTTTCGGTCTAAGGATAAACTACGTGATTCTGCTATGAAATCCTCACAGACGGGGCTAAATTGTTTAGCTCAAAGTTTTCATTTACTTTAGAAGCATAAAACAATAAAAACAAACGGAGGGCCAATCATAGCATATCGTAATAAATCCAAAGACCAAAGGAATAAAATATAAGAGGCAACAGATATTAGATAAGGGGAAGAAGGTGAAGATATTTTATTAATGATATTGGTTTGGTCTGCCTCTCCATGGAGAGGTTCAGAGCCTTATAATGATGTATTATCTCTTCTTTTAGAAGTAGATGTGAAGAAGAAGAAGCAACCCCCCTTTTTAGGGTCCTTTCTCTTAGTATTTATAGCTAGGAGATCTGCCAGTTGGCGCCAAAGGGATGGGACCACATAGAGGAGACGCCCTCGTAAGGACGGCCAGGCCGTGGCCTTAGTTGTCACATTAGGTAACCGTCCGATAATCCTGTTAATAAATGACCTTATCATTTATTAATCATGAATAAGCTTTAATAAATGCGTTGATCTCATTCATTATCATAAGGTCAAGTTTTGACTCATACACCAAGCTAGCTTCTTTTTTTGCGGTACTAAAAATTTATATTTGTCGAATCTTTTGGCTATTTACGGTTATCTTTTTCCATGTCATATATCCATCAGCAGTAGGATCTCAAGTGGCATTGTTTTTATTAAAAAAAAAATTCAGTCTGTGAGTGAGGCCACCAGGCCGCACGGTGGAGCTTGCATTATAGTCGTTCACTATCCAAAAAGGAAGTCATATACTCCACCCGTTTCAATTTATGTGAATTTAGGGCACGGAATTTGAAAAGACACAATTTATTTTGTGTGGCTATAAATCATTAGGTAAAGGTAAATTGTTTTCAAATAAGGAAAGGGGTCATTCTTTTTGGCACGGACTAAAATGATAATAAACGAAATCAACGCATTTATTAAAGCATATTTGTAATTAATAAATGGTACGGTCATTTACTCACAAGATTATCGAGCAGTCATCCAATTTGACGACTAAGACCACGGCTTGGCCATCCGTACGAGGGCGTCTCCTCTAGAAGGTCCAATCCCTAGGCGTCAGCTGGCAGATTTCCTAGCTATAAATACTAAGAGAAAGAACCCTAGAACGGGGCTGTTTTCTTCTTCTTTACATCTCCTTCTAAAAGAAGAGAGAATACATCATTGTAAGGCTCTGAACCTCTCCATGGAGAGACAGACCAAACCAATGTCATTAATAAAAGATATTCACCCTCCTCCCTTTAATCTATAGCTGTTGTCTCTTATATTTTATTGCCTTGGTCTTTGGATTTGTTACGATCTGCTATGATTTGCCCTCCGTTTATTTTTAATTATTTTATGCTTATAAAGTAATGAAAACTTTGAGCTAAACACACATAAATTGAAACGGAGAGAGCATATATTTTTGAATTGATTTCTGTCATTATATGTTTGATGAAGCTTTTTGAGTGGTCTCCTCTCTTCCTTGACGTATAAGACACCTAAATTAAAATTAAGATATACCTTTTTGTCCCCCAAGAAAGGGAGAAAGCTTGATGAATACCATTGAGTAATTATAAATATTCAACGCGATTAATAATAAGTCCCACCCTCTTGAACATTTTGCATTGTTTGTACTTGTTTAACATTTTGCGTTGTTTGTACTTGTTTAAAATTATGCCAGACATTCTCTTTTTGGCGTTCTTTGAATATGCATGTCATTCGAGCTAATTTAATCACTTCTCTTTTCGTTCCAATTTATGTGCCGTTTTAAAAAGAATGACTCATTTTTAAATTTAAAAATAATTTAAGCTAAATTTTTAATTCTATTTTTAGTGAGAAATTTTTATAACCACACAAATATTGCGAATTCTTTTTTGAGTTTTTGAGGATCATAAATTTCAAAAAAAATTAATTTTTCTTAAACTCTCTGTCCAGTTAAACATGTTAATATAAATTGAAACAAATAGAATATTATTTTTAGTCAATTCAGAAAAAGAAGACGTTTTCTAAGTCAGATGATGTATAGCAACGTAACATGAATGTCTATGATATTTAATTTTAAAATTAATTCTCATTTTATTCTAAGTGAGATGATATATAGCAATACAAATGTCTGATTTATTCTAAATCATAATTTTAACTCAATCTTTTTTCTTAAATTATCCATGTAAGTTTGGCCCAAACCTATATAAAGTGATTAACGTTCATGCTATGACCTTATGGAAAAAATTGCCCATGATGCGTGATTTTAACATCTCGTATGTTCGTAGTCGGAGCTTGAATACTATGCGCATAATTTGATAATCTAACATAATAGATGACTATTGCCACACCTTCTTTTTGCGCGTCCACCCCGGGAATAAACACACGAGGGAGTTTTTCAATTATGTTACAATATTCGAAATGAGATTATTTATTTATTTCAGAGTCGCCACTTGAGAAATGTTTGGCATTTGGTGTCTCAAGTCACCGGTTTATCTTGAATCCCAATTCGAGGAAAATATTCATCTTTCCAAATGAAGTATGCGAACCAGAAATTCTAAGTAAGAAATTCTCTTGACCCGAGGGAAGGTGTTAGGCACCCCCGAATCCCGTGGTTCTAGCACGGTCGCTTAAATTATTGTAATGGCTGAATATCTGATTTTAAAATATTCTATAACTTGTGTGCTAGTTTTAACCTCGAACCGCTTTTATTATTATGTTTTTATTTAAGAGAAAGTGAACGTCATTTAAAGTATGCTTTCGGATTGCGCCGCATGAAATGAACCCGCAATCCTAGGCACACTCTATTCAACGTTTTAAGATTTGAATTTGAGTCGCATAAAATGCCTACCCATATTTAAGGAGGTAATTTTATTAAAATCACGCCTAATAGAGTCTAACACATTATATTCTTTTGGGAGGGTCGTGAAGTTCGCTAAACAAACCTTCCGATTTTCTAAATATTTTTTTAACCTTTATTGAGATCCCCGCAGTTTCTGCATTTTTATTTGGCGAGGCACGCCTCATTTATTTTAAAAGGGTAATCCTAAAGTGACTACATTTTTTTCCCTCTCTAGTAATAAAGAAAAGGTCCTAATTAATTACATGCTTATAAGTTCGAGCCTCTTATTAGTTATTAGATTAAGGCAAATGCAAACAGCAAATTGCATTCGAGCTCGCATAAAGGGAGATTATTTCGTGCCATATTCTATAAGTGAATATTACTAAAACTGAAATTATAAATAGCATACGAGATTGACAAAATATTAAAACAAACTAACCATTCTTTAATTAATTTAAACTAACAGTATTAGATGAATTAAACCGTTGGAATTAACTATGTGTAATACAAAAGGAAACTTGACAGCATTTTATTTCATTTCCAACTTCATGTTTACATTAGAACAAAATTTCAAAGTGTGTATCTGGATAATGGAAAATAGAAGGAGGAGGAGTAGTCAGCAGTAGTAACACAACAACAATAACGGAAGTAGTGCAACAAAAACGCAGGAACCAACCCGCTGGAAACCCCGACCCAAACTTGATTAAAACTTTTCTACTAAATTTCTCAAGATCTTTTCGATTTCTTCTTCTGATTTTTTGTATATTCTGGGTATATTCAATATATTATGTGTATATCCCAAGGATTTTTTAGAATATTTCTTAACATTTTTATTTTTTAGCTACCAGAATGTATCTCCCTCTTTTTCTCTAATTTTTAGCTTCACCTTCCCCCTTCTCTGCGATCGCATAGCTTCCTCTGTGTTCGCATAGGCCAATTTCTGGGCCTTCTTTTTACTCTACGCGATCGCATCCCTCCTCATGCAATCGCATTGAACAAATGACCTGGGCAGATATAAACATTTCAAAACGAACCCGTCTTCCTTTTTAACAAAAACTCAAGCTAGAGAACTCGGTTTTGGGAGATATTTTGAGGGCTTTTTAGAGGCAACTATTGGGTAACGATTCCTTACTCCTTTATGACAAAAACTCATTAATCTAATCGTGAATTCAACCTTTAATTTCGGATTTTTGAATGAAAATTGGGGTATAGTTCTTCGACCTAATAGTGATGATTTGAAGGGGCATTTGTCCTCCGGTTTGGGAGATTTTTATATGGTTAGAGTCGTGAGAGTGTGAGGTTCTGAAAATGTGAAAATTATTCGATTCTGAGACGTTGGTCTGAGAGGCATTTTGGTCATTTTACCTATTTTCACGTCTTAGCTTTAAATTTAATAGTGAGATTAGTTACTTGCGATGTTATTTACAATAAGTAATTGGTTAGAATAGATTTGGGCGATTAATAGTCGGATACTCGTGGCAAGGGCATTGTTTCTTAGCATTTTTATACCGGTTCGAGGTAAGTGGCTTGTTTAATCTTGTGTGGGGGACCTCTCCCCTTAGGATTTCTTGACTGCTGTTTAAATGCCTTGTGCGCGAGGTGACGAGCGTATACTTGTGCTAATTGTTGAAAATTCACCTTACTTGACTTACTTAGACTATGTTTCTTCACGTATTTAACTGCTATAAATGCAATTTTACTTGTTTTAGCTTAGGGAAAGCATGTTAGCAACTTATTTGCTCTATTTGACTAAATTCCACTATCTGCTCTTCGTGAATCATGCTAGACTTTGAATTCCACCTGTTGTCTTTACTTAGCATTTGTATATTTTTTTCAATTGTTGTGTTGTGTTTACGATTGGACTACGGGTTCAATTCCCGGAAGATCATCTGTCATTGATATGATGGGCTACAAGTTTAATTCCTGGGAGATCCTCTGTTATTGATATGATGGACTACGGGATCAATTACCGGGAGATTCTCTGGTATTGATATGATAGACTACGAGTTCGATTCCCGGGAGATCCTCTTCTATTGATATGATGGACTGCGGGTTCAATTCACAAGAGATCCTCTGTTATTGATATGATGGACTACGAGTTCAATTCCCGGAAAATCCTTTCATATTGGTATGATGGACTATGAGTTAGATTCCCGGGAGATCCTCAGACATTGGCAGAAATGGACTGCGAGTCAATTCCCGGAGCTCCATATGGCATCCTGATATCGAGTGATACTTGGTTGTGCTATTTTCTTTACGTAGTTTTATTTTCGTTGACTTGCAGCTTCCATCTTGTACATTGTTCTTTTCCTGCTTAATTTCATGTCTTACAATATTCATTATTGTTGTTATGTTTATTCTCAGTAGGGCCCTAATCTTACTCGTCACTACTCCACCGAGGTTAGGCTTGAAACTTACTGAGTATCGCTGTGGTGTGCTGATGCCTCTTCTGCGCATGTTTTTTATGTGCAGATCCAGGTATTTCTGGTCGAGCGCATTATCAGTGATTTCGGAGCTATACTCGGAGACTTGAGGTATGCATCTGCCGCGTCCGCAGATCCGAAGAGTCTCCTTCTACTTTACCTTTTAGTTAGCAGTTCCATTTCATGTATTCAGTTGTGGTAGACATTTCCGGATATTAGAGCCGTATGTTATGTTTACTCTTAGCCTCTGTTGCCCGTGGGTTTCCGGGTCTTAGAGGTTATTACAGTATTTTGAGTTGAAGTGTATGTGCCAGGCAGCACTCTATATGTTTTCCTATGTTATTCAGTATTTGCTTATTATTATTGTAAAGGTTGTTAAATTTTCGCAATGTGTTAGGCTTACCTAGTCGCGAAGACTGAGTGTCGTCATGACAGGTTCACGATTGGTGAACTAGGGTCGTGACATTACTGATAATCAAGAAAGAAAATAATAAAAGACTTTGAGAGCAAATAGAAAGCAAAGAAATTAGATTGCATTTCAATAGTGTCTCAATAGTATTTTTTGTCCTCACAAATATTCTAACCCCCCCCCCCCCCTTTATAGTAAATTCTAGGGGATTGTGTATTGCATTTGTCTTAATAAGGCAATTATAAGCAATAAATGACATTAAAAGAAACGTTACTCAATTATTTACATTAAATATAAATTCTCTAACGTATTTGACATTTAATATTGAATTTGGCCTCTTCTGCGTTGTCAAATTTATTTCCTTGATTCTTCTTGATCTTCGAGTTTTAAATGACTTGAATAAGTATGAGCTTCGTTAACAATACGTGCCTATTTAAGTATCTTTTCCTGTATCTGTTGTTGCTCGTGTCTCGTGATTAATTATAATGTTTTGATCATTTGACTGATACACGTATGATGATACGTCACCTTTAATATGTAAATTCAGTTTTTTCCAATACAGTGTGCCGAAATAGAAGTTAGCAGCTGGATGAAGGGATTTTAGGTGTTGATTTCTTTCTTGCTAGTTGTTGAGCTTTCTATTTACAAGAGTGCACCTTTCTTAACAATTAGTGCAACTTCCTTAATAATTGAAAAAACGTTTGTTAAAGGAATTGGCCAAATAGTAATATTACGTATTAGATGAATTTCTACATCCATTACAGCCATTCAATCTTTCTGTTTTTTATTTCATGGCGAATTATATGAGGAAAAAAAAAACAGTAGTAAGGTTTATTTCACCAAACATGCATCCTTGTGATACTGTTGGAAGTTTAACCCCTATGTATTTCATATTCTTTTGTTGTTATTATCATAAGCTAGTAGAAAATGGCATAGAAATCAATAATAGACAGATTTTGGCAGCAAAAAGGTTCTTATGCCTTAAACTAACAAGATTTGAAGGTGGGAACTTGTTTAGTTTTTAGTTTCTCTGTTCTACTTAAGTTGTTTCCTTTTCTTTATGTTATTTTTCAATCTCATTGTTATACAAACGTCTTTTTGCCAATCTTTTGAATTGAATATATTTTGCATAGGCCGTTAAAAAGGGTTAGTAAATTACAAAGAGTAAGTTCAGTCTTCATGGCTCTTTTGAATTTGATACTACATCGTTAATAACACTTCCAAATTCTCAATCAACACCGACAGAAGATATGGATAAGTTAGTGATGCGATTGACTCCTGTCCAGATAGATCATATAGTTTCTGTAATAGTTGAGCGGGTACGCGAATTAATTTTCTTACCCTCGCATCAGCCAAATACTGATATGGCACATACATTTCCAACATCCTCTACTGCTGCAAATACTGAGGAGGTTCATGCATTGGGTTCTCATGATGACTGTAACTCTCCAGCCTAGCATAGTTAGCTTACTTTGTTTGGACATTATTGTTGATTCTTGTGGATTTTTTGTACTTAATTATACTGTTATATGCATTATGATATATATTTTGGATCTTGTTGAATATACTATTAATTTACATTAATATCAGTTACTTTTTATTAAGTGTATTTAATATTTTTTATGTAATATGCTTGAATAGAGTACATTTAAAATAATAAATAAAAAAAATTTTAAAAATAGGCAATATAGTAAAAATAAATTAGCGACGGATACATTCCGTAGCTAAAATTAAATCTTGCGAAGGTTTTTGTTGCAAAAAGCAGGGACAATTAGCTATAACACGGCTAGTGACGGACAATTTCGTCGCTATAAGAACAAACGATGAATTTTATTATGTATTGCAGCGACGAAAGACGTCAAAATAGCGGCAGATAGTTCTGCTGCTAAACTTTGCTACAGAAATATGTCATCGCTAGTTCTGCGATCATTTTGTATTTCTCGTCGCTATAAGCCTAGCAACGAGCATTTTAGGGACCTACTTGAATCCGTCACTTTTCCGTCGCTAAACAACTTTAACGACGAAAGACATGGATTTAGCGACGGAATGCGGACATCGCTAAACGCTGTTTTTTTTGTATTGAAAATCGTCTTTCCATGTAGAATTAATTATGCGGATGACATGGCAAGATACATGGATTAATAAAAGAGTGACAACAGAATACTTAAAGAGACACAAGTATTAATAGGTACAACCGAAAGGTTAGGAAAACAAAGAGGAATGGTTACTCAGGTCTCCTTATAATTTGAAGAGACACTGGTGGAATGAATCAAAACAGCAAAAAGTATATATATGTAACATCTGCAAATAATGAGCATAAATGATGGGAAATGTTTTAAAATCTTCATTATAACCTTTCATTAATGTCATTAATGGCTCATAATGACTCTATTATGAGAGAAAGGAAATGTAGTACTTAGAAATAGCTATAAAATATAGAGAAATATTATTAGTATGGACAGACTAATTATCATTATAATATACTTATTTATTTTGCTTTATATTGCTTATTCGACTACTTCTCAGTCTAATCTTTCTTTTCTTGTTATACAATTATTTCCTTATTCGATTATCAATAATCCGCATTCTTCTAAAATTGTGCTTTGATCGAAATTCTTATTTTCTGGTTAAACATTATTTTCATGCTTTTATGCTGCGAAATTTTTCATTGTGACATTAATATCAGCCAATTCAAGCTCTCATGTTTTAAGATTATAGTCTAGCAAATAAGGTATGTACTTTGCCCAAGTCAATTGTTAGATTTTTTAATGCTTTCCTGATCTCTCCAGTTCATTATTTTCAAGGTTTTGGTTTTTTTTTTCCTGGAAGATTTTTTTTAATTAGTTATTGTGTTTTATATTGTATGAAATTTTGTTAGTGTACATTGTCATTTATCTTATTTTTAGGAGTTATACGATCAACCTCTTTATTCCCAAATTTCTAAAAAGATCAAAATGTTCAATACTTTAATTTGTGTTATTTTGGATTATTTTTTTTGGAAGAATCATGATTAAAAAATTTGTTTTGTTGCTGGTTTGTTTTCAATATTAGGTACAAAAATACCAACAATATTCAAGACATTCCCACATAAAGTCATAAGATATTCCCAAAAGACCTATGAGGACTTCTGTGGGGGCAGAATTCTTCCATTAGTGAGCTAATTAAATGTGATCAATATTTATTATTTAAAAACTTACAATTTTTAAAACATATTTTTTTAATACTAATATTTATGTATTTTAAAAAACGTACTTACATGAAGTGCGTGCCCAAAGATTAAAAATAGTTCTGTCAATTAAAATAATAAAAATATAAAATTGAAATAAAATTTAAGTTGATATATCGACTAAGATGATGTGACGATTCGACCCGTCATGTCATGAGTTACTACCCCGTTCTTCCCATTTTCTGCTTTCTTATGTTTCATTACCGGTATGAGGTGCGTTAGAATTGATTTGGAGTGATTTCGATAAGAAATGAGACATTTAGTCTCTTTAAGGAAGGATCAATTTGGAAAACGTTAACCGGAAGTTGACTTGTGAGTTAGAGGACTTGGAATTTATTTTCGATGATTCGGTTAGTTTTGGGGGAAGATTTAAGGCTTAGGAGAGCAACCAGAAGTAACTTTGGAGGTTCGGTGTAGAAGTTAGCCTATTTTGGCGAAGTTAGGGTTTTGACGAAATCCGGTTGGTAGGTGAGATTTTGATCCGAGTGCTAGAATGGAATTCCGAGAATTTCTGTAGCTTCATTATGTAATTTGAGTTGTGTGCGCAAAATTTCGTGTCATTCGGAGGTGATTTGGTCGGGTTTTTTTATCATAATACGTATTTTGGAAGTTTGGAAGAATTTAGGAGAGAATTCGATGTAATTTGATGGTTTTGGTGTTGTTTGAGGAGTTTTGTTGAATGAGACAAGTTTTAATAATGTTTTAAGATATGTTTTCACTTTTGGTTGATTTTCCGGGAACCTCGGGGTGATTTCGGATGGCTAACGGGAACTTTCGAAGTTAGAAAATTTCATAATAGACGGAATTATAAATGAGTGTGCACAAGACCTCACTTTGGACGATCATATCTCCCTATATGTAAGGATTTCTGTGAGCTAAAACATATCAAATTAAAGCCCTTTGAGTCTAGTTTCCAAAGCAACAAACCATGCATCATTTGGAGGTGAATAGAGAAAGTTATGACCGTTTATCTGGGCATATGTCACTAGCGCGGCCAGATGCGCGGCCGCGCTAGTGGCTAGCGCGCCCAAGACAGAACACTGGGCAAACTAGCGCCCAAATGCACGCCCAGGTGCACGGCCACGCTAGTAACGGGCCTATAAATGCTCCAAGATAGGTCTAGAGTGTTCCCACGTCATTTTTGGGGTTAAGGCTTGCTCTCTCAAAGGGATTTCGTCACACTCTTTATTTCTATGATCCAAGGTAAGATTTTTGGAGTACTTTGAGTTGATTACTACTCCTAAACACTTATATTAACATGGATTGATCTTGAAAATCATTAGATTTTCAAGAAATTTCTTCAAGAACTCAAAGGAGGATTTTGCAAGATTTCTTCCAAAAGGTAAATCCTACAACTTAGACTTACATATATGGATATATTATGGGAATATGAGTATGAATCAAGCATTACAACTTATAGTATGGTGGTTGGAAGACATAAATTCCCAATTTAAATACATGAACATGGTAGGGATCTAAATGTGTTTATTCTATGGAATTTTTGATGGTTTGGGTGTGAATGGTTGATCACACATGTAATGTTAGGAGTATAAATTGTTAAAGAACAATAGTGGGATGAATTGTTGGTTAATGGTGATGGTTGGAGGAACCAATGCTATAGTTAAGAGGTGTAAATATTTATTCCTACAACGTATTTGATAATATGTCTAAATTGCAAAAGTTATGAAATTTATTACTAATATTGGCACTATTGAATGTTGTATTGCGGATTGAAATTTACCTAAGAGTAGTGGGTCATTGTAGTACCACTAAGGGGCAAGTCCCAGATATGTATGGCTTAAACCCCGTCTATTAGAAATCGAGCTTCATCGGTATTTGTGTGACTTTGGGCAGATTTGTCGCACGAGGAGGCCAATTCGAGAGGCAAAGGCATAGCGAGCTAGACTTTTGGCTGTCTTGAGGTGAGTAATACTTGTAAATGATATCCTGAGGATTTGAATTACCGAATTTGCACATCATAGTGATGTATTGAGGTGACTTGCACGCCGGATATGAGCGTGGGGTAGAGCACCGATGGGAATTGTGACTTGGTCCGTCCCGGTTGTTGATTTTAGTGCGTATTTGATTGAAATTTCTTGTTATCATCATAGTTTGGGCTGATTGCCATGTTTGGGGTCTTGTGCCGACTAGTAAAATCCTTAGAGGATTGATATTACTGCTTAGCATGGTTTGCATATCATCTAACTTCACTCCAAGGTTTTAAATGTTGTTTTGCAAACCCAGCCGTATTTCTAAGTTTTGAAAACTTAAAGGATATTTTAAATGTATTTCGGGCTGGAAATTTCGATTTTGGAAATGCCCAAGGGGCTTACTATATTATTTTCTGGACTGATAATAAAGTGACTTGAAACAGTGGTAACAATGACACTGTATGATATAAATTGGTCAGGTAACATTGGCTGACCGGTCAGGTAACATTGACTGACTAGTATATTGCGCTTGGGCTGTATGAGCCCCTCCGGAGTCTGTACACACCCCTAGTGAGCGTCGTCGATGATAAATAAATGTGGATGGCTCGGGCTGCACTCCGTAGTGGGTACTGGAATGTACCATCATATGTATTGCATTGCATTCATGCATTTGTTCATTATTTGTTGTTTGTGATATTTCTAGAGATATTTATCTGTTTTTACTGGTGCTATCTGATTCTTGAGTGTTGGGACCCGAGTAGATGACCAGGAACGAAGATATTGCCCGAGGGGCGGATTTTTGTGCATAGTAACACTGATGGCTGGAATTATTTTGCAACGGTTAAAAGGATTATTTTCAAAAGAGGTTTAAAACTGAGCCAGATATTTTATAAAGGATTTTCATGAAATTACTGTTTTCAAAAAAGGTTGTACCATCTTATATAGCATGATGAAGTGTTCTTACGTGATTTCTTATTGCTCAATTATTATTTACTATTATTACCACTGAGTTAGAAGTACTCACTTTATTCCCTGCACCTCGCGTGCAGTTGCAGGTATTGTTCACCCGATAGCGGGTATTAGCGGATTGAAGAATTGTTATCGTAGCTGAGCCAGGTGACCGCTAGCGTCCGCGGCACCGGATCTTCTCCCTTATTTTATTTTGTTCATATTAATTTCAGACTTGTAGTTATTTAGCGAATTCTGTAGTAGCTCATGACTAGTGACACCCCGATGTAGGGCTGTGATGGGATGGTTCCCATTTGGTATTATTATTTTCCGCACTTTTAATTATGCTAATCATGTTTTAGCTTTATAAATGTTAAATAACCATTAAAAGGAAGCATCTGTTTTGTTAGCTGGCCTTGTCTTCACGAGATGCGCCATCACGATTGGGTTTGGAATTTGGATCGTGACAGATAATTAATAAATCACTTCTATAGTAGAGTTTCTTACTTCGTTGAGTTGACTAAATATGATAAACAATCATTATTTTAGAAATTTACGTTTTTTCTTCATCTTTTATTTTTTAACACCAATATAATTTCATATAATATTTATTTTATCTAAAAAAGATAGTTATTTAGATAGAGTATAAGTAACATGTGAATCGTGAGAATAGTGTATTAACAAAATAGATATAAGGTCTTAATCGAATATTTGAGAACTAGCTCATGAGGATATTTAAAAACTATGATCTTAGCTAGCGGTTAGATATAAATTTGGTTGAAATTTAAAAGAAAGAGTTTTTAAAGTCGTGTTGCAAAATAAATATTGGAAGTTGAAATAGTATTTGGACATGCATTTTGTTAAAAAAAAAAACTTGAAGTTTTGTGAATGAGAGAAAAAACAATTCAGCCAAAAATTACCTTAAAAAACTATTTTTTAAAAACTAATCATGCTTTATTGAACAAAAGTGTTTTCATTTTTTTTTTGAAAATAAGTATCTACTTCCTCCGTTCTAATTTATGTAAACATATTTGATTGTGTACGGAGTTTAAGAAAAAATAAAGATTTTTGAAATTTGTGGTGTTAAACAAATTAAAAAAAGACCTAAAGTATTTGTGTGATTATAAAAGCTTTTTATTAAAGATAAAATTGTAACTTTAGGTTAAATTGTTACTAAATTAAAAAATGGTCATTTTTTTTGAAACGTACCAAAAAAGAATAGATTCACGTAAATTGAAATGGCGAGAGTAAAATTTATGGCCAAATGGGTGGTTAATTAATGTGAAAGCTAACACCATTGACATACGCAGAATAATGGACAAAATCATAACACGTGGGTTCGACACTGAATATAGTGAGTGAGGTGTGAACTATCCAGTAGCATATATAAAGTAGAGAACACATATAACAACAATTACTATTCGGTATACTCTCACAAAGTGGGGTCTAGGGAGGGTAATATGTAAACGAGCCTTATCTTTACCCGAAAGGATAGAGAGGTTGTTTCCAATCGACCCTCGGCTCAGTGAAAGAAAAGAAAACAAAAACAAAAACAAAAGAGCATTAGTAAGTCCAGCAAAAATAGCGTATATAATCATCTATAGCGTCAACTAATTTGGCTGTCTTCGACATAGATGTAATAAACAGATCGTTGCTCTATAACAAGCTTTTGGAAAAGTCAAGTACAAACATGAATGAACTAATTTAGAAATGAATTTTCTACAACTTGATATTTGAATTTGCTAGAAACTCTAAGATATCAAATTAGTTGCATATATCACTGCCATTAATCAACTCATTAGACATATTCAAGTCCAACTTTCCTTTACTGCTTAGCTTAGCTTTAATTAGCGCTCTGACTCTTCATTCATGCGCGCGCGCACCTGCTCTTAAAGAATATACATATAATACGCTAATGCTCTGAAAACATTCAGTTTCTCCCTAAAATATCTGAGGTGTGACCGTAAAGCATTAAATTTTTGCGCCCACTAGTAGTTAGCTATAATTTGTTGAATCTTGATCAATGAGCTGACTATTTCTTGGTGTATAAATACTCATTCACACTATAGCAGCTTGTTCGAAAGATATATAATTGTACAGTGGCGGAGACAGCATTTCCACGAAAGGACTTTATGAAAGATGTTGAACCCTCTTGACCACTAAACTACACTTTTAAATTGTCTTAAGGACGTTCAAACTTAATATATAGAGGTAAAAAACAGATTTTGACTTATATATATATTGTAATTTTTTGGAGAAGGGGATTCGAACCCCCTTCCGCACCTAAATCCGCCCCGGCGGTACACACGATTATGTAAAAAATACAAATATTTTAAGATAAAGTAATCCCTGAGCTTAATTTTCCCTTTTCCCATTCCACGATAGCTCGCAATGCAATTGAATTTTCTCCTCACTTTAATGACCTCAAAATTGTAGTAATTGTTATTCACACCAACACGATCCTGTTTCTTCCATCTTACCTCGCAAGCAAAATTCAGAAAGCACATTCATTATTATTTTTCCTTTTCTTTTTTCGCTGTAATAGACTATTCCCTTCGGTCCAAAATAAGTGATTTTTCAGTTATTTCATACATATTAAGAAATTCATCTTTTTAGTATTAATTAGCAATAGAATTGACCATATTAACCTTTATTATATCTTCACACAAACACTCCTAACACATATTCTAACATTAATTAATCTAAAGACAATGTAGGAAAAAAATAATTAATTTATTTTTGAAATCTAAAAAAATTACTTATTTTGAACAACAAAAAAAAATAAAAAATTACTTATTTTAGACGGAAAGAGTAATAGTCTAAAAGATAGCTTTTCGGAATTCGGCTACATATATATTTCGTGGAAATATTTGTAATGATGTTGCAATTCAACGTCCTAAAGTTATTTAACTGAGTAAAATGCACCAAATTAAACATCAGGCCCCAGTCCAAGTCAAATCATCAACAATATGAAAAGCAATACTTTACGAGTTAACAACCAAAATACTCCATTTAATTAATTTAATTAAATACAGTGGAGAGACCCCGAGGGCAGTGCAGGGTAGACTTTGACTATATTCCTGCCTTTTTTTCCTACCACACCCTTGACACAAGTGATGGAAAAGGATAATATTGCATTTAATTCTTTTATTTTATTGATGAGCTAGCTTCTGTATTTTGATTTTTGACTCTCCGCCCTCGTCTTTTGACTTGACTTGGCATATTTATTGGCAGATTCTACTTCTTTTCTATTTCAAAAAGCTCTATAAATTAGAAATACAAATGAGGCACCAAATTATACTCCTAAAACACCGAATGGAAATGACACCACGTGACCACTTAAGTATGCTGCAAAAAAATATTCACACTTTACTGTTATATAAATATTAGCCAATTTCGCTCAAACTTCATGATAAGGCATCCTAGAGTTTAAACCTTAAAGTTCAAACTTTAGGACATTGTGTCCGAAAGTTCAAAAATTTGAATCTTATGTCCTAAATTTTAAATTAGTAATTCAAAAATACAGGACACTTAGTACCGAATTTCAAATTAGCAGCTCAATTCAGGACACTAAATCCTGAATTTCAAAATTCAAGATATTTAGTCATAATGTTTGGACGACTTGGTTAATATTTGAATACATTATGAATTATAAATATATTTTAAATAGTGGATTTAAAAGTGGCTATAGCTGCGCTTTGCCGGTTAACTGAAGTAAATTTAATTAAAAATGGAATTCCTTTTGACCAAAAATGTATATGTTTGACCTGGCATGAAAATCAAAGAAGATAGCAAAACCGCGTTTGGTTCTGTACAATAGCAAACTACATCATGATTATTTTTTTTAGGAATAAGAAAAGGGAAAAGGTTTTGGGCAAATGTAGGAAAATTGGCCACATTGAACTTGTGTAATAAAATATGGGATAATGTTCTCTTTTTACAACTTAAACAATTACATTTGCTTTTTGGTGAAAGATTAACAAAAAAAAAGGTAGACATCAATTTGGTAAAAAAAGATGAAAATTGAATTCTGACTCTTTTGCACCCTGGAGAATTATATACAGTCAAGATCTTTTTATAACATTATTTTTACATAACAATTACTCAGTATAAAAATTAGTTATATTATATCTTACCTCTCTATAATAATTGTTTACCTACAAAAACAGCATCCAACTTTACAAAAGTACGCTCTTCATAAGATAGATTGCTTTCAAGGAAAAACTATCAGGCAATATCCTTTTACTGAAAGTTTGTATATAATTAATCGCCAATTCAACATTATATCGCTAGTAATAAATTGGAATCTATGGAACAACCTATAATTACAGAGTTCTTCTATCAATCTTAAATGAATTTAATCTTCTAGTAGTTTTAAAAAATGCGCCTTAAAGTATTTGTACATTTAATTATGAAATTTGTTAGTAATGCATTGATATTTTTTAATATTTAATTAGTGAAATATGCATATGCTTGAGTATTTAAATTTAATTAATTTTTTTATCTCTTATATGTAACCTTAAAAGAAATAATTTTTGGATAATTTTTGTTTATAACAGAAAAAAATACTTAAATATCAAATAATGTTATAGATATATAATAAATATTTACCGTAAAAATTAAAATTACCGAAATAAATTATACTATTATAAAGAGGTTTGACCAAAAATATTGGACTAGTTTGGAATATTGAATAGGGGTCTGAAATGAATGCCATCTATTCCTTGGCATGCCACATGGTTCTTAAACGGGCGAGCATCCATAACGCCACCAAAAGACCCAATTTTCGTTAGTTGGAGGACACATGTTCTTAAATGTTAACATGGGACCTACTTGGTTATGGAAGAGGTTACAAAACTACTATATTTTTTTTAAGTAGCTGTTACGATTTCAATTCCGGTCGTGATAGCGTCCATCATATATGCAATTATCACTCACTATCCAACTACGCCTCCCATTACTAATTGTTTAAGTCAATTTAATAGTTAACAAGATTGATAATCCGATAGTATATAGAAACAACATGGAAACCGGAATAACTGTCAAAATATCTCCTACCAGACCTGGGGTCACGAGTCGCCTCTAAATACAATTGAGTAGTGAATCCACAATAATACATAAGTCTAAAATACTGAAAGATAAAGGGGATAAGGGGAGAAGTCGGGTCTTGCGGACGTCATGCATCTACCTCGACGACTCCTGAAAAATCTGGGAAGCAGCGAACAACTCAACTAAGCTCCCGGAACACCTGAATCTGCACACATGGTGCAAGGAGTAAAGTGAGTATTTCCAACTCAGTGAGTAATAAGCATATATAATGACTGATGATGAGACTCCACAAAATACTACAATGTAAAGCTATAACTAGCAATTTACCATAATTAACGGTCAAATGGAAACAAAACAAAGTCAGGTAGATCGAATAGATATCAAAGTATGAATGCAATGCAATGCACATGATCGCTACGGCGTGCAACCCAATCTATTTGGGTACCCGCGCTCATTGTGTGGGTTCAGACACCGGAGGGGCTCCTACAGCGCAAGCATAATATCATCGTATCATCGCTGCAGCATGCACCCCGATTCACACTCAATCTAGAATATGCATATGATTCACAAGGCAAAGTCAAATTATAGTTCTCAGTTCCAATTATTGGGAAAAATATAATTTAAGTTTTTAAAACCTTAGGAATGTGACTAAGCATTTTGAAATAGTGTTTAACTCAGGACTGAAATCATATATCATGTTAAGCATCATGGAAGAAGTGATAATAATCACCAAGGGATTCAAATAATCGGCACAAAGCCCAAATATATCATGAAAATCTAAGTAGGATGTTTACTAATCAGTCTATAGTCAAGGGCACAGCTTGGACACCACTCGAGGGCGGACTAATCCATAATCCCCATACACAAACGACCTCACACTCGTCATAGAGTGTGTATCTTGCCTCAATATAGCATCACAATGTGATATACCGGGGTTTCAAACCCTCAGGTCATCATCTACATCTATTATTCACCTCTAGCAGGCCAAAAACTAACTAGCAATGCCCTTTTCCCTCGAATTGACCTCCTCACGCGTTGAATCTGGCCAAAACCACAACGAATACGTTACAATAGGCTAATGGAACATAACCCAATCGAAAAGACTCAAAAATTATCAAAAATCATAAAATTTGCAAAACCCGATCCCTGGTCCCACTTCTCGAAATCCAGAAAATTTATATCAATACGATCCTTATCTCTCCACGAGTCTATACATTTCAAATTCACAAGAATCGGAGTCCATTTGACCCTCAAATCACTAGTTTAAATTCTTTTAAGTTTCAAGCCCTAACCTCCATTTTTCCCTTTTAATTCCTTGAATTTTCGATGTTAACGCACGATTTTACACCATTATATCATAATCTAAGTTCAAAAGTTCATACATGATGAAAGCCCTCGAAACTCTCTTCAAAATCGCCCAAAAGCCCTCTTAGACCGAAGTCCAAAATGTTTGTTGTCTTTCAAATTCGCGAAATTACTGTTCATTTAATCACAGCCCAAATTCTGCTTCTGCGGTTCTAATACCACTTCTGCGATTCCCTCTTCAGCGTCCAAACCACCGCTTCTGCAGTTCTAACTTAAATCCCCCACGACCGCTTATGTGACTAGGATCTCGCTTCCGGGGATCGCCCAAATCCACTTCTGCGGCTAATTGTCCGTTCGTGCGAACCTGCTAATGCGGATTCCAAGTTCCGCTTCTGCGGAACTTCTCAACTCCACCTCTAATAGCTTCTGCATTCCTTTACCCGCTTCTTCGGAACCGCTTCTGCGGTCCAATTTTTCTGCAGAAGCAAAAATACCAAATGACAACAACAAACCAGAAGCAAACTTCAAAAACTCTCGTTCAAACACTCGATCTTACCCTGAGGCCCCCAGGACCTCAACCAAAAGCACAAACATGTTCTATTACCTTATTCAAACTTGCTCGAACCATCAAAACACTGTCGTTAACATCAAAATCCTCAAATTTTATCAAATCAAAGCCTTCCTTAAGGAGACTAAATGTCTCATTTCCTATACAAAACCAAACTAATTCAACTCTAACACCACGAATGTCGATTATGAAACATGATGAGGCAATAAATGGGGAAAATGGGGCTGCAATAAATGAGACGAAGGGCGGGGTCATCACATCCTCCCCAACTAAAACAAATGCTCATCCTTGAGCGGGTCAAGAAACATACCTGAAGCCTCAAATAGGTGAGGATATCTGCTCCACATCTCCTGCTCGATCTCCCAGGTAGCCTCCTCCATGGGCCGACCTCTCCAGTGCACCTTCACCAAAACTATATCCTCATATTATTTAACTTCTGAACCTGACGACCAAAACTAGTCTCTGGCTCCACACCATAGGTCAAGTCCTCATCCAACTAAACCGTGATGAAGTCTAACACGTGAGACGGGTCCCTAACATACTTCTGGAGCATGGAAATATGGAACACCGGATGAACCCCCGACAAGCTGGGTGGAAAAGCAAGCATATAGACCACCTCCTCAATCCTCCTAAGTATCTCAAAAGGTCCAATGACTCCA
Organism: Nicotiana benthamiana; assembly: GCA_034376525.1. Lineage (NCBI taxonomy): Eukaryota > Viridiplantae > Streptophyta > Magnoliopsida > Solanales > Solanaceae > Nicotiana > Nicotiana benthamiana. Next base: position 14,204,934 of record CM067323.1, on the reverse strand, counting down.
CTTCCCTTTCTTCCCAAACCTCATAATGCCCTTCATAGGCGAAACCTTCAACAAGACCTTATCGCCCACCATATAAGATACATCTCGAACCTTCCGGTCCGCATAACTCTTCTGACACGACTGAGCTATACGAAGTCTCTCCTCGATCACTTTCACCTTCTCTAAGGCATCCTGGACCAACTCTGTACCCAATATCCTAGCCTAGCAGGGCTCAAACCAACCAACCAGAGATCTATACCATCTCCCATATAAGGCCTCATACGACGCCATCTGGATACTAGATTAGTAGCTGTTATTGTAAGCAAACTCTACAAGTGGCAAGAACTCAGCCCAAGAACTTCTAAAATTAATGACACAGGCACGCAACATGTCCTCCAGTATCTAAATAGTATGGTCGGACTTCCCGTCCATCTGAGGATGAAATGTTGTGCTCAGCTTTACCTGTGTACCCAACTCTCACTGAAAAGTCCTCCAAAACAGGGAAGTAAACTGAGTAACCTTATCTGAGATAATAGAAACTGGACCCCATGCAACCATACAATCTCCCAGATGAAAATCTCTGATAGCCGCTCTGAAGAATAGGTAGTATACTTCGGATTGAAGTGCGAGGATGTGGTCAGTTGATCCACAATCACCCAAATCGAATCCAACTTCCTCGCTATCCGAGAGAGGCCACTCACAAAATCCATAATAATCCTCTCCCACTTCCACTGGGGAATAACCATGCACTGAAGTACACTACCGGGCCTCTGATGCTCATTCTTGACCTGCTGATAGTTGAGACACCGAGCTACATAACTCACAATATCCTTTTTCATTCTCCTCCACCAGTTGTGCTACCTCAAATCTTGATACATCTTCGCGGCACCCGGATGAATGGAACACCGCGAGATGTGGGCCCTTCTAATATCAACTCTTAGAGCCCATCCATATTGGGCACACAAATCTGGCCCTGCATCCTCAACACACCATCGTCATCAATAGTCGCATCTCTGGCATCATCATGCTGGACTATGTCCTTAAGGACAAGCAAATGCAGATCATCATACTGGCGCTCTCTAATGCGTTCATACAAGGAAGATCGAGAAACCATACAAGGCAACACCCGAATAGGCTCTGAAATGTCTAAATTCACCATCCGATTGGCCAAAGCTTGGACCTTAAATGCAAAGGGCCTCTCCCCAATTGGAATGTACGCCAAACTACCCCATACTCATCGTCTTCCGACTCAAAGCATCGGCCACTACATTGACCTTCCCCGGATGATAAAAAAAATGGTAATGTCATACTCCTTGAGTAACTCAAGCCATCTCGCTGCCTAAAATTAAGATCCTTCTGCTTGAAAAGATGCGGAAGACTACGATGATCCGGGAATACCTCACAAGATACGCCATATAAATAGTACCTCAAAATCTTCAAAGCATGAATGATAGCAGCCAACTCTAAGTCATGAACAAGGTAGTTCTTCTCATGGGGCTTCAACTGACGAGAAACATAAGCAATAATTCTACCCTCCTACATCAATACATATCTGATCTCAACTCTCGAAGCATCACAATACACCATGTAAGAACCTGAAGCTGATGATAATATTAATACCGGAGTTGTGGTCAAAGCTGACTTAGTCTTTTGAAATCTTTCCTCGCACTCATCTGACCACATAAATGGAGCATTCTTCTGCGTCAACCTCATCAAGGGCGAAGCAATGGATGCAAAACCTTGAACGAACCTGCAATAATAACCCGCCAAGCCGAGGAAACTCCGAATCTCGGTGGTTGGGGATGGTCTAGGAAAACTCTACACCGCCTTTATCTTCTTTAGATCAACCTCAATACCATCACTGGACATCACGTGTCCCAGAAAAGCCACAGAACCAAGCCAGAACTCACACTTGGAGAACTTTTCATAGATTTTCTCCTCCCTCAGTCTCTGCAGTACCACCCTTAAATGTTGTGTGTGCTTCTTCTGACTATGCGAGTACACCAGGATGTCATTAATAAACACAATAAAAAATGAATCAATATACGGCCAAAATACATTTTTCAACAAGTGCATGAACATGACTGGGGCATTAGTCAGCCGGAATGACATAATCAGAAACTCATAATGGCCATATCTCGTCCTGAAAGCTGTCTTAATAATATCTAAATCCCTAATCTTCAGCTGGTGATAGCCTAAACAGAGGTCGATCTTGGAGAACACCTTTGCCCCCTGAAACTGTTCAAAAAAATCCTCAATATGGGGTAGTGGATACTTATTTTTCATCGCCACCTTGTTCAACTGTCTGTAATCAATGCACATTCTTATTGTGCCACCCTTCTTCTTCACAAATAGGACCGGTGCACGCCACAGTGACACACTCGGACGAATGAACCCCTTATCTAGGAGTTCCTGAAGCTGCTCCTTTAACTCAGCTGGTGCCATATGATACGGAGGAATAGAGATGGGCTAAGTGCCCGGCACCAGATCAATATCGAAATCAATGTCCCTGTCCGTCGGCATGCCCGGCAGGTCTGCTGGAAACACATCCGGGAAATCCCTCACAACAGGAACTGAATCAAGACTAGGAGTCTCAGCTCCGACATCTCTCACAAATGACAAATACGATAAACAACCTTTCCCAACCAACCGCTAGGCTTTTAGGAAAGAAATCACCCTGCTGGGTACACAATCACTCATACCTCGCCACTCGTTCCTCAGAACACCCGGAATAGCCAATGTAACTGTCTTGGCATAACAGTCCAGAATAGCATAGTACGGGGACAGCCAATCCATACCCAAAATTACATCAAAATCTACCATGCCCAATAATAACAAGTCAACTCGGGTCTCCAGACCCCCAATAGTCACCAGACATGATCGATATACATGATCCACAATAATAGTATCACCCACCGGGGTAGATACGTGCACAAGCAAGGCAAAACAATTACGGGTTGTACCCAGATGATGGGCAAAATATGAAGACACATAAGAGTATGTAGATCCGGGATCAAATAAGACAGAAGCATCTTTGTGGCAGACATAGATAATACATGTGATAACAGCATCTGATGCAATGGCGTCCCTCCTATTTGGAAGAGCATAGAATCGAGCCTGGCCACCGCCAGTCCGACCTCCATCCTTGGGGAGGCCCCTAGCTACCTTGCCTCACCCCTAGCTGACTGAGTGGGTGCTGATGAAACAGGAGAAGAAGATGAGGTCTGATCCCTCTGCTGAGACTGACCACCATGAAGCCGAGGACACTGTCTCCTCATGTGACCAAACTCACTGCACTCGTAGCAACTACACGATGCTGGAGAAAGGGACTAAAGGGAACCTCTCGATGGAGATGAGACCTGGCTAAAGAAGAAGGAGTAGAGCTCTGAGCTGGAAGGGCACCAAGTGAAGACTGGCGCTACTGAAATTCCTGATGACCACGGCATGAGGAAGCCCCATTGTACTCTGGACGACCTGACTGAGAAGGCATGAAGGAACAACCTCTACCATGCTGGAACTGGCCCCTAGACGGAGCACTACTGAAGCTACCTGAACCTCGAGGCCTTTTGCCTCCCTCTCCTCACGCTCCCGACGGTGATCTGTATCAATTTGGCGAGCCATGCCAACTACTTCCTCGAACGAGGCGGCCACAACTCTCTCTAGTCATCAAAATGCAGAGTGGATAGTTGAGGCCATCCACAAACCTCCTAATCCTCTACCGATCTGTTGAGATCATCCAAGTAGCATGTCAAGCTAGCTGCATAAACCTCAACTCACATTGGGTTACAGTCATGTCCCCCTGAATCAACCACTCAAGCTGACGATGCAGCTCTTCCCTGCAAGACTGCGGTACATACTTCTCCAGAAAGAGAGTGGAGAACTGCTATCAAGTAAGGGGCGCTGCTCCAACAGGACTACGCCTCTCAAACTACTCCCACCATACAAATACAGGCCCTGAGAAGTGGAAGGTAGTAAAAGCCACTTCATTCCTCTCCAAAATCCCTACAGTGCGAAGCATACACTGACACTTGTCTAGAAATCGATGGGCATCCTCGCCCTCCATACCACTGAACGTCGAAGGCTGGAGCCTACCGAACCTCTCCAATCGACGTTGCTTATCGACTAGCATACCTGGAACCACAAAGTGTGGAGCTGGTGCGAATGGTGCAACTGGTGCAACTAGTGCAACTGGCTGAGCTGGGGCTACTCCCGGTGTCTGCAATCCCTGAATACTCTTCTCCGGTGTGCGAGCAGCGAGGGTCTGATAACCACCCCCGGTCTTAGAAGTAGGTGCTGCAGTAGTGGCTGAGACTGCTTGAGCCAGGCCAGTGCAGACGGATAAGATCTGAGCTACTGGAGGCCGGGAATCACAATGGGCACAGTTGGTGCCTGAACAGGTGCTGCAGGAGCATCTACAACTGGAGGCTGGTCCTGAACCGGGGCAGCTGGTGGATCTGCAGGTGCTGCCCTCGCTGGTCTACCTTTACCACGACCACGACCACGGTGTCTAGCGGGTGGTAAAGGTTGTCATCCATCACGTCCGGTAGCAAGGGTTCTCGCCATCTGCGAGAAAATAGAATACAGAAGTTTAGTTCTTGGATCAACAAAGTTGCACGACAAAAAATTTAAGAATGTGAAGTGTTTCCTAAAGGTTCTGCAGCCTCTCAAGGATAAATACAGACGTATGTATACTGACCCGCGAGACTCTACTAAACCGACTCATGACTCGTGAAGCCTATTAACCTAGTCTCTGATACCAACTTGTCACGACCCCAATCCCTGTCGTGATGGCGCCCAACATATATGTAAGGCAAGTATGACCAATTATCACTCACAACCCAATTACGACTCCCATTACCAATTGTTTAAGTTAATTTAGCAGTTAACAAGATTGATAATCCGATAGTATATAGAAACAGCATGGAAACCAGAATAACTGTGAAAATATCACTTAGCGGACCTGGAGTCACGAGTCTAGAGCCTCTAAATACAACTGCGTAGTGAATCCACAATAATACAGAAGTCTAAAATACTGAAAGATAAAGGGAATAAGGGGAGAATTCGGGTCCTACGGACGTCAGGCAGCTACCTTGACGACTCCTGAGAAATCAGGGAAGCAGCGAACAATACAACTAAACTCCCGGAACACCTAAATGTGCACACATGGTACACGGAGTAAAGTGAGTATTTCCAACTTAGTGAGTAATAAGCATATATAATGAATGAAGATGAGAATCCATGAAATACCACAATGTAAAGCTATAATTAGCAATTTAGCATAATTAACGGTGAAATGGCAACAAATCAAAGTCTGGTAGATCAAATAGATATCAAAGTATGAATGCAATGCAATGCACATGACCGCTGCGGCGTGCTTCCTGATCCATTTAGGTACCCGCGCTCAATGTGGGGGTTCAGAATCCTGAGGGGCTCCTACATCCCAAGCGCAATATCATCGTATCATCGTATGACGTGCAGCCCGATTCATACTCAGTCCAAAATATGCATATGATTCGCACGACAAAGTCAAAAATTATAGTTCTCAGATCCAATTATTAGGAAAAATATAGTTTAAGTTTTTAAAATCATAGGAATGTGACTAAAGCATTTCGAAACTGTGTTAATTTAGGACTAAAATCATATAGCATACTAAGCATCACGGAAGCATGATAATAATACCCAAGGGATTCAAATAATCGGCACACATCCCATATATATCATGAAAATCCAAGTATGATGTTTACTAATCAGTCTATAGTCAAGGGCACAACTTGGACACCACTCAGAGGCGGACTAAGCCATAATTCCCAAACACAAATGACCCCGCACTTGTCATAGAGTGAGTGTCTCGCCTCAATATAGCATCACAGTGTAATATACAGGGGTTTCAAACCCTCAGGTCATCATCTACATCTATTACTCACCTCTAGCCAGCTGAAAACTAGCTCGCAATGCCATTTCCCCTCGAATCAACTTCCTCACACATTGAATCTGGACAAAACCACAACGAATACATTACAATAGGCTAATGGAACATAACCCAATCGAAAAAAATTGAAAAGTATTGAAAATCATAAAATTTGAAAAATCCGAGCTCGGGCCCACTTCTCGAAATCCAGAAAATTTTACATATATACGATCCTTATCTCGCAACGAGTCTATACATATCAAATTCACAAGAATCAGAGTCTATTTGACCCCTCAAATCATTAGTTTAAAATATTTTAAGTTTCAAGCCCTAACCTCCATTTTTTCTTTTAATTCCTTGAATTTTCGGTGTTAACCCACGATTTTACACCATAATATCATAATCTAAGTTCAAAAATCCATACATGATGAAAGCCCTCAAAACTCTCTTCAAAATCTCCCAAAAGCCCTCTTAGTCCAAAGTCCAAAGTGTTTGTTCTCTTTCAAATTCGCGAAATCATGTTCATTTAATCACAACCGAGAGTACGCTTCTGCGGTTCCCCCTTCAGCATCCAAACCACCGTTTTTGCGGTTCTAACTTAAACCCCCAACGATCGCTTATGCGACTAGGATCTCGCTTCTACGGATCGCCCAAATCCTCTTCTGCAGCTAATTGTCCGCTCCTGCGGACCCGCTAATGCGGACCAAGTTCCGCTTCTATGGAACTTCTCAACTCTACTCAAATCGCTTTTGCGCTCCCTTACCCGCTTCTACGGAACAATTTCGCAGAAGAGGAAATGCCAGATGACAACAACAACAACAAACCTGAAGCAAACTTCAAAAACTCTCGTTCAAACACCCGATCTTACCCCGAGGCCTCCAAGACCTCAACCAAAAGCACATACATGTTCTATTACCTTATTCAAACTTGCTCGAATCATCAAAACACTATCGTTAACATCAAAATCCTCAAATTTCATCAAATCAAAGTCTAAGTTTTCTAAAAACTTTCGAATTGCACATTCGATCAAAAACCCGACCTAAGCACCTCTGAATGACCTGAAACTTTGCACACCTATCCAAAGTAACCTAGTGGAGCTACTGCAACTCTCGGAATTCCATTCCGACCCCCGGATCAAAATCTCACATATCCACCGGATTTCGCCAAACTACTAACTTCGCTAATTCAAGCCTAATTCTATACCAGATCTCCAAAATCAATTCCGATCGCACTTCTAAGACACAAATCCTCCCCCAGAGCTAATCGAATTATCGGAATTCACATCCGAGCCATCTAACTCAATAGTCAATATCCGGTTAACTTACTAAATGTCTCATTCCCTACCAAAACCAAACCAATTCAACTCTAGCACCACCAATGACGATTATGAAATATGAAGAGGCAATAAATAGGAAAAACAGGGCTGCAATACATAAGACGACGAGCTGGGTCGTCACAGTAGCTAAATTTAACTAACTATAACAGTAAATTTATCAAGCTATTTCTGTTAATAATGAATTTTACCGTTGTAATAATAGTTGGAAATCAATCCATGGGTGCTCACAAAGCAGAGAAGAATGGAAGAAAGAACGATTTGAAAGTTAAATATGAAAGAATGAGTTCAGACAAAATAAAGTAGGCTAAACCTTGTCATGATAGATTAAATCTAGACCGTGTAAATAATAACATAAATTAGGAACCTTCTCACACATGTAAGAAGGTTCACACGCATGAGAGATAGGAAAGAAATATTAGTTGGTTATTTTGATATAATTAGTCTAGTAGAAATATGAAAAGTGTAAAAATACAATATGATTCTTTTATTTTTATTTTTCATTCTAGTTTTCTTTTACTAGGAACATACTTATATATTGCTTGTACAGAAAGAATTCAATCAGAAATACAGATTTTTTCCCCACATTTTCTCTTCTTTCTTTCACGGTATAAGAGCACCAGCTCGATCCAAGGGAATTTAGCTTCGTCACTTCTTTGATTTTCATTTTCGTTTGCTTTCCATTCTCTTTTCATCATGCCCGATTCAACTGAGATTCAAGCAAGTGGGTCTTCAACTGGAAATGGACCCAATTTCGATCCAAATCACCTTTATTTCCTTCACTCCTCAGACGCACCTAGCATGAACTTGGTGAATGCTGTCTTCGACCGAAGAGGCTATCAGAGGTGGAAGAGATATGTCTTGATAGCTCTTTTAGCAAAGAACAAGTTGGGCTTTATAAATGGGAATTGCCCAGGTCCAGCTCCTACTTTCAAAGATTTTCAACTACAGAGTTGATGCAACGACATGGTTAGAGTTTGGCAAAAATGTTATTCGAACACTTATGTAGATCTAAAAATAATCAAAAAATAATTTGGATCAATTGGAATCAAATGTAATATGATCTAGAGATTGTAGGATAAATGCAATAAGGTTAATAGTAGATTTAGCACAAGAGAGATAGAGAGAATCAGAGAGAGAGAGAGTTGTATATTATCAGTAATGAAAACACACATGAGTCTATACAAACGGGAGGTCCCCCTTATATACTAAGGGACATTCCTTGAAATAATACAAAGAAAGTACAAGAGTTGGTGGCCTCGATATACGAGTGTCAGAGCTTGATGTGACGTTGCAGCAAGTCATGTCACTCAGTCTGTTTGTCGACTGAGGCCTACCTTGCTCAGGCCGACCTCACTAAGGCCATTTTCCTTAGCGGGCCGTATACAGATAGTGAACGGGCGTGAGGAGCTAAATTTTCCCAATACAGATAGTCCCTCCGTTTATTGGGGACGCAATTAAAGAGTGTTCTCAATGAACGGACTTACATGCTTGACGCCTATGGAAATTTGGCCGTTCCATTGATGCCCTTGTTAAGAGTAGTACTCGCGTATGAAGAGGTCGAACCGTTGACATATTACTCCCTTTTTCGGAGTTTCCTTTCTAGGTGATGTCATCGATCACGTGCGTGATCATTACTTCTGCTCCCGAGGTGGTTTAGGTTATGACGTGACGTTTGGGTTTCCTGCGCCGATTTTTTAGAACCATGCCCTTTCGATTTCCGTGTACCTTTTCTTATAAATAGAGGGAGAGTTGGACTGGTTCAACTTTTGAACCTTTTCTGAGAGTGTTTTTGCCATTTTTCTTCTATTCTTTTCCAGTGCCCTTTCTTCTCTGAGACTCCCATTCTTAGGAATCAAACTCGAGACCCGAAATACTTTTTCCCTACAAGTTCCATTATGGCCAAACTTCGTCATGAAGACACTAGGACTAAAAAAGTTGCTTCCATTAGGGATTTTTCATCTTCAGATGATAAGGATGGCGAGGAAGTCTTCGTTCCTCTATCAACGACCAACCTGCTCCCACGCGATATGAGTAAAATGAACGATTTTCTGAATAAGCGTAAAGACTGTCCTTGGTAGTAAGATGACGTTGTCCCACTTGGCCTCTCTTGGGGAGACGTATGAAATTTTCGATAGCGTTGATCTGGTTCCCGCAGGGCTAGACCACGCTAACGTGCCCAGGGCCGGGTACTGTGCCTTCTACGAATATGCCTTTCGATTGGGTACACACTCCCAATTTATCCTTTTGTGGAGGAGTTGTGTCGCTGGTTCGGAGTATGTCCGGCCCAGCTTACCCCGTATGACTTGAAGGTGTGTAGGTTATTGTCCGTTTATGCGACGATAGCCGGAAAGGAGGTGATCGTTCATCACCTTTTGCAAATGCTCAACGTGGTGTTCATGAGAGGGTCGATGCTCCAGCTGAGGAGTAGGGGCAAGAAAAGCTTCCTGGCGCATGTGGATGGCAAGGCCAATCGTAAGTTTTGGACGAGGTTCTTTTATGTCCGTACAGAGCACCTTGTGTCCAACCCTAATGGGTTTCCAGAAATGTGGAATGACGCACGTAAGTGTTTCCGTGCGTGATGTTTACCATTTTGACCTTACTATGCTGGTTCTTACTATCGAAAGTTTTCCTTTGTTTTCATGTAGTGGATGCTCACCCCCTCGTAGTGTTGACTACATTAGGTCGTGGGTGCATGTGATGATGCCATTTGCAGAGGAGAGTCGTTCTTGGACTGTATTTCTTAGGCTCCACTGCCCGCTGGTAACGGCTTTACTTAATCTTTGTTGTGGTTTGCGGGCCCATATAATTTCCTTACTCGTTTCTCATGTGTTTTGGTAGGTCGGGGCGCCTCTAAGAAGGCGGGGAGCAAGAAGCAGCAGAAGAAGAAGAAGACTGCGGCCGGTCCTTCTACGACAACATCTGATCCTGAGGCGGATCTGATCTTCGTCGGCATTTCCAGGGGCAGTGCTTCGCCTCCTTTAAGTTGGGAGGATACATCAAAAGCGGCCCCAGAGATAGCATATGAGGCCGTGATAGAGGTTGTACCTAAGGCAATGCTCGTGGAGACGCCAGCGGCTGTTCCTGAAATTTCCCCCGTAGGGACGTCTACCGCTGTACCCACCTCTTCTGAGCCTGCTCCGCGTTCTGCGGAAGGGGACCGCGAAGAGGAGGAGACTTTGGAGGCGATGAGGTGTCAGATTATCACCGGCAAGGTCGTGTCCACCCAACTGATGAAAACATGTAATTTTTGTGGTAGGTAATTCTTCTACCATTTGGCAGTTCGTCGTACTTTTCTTTTACCGTAGTCGCTAGGAATTTGTCGGCCATAGTGGTGTCAAGTTAGCCTGATGGCTTTTGCTGTATAAAATAGGCGGCCGTAGCCTTGTGAATGCGATGGCTCTGGCCATGTTAAGATAGAGGTTGTAGCCTAATGGCTTTAGCCATATGAATGATGGCCGTAGCCATGTAAAATAAAGGTCGTAGCCTGATGGCCTTAGCCATATAAACGATGGCCATAGCGATGTAAAATAAAGGCCATATCCTGATGGCCTTAGACACATAAACGATGGCCATAGCCATGTAAAATAAAGGGCGTAGCCTGATGGCCTTAGCTATATAACGATGGCCATATCCATGTAATATAAAAGTCGTGGCCTAACGGCCTTAGCCATATAAAATAATGGTTGTAACCACGTAAAATAAAGGCCGTAGCCTGATGGCTTTATCCATATGAATGATGGCCATAGCCATGCAAAATAAAGGCCGTAGCCTGATGGCCTTAGCCATATAAACGATGGCCATAGCCATGTAAAATAAAGGTCGTAGCCTAATGGCTTTAGCCATACGAACGGTGGTCATAGCCATGTAAAATAAAGGCCGTAGCCTGATGGCCTTAGCCATATGAATGATGGCCGTAGCCATGTAAAATAAAGGCCGTAGCCTGATGGCCTTAACCATATAAACGATGGCCATAGCCATGTAAAATAAAGGTCGTAGACTGATGGCTTTAGCCATATGAATGATGGCCATAACCATGTAAAATAAAGGTCGTAACCTGATGGCCTTAGCCATATAAACGATGGCCATAGCCATGTAAAATAAAGGTCGTAGCCTGATGGCCTTAGCCATATAAACGATGGCCATAGCCATGTAAAATAAAGGCCGTAGCCTGATGGCTTTAGCCATATGAATGATGGCCTTAGCCATGTAAAATAAAGGTCGTAGCCTGATGGCCTTAACCATATAAGCGATGGCCATAGCCATGTAAAATAAAGGTCGTAGCTTGATGGCCTTAGCCATATGAACGATGGCCATAGCCATTATATTCATTTGGAGATGGCTGTGGCCTTTATATTCATCTGGAGATGGCCGTATCCTTTACATTCTTTTGGAGATGGTCGTAGCCTTTATATTCATCTGGATATGGTCGTAGCCTTAACATTCATCTGGAGATAGCCGTAGCCTTTACATTCATCTGGAGATGGCTGTAGCCTTTTCATTCATTTGGATATGGTCGTAGCCTTTACATTCACTCGAAGATGGCCGTAGCCTTTACATTCATTTGGAGATGGCCGCAGCCTTTACATTTACATGGAGATGGTCGTAGCCTTTACATTCACTTGAAGATGGCCGTAGCCTTTACATTCACTTGGAGATGGTCGTAGCCTTTACATTCACTTGGAGATGGTCGTAGCCTTTTCATTCACTTGGAGATGACACTAATCCAGTCCATATATCATGTCTGGCTTGGAGAGTTTATGGAGAGGCGGACATGATGCACTTGCGGTGCAAAAATCTCCAGGTGACCCCTTTGCCGCCTCGTTAAAAACCTTCCCGAGAAAACCCAATTGGCACAAAACTAGAGTAAGGAAAAAAGAGTACGACTCAGGTGACACCTTTTTAGAAGTGGAAACGTTTGAGGTGAGCGACATTCTAGTTGTTCTATAGCGTCTTTCCTTCAATTGACTCTAGCTGGAACGCTCCTTTTCCGGCCGTCGCCGTGATTTTGTAGGGTCCGTCCCAATTTGTGCCTAATTTTCCTTCACTTGGGTCTTTTGAGGCCAAGGTTTTGGCTTTGAGGACGTAGTCCCCTGTTTTTAGGGGCCTTATTTTTGCCCTCTTGTTGTAATATCTTTCGATTTGTTGTTTTTGGGCTACCATTCTGATGTGTGCCATTTCTCTTCTTTCTTCGGCTTCGTCGAGATCTTGGAACCTGGTGATGTCATTTTCTGTTCCACTAGTGTGTGAGTACCTTAAGCTGGGTTCGCCCACTTCAACGAGTATGACCACGTCGGTTCCGTAAATCAGTGAATATGGGGTTTCCCTGGTGCTGGATTTGGGGTGGTTTTGTGCGCCTACAAGACTTCGGGTAGTATTTCGGGCCATAGCCCCTTGGCATCTTCGAGCTTATTTTTGAGTATGTTTAGAATTGTTTTGTTGGAGGAATCCGCTTGGCCGTTGGCGGCGGGGTGGTATTGCGTGGACAATATCCTTTTGATGCGCCATTTTTCGAAGAACTCTGTCATTTTCTGGCCAATGAACTCGCGTCCATTATCACAACTTATTTCTTTGGGGATGCCGAAGCGGCATATGATGTTTTTCCAAATGAAGGTGATGACTTCTTGCTCGCGTATTTGTGCGTGCGTACCGGCTTCAACCCACTTGGAGAAGTAGTCAGTTAAAATAAGTAGAAATCGTACCTTTCCTCGTCCTGAGGGTAGTGGGTTGACTATGTCTATTCCCATTTGATGAATGGCCATGGGGAGGTGACAGAATGGAGGGGTTCTCTTGGTTGGTGTGTCATTGGGGCTAACTTTTGGCACTGCTTGCACCATTGGACGTACTCAGCTGCCTCTGTCATCATGGTGGGCCAATAGTAGCCGGCGCGTATGAAGCATCTTACGAGGGCGCGGTTACCAGTGTGGGCACCGCAATGGCTTTCGTGTACTTCTTCGAGCACCGGTCTTGTTTGTTGCGGCCCTAAGCACTTGGCTAAGGGGCCACCGAATGTCCCTTTATATAGGTCGCCATTGACCATGCAGTACTGGGGGTAACACCCCATCCTGAAAAATAAGATATGAACTGGTTGCGCCAGTCTCAAGTCAGGTATAGGGAAAGTACCTCGGTGTGGTCGATAGCCGACCACACTTTCTTTGTTGATGTTTTTGGTAGAGGTAGCCAGCTTTGCCAGACCGTCCGTTTCGATATTCCGTGCTCTGGGAATTTGTTCGAAGCGGCATTCGTCGAATGTGGCCATCAATCTGTGGATTTCTGACTGGTACTTTTGTAATCTTTGTTATTTGATTAGATAAGTCCCAGTGACTTGGTTCACTACAAGTTCGGAGTCGCAGTGGAGGAGAATTCGCGAGCTCCGTACTTGATGGCCAGTTTCATTCATGCAATAACGGCCTCATACTCGGTCTTTTGTTAGTTATTTCAGGGCATCGTACGGACTAGTGAATTGTTTCACCCGTGGGGAGTTCAAGTACGAGTACCAGTCCCTATCGCAATGCATTGGAGGCGCCGTCCGTGTAAAGGACCCATAGGTCGTTTTCGGAGGACACGCGTTGTGCTTCGAGTTCTGCCTTTGGCAGGACTTCTGCGCTGAAGTCGGCAATAAAGTCAGCTAGGACTTGCGACTTGATATCGGTCCTATGGAGGTATGTGATGTCATGCTCGCTGAGCTCAACGGCCCATCTGGAGAGTCACCTTGAGAGTTCGGTTTTGTGTAGGACGCTTCTTAGGGGGAAGGTCGTTACTACCCTTATGGGGTGTGGCATTGAAAATATGGTCGTAGCTTTTGTGAAGCTACTACGAGTGCTAACGCCAGCCTCTCAAGGTGAGGTTATCGGGTTTCGGTATCCACTAAGGTTTTGCTAATATAATAGATAGGAGATTGTGTACCTTTATTTTCGCGCACCAGGTCGGCGCTGACTGCAACTTCTTATACGGCCAAATTTACCAGTAGCGGCTCACCTGGGTTGGATTTTACCAACAGATGCGGTGGTGATAAGTATGCTTTCAAGCTTTTTAGAGCTTCTACACACTCTGTGTTCCACTGCAGTTCTTGGTCTTTATTCAATACATAGAAGAATTTGTGGCATCTATCGGATGAGCGCGAGATGAATCTGGAGAGGGAGGCTATCCGACATGTCTGTTTATGCACTTGCTTTTTGCTGCTTAGTGTTTCCGGGATGGCTTCTATGGCCTTGATTTGGTCGGGGTTAACTTCGATCCCTCTTTATGATACCAGAAATCCCAGAAATTTTCCCGAGGATACTCCGAAAGCGCATTTTTCGGGATTTAGCTTCATGCCGTATTTCCTTAATATTTCGAAGGCTTCCTTCAGGTGGGTTAGGTGGTCTTCATTTCTTGATGATTTGACCAGCATGTCGTCAATGTAGACTTTCATGGTTCTGCCTAGCTGTTCTTTCAACATTGTCGTTACCAGCCTTGGGTAAGTGGCCCCTGCGTTCTTGAGCCCGAAGGGCATTACCTTATAGCAATATGTCTTTTGATGAGTGATGAAAGTTGTCTTTTCCTGATCCTCTTCGGCCATCATGATCTGATTGTAGCCGGAGTATGCGTCAAGGAAGCTTAGCAGCTCATGCCCTGCTGTCGCATCTATTAGCTGGTCGATGTGGGGGAGCGAGAAAGAGTCGTTTGGACAAGCCATATTTAGATCGGTGAAATCTACACACATCTGCCACTTCCCGTTTTTCTTCTTGACCATTATGATGTTGGCGACCCATTCCGGGTACTTGGATTCCCTGATGGAGCCATTGGCTTGCAGCTTGTCCACTTCTCCGCTCACTGCTTCGTTAATGGCGGCGTTGAATTTTCTTCTCATTTGTCGCACGGGCGGGTGTAATGGATCGACGTTGAGTTTGTGGGAGGCAATTTATCGCGGAATTCCTGGCATATCTGCATGAGAAAAAGCGAACAAATACGCATGGTTAGATAAATATTCATGGTACTGACCTGGATTTGATAGGTCGTGGACTATGAAGGCTTTCTTTGCGGGGTCGTTGCTGTCTATCTGAACGGGGTTGAAGTCTTCGACAGTGGCCTTTCTAGCCACGACCTCCTCAGGATCTTCGATGGCGTTCTCTGTCGGATGGACCTTAGTCCCCGACAGGGCTGATTTATGCTTCTGCACTTGCTCCTAGGAGCTGTTTGGTATGCGTGTAATCTTGGGCTATCTTATTGCATTCTTGGCCGGTCTGGGGCTCTCCCTATATGCAGTGCACTCTCCATGGAGTTGGGAACTTGATTACTTGATAGAAGCTGGATGGGACGGCTCTCATAGCGTGTATCCATGGGCGTCCGGTAATGGCGTTGTACGTCGTTATTGATTCATCACATGGAATATTGTTTCTATCGTAACTCCTTCAGCCAGAACGGGCACCGTCACCTCGCCTGAGGCTCTCTCCAATGCATTATTAAAACCTGTTAGTGTTACGCAATGTGGAATTATTTTATCTTCGAGTCCCATGAGTGCAAGGACTCTCGAATGAATGATACATGTGCCGCTTCCATCATCGACCATGATCCTTTTGACATCTGTATCTACTATTCGTAAAGTAATAACTAAGGCGTCATAATGAGGAAAACACAAACCGTCGGCATCAGACTTATCGAAGGTGATACTATTTTTGAAGTCGTCATACCGTTCGTGAGCGATGGTTCGCTTTAACTTGTGGGTGGTGGTGAATTTGACGTGGTTGATAGCTGAGTCATTGCCGCCTCCATTGATCATGTTGATGGTGCGCGTTGGTGAGGGCGGCCTTGGCGGGCCGTGGGGTTGTTCCCGCCCACGCGTGAAGTTGAGCTTTCCTTTGTGGCTGAGTAACTCTTTCAGGAACCCTTGGTTCAGTATTCGGACCACCTCTTGTCGGAGACCAATGCAGTCTTCCGTTCTGTGCCCCCGTTCCTGGTGGAATTCGCACAAGGCGTTTTATTTTCTAGTGGCGGGGCCGGATTTCATCTTGGCCGGCCATTACACTTTGTTGCCCAGCTTATCCAATGCGTACACTATTTCTTAAGAAGATACACAAAAGTTATGTGCAGCTAATGAAGGGGGCATACCTCTGTCGTTCGTTAGTGGGGCGACATGTCGCTGTAAGGCGTCTGCATGCCTTTGTGGTGGTGGATGCGAGGATCTGATATATGGATTGTATGGTTGGTGTCTTTCCCTGTTGAGGCGTGGATCCTGCTCCCGCCTACCCTCGTTGCGTCGGTCCCTCCGGATTTCCGGTTGCACCGTTGTCAACCGTCGGGTTGGGCCGTTGAGGTCATCGTCTTCCCTACGCACCTCAGCGCAATGGGAGTTGTGTATCTCTTCCCAGGTGTTGGGGGATATTTCAGGAGACAGCTGAGTAGTTTCTTGGTTGCCTTTGACCCGTCTCTGCTGAGCCCATTCTGAAAGGCCGCAACTGCTATTCCTTCGAACACATTGGGTAGGCTCATCCTGACCCTGTTAAATCTGGCTAGGAACGGCCTGAGTCCCTCTCCTGGGTTCTGTCGCACAGCGAAGATGTCATTGACTCGTGCTTCCACTTTCCTTGCTCCTGCATGGACGGTGGCAAATTTATCTACCATCTCTTCGAATGTGGAGATGCTCTTGGCCGGTAGTTGTGAGTACCGGGTTAGGTCTCCTCCTGTTAGCGTTTCGGCGAACTTCTTCAGAAGTACGGATGCTACCTGCTCTATTGACAAGTCGTTGCCTTTGACGGCTGTGACATAGTGAATCAAGTGATCCTCGGGATCTGTGGTCCCGTCATATACCTTCAAGTAGGGAGGCATTTTGAAGGTTTTTGGGATGGGGTATGGTTCTTCTCCTTCCGTGTAGGGTTGTTTAACGAATCTTCCCACGTCTCGCTTTGGCAGCAGCTTAGGAGCACCCAGGATTTTATCCACCCTTTCTTGATGCTCCTTCATCTGGTCGCGAAGCGACCTGTTCTCATTTTCCATTTCTTCCATCTTTTGGAGGATGGCTGTGAGTGTGCCGTCGTTAGCTTGAACATCGACGGTCACGTTGTTTGTTCTTGTAACTTCAAGATCATCCTCGGATGCGACATGATCTGCTGCTGGGGTGTGTTTGTCATTTTGAGGTGGCCTCTTAACTAGATTGCTAAGAGTGCATGTTAGCCACTCTTCTAGTAACCTTCTTACCTCTGGGGGTGCTCCTTTAGTCGCAGATGTCGAAGCCTCTCTTTCTCGTGAAACCACCAGGTCTTCCGATGAGGAGGGTAAGGTTTCCATGCCTATCAGGGTACTGGGGGTTGCTTGTAGGGTATCTCCTTCAACAACCGCGTTGAGATTGCCTGTGAGATCTGTTGTAACTTCCAAGATAGCTTTCATTCTTGCATCGTTTTCCGCCATTTTAGGTTGTAGAGAGTGGTTTTTCAAAGGAGCTCTAGAAACAAACTACAGCTTTGATTCTTAAGATCCCCACAGACGGCGCTAAATTGTTTGGCTAAAACGTTATTCGAACACTTATGTAGCTTTAAAAACAATCAAAAAATAATTTGAGTCAATCGAAATCAAATGTAATACGATCTATAGATTGTAGGATAAATACAATAAGGTAAATAGTAGATTTAGCACAAGAGAGATAGAGAGAATCAGAGAGAGAGAGAGAGTTGTATGTTATCAGTAATTAAAATACACATGAGTCTATACAAAAAGGGAGGTCCCCCTTTATATACTAAGGGACCTTCCTCGAAATAATATCAAAGAAAGTACAAGAGTTGGTGGCCTCGATATACGAGTGTTAGAGCTTGATGTGACGTTTCAGCAAGTCATGTCACTCGGTCCATTTCTCGACTGAGGTCGACCTTGCTCGGGCCGACCTCACTAAGGCCGTTTTCCTTAGCGGGCCGTATACAGATAGTGCATGGGCGTGAGGAGCCAAATTTTCCCAATACAGTTACATCTTGGATGTTGAATTCTCTCTCCAAAGACACCGGTGATAGTGTAATCTACTCCAAATCTGAAAGGAATTTATGGACCAGTTTGGAACATATATTTGGATAGTCGAATGGTGCAAAGGTGTATCATCTGCATAAAGAATTAGCTGGATTAAATCAAGGAACAAGTGATATAACTAGATACTTTACAAATCTTGAACGATATGGGATGCGTTAGATTTACTTAATTGCAATATCAAATGCACATGAACTTGTGTTTGGGAGGGAAAGAAAGCTCAAAAGAATAACAAGACGATGAAAGATTCATTCAATTTTCGATGGGGTTGAATGAAGTCTATAGTCATGCTAGAGGAAATATAATTATGATGAACCCTCTACCCAGTATTGATCCTGCTTACTCATTAATCCTACAAGATGAAAATTATAGAGAAGTGTATGTTAACCCTTTTATCTCTACTGAGACTTCATCTTTTATGGTAGGGAACCAAGCAAATTTTCAAGGATATGCTACTTTCGCAAGGCTGGCAAGCTTCCCACAAATAAATGGGAAACAAAAATTCTCATGACAGTTGCAAAGAACTGCAAGTGGTTTTCAGAAGACTGAAAATCCAGTACAAAAACCATCATTCTTTATGGCAAAGAAAACAAAGTTGAATCCAAATGTTTCATGTACCTACTGCAAGAAAACAAGACACAGTGTGGCTGACTGTTACAGATTAATTGGCTTTCTAGAGGATTTTGAGTTCACAAACCGAAGAATCATGTCAGGGAACCATAAGGAATAATGGAGCTATATCAGGTGAACAGGGGTATGATGCTAGCAATTAATCTGATGCTTTGAACCAACACCTCTACAATGATCAGTTTACACAATTAGTTCAATTGATAAAACAACTCATGATTGTTGATACATGAAATTCAAGTCCAGATATCAATACTCATTCAGTGGCTAGTACTATTATGAAGTATTCTGGAACATGTCTTTCAGTGTTTAATACTAGTACATGTAATATGATTTTGGAGTTTCAGAATATATGTGTTTTGACTCAAATGCTTTTGTTTCTTTGTCTCTTCTTCATGTTCCTTTGCAAATAAATTTTCCTAATTCCTTTAAGGTCATAGTAACGCATGTAGGAAAGGTTTCTATTATGCCAAATTATGTTCTCAAAAATGTCCTCCATGTTCCTACTTTCAAATATAATTTATCGTTTAATAGGTTCTCTATTCAGTTTCACTACATACTCTCATTCTATTCTACTCTATGTATGTTATATGCCTCTTTAATGAAGAATGGAGAATGTATGCTGACTGCTACTCATTTGATTAACAGATTGCCTTCTAAGGTTCTTCAAGGAAGAACACCTCACTATGTTTTGCTCAAATAATTTCTAACTTATGCTACTCTTAAGGTTTTTGGTTGTCTATGATATGCTTCTACTCTATCTAGTAGGAGAAGCAAATTTGATTCAAGAGCAAAACCATGTATTTTTCTAGGCTATCCTTTGGGGCAAAAAGGTTACTAAGTTGTTAGAATTGGACACAAGGAAGATTATAGTGTCTAGGGATGTCCACTTCTATGAGGATAATTTTTCTCTTGCATCCACTCTTAGATAGCCTACTTCCATCTTTTCTACTGTTTCTTCACAAGATGCTCTATATACTGATTTTCTATCCCCTGATCATATATTAATCCTAATATGTCTTCCACTCCAACTAGGGCTCTGCATGGATCATATCAAATTTAGCACATTTCGGATTTAAATTTCGAATTTCAGAAAATACAAATATAAGAAGGGTAGTACACTCAGACCCTCTATAACAGCCATAAAATCGTTAAGATTACTAATCATAATTTTAAAAATATGCACTATAAGATTTGAAGATTTGCATATAATATCTTTTCCATTAGACAAATTTCAAAAAATATTTAGATAAAAAAAATTAGTTTTTAAGCTATTACATTGTCTTCCACGGAAAGCTATTGGATACATTTTTGCTGAAAATTTGGACACGAAATTTCGCCAATTCAAATGTTAATTTAAAGGTGTGTAACGGGTGGGCCGGGATGGCCCGATTCAAAAACAATTTGACCCCTACGGGTTTCGGGCCGGCCGGTTTCGGGTTGAACCTTAACGGGTTTAACGGGTTCGGGTTATAACGGGTAAAAATTGAACCATACGGGTTACGGGTTTAGGGGGCGCTGGACGGGCCGGGTTTAGTGTAATTTTAATTTTTTTTGGAATTTTATATAAATATTGTAAGTTATATTAATAAAAAATACTAACATAAATAATACAAGGAAGATGGGAAAATTTTGCACTTATAAATTACAAGTACTGCATTTATTTTAAAATTACAAAATTAAAGTTTGTATTTAAAAAGTAAATTAACAAATAAATAGTAAAGTAAATTTTCATGCATAATAAATTAATAATACTTCAAAAGTTCAAATTATTTATTAATCTAACAAACTAAAACATTAAGTATAAATACGTCTAATAATTTAAAGTAACATTGTGTGTCTTAAAATCTTAAAATAACATATATATAGCATATTTTAAAAATAATACGTTACCATCATATTCTATGATTTGAGCATTTATAGTTTTATACCCTAAATAAATACACTATATGTTAAATTCCAACAATTTTAAATAATATTAATTAGTATACAATAATTGGTATATTTATGGTATATTCATAGTATATTTATGGTAAATTTAGAGTATATTTATGGTATATTCATGGTATATTCATGTTTTACTCACGTTCCTGGTCGGGCCGGGTTCAATATTACTATTCATCCAACGGGTTTAAACAGACCGGTTAACCCGTTTCAAATTTTAAACCGTCCAAAACACCCCAAACCCCAACCCAGCCCAGCACAGCCCCACTTACCGGTCCGGGCCGATTCCGGGTTCTACCGGTCTGGGTCGGTCCGGAACCGAGCCTACCCAGCCCATTTAACACATCTAGCGTTATATCACTAGTAAGATAATAAAATCTACGAAAAAAAACTACAATTACAAAGTTCTTTTGTCAATTTTATAAAATTTTATTTTTCTAGGTAACTTTTTAGTGTCTGCCTTAGAGTTTAAATATTTATATGTTTAATTATAAATTTATTAATAACGTATTACTAGCTTTCTTCAATATTTAACAAGGGTTGTGGTGGACTGTAAGTACTTCTTTATCCTTAACCAGAGGTCGCAAGGCGTATGGTATCGCCTTTGTTAGGGAGCATTTTATCCTCAATATAGGACTTTCCGGCGCGAATTCAAATTTAGTCGGGCCCCAATGTGGATATCGAACGCCGCGTCCAAAAAAGAATATTCATATCTTTGTGATTCTAAATTTGAATAATTTTTTAATCATTTATATGTAATATTAAAAAAAAATTGATAATTTTTATTTATAGCAATCAAAAGATATTTAAATGTCAAATGATGTTATAAGTGTAAACAATTATCCACTATAAAAACAATAAAATTATCAGAATAAATAGACTATATAAGTTGTGAAAAAAAATGATTTTTAAGTACAGACAAAGGGGTATGTATGAGCTGGAAAACGGAAGAGGACCAAGTCATACAATTTGTTATAGAAATTTACAACAATCAACCCAGAGTGATTGAATAGAAAAATATAAAAAAAACTTCAAACAAGCGTCGGACGCAAACAAACAAGGCTGATCAGGAGACAGCTGAAGAAGAAGAAGAAGAGAGAAAAGCTGCAAATAGATCTCATCTCTCTTTTCTGCTGACCTCCTTTGTATTCTTATGCCTTCTCTGCTTTGGATATCTTATTTCTTAGGATTCTACTTCGATTGATATTCTTTTGGACCTACACAGCCCTCATCATTCATTTCTGGACCCAGAGAGAGATGGGAATTTGTTTCAGTAATGCGTCTGATAATCAGAGCCCATGTACCACTGGCCATTTCAGTTCAGGTACCCTTTCTTTTTTACCCACCTTAATTAGAATCTAATGACCTCACTTATTCTGAAATTTCAAGAATTCTTTTCTTTCCTCTCAAGAGGTTGTGAGTTTGAGTTTTCGCAAGAGTAAGGTGGTAAGTTTTCGCAAGAATAAGATGTGTGTAACTACTACCATACACAGACCTCACTAAATCGTATTATACTAGGCTGTTTTTGTTGTTTCTATCACTTCTTTCTTGGTATCGGTTTCTATTGATTTTGCTTTTTTTTCTTCTCTTATGTCCAAAAACGATTACCTGTTGATTGAATGTATTTAAATTGCAGCAGGTATATCACAGACGACCAGCAACACGACATCCTCAACTGTGAGCAACGTCTCCGGGAATAGCCAATTCTCAGCAGCCAGTGGATCAATTGATGAGGTTTACCCGAATGGGCAAATATTACCCCACTCCAGTTTACGGATGTTTTCTTTTATCGAACTCAAGGCCGCCACCAGAAATTTTAGAAATGATACGGTGCTGGGAGAAGGTGGTTTTGGGAAAGTTTACAAGGGTTGGCTTGATGAGAGGGGTTCTGGCAGGAGTGGCAGCGGCACTGTAATTGCTGTTAAGAAATTGAATTCCGAAAGCTTACAGGGGTTGGAAGAGTGGCAGGTCATTCCTCTCTTCTAAATAACTGGACCTATTTCTAGTTTATACCAGCAGCTAGCTTGCTTCGTTTACTGTAGCTGCAATTGCTCTCTTCTTTATTCTCTGCATGAACATATGGATCAATTTGCAAAGAAGCACTTGCCATTGATTTAGTAACTCATTTATGGGTAATATTGGTTGGCTAACGTGAAGGAGAGCTTTGGCGTAGCTGGTAAAGTTGCTGCCATGTAACCAGGAAGTCACGGGTTCGAACCGTGGAAACAAACTCTTGCAGAAATATAGGGCAAGGCTGCGTACAATAGATCCTTGTGGTCCGGCCCTTCCCTAGACCCCGTGCATAGCGAGAGCTTAGTACACTGGGCTGCCCTTTATTAGTTGGCTAACGTCCCATTGAGCTGAACTTCTTTGACTACTTTTGGTGGGAAAGATAAAATTAAGATTTAAGATATTATGTATGCTGTTTAATGCTCGTCGTTTGCTCTAAACTTTAGCAAAAACATATTCCTTGAATGTCTGGCACCTTATTGTCGTTCTCCAGAAATAGAACAGTGACCAATATGATTATGCTAACATTGACTTGGGTGAATGGTCTAGGATCTATTTTTGTGGTCTTGGTTTTGTAGTGCAGAATTTGTGTTTATATGATTTCATAAAGCACCTTTCCACTTGCTCATTCAGCAAGCTTAGTGAATCATCACTTTTGGACGCAGGCAACCCTATACCATCTATCCAATTGCATTCCATTGTCTCGCCTTTTTGCTTTTTTAATTCTTATATAATCCTGTTTTACTGAAACTTGTGATGATATGTCTTCTACTTTAGTAGATTGGTTAACATCTTTGGGCATATATTTTGACTTTCTCCTGATTAACTCTAGTTGTTCATTGACTAGACTAGGAACTATAGGCTTTTATTCTAAATATTTGAAAGTGAAATTAATCCATTGTTCAGACACAGTGATTTTTATCGTTGGTATCTGCTAAAAAATATTCCAAGGTTCTCTGTGAATCTCATTTCATTTGTTTATGCAGTCTGAGGTGAATTTTCTTGGAAGACTTTCTCATCCTAACCTGGTCAAACTCTTGGGATACTGCTGGGAAGATAAAGAGCTATTGCTTGTCTATGAGTTTATGCAAAAGGGAAGCTTGGAGAACCATCTCTTTGGAAGTAAGAGATGAGCTATATCTTCTCAATAATATATACGATATTCTTGATTAAAGCAGCGAGGAATGTGTCTACTTCATTCTCCACCTAAACATATTTGTTCCTCTTTGGTCTGCTTAGGGGGCTCTGCTGCTCAGCCACTTCCATGGAACGTAAGGCTTAAAATTGTGATTGGCGCAGCCCGAGGCTTGGCCTTCCTACATGCATCGGAGAAGCAAGTCATTTACAGAGACTTCAAGGCTTCAAATATATTACTTGATGGAGTATGTTCCCTTTTCTTCTCCCTCAGAATATTGTCATATAGTGGCTTAAGGCATGTAATATAGATATTCAAAATTGATGCCAGTTGATTATTTCATTCAACACAAATCCTCTTCTTTCTGAGCATCTTTCTGGTTTACACGCTGTTTGGCCTGAAGTTTGGATCTCTCTTCATCACAAAGTGACAAAACCTGACTAGCTGTGAACATTAGGGAGAAAAGGTTGTTATTAATAAAAATGTTTCTTGACATTTTTTAATTCCTTTTGGTTTCAGTCTTACAATGCGAAGATATCAGATTTTGGCTTGGCAAAACTAGGTCCGTCGGCTAGTCAATCACATGTGACTACACGGGTCATGGGAACGCATGGTTATGCTGCTCCTGAGTATGTTGCAACAGGTAAACTTGAGTCTGTTGGGCTTCTGTAGTTGGAAATTCTACTTTTCTGGAATCACATCTAGTTCTTACAGGCTTAAAAATATAGTCAAATCCAAACAAATATATGTTCATACTTCTATTGTCATTTTTCGACAGGACACTTGTACATAAAGAGCGACGTCTATGGTTTTGGTGTTGTTTTAGTGGAAATGCTAACAGGTCTACGGGCACTAGACACAAACCGCCCAAGCCACCAACATAATCTGGTTGAATGGATTAAGCCACATTTATCTGATAGAAGGAAGTTGAAAGACAAGATGGACTCACGGCTGGAAGGGAAATATCCATCCAGAGCTGCAGTACAAATTGCACAACTGGCACTGTCATGTCTTGGACCTGAACCTAAAACCAGACCATCAATGAAAGAAGTAGTGGAGAAACTAGAACAGATTGAGGCTGCCAATGAAAGACCCAAGGAGCCTAGAATACGTTCGAGACATCAGACTGCTTATAGATATGGTCAGCAACCTTTGCACCATCGTTCTCCACTTCATCCAAGGCACGATGTAAATCGAGCCTATCCACTCCCAAGAAGAGCATACTGAATATGATACTTTCTATTTACACAACAATTTAAAGAATTTATGATAACTTAGTTGTCCAAGTAGAAACATTTTCTTCTTCTTCTTTTGTCGCCTGGCCTCTTCAAAGCCATTGTATGTTTAGTTGGTCTTAGTCTGAGCTTGTGAGGTAAAGTGGTAAGGCTCTGTATGGTGGTGGGTTGTAATTGTTTTAGCGATATGTAAAGAGATCGTTATTTTGTACATTGAAGGAGATTCAGATTTCGAGTCAGACTTGTTACTATCTTATGTTATGGATATCATTGAATAGAGAGGTGGTTGCTGATTTTTGCCCTACATGATAACTCCTAAAAATAAATCAAAAATAATTTATTATGGATTTTAGAAGTTTTTCTTTATTTAGTTGCATTTCATGCATTTTTAATATTTTAAAATTATAAAAAATCACAAAAAATTTCACGTTTTAATTTTATATCACCTTAGTCCAATTTTCATATAGGAATTAATTTCATTAAGAAAAATCACAAAAAATAATCATCTTTAGCTTTTAATCTTTAAAACTAGTATTTTTCTTTAGCTTCAAGTTATTTAGTTATTTTAATATCTACAAAAATAACTTAGGATTTTAATTAATTCAAAAAAAGAAAAGAAAAAGAAAAAAAAGAAATATATTTTGATCTTATTTCTTTTAAAATTGAGACAATTTCTAAAATGGCCCAACTGTTATAAATACACTTCTATTTAAGGTGAATGTCTTTAATTAGAGAGATTCTAGAGTTCTATTCTTGGTAGATAAATCATCCTCCTCCCTATAAATAGAGGTGCCCTCTACCATTGTAAATCACTCATAACATTCTCTAAGTATCAATAAGAAGAACTCTCTCTATTCTTCTCTCTATTTGCTCTTGTTCTCGAGTTATTGTTCTTGTCTTTTATATTATTTCATAACACGTTATCAGCACGAGACTCTACCGTCTCAAGAACCATTCTCGAGAAATCTAAGGTATTTCCCTCTTCCTAATTTAATTTTCGATTATGTCTGACATTACGAAAAGAAAGTTCGTTGCCCTTGAAATTTCGGGCAAGAACTATATGACATGGGTGTTGGATGCTGAAATCCACTTAGATGCTATGGGTCTCGGAGACACCATCAAAGATAGAGAAAAAGCATCCACCCAAGAATGTGCGAAAGCCTTGATTTTCTTGCGCCACCACCTTGATGAAGGTTTGAAGATTGAATATCTCACCGTCAAGGATCCACTCGTCTTGTGGAACGGCTTAAAGGAGAGATATGACAACCTGAAGCTGGTCACTCTGCCACAAGCACGATATGATTGGGCTCATCTGAGGCTCCAGGACTTTAAGTCCGTTTCTGAATATAATTGTGCTATGTTCAGAATTACTTCTAAATTGAAGCTATGCGGGGATAATATCTCCGATTATGATATGCTTGAGAAAACGTTTACAACGTTTCATGCCTCAAATATAGTACTGCAACAACAGTACAGAGAGAAAGGCTTTACAAAGTACTCTGAACTGATTTCTCTTCTACTAGTGGCTGAGCGAAATAATGACCTGCTCATGAGAAATCATGAAAATCGACCCACTGGGTCTACACCACTGCCTGAAGCAGATAAGGTGCACTCTCATTATGCCAAACATGAAAAGGACCATGGTCATGGTCGTAAACGGGGTCATAGCCAGGGACGTAGACAAGGAAGAAATTCCAATGAAGTCCGTCACCCCCCGAAGAGAGATAACCGCCGAAAGCAGAAACGGGGTCATGAAGATCCTAAGGCAAATAGTTCAGAAACGATATGTTATCGTTGCGGTGGGAAAGGGCACTGGTCAAAGACTTGCCGTATACCAAGACACTTGGTTGACCTTTATCAAGCATCTCGAAAGAGAAAAGGCCCTGAAACAAATTTTGTCTATGACGACAATGAGGACATCACCCACCTGGATGTGGCAGACTTCTTTGAGCAACCCGATGGCAAAATAAACCACCTAATCGGCGATGGATCCGTGATGAAAGAAGATGGAGTTATTTAATTTTGTTCTACTTATTTGTATTAGTTAGTGAATAAACTAATAGTCATTAGCATTAGCTCGTATTAGTTAGTTCATAAAGCAATGTTAGCAGTAGTTCTTTAGAATATCTTCAATATGTTCAAATATCAATAAAACTTTTATTCTCCAGTGGGGGTAATCGACTAGCCTGAAAAACTAGTCGATTATCAACTATTTTCGCATTAAAGTTGAAAAACAATTGATCAACAATCGATTGTCGTTGACTAACAATCGATTGCCATTAAGACAGTGTAATCTGGAATTTTTCAAAAATCATCCACAATCGATTGTCTTTGTCTAACAATCGATTGTCTTGAAACAGTGAGGTCTGGAAATTTTCAAAAATAGCCAACAATCGATTGTCCATGCATAACAATCGATTGTCTTGAAACAGTAAGGTCTGGAATTTTTCAAAATAGCCAAACAATCGATTGTCTATGCATAACAATCGATTGTCTTAAGACAGTGATCTGAAGTTTTTCAAAAATAACAAATAATCGATTGTGTGTGTTTAACAATCGATTGTCTATGTTCAAACAATCTATTGTGTGTGTTTAATAATCGATTGTCTTATGAAAAACGCTGAAAATTTTCAAACTGCAAAGTAATCAATTATGGATAACATATCTAATTTTGTTAGTCAACTGTTAGCAGCAGATTTTGAAAATATTATGTGACACAAAAGAATTGAACTTGTTTATTCTTATGTTCTTGTATCTCTTTTGTATGTCAAACTATGGGATAGCAAATATGGATATCTCACAAAGCGAACTTGGATCAACGTCCAACTGTAAAAGTATTTGCCTAGTTGATTCATGTACTACACATACAATACTCAAAGAAAGGAAATATTTCTCTCAACTAAATATGTGTAAGGCAAACGTTACTACAATCTCTGGAAGTAGTAAATTGATTGAAGGCTCCGGAAGAGCTATTGTAACTCTGCCCAAAGGCACGACGTTAATCATAGAGAATGCAATGTTCTCCTCCAAGTCTAAGAGAAACTTGTTGAGTTTTAAAGATGTACGCCGGAATGGCTATCATATTGAGACAATGGATGAAGATAATCTTGAATATCTCGTCATCACAAAGAATGTCTCCGGCCAAAAGAGGGTTATTGAGAAATTCCCGTCTTTAATTTGTGGCCTGTATTGGACAAGAATTAGTGCAATTGAGGCACATTCAACAGTAAACCAAAGGGTTACTGATTCCAATACCTTTGTACTTTGGCATGATCGATTGGGACACCCAGGATCGATCATGATGAGACGGATTATAGAAAGCTCCTATGGGCATCCGTTAAAGAATTTCAAAATTCTTTCGAATAATGAATATCCTTGCACTTCGTGTTATCAAGGCAAGTTGATTATCAGGCCATCACCAACAAAGGTTGGGACTGAGTCACCCACGTTTCTGGAACGTATACAAGGGGACATTTGTGGACCTATTCACCCACCTAGTAGGTCGTTTAGGTATTTCATGGTCTTGATAGACGCATCCTGTAGATGGTCTCATGTGTGCCTGTTGTCATCACGCAACCTTGCGTTTGCGAAATTAATGGCACAAATAATTCGACTACGAGCACAATTTCCAGATAATCCAATCAAGTCCATTAGACTGGATAATGCTGCTGAGTTTACATCCCAAGCATTTAATGATTATTGCTTATCAATCGGGATAAAAGTTGAACATTCTGTAGCTCATGTTCACACTCAAAACGGTCTTGCAGAATCGTTAATCAAACGCCTGCAGTTGATTGCAAGGCCATTACTTATGAGAACGAGGCTGCCCACTTCGGTAATGGGTCACGCCATCTTACATGCAGCAATGCTAATTCGTCTCAGACCGATGAATTACCACAAGTATTCCCCGTTGCAATTGGTTTTGGGTCATGAACCCAATATATCCCATTTAAGGATTTTTGGATGCGCTGTATATGTGCCTATTGCACCGCCATCCCGCACCAAAATGGGTCCGCAAAGAAGGTTAGGAATATATGTTGGGTTTGAATCGCCCTCCATCATTCGCTACCTCGAAACATTGACAGGCGACTTGTTTACTGCACGATTTGCAGACTGTCGATTTGATGAGACACTTTTCCCAAAATTAGGGGGAGAAGTTG
Source organism: Nicotiana benthamiana (assembly GCA_034376525.1). Lineage (NCBI taxonomy): Eukaryota > Viridiplantae > Streptophyta > Magnoliopsida > Solanales > Solanaceae > Nicotiana > Nicotiana benthamiana. The sequence continues at coordinate 14,175,614 of CM067323.1, read as the reverse complement.
GTGAAACCAAACGGGAAATTTTGTGAAAAAATGCATCATTATCTCATCTTGATCCACATACCTCTATTTGTGAAAGAGAGGTACAAAAGATTATCCATTTGCAAAGAATAGCAAATCAAATGCCTGACGCATTTACGGACTTGAAAAGGATAACGAAATCCCACATTCCCGCGGAAAATGTTCCAATCCGTATTGATGTCCTGTTGGACAATCATCTAGTGTCATATCCAATGAGTCAAATGCACGCCTGAAGCGTGGCAGACCATTAGGTTCCAAAGATCGAAATCCTAGAAAGAGGAAAAAGAACGATCAAAATGACACCACGAAAGAATCTCATGATCTAACAAATTCTGAGATTCATGAAGAATCCATTGAGCCCGAGACTCTGGAAAATACGGAACTATCCCTAAATCCAATTAATATTGAGGCAAATATTAATCGAGTGGATATTGTGGTGGATAATGCCTTTGCTTATAATGTAACATCTAGCATTATGCAAGAATGTGAGGATCTCGAACCTCAATCTGTTGAAGAATGTCGAAAAAGACAGGATTGGCCAAAGTGGCAAGAAGCAATTCAATCAGAATTGAATTCGCTGGCAAAACGTGAAGTTTTTGGCCCTATAGTTGAAACACCTAATGGTGTTAAGCCTGTCGGCTATAAATGGGTCTTTGTACGCAAAAGAAACGAGAAAAACGAGGTACAAAGATATAAGGCACGCCTTGTTGCACAAGGTTTTTCTCAAAGGCCTGGTGTCGATTATGAAGAGACATATTCGCCTGTAATGGATGCGATAACCTTTCGTTATCTCATAAGTTTTGCTGTCCACGAAAAGCTTGACATGCACTTAATGGATGTAGTTACAGCCTATCTTTATGGCTCACTTGATAATGAGATATACATGAAAATTCCCGATGGACTCAAGGTGCCAAACGCGCACAACTCAAAATCTCGGGAAATGTTCTCAATTAAATTGCAAAGATCCTTGTATGGTCTAAAGCAATCTGGACGAATGTGGTATAATCGTCTTAGTGAGTACTTGTTAAAAGAAGGCTATATAAATGACGCCATTTGCCCATGTGTTTTTATAAAGAAAACAACATCGGAATTTGTTGTACTTACCGTATATGTTGATGACATAAACCTTATTGGAACCCCTATAGAACTCCAAAAGGCAATTGATTATCTAAAGGATGAATTCGAGATGAAAGATCTCGGGAAGACTAAACTATGTCTTGGTTTGCAAATTGAATATTTGGCAAACGGAATTTTTGTTCATCAATCTACCTATACAGAAAAGGTACTGAAACGGTTTTACATGGATGAAGCACATCCTTTAAGTACACCGATGGTTGTTCGATCACTTGATGTGAACAAAGATCCATTCCGACCACAAGAAAGGAATGAAGAGCTACTTGGTCCTGAAGTACCATATCTTAGCGCAATTGGCGCACTAATGTATCTTGCAAATACTACAAGACCTGACATATCATTTTCAGTTAATGTCTTAGCAAGATTTAGCTCGGCTCCTACGAGGAGACATTGGAATGGGATCAAACACATATTGCGGTACCTAAAGGGGACTACCGATATGGGCTTATTTTATGGCAAGAATTGCAGCCCGGATCTTGTTGGTTATGCTGATGCTGGATATTTGTCCGACCCACACAAGGCTCGATCTCAAACGGGTTATGTGTTCACCTGTGGAGAAACCGCCATATCTTGGCGATCGACTAAGCAATCAATTGTGGCTACTTCATCTAATCATGCCGAGATAATTGCTATTCATGAAGCAAGTCGGGAGTGTGTGTGGTTAAGGTCGATAATACATCATATCCAAGACAAATGTGGTTTGAAGTGTGATAAACTACCCACAACTTTGTATGAAGACAATGCAGCATGTATAGCTCAATTGAAGGGAGGATTCATAAAAGGAGATAGAACGAAGCATATTTCACCAAAGTTATTCTTCACACATGATCTTCAAAAGAATGGTGATATCAATGTTCAACAGATTCGTTCAAGCGACAATATGGCTGATTTGTTCACAAAATCTCTACCAAAGTCAACCTTCAAGAAGCTAGTTCACAAGATCGGGATGCGAAGACTTAAGGACATAAATTGATGTTCTTATCAGGGGGAGTTAAGGCGCGTTGCACTCTTTTTTCCTTACAAGGTTTTGTCCCATCGGGTTTTCCTTGCGAGGTTTTTAACGAGGCAACCAATAGGCGCATATTCAAACATGTGTACTCTTTTTCCTTACTTTAATTTTTCCCATTGGGTTTTGTTTTAAGGTTTTAACGAGGCACATCATTGAATAGACATTCAAGGGGGAGTGTTATAAATACACTTCTATTTAAGGTGAATGTCTTTAATTAGAGAGATTCTAGAGTTCTATTCTTGGTAGATAAATCATCCTCCTCCCTATAAATAGAGGTGCCCTCTACCATTGTAAATCACTCATAACATTCTCTAAGTATCAATAAGAAGAACTCTCTCTATTCTTCTCTCTATTTGCTCTTGTTCTTGAGTTATTGTTCTTGTCTTTTATATTATTTCATAACACAACTAATTTTTAAGACCCAGATACCCTCAAGAACCTACACCTACACACAAAGGGAGACTAAAAAAAATAAGAGGGGCTGCGCAGCTTTTAACAGAACCCCCAGACTTCATCTTCTTCGATCCCCACCCAAACGACCCCTCAATTCCTCCTCTCCTCACCAGCGGCGAACTCGCCGTTACACCAAAACATAGGACCCAACTGCTTCTTCTTCAAGAGTGCGAACAGTACTCGACCTCGAACCCAAACGACCTCCTTCGTTCAAGTTTCAGTCCACACTGAGGGACCAAGGAAGTGAGCGGACGAGTTTACTCATTCTAATTTCAGATTTGAATCCTTTGATTTACATGTCAAATTCTGGCTCATTCTTCTGATTTCTGATTTTTTAAAAATCGTGGAATTAAATCGAGTTTGAGCTAGTCGATTTCAGTCGAAGTTCTGTTTTGTTGTTGATCGAATACTGTTGGTTCCGAGTGAGTTCTCCGATTGGAGATTTCTGCTGCCGATCGAGTTTCGTTGTTGGTTTGCGTTACCGGCCTGATTCTGCTGTTGTATCATCCGGCTTGTCTGAGTTTTTGCTAGTCAATACATTGAAGAAAATCCATTTGAAGGTCCGTTTTACTTGTTTCATTGAGTGTTTGGATCTGCTCCTATTCTAGACGACTAATTTGATGCTTGGATGGTTGTTATTTCGAATTCTCTTTACTGTGTTCTCTTAACTGATTCATGAGATTGGTTTGAGTAAGATGAGTAAAAATCAGTATTAACTTCTTTTATTGCATTTCAATTTTCGAACCAAGTTATGTTCCATTGATTGAGTTTTCCTGACATTTTGTTCACCCTTAACTTGATCTCTTAGCTTGAATAGTTTTAGTTTTGACTATATTTCAGATCTTATTTTAGTTGATCTCTCTAGCTATTTTGTTGGTCATAGTTCATTAGTTAAATTAGTACAGGTGTTGGATAGTTTTGTTTAACGTGAATGCAATTTGAAGATGAAGCATATGCTGTTGATTTTTTGAAACATGGACCGTTCTCACGTCAGTTTATTTGGCTTCATATTTTGGATTTAATAACTCATTCCATAATTTGGTTTCTGTTTCTTTTAGTTTTAGTGGTAAGGTAAGTATAATTAAGTACATATTCCCTTTTCTGTTACGTTAGATTTAGGCGAATTACATGGATATGGTTTGTTTGGCCAGGGACATTGTTGATGTAGTAGTCTCAGTTCTTGTAGCATTTGGGAGAGGAGCAATGCTTCTGGTTCTTGCCCTCGTTTCAATCACATGGCCCTCATTTGATTAATCTTGTTTTAGTCTTAGAATTCGAGATGTGCTATTTAATAAATTTCATGGCCCTCGCAAATTGCAAACGTATAGTTGCTTTAGGCGCGTATTTTAATAATTTACCTTCTTAATCTCGGGTGAGCATTTTATGCTGCCCAAATCTAAGTCCTAAAACGTTGAATAGAGTGTGCATATGATTATATAAATATATAGCAAATAAAAGCGGAGAACTTAAATTGGCACATAGGCTCTTCATGTAATAAAATCAGATAAAAGCTAAATACAACAGTTGAACGACCGTGCTAGAACCACGGAACTCGGGAATGCCTAACACATTCTTCCGGTTAACAGAATTCCTTATCCGGATTTCTGGTTCGCGGACTGTAACAGAGTCATATTTTTCCTCGGTTCGGGATTCAATCGGTGGCTTGGGACACCATAAATCTTCCAAGTGGCGACTCTGAATAATTAATAGCTAAATCCTGTTCCGATTGTCCTTTAAGTGGAAAAATTCCTTTACGCCCTTTTGCGGGGGTGTACAGTGGAAAAAGAAGGTGTGACAGCTCTGGCAACTCTGCTGGGGAAAAGAACCCAGAACGTTTTGTTCAGGGTTCAGAATTCGAGCCTAGAATAATTGTTGTGTTTGTCTTTATCTAATTTAGTTACATGATATGTGCCTAATGTGCTAATTTACTGCTTTTACCGCTTTGATATTACGTGAACTGTATAAAAATTGTGCCAAAATCCATCTCTTCTCTGAGTCTTCTGAATTGTAAAGAATGGTGTGCGGTGTACGACTTCTTTTCTGTCTAGCGTCAAATCCCAATTTAGAACGAGGTTTGGATAAGTCGCAAAGCCGGTGAAGCTTCTGTATTTCCGGATTGCCGCCTCCTCCTCGGCTCGAGCTGTTTGCTCGGGTAAGCCAGGTGTAGAACAAACACCCAGGTTCTGAACCTAGAATAACTCAGCCTCATGCCGGATCCGTAGGAACACTTATTTGCATCATGTGCATTTTGAATTAGGGGACTCAACACAGGAGTTGGGTCCGTCTAGGGTTAGCAACCTGAAATGAAAAGACCATCTTGATGCATCCTATGTGGTGCATATTGCATTTATTCAAGGATAAAAGGGTCACTTGGCGGATCAAAGTGAAAAGAATAGACTGAATCAAGAAAATGAGATGCTTAAGGCTCAAATACAACAAATGAAGGTAGCTGCCAGTAATCAACAAAGAAGTAGGTCGGATGAGAGACGCATAAAGGGTTTGGAAAATGAGGTCAATGGGTGTCTGGATGAGTTGGAAAGATCTAAGAACATCATGGTAAAGTTCAAGGCACAATGGGCTACGCCAGTATTTGAACCAGCTGAAACGGGATCACGAGAAGATTGTGGCCGAATTGAAAAGGAAGGTGGTCGCCCTCGAGGGCAAAATGGTCAAGCAGGCCAAAGACTTTGAAGTGGAAAACGGGCATTGTTATGACTTATTGGCCAAAATGGAGGTGGAAGTGAAACAAATTGCACGACCACCTGCAAGATTCTCAGGCCTTAGAAACATGCAGTAACCAGATAAGACGTTTTCTCATAGAAAAGAAGCGAGCCAAATACAGGATCAGAGCCATTGCTCATGCCATTGTGAGAAGATGCCGGGCGTGTGAAGATATGACTGTTACTAATTTGTCCCAGCTGTAGTGGTCTTTGTTTAACGAACTTTGCCTGAATTAGAGAAGCTTGAACACGATTTGGAACCCAGGTCCGCGTCGAGGCCGAATGACGCCCCGCGGACACCTAGATTTGAGTCCTTAGAGTATGCGTCGGTGGTGTCTGTATCTTTTTCTGTTTCGAGTCTGTTTATATCAAAGTGAGTCTGTAGTTTGAAGTTGGTACTTGGTCTTAGTTTGTGTCTGTCATTTCCTTTTGCAAAATGTTTAGTTTGTAATAGCTTGTGTTAGCAATGAAAATTTGAAAATTCCTAAAAATTGTTTTCATTTTATTTCGCATTTATTTTCATGAACTACGCTTGGTCTCATTCGTGCGGGGTCACGATACGTAGGCAATCTACATAGGATTCGACCGTAGTCTTAAACAAAAGAAAAAATGGAGGTAAAAGAAAAGAAAGATAGATAAATGGAAAAACAAAGGCGAAAATAAAGGAAAAAGAAAGAAAAAGAAGAGCGGAAAAAAACAAAGGTAGGAATAAGAGCGGAAAAAGAACAAGAGCGGAAAAACAAAGGTGAGAATAAGAAAGGGAGAAGAAAGAAAAGAGCGGAATAAAATGAGAAAATGAAACAAAAATGCTGGGATGATACATGTGGTCGAGCAAATGCATAATAGAAACGATTAACTGTATAGGTGCATCCATGCCAACGTGCAGTTATCAAATCTGTTAAAACCTAATCGTTAACCAAGTGGTTGTTTAAATGTGTGAGTACAGGCAGGTGGTTAGTTGATTGGCAATTCTGGCAACTCACAACAACACCCGGTCGAAGGACAAAGAAATGACTGGACAAGCTTCGGACACTAGTATTGTGGATCCTGTTAGATAATACACTTAACGCTAGAGGGGGGGTGAATAGCGTTATAACAAAATTTAGCGTAAACTTGCAGAAATTAAAATTTGCAGGAAATAAATAAGTGCGTTAAATAAACAAAAAGGAAAGAACGCACCGATATATTCTGGTTCACCACAACACGTGGCTAGTCCAGTCCCCGAGAGACTCTCTTGAGATTTTTCACTAACTTGTTAAGCTTACGGGTGCTCAACAAACCTTTACAACTTAAGGACACAAGCCTTAACACCTTTGCTCGGAGATACAACACTCCAAGACTTCAACCAAGGAAACACAAGTTCCTTACAACAAGAGAATTACAATTCTCTTACAAGTGTATAAAACACTAAAACACTCAAACAATATACTCCTTTATGAGTAGGTATGAGTAAAAGAAATAAGCTCTAGATCACAACAACTTTGGACAAGAATATGGCTCTCAAAAGCTTTATGAAATTGAATATAAAATGATAAACAAAAGTATGCAAGCTTATAGCAATGTAATGATCAGTTGTAGTATGTTGTTGTGTTTAAAACACTGAAATGAAGCTGTATTTATAGTTGAAAAACTTGGCATTACCGTTGCCTAATTGCCAATTAAGAGTTGCTGATTTTACTCACTGACAATCGATTGTCAAACCCCAACAATCGATTGTCTGCCAGTCAGATCAAAATTCAATCCCAGATTTTACGCTTGATAATCGATTACTTACAATCCATAATCGATTACTGGCAACGTTCAAAAAATCCTTTCCAGATTTTACCACAAACAATCGATTGTCCAGAATCAACAATCGATTACTCAGCAACGTTCAAAAAATCTTTTCCGGATTTTAATCAAAACAATCGATTATACAAAATCAATAATCGATTACCCAATAACGTTCAAAAAATCTTTTCCGGATTTTAATCAAAACAATCGATTATATAGAATCAATAATCGATTACCTGACGATATTTGAAAACTTTACGACAATGGTCAGCTTCACAATCGATTGCACAAAGTCAACAATCGATTACTTATCAGTTTTTGAAAAACATTTTAGACACTGTCTCTTTGACAATCGATTGTCCAATGTAACAATCGATTATTTAATAAATTTGAAAATCACTGGAAGACACTGTCTCAACATAATCGATTACCATTAGTTCATAATCGATTATTCTGAGTTTTGAAAAACTTTGATGGACACTGCCTCAGTCACAATCGATTGTCATTAGTTCACAATCGATTGTCATGCAGTCTTGGCTTAAAACAATCGATTATCATAAGTACATAATCGATTATCTTAGTCCTGATTTTTAAGGCATGTCTAAAAATTATTTTCTACTGTAAATATGCATGATTTAAAATCATTTGACATTAAATTAAATATGCATGATTTTGGAAAATAGTTTTATGAGAGAAGCCATGTTACGAGTCAAGTTGTAGGATCAAGATCACAATTAAGAATGACTCAGTTAAACTATAAAACTTTGTCTTGAGCTTGAATCTCGTTGTATATCAATTGTGCGCTTGTTTCTTGAACTTCGTCATATATTAATTTTCGCTTCGTTTGTCATTCATCAAAACCTATACAAAAGAACACACGTTTTAGTATATTGCATTGAGAACGTGTTTCCAACAATTTCCCCCTTTTTGATAATGGCAAACATTAAGCGGGATATGCAAGACAAGCAATTTATAATGACGATTCAAGACAAGTATATACATGCAACAAGTATGCAATTTGTTCCCCCTCAATTTGAGAATTTCCCCTCAATTTAAGCTTATAACTTGAGAGTGCATCATACCCGTTATCTTCCCCCTTTTGCCATTAGCAAAAATAATAATAAGATGCCAAAGATGAATTAAACCTTGTTTATTTATTGGAAAGAAATTACAGCAACATCAACCCGAATAATAGCAACATAATCGATTGTTGATACGAAATAATCGATTTTTAGATGACGGAAACCGATTGTTGTACGTCAAGCTTTATAATTCCCCTTTGGGGCGATACCTGCAAAAATCGTCAGACGTCTCCGACGCTCAAGTTAGTAATTTGTAAAGAAGTAATAACTTAAACTAGAGTTGCCAAGTGAGAACGTGAGCTCTTAAGAAGTGTGTCCTAAAGTGTTCTTAAGAGAGTTTCGGGTACTTACCTTTCCTCCGACGTCTCCAATTACCTGTTCAAGAGGGTGATCTTTGATCGTCCTCCACTCATTTGGCACTTTTGTTTCTTTTTCCAATTGTGACGCTTCTTCCGTTGGTTGTTCCTCAGTTTCATCTTTATTTTCCTTGGGTGGTTCCTCTTGTATTTTGTCTTTCAAGCTATCTAAGATACCTGCAAGATCAAAATCGGAATCCTTTCTCGCCAAGCGAGCATTATTTTCGGAAAATACAACATGAGAGGATTCCTCCACAATTTGGGTTCTTTTATTAAAGACCCTATATGCTTTACTACGTGAGGAATATCCAATGAAAATACCTTCATCCGACTTAGCATCAAATTTACCCAATTGGTCTTTGCCATTGTTATGAACAAAACATCTGCAATCAAAAACTCTAAAATGGGAAATTTTTGGTTTTCTACCCTTATAAAGTTCATAGGGGGTTTTCATGAGTATCGGCCGAATTACCACTCTATTTAGAACATAGCAAGCGGTACTCACGGCGTCCGCCCAAAAATGTTTGGGTATCTTAGCTTCGTCGAGCATGGTTCTAGCCATCTCTTCGAGACACCTATTTTTCCTTTCCACCACCCCATTTTGTTGTGGTGTACGTGGAGCGGAAAAGGTATGCTCGATTCCGAGTTCGTCACAAAAGTCCGCAAAGAGATTGTGATCAAACTCTCCCCCATGATCACTTCTAATTGAAGTGACGGTTGTTTCTTTCTCATTTTGAACACGCTTAAGAAAACATTTGAAATTTTGAAAAGCATCACTTTTATTGGCAAGAAATAAAGTCCAAGTAAATCTCGAGTAATCATCAACAATCACAAAAGCATATCTATTTCTTCCTAGACTTTCAATGCGAGAGGGACCAAATAAATCCATATGAAGCAATTGCAATGGTCTAGAAGTTGAAACAATGTTTTTAGATTTGAAAGATGCTTTTGTTTGCTTCCCCTTTTGACACGAGTCACAAATAGAGTCATTTTCAAATTTTAAATTGGGAAGACCAACAACTAAGTTTTGAGAAATCAATTTGTTCAAAAGATGCATATTGATATGTGCTACTCTACGATGCCATAGCCACGTATCATCCTCTTTACTCATTAGACAATCAACATAATCGGGTGAGGAATTAGCAAGATCAACCATATAAATATTATCCACTCTAAAACCACGGAGGATAATTTTGAAATCACTACGTCTGAACACTAAGCATTCATCCGAATCAAATAAAGCAAGATTTCCCTTGTCACACAATTGGCTTATGCTCTAGAGATTATGCTTTAATCCTTTAACAAGTAATATATGCTTAATAGAGGATTTTTCATCCTTACCGACCGAGCCGATGCCGATGATCTTTCCTTTATTGTTATCACCGAAGATAACACTTCCTCCTTCTTTGTGCTCTAATTGAAGGAATTTGGATTCATCTTCCGTCATATGCTTGGAGCATCCACTATCAAGGTACCATAGTACACTTGATCCCTTCAAGCACACCTCCAAAACAAATTAATGTTCTTTAGGTACCCATGCCATCTTGGGTCCTTGGGGGTTAGGCATATTATAATGATGCGATTGAGTAATATGTCTATGACGTGTAAAGCATGCATGAGCAATATGACCAATACGTCTACAATAATGACAAGTCACATTTGGGTTATGCATCCTTCTAGGTTCATAGTAACTAGACGGATGAAAATTTCTTACTCTATTTTGAACACTATGACTATTTCGCATTTCATGAGAATTATTTCTCCTACTATGAGCTCTAGGATGGGCAGCATTTTTAGAGTGATTGTTTCTCGGTTGAGGGCCATTGCTAGGTCTTCTAAGGGGTTCAAAATTTGGCCTAAAGTATGCATCATTTCTAGGGTGACTATTTCTAGGTGGTAAGTCATTCCTAGGTCTTCTAAAATGTTCAGCATTTTGTCTAGCATGCATATTGGCTCTAGAGTTGTTGTTTCTAGGATAAGCATTTCTATTGTTAATCCTAGGTTGAGCTTTAGGTTGTTGGGGTTTAGCTTCAACCTTTTCTTCATTCTTAAAGCCTATTCCATGCTTGGTTGATTTCAAGTTAACAAGAACATCATTCAAGTTTTTGTGCGAAGAATTAAACTTATCTAATGTGCCTTTAAGCCTACTTACTTCATTCTTAAGATGCAAACAAGAAGTGCAATTTCTAGTAGAGCTTTCGGGCTTATCGGAACTCCTTTTTCCAAAAAACTTGTTTTCCTCTTTCAGCTTCTCATTTTCTAAAACCAGTTTTTCTAATCCTTTTCTTTTAAAGAAAGTTGTTTTTGAAAATCTTTTTCTTTTAGAGAAGCATTTTCTTTTACGCCCTTAACAGTTTTTGAAGCCTTAATAAACTCAGCATATAATTCATCAAAAGCAGTTCGCATTTCTTCAAGAGTAAAGAAGTTTTTAGACGAAATTTGACATACCTCATCTTTGTTGTCTTCTTGTGCCATAAGGCAAAGATTTGCTGCTTCGTCTTCTTCTCCTTCGCTTGACTCATCTCCGGAGTCGCCTCCCCAAGAAATGTATGCACGTTGCTTTTTAAAAGGTTTCTTCTCCTTTTTGATGTTTGGGCAATTTGATTTGATGTGCCCGGTTTCACCACATTCATAGCACTTGATTTGTTCGCCTTGCTTTTTGCCCTTGCGTTCATACTCCTTGCGCATGAACTTTTGAAATCTTTTGATAACGAGTCCAAACTCGTTGTCTCCTTCCTCATCAATTTGCGGTTGGCTTGTGCTCGCCTTTAGAGCTATTCTTTGCCTCCTTTGATCATCAACAAAAGGGTTAAGAATAGTAGATTCATAGGTCTTAAGGTTACCTCTTAGTGCGTCGATGGTGACGTTTGAAACGTCAATGGATTCTTGAATTGCATCGGCCTTTGATCTCCATGCCGGTGTGAGACTTCTAAGAATTTTTCGCACGAGCTCTCTATCCGTGAATGTTTTCTTGAGAGCATGTAGGTCATTTACGATTATTGAAAATCGCTCAAACATTTCGTCCACCTTTTCACCTTCCTTCATGTGAAATAATTCATAAGAATGAGTTAGGAAATCAATTTTTGCTTCCCTTACCTGGTCCGTACCTTCGTACGTAACTTCTAGCTTGTCCCACATCTCCTTTGCCGTTGTGCAACACGATATTTTCCTGTAATCGTCAGCATTAACAGCACAAAATAATAAATTAATTGCTTTAGCATTATTTTGAACCTTTCGGATGTCATCCGCGTCATACTCATCCTCGGACTTGGGAACCCATTCGTTTTCCACCTTCTTTGTTGGAATTTGGTTTCCCTTCATTATCACCTTCCAAAGGTGAAAGCTGTTGGACTGAACGAAGATCTTCATCCTCTCCTTCCAGTACGTGTAATTTGTACCATTGAATAGAGGTGTTCGTGTGGAGCACTGTCCTTCATCAATTCCTGCAAAAGAATCACGAGTAGAAGCCATGGATGGTTCTCTCAAACTGTTAAGTTTTCAGAGAGTTGGGCTCTGATACCAATTGTTAGATAATACGCTTAACGCTAGGGGGGGTGAATAGCGTTATAATAAAATTTAGCGTAAACTTGCGGAAATTAAAATTTGCAGGAAATAAATAAGTGCGTTAAATAAACAAAAAGGAAAGAACGCACCGATATATTCTGGTTCACCACAACACGTGGCTAGTCCAGTCCCCGAGAGACTCTCTCGAGATTTTCCACTAACTTGTTAAGCTTACGGGTGCTCAACAAACCTTTACAACTTAAGGACACAAGCCTTAACACCTTTGCTCGGAGATACAACACTCCAAGACTTCAACAAAGGAAACACAAGTTCCTTACAACAAGAGAATTACAATTCTCTTACAAGTGTATAAAACACTAAAACAACAATATACTCCTTTATGAGTAGGTATGAGTAAAAGAAATAAGTTCTAGACCACAACAACTTTGGACAAGAATATGGCTCTCAAAAGCTTTATGAAATTGAATATAAAATGATAAACAAAAGTATGCAAGCTTATAACAATGTAATGATCAGTTGTAGTATGCTGTTGTGTTTAAAACACTGAAATGAAGCTGTATTTATAGTTGAAAAACTTGGCATTACCGTTGCCTAATTGCCAATTAAGAGTTGCTGATTTTACTCACTGACAATCGATTGTCAAACCCCAACAATCGATTGTCTGCCAGTCAGATCAAAATTCAATCCCAGATTTTACGCTTGATAATCGATTACTTACAATCCATAATCGATTACTGGCAACGTTCAAAAAATCCTTTCCAGATTTTACCACAAACAATCGATTGTCCAGAATCAACAATCGATTACTCAGCAACGTTCAAAAAATCTTTTCCGGATTTTAATCAAAACAATCGATTATACAAAATCAATAATCGATTACCCAATAACGTTCAAAAAATCTTTTCCGGATTTTAATCAAAACAATCGATTATACAGAATCAATAATCGATTACCTGACGATATTTGAAAACTTTACGACAACGGTCAGCTTCACAATCGATTGCACAAAGTCAACAATCGATTACTTATCAGTTTTTGAAAAACATTTTAGACACTGACTCTTTGACAATCGATTGTCCAATGTAACAATCGATTATTTAATAAATTTGAAAATCACTGGAAGACACTGTCTCAACATAATCGATTACCATTAGTTCATAATCGATTATTCTGAGTTTTGAAAAACTTTGATGGACACTGCCTCAGTCACAATCGATTGTCATTAGTTCACAATCGATTGTCATGCAGGTTTGAAAAACCTGATGCTCACTGTCTTACTCACAATCGATTGTCATTAGTTCACAATCGATTGTCATGCAGTCTTGGCTTAAAACAATTGATTATCATAAGTACATAATCGATTATCTTAGTCCAGATTTTTAAGGCATGTCTAAAAATTATTTTGACTACTGTAAATATGCATGATTTAAAATCATTTGACATTAAATTAAATATGCATGATTTTGGAAAATAGTTTTATGAGAGAAGCCATGTTACGAGTCAAGTTGTAGGATCAAGATCACAATTAAGAATGACTCAATTAAACTATAAAACTTTGTCTTGAGCTTGAATCTCGTTGTATTTCAATTGTGCGCTTGTTTCTTGAACTTCGTCATATATCAATTTTCGCTTCGTTTGTCATTCATCAAAACCTACACAAAAGAACACACGTTTTAGTATATTGCATTGAGAACGTGTTTCCAACAGATCCCACGAAAGAGGTCGAGGTGATCGATGTGGGGATATGAAAGAAGAAATGAAGAAGTTGAAAGCCCAAATGGAGGCCATGCACCGGGCTTGGTCTTAGGGGCACCCAGCACCCTTATACCCTGCCAACTCCTCTTATATCCCGCACCTAGCGCAGGCTAAGGAGTCTTCCACTCCCGAAACCTCTCCATCCTTTCAGTATAACACCCAAGGGTATGCTACTACTTCATATGCTCCACCGGCTCCACCACCCAAACAAAATACTCCTCCGCCCGTGGCTCCAATCTTTGTGGCTCCTCCGCCGGCTCTTTTACAAAGGTCCTCTAGTGAACCACTATTCTAAGCCCATGACGCCCAATATTACCCGCATGAGCCCACCTTTACGGCTCATGAGCCGTATTCATATTCCCCTCACTTTGAGATCCCAGAAGAAGTCTAGAAACCAGTTAAAAATGCAGAGCATGAGGAAGTGATCATAAATTCAAAAGCCTGGAGCAATCTTTCAGGAACATGCATGGGTTGGGCAGCCAAGTCAGTGTTGCCTATAAAGATTTATGCCCTTTCTCGAATGTTCAATTGCCTGCGGGATTCAAAATGCCTAAATTTGACCTATACGAGGGACAAGGTGACCCGGTCGCTCACCTCCGAGGATTTTGTAGTAAGATGAGAGGTGCTGGGGAAAAGATGAATTACTGATAGCCTACTTCGGTTAGAGCTTGAGCGGGTCTGCATTGGAATAGTACACCAGACAGGACCCTAGCCGATGGTACACCTGGGATGACCTCGCACAGGCATTCATTGGCCATTTTCAATATAACTTCGAGATAGTCCTTGATCGTCTATCATTGCTGAAATTTGAGAAGAAGCCGAGAGAAAGTTTTAGAGAATTTGGTTTTCGATGGAGAGAGAAAGCAGTCAGAGTGGATCCCCTAATGAGGGAAAACGAGATGGTAGACTATTTTCTGCAAACGTTAGAGCCGAAGTACTTTGGTCATCTAGTGACTTCTGTGGGTAAATCATTCAATGAAGTAGTGAAGATGGGCACCATGATTGAAGAGGGTTTAAAGTCTAACAAAATCTTGAGTTATTCAGCACTGAAAGCAACCACGCAGGCCATACAAAGCGGTACTGGTGGTGTGCTAGTTAAGAAGAAGAAGGAAGAAGTGGCCACAGTGGAAGCTAGCACCTGGTCCAGGCCCAGCAATCCTCCACCCTACTATAGCCAACCCAGACCGCACCACCCAAACTACCCATATACCCCATACGGCCCACCACAACTCTACTACCCACCACCAAAACCACACTTCTCTGTCCATCATGCCCAGACATACACGCAGCCTCCGGCGCATCCGCAATGGCGTGCGCCAGCTCCCCAAAACACATATACACCCCCACAAAACACCCATCCACACCCCAGGGCTAATAGACCAGGGCCCGGCTTTTGCCCGAACCAAAATTTTCGAAATGAGAGGGACCCAAATAAAAGAACTTTTACCCCATTAGGAGAATCTTACACCGCTTTATTCCATAGGCTGAAGCAGTTGGGAATGTTAACCCCAATTGAGCCCAAAGTACCAAACCCACCTCCCAGAATCCTGGACCAGTCCGTCAGTTGTGAGTATTGCTCCGGAATGCTGGGGCATGAAAATGAATAATGTTGGAAGTTGAAGAATGCGGTGCAGGAGCTCATTGACAACTGCCTTATTGAACTGCAGGCCCCAGAGGCACCGAACATCAATCAAAACCCGCTGCCAGCACGTCACGAGACTAATATGATCGATTTGGTACACAAAGATGGGAAATGAAGAAGACCTCACAAACCGTGATGATGATTCGTGCTGTTGAGACCAGTTCAAAAGAGAAGACGACTGAGGAACAGGCAGGGGTGAAGTTGAAAGGTACAAGTGACAAGCCGGTGGTAGTGATGGGTAAAGAATAATCTGTTGTTGCAAAGAAACTGGAACCAGTTAAGTTGGTGATACCAGGGGTGTCATCCGCACCCGTGGTTGTTGTGAAGGGTGCTTACATAGAGCCAGTGATCATCAAGCCGGTAGTCCAGCTACCCGTGGTTGATAGCAAAGCTGTGCCATGGAAATATGAGAAGGTGATAGTAACATACAAGGGAAAAGAAATTGAGGAGGAGAGTTGTGAGGCGCAAGGGTTGACTCGATCAGGGCGTTGCTTCGCTCCCGAGGAATTGAGAAAGGCTAGGGCAACTAAAGACAGTCCAGCGTTGGTCAAGAAAGCTGTTACGGAGGAAGAGGCAGAGGAGTTTCTAAGAAAGATAAAGGTACATGACTATTCTATTGTCGAGCAGCTGAGGAAAACACCGGCCCAGATTTCGATGTTGTCATTGTTGATACACTCTGATGAACATCGCCTAGCTTTTGATGAAAATATTTAATGAACCCTATGTACATGATAAGATTTCAGTGAACCACTTGGAGACAATTGCTAATAGGATCTTTGAGGTAAACATGATAACGTTTTCGGATGATGAGTTGCCTGTGGAAGGAACCGAGCATAATAAAGCCCTTTACTTGACAGTCAAATGTGAAGATTCAGTGGTGACCAGAGCATTGGTACATAATGGGTCTAGTGCCAATATTTTCCCGATGTCGACACTGAACAAGCTAAAGATCGATAATGACAGAATCCGCAGAACCAGTGTGTGTGTCCGAGGTTTTGACGGGGGCATAACATACACGGTGGGAGACATTATCCTCGAATCAACCATTGGCCCAGTTGAGTTTACCATGATGTTTCAGGTGTTGGACGTTGCGGTATCATACAATCTTTTGTTGGGACGGCCATGGATCCATGCGGCAAAAGCAGTGCCTTCCTCACTGCATCAAATGGTTAAATTTGAATGGGAAAGGCAAGAGGTGGTGCTACACGGAGAGGACCCCATAAGCGCTGCAGGGGATGATATTGTGCCCTTTGTAGAAACTGATGACAATAAGGGGCCATGGGTCTATCATGTTTTTGACACGATAACCGTGAACAAGGTACCAGAGGGTAAGAGCATTCTACGTCCTTGAGTCACAGCTGCAACCGTCATGGTGGTTTCAGGAATGATGGGTAACGGGTTTGTCCCAGGAAAAGGTCTGGGTGCCAAGCTTCAGGGCATTGTTCAACCCGTATCCTTGCCCAAAAATTTAGATACTTTCGGGTTGGGGTTCAAGCCAACAACAGCATATATCATAAGGGCCCACTAGTTGAAAAAGAAAGCTTGGGTTCTCCCCAAACCAATTCCACGTCTGTCCAAATCCTTTGTTAGGCCAAGGGCCAAAAAGCAGTTAGCAGTACAGGCGACGAGTTCATTGATTAGAGCAGAGGGTAATTTGGATGAAGTGTTTGAGAGGGTATTTGCAGAGGTAAACATGGTTCAGGCCGGCGAAGGTTCCAGTAATGCAGACATTCAGTGCGTTGGGCCACATGCTAGGATCAATAATTGGGAAGCCACTCCTCTGGCAGTTCGGAGGGAGGCGCGGTAGTGGGACTTTGTTTTTCTTTTTTTGTTTTCACCTGGATTATTCCAGGGTTTGTAATCCTTGTGACTATGTTCCGTCCATTTGGATGAGCTAAACCCTGTTATCTTTACGTTTTAATGAAATGCAATTTCCTTTCCTTCTTCTTTCCTAATTTTGTTTTCATTTTTCTTTTCTTTTCTGTACAGTTCTTTTTATGCTGATATCAATGGCATGACATGCATGAGGTCTTCTCGGCCCGGTCTTATAAGCCAACCTAACTCAGAAATAATAATACAAGAAATTGAATGTGATGATGAAGAGGAATATGATGATGATGAAGCCTATGAGGAAATTAGTAAGGAATTAAAACACTTTGAGGAAAAACCCAAACCGAACTTAAATGACACAAAAGCATTTAATCTAGAGGACCAAGATAATGTTCGAGAAACTAAAATAAGTGTTCATCTGGATCCGCAACTCAAGGAAGAATCTAGAGGACCAAGATAATGTCCGAGAATCTAAAATAAGTGTTCATCTGGATCCGCAACTCAAGAAAGAAATAATCGCGGCATTGTTGGGATATCAAGACGTTTTTGATCGGTCCTATGATGATATGCCGGGATTGAGTACTGCTTTGGTGGCTCACAAGTTGCCTACCGATCTATCACTCCTGCATGTTAAGCAAAATTTGAGGAAGTTCAAAACAGACATAAGTGTGAAGATTAAAGAAGAGATCACTAAACAGTTTGATGCAAATGTCATTCGAGTTACACAATATCCCACCTGGTTAGCTAATGTTGTGCTTGTACCAAAGAAAGATGGAAAAACCAGGGTGTGCGTTGATTATCGAGACCTTAACAAGGCGAGTCCAAAAGACAACTTTCCATTGCCAAACATCCACATATTGATCGATAACTTTGCCAAACATGAGATTGGTTCTTTTGTGGATTGTTATGCGGGTTACCATCAGATCTTAATGGATGAGGAAGATGCAGAAAAGACGGCATTCATCACGCCATGGGGAACATACTGCTATAGGGTCAAGCCATTTGGTTTGAAAAATGCTAGAGCAACCTATATGATACATAAAGAGATTGAGGTGTACGTAAACGATGTGATTGTGAAATCAACGCAGCAGTCCGACCATGTCAGGGATTTGAGGAAATTCTTTCAAAGGCTACGCAGGTACAATCTAAAGATCAATCCTGCAAAGTGTGCTTTCGGGGTGCCATTTGGAAAGTTGCTGGGGTTTTAGTCAGTCGCAGGGGTATTGAATTGGATCCATCAAAGATTAAGGCTATTTAGGAATTGCCGCCTCCGAGAAACAAAACTGATGTGATGATTTTGTTGGGAAGACTGAACTACATTAGCAGGTTCATTGCTCAGCTCACAACTACTTGTGAACCCATTTTCTAACTGATAAAGAAAGATGATGCGGTTAAACGGACGGATGAATGTCAGGAATCTTTTGATAAGATAAAGGAATATTTGTCGAATCCGCCCGTGTTGGTTCCGCCAGAACCAAGGAGGCCTTTGATTCTGTATATGACAGTTTTGGATAATTCGTTTGGCTGCGTACTAGGGCAGCATGACGTCACAGGCAGAAAGGAGCAGGCAATCTACTATCTCAGCAAGAAGTTTACATCTTACGAGGTTAAGTATACTCATCTTGAGAGGACATGTTGTGCCTTAACTTGGGTGGCACAGAAGTTGAAGCATTATTTGTCGTCCTACACTACTTACCTCATATCTCGGTTAGATCCACTGAAGTATATTTTCCAGAATCCTATGCCCACGGGAAGGCTCGCAAAGTGGAAGATCTTGCTTATAGAGCTTGATATTATCTATGTGACCTGGACTGCAATGAAAGCACAGGCCTTAACTGATCATTTAGCGAAGAATCCCGATGATGATGAATATGAGCCTTTGAAAACTTATTTCCCTGATGAATAAGTGATGCATATTGATGAGTTGGAGCAGGTAGAGAAACCAGGATGGAAATTGTTCTTGATGGAGCGGCAAATATGAAAGGCGTGGGAATAGGAGTCGTACTTATTTCTGAAACAGGTCAACACTATCCTATTACGGCTCAGCTTCGTTTCTATTGTACGAACAACATGGCAAAATATGAAGCATGCATTTTGAGGTTGAGATTGGCTGTGGATATGGGTGTCTGGGATGTCTTGGTCATGGGTGACTCGGACCTACTGGTACACCAAATTCAAGGAGACTAGGAAACACGGGATTTGAAATTAATACCATATCGACAATGCCCGCATGACCTTTGTCAACAGTTTCAATCGATAGAGTTCAAATACATCCCGAGGGTTCATAATGAGGTTGCCGACGCCTTGGCTACTTTGGCGTCGATGTTACATCATCCAGATAAGGCTTACGTAGATCCATTGCAGATTCAGGTCTATGATCAAAATTCTTATTGTAATGTTATAGAAGAGGAACTTGACGGTGATCCATCATGAAATATATTAGGATGGGAGTATATCCGGCACACGCCACCGGTGATCAGAAAAGAACTATTCATCAATTGGTATGCGGGTTTTTCCTGAGTGGAGGACTGTACAAAAGAACACCAGATCTCGAACTGTTGAGGTGCATGGATGCGAGGCAAGCCACGACTATCATGACTGAGGTACATTCTGGAGTCTTTGGACCGCACATGAACGGATATGTTTTGGCAAAAAATATTTTACGGGCAGGGTATTATTGGCTTACAATGGAGCGGGATTGTATAAGTTTTGTACGCAAATGTCATCAGTGCCAAGTGCATGGAGATTTGATTCACTCTCCACCGTCAGAATTGCATACGATGTCAGCACTATGGCCTTTTGTTGCTTGGGGCATGGACGTTATTGGGCCAATTGATCCAGCGGTATCAAATGGGCACATGTTTATCCTGGTAGCAATAGATTATTTTACCAAGTGGGTGGAAGTGAAGACGTTCAAGTCTGTGACTAAGAAAGTCGTGGTGGATTTTGTGCATGCGAACATTATTTATCGGTTTGGTATACCAAAGGTGATTATCACGGACAGTGGGGCTAATCTCAACAGCCATTTGATGAAGGAAATGTGTGAGCAGTTCAAGATTACTCATCGTCATTCTACTTTGTAATGCCCTAAAGCAAATGGAGCGGTGGAAGCGGCCAACAAGAACATAAAGAAAATACTGCGGAAATGGTTGAAGGGTCTAGACAGTGGCATGAGAAGTTTGCATTTTTGGGATATCGCAGCACCGTTCGTACTTCGGTGGGAGCAACTCCTTATTCATTGGTGTATGGCACCGAAGAAACTTCTTTACCTGCAGAAGTGGAGATCCAGTCACTTCGAATCATTGCGGAGGCTGAAATTGACGATTATGAATGGGTAAAGACCCGTCTGGAATAATTGAGCTTGATTGATGAGAAAAGGTTGGAATCAGTGTGTCATGGGCAATTGTACAAGTGAAGGATGGCAAGAGCGTACAATAAGAAAGTACTTCTGAGAAATTCGAAGTTGGACAATTAGTTTTGAGGTGGATTTTGCCTCATTGGGCTGAAGCAAAAAAGAAAATTCGCCCCGAACTGGCAGGGGCCATTTGTAGTAACCAGGGTGTTGTCTAATGGTGCATCGTATTTGAAAGACGTAGAAGAGAAATATGTAGAAATGGCCATCAATTTTGATGTCGTCAAGAGATATTACGTATGATTTCTTTATTCTGAATGTACTTGCTTGTATTTGGCATATTTTAAGGATTGAAATGAAGAAGACATTTTGTTCTGCTATCCAAATACTTTTATCCTTTGTTACCCCTTTGAGCCTTAATTATTTCCATTCATACCCATCTTTCGGAATCAACGGCACAATCAAGAAATGCAGGTGCCGAGCACAAAGTAAAGGAAAAGAAAGTTAAGAAAAAAGAGAAAACGAAATAAAAAAAAAGAAAAGAAAAGAAAATAAAATGAAAAAGAAAAGAAAAAAAGAGAAGAAAAGAGAAAAAAAAAAGAAAAGAAAAGAAAAGAAAAGAAAGAATCACAACAAAGGTAATTACGATAAAGTGAACTACGTTTGACTTTATCCCGAAAGGGTACGTAGGCAGCCTCGCTGAGGTTCTTTCATACCAAAACAAAACTCTGAAATCCCCAAGCAAGAAACTGGGGCAGAAGTTGTGGTTGTTTTGAGAAATTGGATTCCGAAAGTTGTAATTTTAACCAATTTAGAAATTATTTTGAGCCTTTTATACCCTTCTTTTCTAATCCTGTCCAAAAGCCACATTACAGTCTGCGAGAAATGCCAAGTCAAGCAAGCAGAGGTGATTCATGTCAGGGGAAACACTCTGGTTCAAGCAGGAGAGAAACAAAAATGAGAGAGTTTTATCGGTGAAAACCCTCACGGGTATCGCAAGATGATGAAAGCTGAGAGAAATAAAAAATGAGAGAGTCTTATTGGTGAAAACCTTCGCGGGCACCTTGAGGCGACTGTAAGTTGAGAGAAAGAACAAAATGAGAGAGGTTTGATGGTGTAAACCTTTCGGGCACTACAAGTCAAATAAGGATCGTGAATCGGATTGGAAAATCAGAGCATTGAAGCCCAGTTTCTTGGCGAAAAGGTACAACAAGAGCTGAACATCAGATTGCTTAACACAATAGGCCGCAGATGCATGTCAAGGTCATTACAGTCTGTATCCACATCTGATAGGTTTCTACTTTGTAGTTTTCTTGTTATGAATCATCTCTTTCTATTGTCCTTTATTCTGTTCCTTTTGTCTTGTTTACTTCTGCCTCCTGAGTCTATTTGGTCAAAACAAGTGAGAAATGACTTCAAAATTCGCCACCAGCTTTCTAATTGCACAAGACAAAATCTGGCTAGTACATCAAAGTGTCATAAGTCAAGAAAGAACAACAAGTGCACTGAGTTTGTAACAAACAACATGCTTTGGGATTCGTGTGAAGTATAAGGGTTTGGTAAATGTCAGTTTATGAGCAATGCAACATATATAGAGGATATTGGGTCTGAATAGAGAAGAGATATTTTCAGTGATATGAGTGGGTGGCAATTGTCGTACTTTAAGATTCATGTGAAACACAAAGGTTCGGCAGATATCGGTTTATGAGCAATGCAACAGATGCAGGGTATTATGTTTGAACAGAGAAGAGGTATTTTGTGATAAGGGTGACAGAGAAAGAGGTTAGTCAAAGAACAAGCAAGGTCTTTCAAGGTGAAATCAAAGTTATCATGGCAAGTGAAGAAGTAATCGCAGCAAAGTCAAGGCCATAAACCAACCACCATGTTTAGAATCACAAGTTTTCTTTGTCTGAAACAGGGACGAAAGCAATGTTCATATCAAAGCTTGGAAGATTGAAATTCTCAGGTGTAATGCCCCAATTCTGCTTACACAAAGGCTATTGAAAAGATCACACATCACCACTAGGAGAAGCACTTCGTAGTCTGGTTTTTCAAGTTATATTTTGTTGTAGGAGACGCACTTCCTAAACTGAGATTTTATCCTTAGGAGAAGCACTTCCTGGTCTGGTTTTTCAAGTTATATTTTGTTGTAGGAGACGCACTTCCTAGTCTAAGTTTTCCAAATTATATTTTTGCATAAGAGACGCACTTCCTAAATTGATAGTTCATTCTTAGGAGACGCACTTCCTAGTTTGAATCATGAAAGTTCCACCTCTAGGAGACGCACTTCCTAGTTTAAATGATTGAAGTTTTACCCATAGGAGACGCACTTCCTAAATTGAAAAGTTCATTAGTAAGAGAAGCACTTCCTACTTTGAATCATGAAAGTTCCATCCCTAGGAGACGCACTTCCTGGTCTAAGTTTTCCAGGCTATATTTTGTCTTAGGAGACGTACTTCCTAAATTTAAATTCACCCATAGGAGACGCACTTCCTAAATTTTAAATTCACCCATAGGAGATGCACTTCCTAGTTTAAATCATTGAAGTTTCACCCCTAGGAGACGCACTTCCTGGTCTGGTTCACTAAAGTTTTACCTGTAGGAGACACACTTCCTAATCAAAGTCTTTTAAGTTATTCTTATAGGAGACACGCTTCCTGAATTGATAGTACATTCATAGGAGACGCACTTCCTAGTTTTAGTCACTGAAGTTTTCACCCCTAAGGGACGCACTTCCTAGTCTTGGTCATTTAAATTTACCCCTAGGAGACGCACTTCCTAGTTTGGTTCATTCAGGTTTTATTTTAGCGGACGCATTTGCTAATCAATTTTTTGGTTTTACTCGTAGGAGGCGCACATCCTAGTCTAGTCTTTAGTTTACTCTCATCATTGCATCAGTAGTATAAGTCGTTTATAATTTTGCTAACAATTCACAAATCTTCATAGTGCAAACTGGGGCAGAAAATTTCGTTTGTTTTGTTCGTTTTGTTGCAGGATCCCACATGGAAAACAAGGTAAACACAGAAAGTTTTAGCAGTAGGGAGTCTGCCTGGAGAGCGGAGACATACATTTTGAATTTCAGTAGTTAGGAGTCCACCTGGAGAATAGAGACATACAATTCAAGTTTCAGCAATCAGGAGCCCGCCTGAAGAACAGAGATGATACAATTCAAATTTTAGTTTTGAATCGATTTCTTTGTCTTTTTGAAGTCAGGATCCTGCCTGAAGGCTAGAGGTATACAATTCAAGTTTCGGAAAACAGGAGCCCGCCTGGATAACAGAGGAATACATTCAAGTTCAAATTTGGCAATCAGGAGCCCGCCTGGATAACAGAGAAATAAATTCAAGTTCAAATTCAGCAATCAGGAGCCCGCCTGGAGAATAGAGGAATACTTTCAAGTTCAAGTTCGGCAATTGGGAGCCCGCCCAGATAACAGAGAAATACATTTCAGCCAGCAGTCAAGAGCCCGCCAGAAAAATAGAGGAGTACAATTCAAGTTTTAGCTTTCAAGTTTTTAGTGGTATTTGGTAATGTGGTTTGTTTTATCTGCTTTGCACCAGTCACGAGCCCACCTAGAGAACAGAAGAATATATTTTAGTCAGCGGTCAGGAGCCCGCCTGGAAAATAGGGGAGTACAATTCGAGTTTTAGTTTTCAAGTTTTTAGGATATTTGGTAATGTGGTTTGTTTTATATGTTTTGTTGAAGTCAGGAACACGCCTGGAGAACATGGGGGAATGCATTCAAGACAACGGTGAGGAGCCCGCCTGGAGAACATGGGAATACATTTCAAGTTGAAGTCAGGCGTCCACCGGGAGAAAGGGAAAGCATCTCAAATTGCAATTCAAGTCAGCAACAAAAGAAGCTCGCGGCAAGAATGCAAGTCAACAGTCCGAGGTGATCAACAGAAGTTAGCCACAATAAAGAAAAAGAAAGGCAAGAAGTTAATCCAAATGCAGAAGTCGATGAAAGTTGGGCTGTTCAAGACGTGGTCGAGGTCACAAGTACTCCATACCTGGTCTTGATCCAAAAAGTTGAGGAAGGATGAGCTAGCACCTGCAACTAGCAAGCGTCAAGGTTCAAATCTAAAATCTGCATGAAGAATCATTCAAGACTCAAGATCAAGCTTCAGAGGACTTATAGATAAGAACCTTGTAACTCATAGTTGACAGACTTAGCTAGTCTTTTCATTTTTTGATTTTGATGTAATAACAGGACCGCGGACCGGAACCTCAGCGGAACGGAACCTCGACTGGCTCTTCAATCTCGGTACTCCATCACTATAAACTACACCTGACTTGATTCCTTTATAGCCAAGGATATGTAGGCAACCTGTGAAGCAAGGTTCGGTCAGACAATTTTTCAAAAAATGCTTCTCATGGAGTTTTTAAAATCTCTCACAATACTTACTTTATCTTTGCCCGAAAATTCTTCGTGTTTCTAAGCAAAGAGGGGTAGCTGTAAGCAAGTGATTTTTCCCCTACATGAAGATAACTCCTAAAATAAACCAAAAATAATTTTTTATGGATTTTAGAAGTTTTTCTTTATTTAGTTGCATTTCATGCATTTTTAATATTTTAAAATTATAGAAAATCACAAAAAATGTCATGTTTTAATTTTATATCACCTTAGGTCCAATTTTCATATAGGAATTAATTTTTTTAAGAAAAACAAAAAAAATAATCATATTTAGCTTTTAATCTTTAAAACTAGTATTTTTCTTTAGTTTTAAGTTAATTAATTATTTTATTGTCTACAAAAATAATTTAGAATTTTCATTAATTAAAGAAAAGAAAAGAAAAAAAAAAGCAAAGAAAGCAATATATTTCGGTCTTGTTTCTTTTAAAATTGGATCAATTTCTAAAATGGTCCAACTAATTTTTCACACCCAAATCACATAAAGCCCATTACCCCATCCTAAAACGCTAGAATAGAACCTAACCCACACATAAAGGGGACTAAGAAAAATAAGGGGGTTGCGCAGCTTTTAACAGAATCCCCCAGACTTCATCTTCTTCGATCCCCACCCAAACAACTCCTCGATTCCTCCTCTCCTCACCAGCGTCGAACTCGCCGTTACACCAAAACAAGGACCCAGCTTCTTCTTCTTCAAGAGCGCGAACATTACTCGACCTCGAACCCAAACGACCTCCTTCGTCCAAGTTTAAGTCACACAAACACATACAGCGGATAGTGAGGGACCAAGGAAGTGAGCGGACGAGTTTACTCATTCTAATTTCAGATTTGAATCCTTTGATTTTCATGTCAAATTCTGGCTCATTCATCTGATTTCAAATTTTCTAAATATCGTGGAATTAAATCGAGTTTGAGCTAGTCTATTTCAGTCGAAGTTCTGTTTTGTTGTTAATCGAATACTGTTGGTTCCGAGTGAGTTCTCCGATTGGAGATTTCTGTTGCCGATCGAGTTTCGTTGTTCGCGTTACCGGCCTGATTCTGCTGTTGCTGTATCATCCGGCTTGTCGGAGTTTTTGCTAGTCAATACATTGAAGACAATTCATTTGGAGGTCCGTTTTACTTGTTTCATTGAGTGTTTGGATCTGCTCCTATTCTAGACGACTAATTTGATGCTTGGATGGTTGTTATTTCGAATTCTCTTTACTGTGTTCTCTTAACTGATTCATGAGATTGGTTTGAGTAAGATGAGCTAAAATCAGTATTAACTTCAGGTATTGCATTCAATTTTCGAACCAAGTTATGTTCCGTTGATTGAGTTTTCCTGACATTTTGTTCACCCTTAACTTGATCTCTTAGCTTGAATAGTTTTAGTTTTGACTATATTTCAGATCTTATTTCAGTTGATCTCTGTAGCTATTTTGTTGGTCATGGTTCATTAGTTAAATTAGTACAGGTGTTGGATACTTTTGTTTAACGTGAATGCAATTTGAAGATGAAGCATATGCTGTTGATTTGTTGAAACATGGACCATTCTCACGTCAGTTTATTTGGCTTCATATTTTGGGTTTAATAACTCATTCCATAATTTGGTTTCTGTTTCTTTTAGTTTTAGTGGTAAGGTAAGTATAATTAAGTACATATTCCCTTTTCTGTTAGGTCAGATTTAGGCGAATAACATGGATGTGGTTTGTTTGGCCAGGGACATTGTTGATGTAGTAGTCTCAGTTCTTGTAGCATTTGGGAGAGGAGCAATGCTACTGGTTCTTGCCCTCGTTTCAATCACAAGGCCTACATTTGATTAATCTTGTTTTAGTCTTAGAATTCGAGGTGTGCCAGTTAGTAAAATTCATGGCCCTTGCAAATTGCAAACGCGTAGTTACTTTAGGTGCGTATTTTAATAATTTACCTTCTTAAACCCGCGTGGGCATTTTATGCGGCCTAAATCTAAGTCCTAAAACATTGAATAGAGTGTGCCTAGGATTGCGGGTTCATTTGATGCGGTGCAATCCGAAAACACACTTTAAACGGCGTTCAATATCTCTTATATAAATATATAGTAAATAAAAGCGGAGAACTTAAATTGGCACATAAGCTCTTCATGTAATAAAATCATATAAAAGCTAAATACAACAGTTGAGTGACCCTGCTAGAACCACGGAACCCGGGAATGCCTAACACCTTCTTCCGGGTTAACAGAATTCCTTATCCGGATTTCTGGTTCGCGGACTGTAACAGAGTCATATTTTTCCTCGGTTTGGGATTCAAATCGGTGACTTGGGATACCATAAATCTCCCAAGTGACGACTCTGAATAATTAATAACCAAATCCCGTTCTGATTGTCCTTTAAGTGGAAAAACTCCTTTACTCCCTTTTGCGGGGGTGTACATCGGAAAAAGGAGGTGTGACAGTGGCAATCAGAACTTAGGAAGTGGAAGCAAATAATCACATACCTGCACATAGGATTGATACATCTATAATTTTATTTTTATATTGATTCTAAATAAGAATGGTACTCCATATGATTATCTTCGGTATTTTTGGAGGGAAGTGAACTTTGAGTAATTAGAGTCGTTATCAAAAATTAGTTTTGTTTTGGGCAACCACCTTCCTTGTGGGGTTGTTTGTCGTCAATAAATTGGCAAAACTAGTTTAACAGCATATACATTTCATCTATGCAATCATTCAGAGGAGCTTATGATACATACATACGTGATATTCTGGTTTAACAGCATACATACTTCATTCACATTCATTCTGCAATGAATAGAAGATTTGATACTGTTTTTGGAAGTATTTTATTACATAATCAAGCCCCACAGGGATAAAGTTGCTGCCATTCAAGCAGTGGAAATAGTCTCTTGTAGAAATGTAGAGTAAGGCTGCGTACAATAGACCCTTGTGGTTCCGTCCTTCCCTCACCCAACGCATTTACAAGTTTTGATCTAGCTGCGTACAATACTTTAGTTGTTCTTCTCTTAAAGAAATTGGTATTGTTTTTGCTGTTAGTACTGTAGCTTATGAGCATGTACCACTGCCCCAGTGTTTTTGATAGCGCGCGGCGACAAATAGCGACGAGGGCTCGCTTCAGTGAGGCGAGAGGCGCGCAGCGAAGCGCTCGCCTTTTTGATGTGAGGCGACAATTTATAAAAAAAACAATATATATATATATATATATATATATATATATATATATATATATATATATATATATAAAACTAAAAACTCAATTTTCATCGTTGTTTTATAGAAAAATAGAGCAATAAATCAAATAAATTTAATCAACTTAGCAGAATTGCAGATTAATTTTTCTTGTTTTATCTGTGCAGGTTAATTTAAGCAACTGGACGTGCAAATTCTGCTCATAAAGTGGCTCCTATATTTAATTCAATTGGTAATACCAATTTTGACTGGTATTTCCCAAGACAAATGATCCTTGTCTCAAGAAGCTCACTGTTGCATTTGAGCTTTAAAAAACGTGAATGGCTTTTACGTTTCCAAATGTATAACAGCATGCTGGACCCAAAAACGAGATTGAGAGCTTCCAGGTTGTAATTTAACAGCATGACTGACTTTTTTTTTACTGTTCACAGGTATGCAAAAAAAAACAGTGCGACTGGAGTGACTTTTTTTACTGTTCACTGGTGACTGGTCGAAAAAACAGAGGGACTGCTGGAGTGCTCTGTTTTTTGACACTGAAAAATAAAATGTCGACTGGTCGACTGGAAGAAGAAGGGAAAAAGAAGAAAAAAGAAAGAGAGAAGAAGGAAGAAAGAAGAAAGAAGAAAGAAGAAAGAAGATGAACATATCTGGACTCGAGAGAAGAAACAAGATGAAGATGATTTGCTGCTGTGTTTTTTGCTGGTGAGTGTTTCTCCCTTTGTAGACTGGTCGACTGCTTTTCCTTTGTCGAGTGAAAACCCTAGTTTTTGTATTTTTGTAATTTGTAAAGCTGCTGATGTGTTTTAAATAGGCACTGTCAAAATAGCGTCGACTCGCTGCGCCTCTCGCCTCACCTCGCCTCGCGCCACACAGGCTGTTGCCAGCGCTATTCACGATCGCCTCGCCACACCTGCTCCTGTGGCGTCAGCCCTTCGCATCGCCTCGCTACGCGCTAAAAGCGCTGTAGCGAGCGCTTTTAATAACCCTGCACTGCCCCAAAAAAATTTCGACTAGAAAGGATAAGCTAGAAGAGGGAGCAATGGAAAATGTCTGAAGCTGCCATTTTTCAAAATTATAGATAAAATATGGCTCTTCCAATGCCCACAGAGGCAAAGCAATTAACAAGCACTTAAAATCCTCTAGAAACCTTATTATGGAATAGGCTCTTGCTAGTGGGATTTGGTTCCACATTCTACACCCCATTTTTTTTGCACAGAAGCCTATTTTTCAAAAGAGTGGGGGTACTGAAAGCACAAATTTTCAATCATTGTGGGATTGAATATCTGAATCCGTGGACAGTCAGTTAGTGTTAAATCTGACACTTGCAGAGAGGTTGGTCACATTACGAGGTTTTGCCCTCAAGATAGTGGTACTGGTCAGACAGGCACGCAGCAGCAGGGTACTATGGTTACCACACCTCCTCCAGCATAGCCAGTTAGAGCTGTTCCTCATGGTACTCAGGGCCGTGGACGTCCCGGTCGGCTTTGTTAAAGTATATATACACATATGCTTTATAGTGAGAGAGAAGTTTCTCTAACATAGATAGAGATGGGACCATGAACAAATGAAAGGAATCACTACACAAGAATAGTGCCCTTTTTCTTCATTCACTTGGTATCATATCTTTTCTAAATGAATCATTTGCCCTTCTACGGGAACTCCTACAACTTCTATCTACCTTATGTCATTCTTTCTTTCATAAATCAAGCAATTTCCCACGGTCAAGCCTAGTAGAGCTCCTAGTCCGGCAAGACTAGCAAAGATGCTATCAGGCCTAGTTACCATAAGAATGGAAGGGAAAGCGATGGACAAAGACCATTTCACAAGAGCTTCAAGAAGAGTGAATTGAATTAGCTGCGGGTGGCTGATCTGCAGGATTTCTATTGTTGAGCCGGGTGAGCTACCTTAACGGCAGCCCGGTATTCCTTATTATTGATAGCAGAGGAAAGAGAACTCCGCCTTCTCCGTCGGTGGATTAGATTAGTTAGAGTACTTCCTTTAGCTCTAAGACTAGGGATCTAAGGAATTGGTGGGAAATCCAGAAAGGCGAAAATTCCACTCTTAGAACATTGTTGAAAGAGGAGATCCGGTCTTGCACACTAAGTCATGAGTGAATCTAGGCTCTTCAAGACTAACCTTTCACTCCTAAGAAGTGGGAATATGAGTCAATCGATGGCTGAAATGTCTTAGAAGGATTGCCTAATGCCTTATCTCTTCTGGATTCCATCTCACTCTCTTTCGATCTGAAACCGATAGGAAGTGAAAGTCGCTAAGGTAAGTTCTGATAGAGCTAGGTTCCGGGTACTCCTACCATTTTTTCTTATAGGTTACTCTTTGAACTCAACATTAAAGTATTGGAAGAGAATCGCTATCCTCTTTCTAAAAGGACGGGGATTTAGGTCTATTGCTTATGTCCGATTTGCTGAGGCTAGCTTGACTTCACTCACTTCAGAGGGAGAAAAAAAGAATAAGAAAGGAGCGTAGCAGCGACAAAGAGAAAGAAATCCCCTCTTCCGCTTAAAGCACCAAAGTCCCTGAGCTAATATCAATCGCAGTAGATTCAAGGAAAGTTCTTTCTAGAGCAGTAAGAGCCTATTCTAACTTGTTTTCTGATTCAATTCCGCTGCTAGGGTGAGCTAACTCCAAAAAACCCGTCCACAGTTCGGATTTCAGGCTGCAACTCGCCTGCATGAAGTCTGAATCGCTAGTAATCGCCGGTCAGCCATAGGGCGGTGAATTCCTTCTAGGGCCTTGTACATACCGCCCCTCTCCTTTTCTAGCTGCCCAGATTGAATTCCTCCGTGAACAACTAAACTATTAGCCAAAGGTCTAGTGGAAACTTCTTAGTCGTGAGAAACTCCCCTTTTTGTATCATACCTCCACTCCTAAGCTAACTAAGAGAGCTATTCGTTCCTACGCCCCCTACCGAACCTGAGGATGAAACTTGAGATTCATTCTTCTCAAAACAAAAGCAATACCGAAGATAGTAAGAAATCCGGACAAAACCTTCCTGTTTTTGGGGAAGAAGAAAGTACCGGATTAAGTAGGAAATCTTAGGACAATTATTTTTCTTCATTAGGGCTTTTAGCCCCGAGTCGATCGAGGGCATTTCACTCCTAGACCAGAAGGGAAGGGCTTGTTTGCGAATAGCAGTAGCTGGCAACGGTCTTTGACACATCTATTAGCTGAAGAGGCCTAAGGCTGGTCTCTTTCCTCTCGTACCATGCCTGTTGAAAGTTCCTTGCCTTTTCCCTTGAACCGGGTATGAATTCCTAAATCTATTTACCAGGATCAACTCCTTCTATGCCCCAGGAAAAAGCTAAAAGTAAATCAGTCTGCTCCTGGAAACAAATCAAGATCAAGGATGTTAAAAAGACAAAGTCAACCGATAGATCAAAGTCACAAACTTTGCTGCCACCTAATCGATGAATCTTGTCCCCCTTTTGTGGATTTAGCCCGCTTCTTGTTACCTTGTTACTAAAAAAACTGTGTGCGTATAGAATGGGATCAAGACCAGTAGGTCGGTTCTCTCCCGAGTATCATTAGTGGGTCCACAAAATTTTTTGATAAAAAAGAAAGGATAGGCCCGGGGACCCCTAATATAATATAATTTGATCACTCCTCTCATGCGGACTCTTATTCGATGTCAATCGCTCAACTTCTTTGTTTAATGAAGGCGCATTCCCCCTGAGTGAGACCATTCCTTTGTTTTAACTCCGGCTGAAAAGGTAGATTAGCCCCTGATTTCACCCTTTTTGATTTCAAGCTACTTGCGCCTATTGTTTATTGGTCCAATAGCCTTACCGCTGGCTGTCCCTCTATTAAAATGTTGGGTAAGTGGCGAGGAATTACCCGTATTCAGTACGAGCAGAGTGGAAACTGCTCATACCTTTCGGACTTTGGCATTCGCCTGTCACCCGTAATCCGAAAAGACTGACCTCAATAATGTTCGCAATCATACCTTAGTTCAAGATCTACATACTTGTATGTTGGAGGAGCTACTGCCTTCCTTCTAATCAGTTCGAAGAGAAAAGGAAACAATAAAGGTTCAATTTTATTGGTGCTTCCCCCTACACGTATATCGGAGCGAGAGCGGGCGACACTTCTACTACTTTATCTCTTCCCTAGCGCTCTTTTTTTTTTACTTTTTTCAACGGGTAATGAAGGCCTTCCTTATAAGTTCTCGCTCGATTGAAAGGATATAACACATATGAAACCTTAGCTTCGCTGACTATATGAGGTCTAGCCTTCGCCACGACATTAGTGGCTTAGCTCTTCGTGCTTCCCGCAGGCTTTTTTTGTAGAGAGAGAGTAAGGGGGCAGCACGGAAGATTGGTCCGCTCCGAAAAGCTGAGTTTTTTCGGTTCGCCCCCCATGTGGTCGACCTTCTTACCAGTCTGCCTCCTTTCTCTTGATGGAATATATCAATACCCGAGCTCCAGCTTTGCTTGTGTTCTTCACCGGCGCTCGCCAGATGTATCACTCATCCTGCTCCCTACAGAGCGGTAAGGAGTCTTCTTGTGTGTTATAATCTTTACGGGAATGGATCGCATATGTTGGTTGAGAATTGCTCGGGAATTCATTGATAATGACTTTGCCTGGTTCTAGGGAGGCTACTCTTCTTTTTTGTCGATCGAGCCGCTTTCCCTCATTCCACTCGTCCAGCCCTCTTCAGAACTTCTACAATCGATGCCACAAAGAAAGCCAACTCTATTATCAAAGAAATAAGGAAAGGGGCGACAATTTGGCACTAGATATCCAGAGATGTGGAAAGAGCAGCTTTGAGAAGCGGAAAAACCATAAAAACAACAATTGTTCGTGGAGGTTTCTACAGAAAGACCCCTTGGTTCTG
This sequence comes from Nicotiana benthamiana, assembly GCA_034376525.1. Classification (NCBI taxonomy): domain Eukaryota; kingdom Viridiplantae; phylum Streptophyta; class Magnoliopsida; order Solanales; family Solanaceae; genus Nicotiana; species Nicotiana benthamiana. The sequence goes on along the minus strand of CM067323.1, from coordinate 14,142,539 downwards.
GCAAACGGATCATAATTACATGTACCTGGGAGCATACCG